>CM073445.1:37361296-37981728 GCA_037074515.1 Mimosa bimucronata | reverse complement strand
AATCTAGCGCGTTAATTTCCTCCTACTCCACCAATGCCCCGGTAGCACCCAACACAAACGCTACCATGGATGGTGCCCTAATGTTAGAAGTGAATGTGTTTGTTTTGATCAATGGTGATAATGGTTGTGGGTATGGGTATGTTTCTTTAGTGGAAATCTAATAAGAGCTCCACTAGTTATTGCAGAAGTTTTGAAAATCTTGAATGATTTGCACTTATGTAAGAGTAGAGGGTAGAAGAATGTCCATACTGACTATGTTAAAGCCATTAATTTAATTTTGAGAGGATGTACTTGGGACCATCCCTCTATCAACATTATTGTTGAGTCTAAGATATGGTTTCATAGGATTATATATATATAAAAAGAGAGATGCTTTCTTTCATAGGGAGTGACAAATAAGTGACTAATCAAAAAAGGTAAAAAAATGTAATCAAATAAGCATCTCCACAGTTAAGTAAAGCGAAACCTACTTGTGTGAAGTTGGAAGAACAAGCGTGAATGGTGATTCGAGAAATGGAGGGTGAAGTTGGATGAATTGGCGATGCGAATCGAAGAATTTGAGGAGGTGAAGGTTTTGAAGAATTGAAATTGAGAGAGAAGAAAGAGGAAGAGGAGGAGGAGGAATCAGTGGAGAAGATTGAAGACATTGTGCTAAGCGGAGAGAACAAAGCAATGAGTAATGTTGTAGAGGAAGAGGGTTAGGTTGAAGTTTAAGGTTTTGGGATTTTCTACTGTGAGAGAGACTGAGAGAGAGTAGGTGGTCAAATGGGAAGTAGATTTGCTGCTTTGAGGTCTTCATCAGTTCAAATTTTTAAAATTAGGGGAAACTTTATTTTTGTCATTAACAATTACACCTTTTTCATTTTTACCAACATAATATCAAGGCATGATTGTCGGTTCGAGAAATATATATATATAAGGAACTCTGACTTAATGGCCATTTGCGGTCTTTACCGTAAGCGTACGGGTCGTCAAATTTAAGAAAATAGTATCGGAAAAAGTGTCGTTCCATAAGGATTGAAATTTGAGTACGTTGATTAATACTAATTGGGCAATTAATTAGAAATGAGTAGGACATGATGTAAGTTGAAATTGGATAGAAATAGTTTACAATAAGTTATAAATATAGGAGAATAATAAACACACTTGTTTAAGAAAATAAAAGCCTAAGGTTACTTATCCCCATTTTTACTTCATGACCTAAATAAATCCCTTCCTCTTAATACCTTAATGAATTAATGTATGAGCCCAAGGGTTAAATACATTTGAAAGAGCTTTCTCAAGTCAAAATCAAATTTATGCATGCATTAATGTCACAATCTCTTGCTACCATTAATGCAAGCCCTCATTCTCAACCACCTTCATAATGACAATGTTAGGTTAGTAACTATATCTCTATGTTACCAACTAACCATCCATTTAAAACCATAAATTTCAAGCCCAACATGATCCCATCCAAGTTCTAAAACAAAATACACTTTTTCAAACCACATCTCATTTAACTAAAGCAAGTGGTGATCAAGCACTTGTAAAATAAAGAGCAAGATGGAAATCCATACATGTATACTCATTAAATGCATTAAAGGAAAGGAAATACAAAGTCAATCCATAAAAATGGTTCAAGGTAACCCTAGAAAAGAGTTTTAGCTACACATAAATGTATCTTTTTTTATATAAAGGGAAAACAATAACATATACACTATATTACAAGAAATAAACAAACGAAAATCACATAGACATAAATGTATCTAAACCTAAAACAAAAACTGGAATGGAGTCCATAGTACAAGAGAAGAGAAGAAGGAAGAAGAAGGGAAACCGAGATGTAAGAATCTTCAATCTCTCCGGGCTCCTCCAAGTTTCCAAGCACTTCCCAAACTCTTTCTTGCAACTCTTAGCTCCCCAAAATCATGCCCCAGCGTATCTGTCCTTTTTGTCTCGAGAAACCCTACTTAAATGATTTCAGTCAGCTTCAGTTTACTCAAAATGCGCAGCAGAGATTATCGCTCGCCGTCACCTCGCCGCAGCGAGATCACGGCGAGATATCAGGTTAAATGGCAGAATGATTGCTTCCTCACCGTGGGCTCGCTGCGGCGAGCTCACTGCGAGATCCCACGATTTCTGGTTTCTGTCTCCGTTCTTCTATTTCTCTGGTTGTTGATAAGCTTTTCCATTTATCCACCTCTTCCTTCATAAGAAATAGAAAGAGGGTTAATGAGTTCTGCAAATACTCAAGTTTATATCATTAAACTCCACATTTCATTCACATATAAAAATCCTCTTTTCTTTCCTTCTTTTAATGGACTTTTAGTTTCTTTCAACTTTTTATTCACAAAATTATTTACAAGAGTGAGGACAAATATAATGAAATGAATGAAATATAGGAGTTTATCAAAATCACATTTGAAAACTATCTAAAATCATTAATTGTCATTGAAGCCCACAAAATTTAGAAATTTTTTTCTTACATTGATTATGGTCTTGTTGAAATCCAAATGCATGTGCTTGTGGACTGCCAAAATGCTACTCACAGATGGAGATCAGTGGTCTCAACAGATAGATGGAATAAGATTCCAGCCTTTGATGGAGTATAGTGGGTGAAATGGAATCTGACTCATTAGACAGGTTAGAACTTTATTGGAAAATTAGATTGAGCTATTCTCTTTGGACATGTTTTGTTAGGATATCTGGATAACCCAATGTGGTAAACTTTTTGACTTAGATAGTGTCCAAATACATCAGCATTGCTTATAATAGCTACTTTAGGGCTTGTTTAGATAAGGATGTAGCGTGACAATGTCCTCCCGCTCCACCAACACCCGAATAGCACCAATAAAGTTACTTCCACAAATAGTGCCCTAATTGTGGAAGTGGATGGATTTGTTTAGAGCAATGGAAACATTGGTTTTGGGGAGCTCTTCGTAATAGAGAAGGTCGAAGGATCTGCGGTTTTAAAGAAAAGCTAGTCAGAATTCCACTTGTTATTACAGAAGTTGCGAGAATGTTGAATGATATTACAATAGTGGGTATAGGAATATGGTTATCCATTTTGATTAATCCCTTGATCAACATTATTGTTGAGACATAGATGGTTCTACAGGGAATGACAACTAGTGTTTCATGACAGAGTAAAGAAGGTACCATGTGCAATCGATTAGTTAAACCATTTCATATGATATATGTTAACTTCCGCATCTTCGATTAACCTCCACAATTTTTTTTTAGTTTTTTTAATAAGTGGAGAGAGATGAATGCTTTAAGTATGGTGACATAAGCATTGTTTACTTATGTGAATTCAATTATTATTTAAAAAACTAAAATTCACTTTATTAGTAGAAAAGCTCCATTGCATTGTAACTTTTCAAATCAAGTCAAATCATTTTTTTAACAGCCAATTATTCAAATTTAATCAATAAAGAGTTCTGATACAATTTTACTTCGGAAGTTTCAACTCAAAAGTAATTTTGCCTTGAAAGTTTCAATCCAAGAGTAATTTTGCCCTGAAAGTATTTTTGAGTTCAATTTTGACCAAAAAAATATTAAAATGAAGCAAGTTTTGCCACTTACCTTTAAAATATTAATCGTTAATAACAACTTTCAAATAATGAGCTTGTGTTTTTTAACGAACTAGAGCGATATTACTATGTTTTAAAACTTTCAGGGTAATCATGAATCCAAAAAAATTTCCTATCCTAAGCTAAAACTTTCATAACAAAATAGACCATTAACCTATCAATAATTTTTTTTGGAAAACAATCCACAAAATCTAAATTTGGAGGGGGCAGCCAACTCCATGGGAAAGCAGCTGACAAATTCACTCTTATTTGCAGGGTGTGATACTTTATACTTCAGCTTTGCAAAGTTGATTTAGAAGTGCATGTAATTCATAGATGAGATGAGCTCAAGCAGTGGTTTTTGCTCATGCCGTTGCTTTCCCAACGCCGATTCCAACTCTTATCTTTTTCCCTTCTCCTTTTCGCCCCACTCCTCAATTCTCTCTCTCAAATTTCTCCCCCGAAATTTGAGCTCTCTTCAAGTTTCTTCCTCCTCCTCCGATGATAATTCTACAAGCGGAACTAACCAACACATCAAGGGCTCAGGAACTAGTGCGAGGAGTCGCAGATTGCTTAGAATTCGTGAAGAGAAGCGACAACGTGAACTCGACCAAGTTCACAATTACCCTTCTTGGGCCAAGTCCTCATTCCCCACTTTTCTCCCTGCGTTTCTTTTTCTTTCAAAGTCATAAAAATTGGTTCTTGGCTTAAAAAATGATTGCTTTTCTTTCAGGGTCCTCGAAGATGCTTGTAAAGATGATACTGAGCTCCGTGCTGTTCTTGGAGACAGTGTTGGCAACCCTGAACTCATGAGGAAACGGGTATGTTATTATTTTTCTTTTCTTTTTTTGTATTTTTCAGCACCTTTTATGTCCATAAGGTGAGGATGCTTTGACTTCTTCATCACAGAATAAAGGGAATAATGGTGGTTAATGCAATAGCTTATGTGGGGATTGGCAAATTTTGTGAACTTTTGACTCTCAGTCTCAGTAGTAACACTATTTAAATGAGCTGGCGATTTTATAAGGTTTCAATTCTTCTTTTGATGGCATTAAAATGAATTTTCTTGCATTTATATATAAGTTGATAAAACTGTTGACTGAGTTTAGAATGTTCATGAATCTGGTGAAATCGTTACAGGTAGAAGATAGAGTCCGAAAGAAGGGTAGGGATTTTCGTAAATCCAAAACGGGCTCTGTGCTTGCTTTCAAAGTCAGCTTTAGAGAGTAAAAACATTATATGCTCTATCTCTTCGTCTTATCCTTTTTACCTCCTATGCTTCTTGTCTTTCAATCTCATATATCTCCTAACCGCATGCGTCTGTTCTCTTATATGTTGTCATTTCAAACTGGTTAATAGTGAAAAGATGAGACTGGACTCTTTGATTAGATCAATTAAAGAGTCGTGCTACTGCATTTACTTCCTCCGTTCTTAAATATAAGACCTAGTTAATTTTTTTTGGAAAAATTAAGGAAGTTAAATGAACCACTTAATCATAACGTATTTTATTTATTATTAGATTACATGTTAGCTTAATAGTCAAATAAACTAATTTAGAGAAAAAATTCAGACAAATCAATTTATAAATATTTTATTTAGCTTTCTTAAGATTTTCCAAAAAAAGTTAACTAAGTCCTATATTTAGGAACGGAGGAGGGAGTAATATTTATTTCAAGCAAAAGTGGCTCATGTAAAGATCCGCATGCACATAATTACAAAGGAAAATATTGTGATGAATTATTGGTTCAGTCGAAGTGATGTAACCAAACTTAGAAACGATCCAGCTTTAAGGATTGATAGAGGGAAAAAAAAAACAGCTGAGTTAAAGGTCTATGGGAGTTTATTTAAGGTGGCTGGCAGGAAAAATAATGTTCTGTTTGGGAGCTGTAAATAGTACCTGAAAAGGAATGCTTGTAATTTGATGGCTTTTAAGGTATTTTCAACGATAAATATGGAAGGAATCCAAGTAGAAAAATAAAATCAAATGAAAATGGCATTGGCACACCTATATCACAAGTTGAATTCCTTCGGCATCACTGTCTGTCTGTTTTATGTGATAAAAATTGTTCGCATATTTCGGAATTTGGAACATTCTATCATTCTTATTCCTTGGTTACTCTCATGCCATGCCTCTTGCAGCTTTAATCCACTTGATTCGTTCATATGGTTTGAATTGTTTGGATCACCAACTGATCGGGACGTTAATCTAATTGGTAGTGTAAGTGTTAAGTTTAGCACGTTTACCCTTTTTGTTTTTGGCGGAGAGTAGCTACGTGCTTTGTATGCATTGCTACATTGATGCTGCCATATGGTTGCATTTACTCAAAATGTTACTGTTCGATATATTTAAACATGCAGGTTCTTCAATCCTGGTATGTTTTGGGTCGCCTTGGTGCCTTCAATTCTTCTAATTTGCAGGTAAACATCATGTTTTATTTCCCTCACTATTAATGTATTTGGTTCTCTTTCAAATGTAACTGGTTCAGTTGCCATCTTAGCATCATATCCTTCCTGGGACAAACTTTATGATGACAATGCCCAACTTAATGCATGATAGATCCATGAAAATGTAGTCATGGATGCAATCTCACAAATTACATTCCAACAAGAGCGTTTTTCTAAGAAATGCTAGATAGCATGCTATATTTGATATTGAAAGTTATAAAAGCCCTGATGTATGGGACCAGTTATACTGTTTGTGGTACTGAGTGTGAATCAGCTATATTTTGTTCTTTATTCTGGTTTGAGTAATTTTTGGTATTAAAGAGATATTTTTTATGTTTAGGAATACAACTGTGTGAATTGCAGCAGAATGTGAGTGTTTGACCTTGTGACCTGTCGTGTTTGAGTTTAGATCTTGCAAAGTAATGTTGAGTTCAGAGACAACTATATATTTACCCATGTGCGCCAAATCTCATGGTTGTGGTTATTAGTTTTGTATGGTTCTTCCTTGATGTTCATTCATTGCTTGTTTATAAAGTGTACTTGACTGAAATGTGAGGATGTTTGTATATATTTTATGTTCTCATGACAATTTGGATTGATAGGATCCCAATACTATGTTTCTTACTGCTAAAATGGACATCATGTAATATTTCTAACTTGTTCTGAATACAATCTTCCTGTGGGGCTCTGATAACATTTGTGAGAATGTTGACTACCTTATCGTCTGTGCTATTGGTATTGTGATGGAGACGGTTGGTATACCTAGTCTCACGTTGAATAGAATGGGATGTTCAGTAGGATATTTAAGTGGGTTGATTCTATCACTTTAATAGCTAGTTTTTGAGGTAGGGTTCCCCATCCCACTTAGGGTATCTTTTGTTCTTTGTCTAACATGAAGGCTGATGCTAATGAGTTGACTGATTCATCTCTGCTCTTTCATGTGATTGTCATCCATTCTTACCTGTATTTGATAGATCATACCCTTTAACAAATGATTGAAGTATCTTAAGTTGTTGGCAGTTGGCAAATTCATCCATGGAGTATGATCCTCTCTATGATGCAGAGAAGGGCTTCAAAGTGATGTCATCATCCTTCCATGATATAGGTGACATCGAATTTCAAGATAACTGGGGACGTGTCTGGTATATCCTCCAGAACACTAATCTTTTTTAAAATAATCTATATTACCATCATTAGAACATGATTAATTAAACTATGAGCATCTCTTACAGGGTCGACCTGGGCACATGTGATTATTTCGCCATTGATGTACTCCTCAACTGCCTAACTTCCTTGAGCTCAGAGTAAGTTGAAATGACCACACTAGGGGGAAGAATAGATGTGTGAAAAAGCTTCTCTCCTATGCAAATAAATAAAATTAAATTATAGTTATGACTGACTGTTATTATTCATGGCAGATATCTGGGAATCCAACAGGTAGTTTTTGGTGGGCGTAGCATGGGCGATTGGGAAGAGGGAATGACTAATCCTGACTATGGTTACAAATACTTCAGGATCTGAACTGGGATTTAGATCGATTGGGTTTGTTATTAATTTCGGTGCACCCAAATTTGGTCAACAGAAAAGAAGGTTGGAGGTTTCAGCATCAATTCTTATGAGAAGTTACAATGGCATTATTTGCTCTTTACTTCAATGATGGGTCATAGAAGCTAACTGAGTATTGGATCAGAATGGAACAGAGTGGACGCTTTTTGTTGTTTGATGACCAAACAGGCAAAAACAGTGCCTGTTCTGCACTCGGTATTTTAAAGCGCAGACAAATCCCAAAATGAATGAATTAGCTGTTAGATTCTGTAAACCATGTGTTTTTTTATTTATATAAATCTTGGGCATAATTTTTATCTGAAGAGATTTTCTTCCTACTCTTAATTTACAGTTACACTTGACCCAAATGATCTGCTCTTTAAAATGTTAGTCCATCATTTGCTCACATAAATCTTCACCCTTTTATGTGTGAAGGTGGTATCAGACTACCAGGAACTAAATAGCTTACCTTCACTGGGGCTTTCATTTATCATTCATTTATTTTTAATTTAAGTTCTTCAATTATGAACATTCCATCGGGTGGTACAAATGTAAACCCGGATGAATGTTTATTGCAACTCCACTGTAGGCTAGAAGAGAGAGATTTAGAAGGCTGGGTCTCACTTCACTTGTTTGTAGGCCACCTCTAGTCATGTCCTCTCGGCATTTTATTCCATCGAAGGTAACAATGTTGCAGGCTTGCAGAAGCAAGACAGAGTCAGTGGCCTTCATCCGATTATATATGCATTCGAATTAATAAGCTTATAAAAAAATATCTATATGCATATGATGTGTGTATGTAAGGAATGAATTCATAATAAGCCCAATTGTTAACCCAGGAGAAAACTTGGAGAGTAGAAAATGGGGAAAGAGGAAAAGAAAGGAGGATAATTTATTTTATTTTGATTTGACGAGAAAATAAACCCACATAATTTTTTAACTCCCCACTTTTTTTCTCATCTTATTTTTTCTCATAATCCAACACATAAAATTTTATTTTCTCTCCCATTTCCCCTTACTTTTCTCGTGCCCTAAGTTTTCTCACAAGCGGAACATAGCATAAATCGTTGCAAAATATATTGGCTTAGGTTTTTTTGCTCCCCCCAATATTTAGTCTTATTCCCCCTTTATACCAGAATCCATCCAAATATCTGAAATTTTATTTCCAGTTTAATTATATGTCTTAATTCAACAAGGACTCAACTCTAGTCCAACTCGATTCGATTATAAAAATGTTTTTTTAAAAAAAAAAAAATTGAGCCGTTACAATACTTGGTTTTTGAAATAAAAATGAAAATAAAAGATGTAAAAATCTCAAACTATCACCAATAATTAATTACCAACAAAATGTATAAAATTTATGAAATACCACACTATTCATAAATTCTGAGAGAGGAAAAAAAACTTACAATAATATAATGTTAAATTAATATTAATAGTAGTATAAAGTATAAACTATAAAGCGACCAAAATATATAATATAATTATATACAAATTTATGCGCATTTATTACTATTAAAATTTTAAATTCAACGAACACAAACTACGACAAGATCAACCTCAGCGAGACAATCTAGCCGATGCAAACCTAAGCCGAAGGCTCCTTCTGCTTCTGGGAAGCGAGACTTCCAATGGCTTTTGCTTCCGTTTCTTGTTCTTTGTCTTCCCAGTTACTTCCTCGCTCCAAGATTTCTCCTTTTCACTCCACAAATCCCACACCTTTTCCCTTCTTTGGTGTTCACTTTCCAACACAGCGCCAACTCTTGTTTTCTTCACTCTGTGTAGCAGCGGCATCGAAGAACAATTCCAATGCCAACCCAGTTCAGAGCGGAAAGAAATCGAGCAACCCAAATGAAAAAGTAGCTTCAGAGACTAAGGAAATTGAAGTGGAAGTGGAGGAAGAGCTGCCATGGATTCAAGAAAAGGCCTTGGACCTTGTGGAGTTCACTGGCTCTGTTACTCATGCTATTCCTGGGCCTAGAGTTGGTACAAGCTCCTTGCCTTGGATTCTTGCTGTTCCTCTTGCTTATGTGGGCATTTCCTTTGTTATTGCTTTTGTCAAGACCGTTAAGAAATTCACTTCTCCAAAAGCTAAACGCCGCAGAAAGGTTTGTACCTTGTTCATTATTAGCTCATGTTTAATCCTTGAACTCATCATTGTTGCTGGCTGCTGCCAGTCACTATAAAACAATCTTTTCCAAAGCTTGCTGGATTGAAAAAAAATTGAAATTGGTTCATTGTGAATATGTTTGATTTGGTAATTTGAGGGTAATGTAATTCACTCTTGAAATTGTATTGAAGAACTTGCTGAGTTGACATAGGAGTGCTACTCTGTTGGCTAGAATAATGGTACATAGCTTGGTCTAATTGAATAAATCATTTCAGGTTAATAAAAATGCGACGTTGTTGAAGTCCCTGGATGATTTATTTCAAAAGGGAAGAGATGGTGTCAATCCTGTTTCTCTCAAGGAACTCGAGAGTAAGGTGATATAAAATGTGCTTTATACAGTTTATT
Organism: Mimosa bimucronata; assembly: GCA_037074515.1. Classification (NCBI taxonomy): domain Eukaryota; kingdom Viridiplantae; phylum Streptophyta; class Magnoliopsida; order Fabales; family Fabaceae; genus Mimosa; species Mimosa bimucronata. The sequence goes on along the minus strand of CM073445.1, from coordinate 37,971,669 downwards.
GTGCACGATACTTTGTCTAATGAATTAGACATGAACTTGCATCTAGTCACTTTGTTAGTTTTCATTGTTGCTTTACTTTGTTGGTTGCTATCTTGTAAGATTGTAGTTGCTATTATCTTGTTTTTCTTACCTACAATTTGCAATTCTCATGATGTGCATGATCACTTCTTAGTGATATGTAATTTAGCGGACAAATCAGACTCACAAGCTGGATATGTCCATGATAAGCATTTATTATGACCTTGCACAGAATTTTTTGTTTCCATGAACGTCACATTTTTTTAGAATCAACATTGTCACCCAATTTGCACCTCGATGTGCTTGTATTTGTCAAAATAGTTAACACAGTTATGATTCAAAAGTCCCTTGCGGTTGGGCAACTTCAATGCCAAGAAAGTATTTTAGTTTTTCTAGCTCCTTGATCTCAAATTCCTTTATTAGTTTCCCTTTCAATAATTCTATTTCTTTTAGGTCATCTCTTACAATTATAATGTCATCCAAATAAACAGCAAAACAAATAATCCCCTTGAGGATTAATTCTTCATGATGGGGGAGGTTTCCTCACTCTTACCAATGTTTCTTCTTGGTGTTCTGAGGCTTCTTGCTGTTGATACACCACCAAGACTCTTTATTGCATTATTCTGATGCATCTATTCACCCCCTGTTCACATCAGGGTGTTTCCCAATATGTTTTGATACTAAATCAGAACTTTTAGTTGGTTGTGGTTCAATCATCACACTGCCCCATTCCGTATTATATATTGGTAGGTTCCTGATTTAAGGATGGTGAGTCCTTGTCAGATATGTAGACTCTCATCACATCAAACTCAATAGTTGCATTCTTACTAAACTATATCTTTATGCATTGGTTGTGGTTTACCTCTTGCCAACAAGTTTTCAGAAAATTAGAGTACTAAGTGGCTGAGTGGTTTCCTTTGATGGTTTTGGGATTCGGGTTTTAAGCTCATAAATTTGTGTGGGATCTCGAGCCTTGAAATGTTTGGTGAACAATATCCTAAATCTTTTTAACTGACTGTAGAAACATGCATGTGTTACTGAGGTTTGATGATAGAGTTCCATCACTTAGACATTACCTGAAAATCCTCCGTATGCAAATCATCAAGTTTGGGGTCCCATAGTTTACCTTGTCCATTGAGGAAAGTGTGAACCATTTAAGTCTATTTGAGGAGGGGTAAAGATCCATTCAAGTTGCATGCTACCTGAATGTGTGACAAGATGTCTTAAATTCTTGTACATTGCAATGAAACATTATACATGGTATTTATAGATACAATTACAAATAGGGACATAGGAAACTAATGAAATAAGTATTGCTTACATGACAGAATAATAACATTATTTGTAGTATTCATTGCTTTTTTGTGCATTTAATTAAAGTTGGAGAATTCAGATGCATTTCTCTAAATACTCTTCAGCTTAAGCATGTGGTTTTACCTTTAAGTCTATATGAAAGGCTTTCCTTTCTTTTTCTGGCTATTTGTAGGATTTGTCTTTTACTTTGATTGGAAAGTCATTTTTAGTTGATTATTTGCTGGGGGCTCCCCAGAATATTGTGTGCTAGTGAATGTAGATGAACTGATTTTATGTGACAATTTCAAACTAATGTACAGGTAGGCTTTAATGTGGAAGAAATTCTGCGCAAGTATATTCGCTACGCTCTGAATGAGAAACCATTTAACCCTGATGTGGTAGCTGATTTAATTCAGCTGAGAAGAGCATCTATGTTAAATGACTCCCAAGTTGCGGAGATTCTGAATGAAATCTCACGACGAATTGTGCGAGACAAAGGTGCGGTACTCTTTATATTGCATAGCTTTCTTCCATCACACCCAACTACTGCTTATAGTGAATAAACTGAATTTGTTTTTTCCCCTGATGAATTAAACTCAATTTGTTTTATCCATTTTAATTAAATCAAAATGTCCTAAATTTTGGATTCATTACTTATTTCAATCTCTCTGACTTTTATTGCATTGCGTTTTTATGTTTTTAGGCCCTGTAGTCATGGATGCATCAGGCTATACTGAAAGGGGTTTCAAGAGAAAACTCGCTGTTCAGGCTCTTTTTGGAAAAGTCTTCTATTTATCTGAGGTAAGTGGCTGGACAGTAGTAAATATGAATCAAAATTTTCTCTTCTGTGATACACAATATGAAATTTGTTGAGGAACAACTATTTTTGTTAGTTTTTGGTATTGTAGCATTCCCTTTAACCATGGCGGTATAAAATACTCTTAGCTATATACAGATTCCTACAAATATAATCCTCATGTCAGTTACTCTTGAAGGAGCTTGCTGTGAAGAGAATTTCAGGCATCTACTATGGCTATTATGCTGGCCATTGTATGATGATTTTTGTTTTGTTATCACCGAGGAGTGCTGTTTTTCTTGACTGATTGTCTTTTGGTGGATGATTATAATAGCCCCTAGAATGTCGTATAGTTACTATGCTAGTTGTTTTTCTGTACTTCTAAAATTTTCTCCACGTAAATGCGTTTGATAGTGCCTATTATGTGCTTTAATATTTGAAATTCGAACTAATATCTTTGTTGGTTTGTCCTTTTGGTTTCAGCTGCCGGAGTTTTGTTCGAGAGATAGCTCCTTAATCGTCAAGGAAATCTTTGGGGTTACAGAGTATGCTCTATGCTTGGTTTCTTTCACTGCTTTAATTCTTTGCCAAGTAGTCTAGATAAGTGAGCTGACTTTGTGACTGTTAGCAACTAGCATATTACTTTGAGCTATTCTGAAGCTATATGGATTAACACCAGCAGCGACAACATATTAGTATTAGTAGTAGTAGTTATAATAGTAATAAGGCTAAATTTATACAATATTTTCTTGAATTTTGAATTTTGCGCAAATCTCTTATGATTTTTAAACCCTGACCAGTCTAGGGGATTCATTGCCAAGTTTTGAAATTTAAAGTAATTATTTGCACATGACTCAGAGTTCAAGGGTGTTATATGTAACTTGGCATAACAACAGCAACGTTCCTTTACTGAAGAAGAATCTTCTTTTTCGCAGTGAGGATGCTGACCAACTCAGAATACACACGGTCTCTGAAGCTGGTGATATGGAATCGCTTGAGAAGATGGTTGAAAGTTCAGAAACAGAAGATGATTCTGAAGAGGCTGCATCTGATGATTCTTGATCGATATCTTATACATGTGTCCGGCTTTTCCCTAATGGTTGAATGATGATGACTCACTGGGAGCAAATGGTTGAACATTTCTTGTTACCAAAGAAAAGTGTTGTCTTTTCCTCTTTGATTGCTGTTTCAGTTTCATGATCCCTAGAAATAAATTTTATGTTTGAAGTTTGTCATAAGATCAATTTTGGCGGCATTGGTTTTAGTATTTGGAAATTGCAGGCAGGCAGTTGATTAGAAATTATTGTAAAGATACATTTAGATATAGAAGATTAATTATATTGTAATGCATGTTGATATGGAATTGCACTGTCTTGAGGTTTTATTTAAGTGGTTGTTTCGTTCCTGTCTTATCCTGTGAGCACCTCAAGGCATAGGAATTTTTTGTTAGGCTGTAATAATAGTTCAAAATTTCTATTTTACTTTTAAGTTTCTTGTGTTCCACCTGTTCAAATAAACATAAACTTATCAGAAATTAATGTATAAAAATACGCTCAAAATATTGAAATTAAATAAAATTGATAATAAAATTCCACGTCTTTAATGTAATAATATACCACATATGATTAAGTAGCTTATTTAGCTTTCTTAATCCAAATCAACTCAGTCTTATATTATGTAACTGAGGGAGAATCCATTTACATGAAAAAATTAGTTTAAAAAAATCATAAATATAAAAAATAAAATGAAAAAAATATTCTATATTTAGGATCAAAATTAAACTTAACTAACTCTTATATATTTTGTACTGAGCAATAGTAACATTTAAATGGTTCTATATAACTTAAAAGGTCAAACAAAAAGAAAAAGAAAAGAAAGGAAAAAGAGAGAAACGAATTTAACGATTAACAGATAACAGATTCGGTTATAGAGTCACCACAAGCAAGCACGAGGCTGGCGGGAAATTTGGCATGGCATGTGTTGGTTTCTTTCATTGACTTCTAAATTTAATATCTTCAAGAGATAGAAAGATCTTTTTACAGTTGAAAACTGAGAAAATGCATGGCAGCTTCATCTTAATTTTCATATCAATATCATCGAGAAGCACGTAACATGTGTGTTTTCAAATCAGATCTGGAAATTTGTGTATCGTTCAAATTTGGTGGATTTTGTTCATTAATTCCAGATCTCATTGTCAATCTTCTTTAACGAGCAATAATCATAATTCAGAGAGGAAAACAAAATGAGGGAAGTTGTGATAGTCGCGATTTCTTCTACGCTTGGGAATATGTTGATCGGTTGGGATAGTTCCAGCATTGCAGGTTCAAAATCTCTTCCATAATCTTCCTCTTCTGAAATTCACATCAAACACAAACAAATCCCTAATCAATCGATGTAATGTAACGGCATTTTTTGCAGGTGGAATGTCTTACATCAAGAAAGAATTCAACCTAGAAACTGATCCCAAAATGGAAGGAATGATCGTCTCCATGACATTCCTCGCCGGAACTCTCATCACGACGGTCGCCGGAACCGCCAGCGACTTGTACGGACGGCGGACGATGCTGATAATCTCATCGGCGACGTTTATTCTGAGCTCTCTGGTAATCCTATGGGCTCCAAATGTTTTCATGATTCTGATTGCGAGGTTACTGAGCGGTGTGGCCAATGCTCTGGCCGTCACTCTCACTCCTCTGTACATATCGGAGATTTCGCCGCCGGAAATCAGAGGTTTATTGACGACGGCGACACAGTTTTCGTGTTCGGCTGGGATGTTCTTGGCTTATTGTTTGGTGTTTTGGATGTCGTTGATGGAGGAACCTAGTTGGAGGATCATGATTGGGATTATTGGTTTGCCTGCTTTGGCTTATTTCTTTGTTGCTGTGTTGTATCTTCCTGAATCTCCTCGTTGGCTTGTTACGAAAGGTCGATTCCGTGATGCTAGGACTGTGTTGCAACGTATTCGTGGCACTCAGGATGTTTCAGGTTATCTGGACTTTTACAGTTTACACTCTTGTTTCTTTCTTATCAGTGTTCCATTAAATGCTTGATTTTAAATGATAGGACATATGTGTGGATTTCATATACTGCCTTGAATGAGAAGCCTTGTGATGCAAGTTTCCCAATTTCACCAATTTTTAGGATGTAGTTCTCCCCAAGGCCTGTAGATGTTACAATGGAATTTTTAATAGGAGTTAGCCAAACAAAAGGGTTTCATGCGGAGAGGTTGATCAGCAGGATGTTGAGTAAAGCATTATATTCTGGAGCAACCGAGACATCCGCTCTTGGAAGGGTTGCCTTGAATGAAAGGCCTTAGAAGGCATCGGATCCCCTAACTCTAACCGTTAGCTTTTTTAATGTGCTTTTACCCTTTACCTCTTTTTTAATTAGAGGGTAGATGCAGACAATTTCAATTTAAGGTTATATGTGAAATCAAACATGCAACCTCTCACTTCTAAAAGAGGTTTCATGCTACTAAAATTAAGGCAATTCACCCCCAATGACTTAACCTTACACAATCCTAGTCCTTCTCTTTAAAATGGTTTATACTTTATACACACACTTCATCATATCCTTATAGTTAATATGCTATCTTTTGTATATATTTAAAATAGTAGACACACATTTCCAATTAACACAAAGAATTGAGAGAGAGATTGTGCGTGTGGTTGATGTTACAGGGGAGTTAGCTTTGCTTGTGGAAGGTCTGAACCCCGGGGGTGAAGACACAAGCTTAGAAGAATACATAGTAGCACCAGTCAGCGAAGTGACTGCCATGGAAGCCACAAGGGATTGTATCAAACTATACGAGCCCAACGAAGGAGTCTTATCAATGGTGGCCGCACCATTAAATATACAGGGGACCAGCATGATTCTGTCACAGTCCATGTCTCGCCAAGCAAGCATCATCAGCCAAAGCCCTGGTCTGATCAAAGACCCAATCGTCAATCTCTTCGACAGCATCAATGGTGACAACTCCTCCGACGCCGCCATGTCAGGAAGTGACCTCAATCTCACTGATCCTACCGGAACCAATGACTACCTTCAAATTCACACTCCATTGTTATACTCACGTCAAGCTAGTGTCATAGACAGGTCTCATCAAGCAGGGGTAAACAAGAACACAGACATAGGTGGAGGATGGCAATTGATGTACAAAGAAGCAGGTCATCAACAGTATCAGAGAGTGTATTTGCATGCAGAGTCACAAAGAGCTTCTTCTTTTATTTCGGGTTCAGGGTTGGATTTGACCATGGATGGGGAATCGGCGGCGTTCCCGGCGGCCGCCCTGGTGAGCATGTCGGCTCTTGGGACTAACAAGCATGTAGCTAAAGCCATGAATGATGTAAATTCTGTTAAACCCAATGCTTGGACACCAGGCGTCAGGCGTGCCTTGATTGTTGGAATTGGACTTCAAGTTCTTCAACAGGTAAAGCTTTAATGTCAAACTTACTAATCTTCTTTGTTTTGTGTTTTTTTTTTTTTTTGTTGCCAGCACTGATATTCTTATCTATATATATATATATTTATATTGCAGGCTGCTGGCATAAATGGGTTTCTGTACTATGGACCTCAAGTTCTAGAAAAGGCAGGAGTAGGGGCTCTTTTATCTAATTTGGGATTTAATGCTACATCTGCTTCGTTGCTTGTTAATGTCGTCATCACTTTTTGTATGCTTCCTTGTATAGCTCTTTCCATGAAGCTTATGGACATTGCTGGCAGAAGGTATATATGACCTTCTCTTTTATATATAGCTTCTTCATATATAAAATTCGCTGTCTAATTTTCCTTCAGAATGTTTATCCCACATGAAACACTAATATTTCGTTGTAATAAAATAATAACAGAGTACTCCCTACTTTATCTTCTGACGGAAATGAAAGGGAGAAACGTTAAATCTATAGCTAGCCTGATAGCTAGTTTAATTCTCTAGCTTTAAATGTAACGCTAATTAATCCACGAAACCATTACATATAGGTAAAATGTGTCATAATGTCATATATTAGTTTAAACCCACATTTGAAGATAATATATTTCTCACGTGATACGTTCAACCTTTTGTTCATGTCATCTTGATTTTTCCTTGCACATCAAATTTTGCGCTTGTAGTAACGTTAATTTTTATTATCTAATTACAGGTCAATAATGCTGTACACTGTGCCCATTCTGATAGTGTGTTTGGTGATACTAGTACTACGTGACTATATGCACTTGAGTTCTATGGTGAACGCAGCCATAACTGCTGTGTGTGTGATAGTATACGAGAGCGTATTTTGCATGGGATTTGGAGTGATTCCCAACATCTTGTGTGCAGAAATATTCCCTACCAGTGTTCGAGGAATCTGCATTTCTATATGTTGTGTTTCCTTCTGGATCGCAACTTTGATCCTCACATCAGTTTTCCCTTCGTTGCTTCAATTGCTTGGTCTCTCTGGTGTGTTCGGACTGTTTGTGGTTGGATGTGTCGTGTCTTGGATTTTTGTTTACTTGAAAGTTCCTGAAACAAAAGGCATGCCTTTGGAAGTCATCACTGAGTTCTTCGCCATTGGTGGTAGTCCTAGTTCTGATCTTTCTACTTAATTTGTGCTGCAAACCAGAAACTGAAGAGTGTAGTTTGACTGAGAAAAGAGTGATGTAAATGTAAATTAAATCTTACTTTCTTACCGTACAAGTTAATGTACATCTAATTAATCTGACTCGATCATCAATCTGGTGAAGTTGTTTGGATCATTGGTAGGAATGCGACTTTATTTTGATTCAATCATGTTAGAATGTGAGTTGCTCCAATTTTCTGGGATAACGGGAGATTGTAAATGTCAGTTTCATTTTACAGAAATCTTTGAAGCGTAATTCCCACCGCCCACGGGGACTTCTTGTTGTCTATATATGTGTGCGTGTACTAATGTAAACTTCATAAATAAATTAAGTTTTATACATTTTTAATGCAGACTTCATAAATAAATTAGGTTTCATATATTTTAATTGTGCATGCAGCTCTTTTCCTATTTTTAAGTTATTTTTAATCCTTTATTTTTTTAACTAATGAATACAATTTTATATTTTTTAAATTGACATCTATTTAATATGTATTATGTTTCGTGAGAATTAAGTCTACAATAGTTAAAATTTTATATATAAAAGAATGTACTGATATTAGCTTACAAAGTTAGAAAAAATCTTTTTTTTTTTATTGTAGTGTAAATAGGACCGAAAGCAAGAATATGATTTGCAAATTAAGATAGTTATATTTTATCGTATGTTACCACATATAGATACTACATCTAATTCTTAATATAAGATTAATTAATTTATCAAAAAAGTATAAGACTTAATTAACTTTTTAAGATTAAAAAAACTAAATAAATTATTTAATTATAATATATGTGGAATATTATGGTATTATATTATAGTTTCTTAGTAAATTGAACTAATTTTAAAAAATTCTAGGCAAATTGATTTATAATTAACTTATTTAATTTTCTTAAAATCTTTAGAAATAGTCCAATGGGCACAAAGGAGTATATATATACATACATATCTATACAACACTTTTTCTCAATTTTATCATCAAATATTTGGACAACCAACTACTTAAATCTGGGTAACTTTACCTCCAAGTGAGTATATATGTTTTTTGGAGGTTTAATTTAGGGAAACTTGTATTCATATACTAAGTAAGAGATTTAATATCAGCTGTCAATGACAACTGAAATAACATTGTTAACAAGTGAAAAAGTTGTGAATATAACCTATCTTATCTTAAATATATTATTTGAGACTTGTAATTTTCCTTTAATTTATGTAAATTTTGTAGAAGGAAACGCGCCAAACGACCAATTCCCTAAAGAAAAGGCAGCTTCCAGCTCCCGCGCACATTCCAGTCTTGTCAGAGAAGTCACCGGAAAGCGCCCGGCGACGATGACGGGAAGGGTGCTGACGTGGCGGAACAGGACCTCTGACCAGAGAGGGCACATAATTTCTGTAAAATATATTCAATAGTACTACTAATCAATTCTTAAAAAGAACCAATAATCCCAAGTCTTGCCTTCTACGTGTCCTTGTATTTGCCACACGATTAAATCAACGGCTCGATTTGAGTGAAGAGGAGAGATTTGCTGGGGAGGGCAGAGAAACCATTTTGCCACGAACAGTGCTAGAATCGGGGAAGGCAATTCCAAATCCAAGCTCAAGCTCACTCCTTTAGGGTTTTAGACTCCGATTTAGATTCGTATTCATTATTGTTTCTCTCTCTCTCTCACTTGGTTAATTTCATATTTGACAGTGGAAATGAGTACCAGCGATTCTCAGAAGGATCCCAATGCTCTGGAGAATCGACCTGGTATCCTTGTTATTGGATCTTCCAATGTTGGCAAACGCACACTCTTGTCCCGTTAGTTTCTCTCTCTCTCTCTCTCTTCTCTCCTTATTCTTCTGTCGCCATTCTAATTGAGTTTAGTTTTTTTTTTTTTCATTACAAATTAATTCTTACTCTTGGCTGCTTGGAGGATTTAATTTTGAACTGTGCCTGTCATTTATCTAATTCATGAGTTTAACTCTTTGTCAATATTTAATTGTTGGATGCGGTTTATACTTGAATGATTCGTACAGAGGTTTGCTTTTTACGTTCTGGATTTTAACCAAGAAGCAATGCTAAGGCTGTGATGTTTATGTTAATTCCATGTTATTGAATCCACCATTGTTGGATTACTGCTGGATTTGGATTTTTGATGTGCTCTGTTGGTTTTAGGATTGCTATCTATTGATTTTGAAGATGCTTCCGATTCTGCCTCTGATGTATCTGTCCATGGGTATGTTGCTCGTGAATATACTTCTCTATCTCATTGCTTAACAATATCTCTTCAGAACTCCCTCAGTGTACGTTTTATGCAATTTACAGGTGGACTATCAATACCAAATACTACACTGCTGATGTTTCTGTATGGATGACTCATCTTAGTGACGACTTTTCCGTTCGGAACCTGCCCATATTTCACCAATTGACTGCTTTGGTGATGGTTTTCGACTTGAACGAAGTTAGCATCCTTCACTCGATTCTTTTTTTTTTTGTTTATTGTATCAATGTTACTATGTAATTCTTAAGCAAAGTGTGATGTGATCCTTAATCATGCGTCGATCTGTTCTTGAATTAGTCTTGTTTTCATGAACATATATGTGCACTGGAATTGAAATGTTGATGTAATGCTTCTTTGATCTTGCTAAACTATGTGCAGTTATCTTCTCTAGCTGCGCTTCAGGATTGGGTATCACGCACTGATATTCAAAGCTTTGAGATACTATTATGTATTGGAAATAAAGTGGACCTGGTTCCAGGTCATCCAGTTCATGCTGAATACAGAAGACGGCTTCTGAAACCTGAAAACCCTGTTGTTGATTCCTCCGCTGAGTTCACTGAGTATGGAATATCTGAGTCCGAAGTAACTAGTTTATTGGAGAATGAAGATCCAGATCCAACATGGGATTCCCGAAGATCTTGTTTGGAATGGTTCACCGAGCATGGCATTGAATTCATTGAGGCGTGCGCTTCTAATGCTGATTTTGATAAATGTGAACCTCATTTCCCTTTATGTTGTAATGATATAGTCCATTATTAAATTTGACATGTGGTTTCTTCTATATTTCACAGAGATAAGCTCAGTTTCTCATGTAGTCATATAGATGAGTTAGAATCATAATGCTTGAAGATGGTCAGTTTTATATGGCAATTAGTTATTGAAGGATGACATATAATATCATTTTAGAATATCATCATGAACAATGGAAGATTATTTCCAAATCTTATTACATCAATACATGAATTGCATCACTGAAATAAAATAAACATTTGTTGGCAGGTTTGTCAGTTGATGGTGATTCACAGGGAGTTGAACGGCTATTTGGTGCTCTTTCTGCTCATATGTGGCCTGGGATGATCTTAAAATCTGGTGATAAAATAAGCGAACCGGCATTACCAGAGAAAGGTTTTTCCTCTGTTAATTCTTCCTGTTTTTTGGGAGCAGGCTACGAGCCACTTCCTGCCATATATTATACATACTTTACTAATTTATGGTTTTTTTCTTTCAGAATCTTCTTCAGAGGAATCTGACTATGAATTGGAGTATGAAGTCTTATCAGCTGGTTCAGCTGATCCTTGGGATGACACAGAACAAAGATGGGTTTCTGCTGCTCCTTTAAATGCTGGAAAATCAGTTTCACAAAACAACCCCATCACAGACTCTGAACTTAAAGATGGAACTAATTCTGATAAAAATCTGCAACCATCAACTTCAGGCACTGTACTGCAGGATGAGAGTAACAAGGAAGTTGTGGATCTTGAAGCAGATGGGGTTTCAGTTAAAGGTCTTGACTTAGAGGATTTGGAACAGTTAATGTCAGAGATAGGTAATATGCGTGATGGCTTAAGATTAATGCCTGATTTCCAGAGAAGGGAAATGGCTGCAAAGTTGGCCTTGAAAATGGCTTCCGTGTTTGGGGGAGGTAGTGACGATGAAGATGAACTTTAGAGAACATCAATGTCGTTGCTTATGAGATCTAGATAATTGTATATCTGATGAATTGTCATAGTTAGGACTCTTTGTGAGTTATCCCACAAAAATCAGAGGTTTTGTCATGCTATTGCTTTGTGCTCTTTATGGCCCATGGTAATGATTTTGTGGAACAGCACATTTCATTTGAAAATTGAATATATCCAGTCATGTTCATGGTGCTTATCAAGGTTCTAATGTTGTGACACACTCAGATTAGTTAAATATCTGGTCTTGATTTTTTTGTGGGTCTGTAAAAATATCTGGTATTGTTAGTTATGCGCTTTTTAGATAAGATAAACCCAAGTTGCCACTTAAGGATGATGGAAAGTGACTCTTTAGTATCTTCGCACTCTTTTCCTGAATAGCATGTCTCAAATTTTGTGGGGTCAGAGATTAGAACTGTAATTATCAGTTTAGGGTGTGGCGGGGGAGATACTGAGATATTTTAACCTGATATGGTGTTCGGCACAAAACAAAAACCAAAAAAAGAAAACTGACGAGGCCGGTAGGGTTGTTTGTTTGAAATTTAGTACCACTTGGCTTGGAGAAAATCACATATTAGAACCTATTTTTTTAAGAAAAGAAGCAAAAGTTAAGTTGAAGGATTTCTTTGGTGGAATGGGAGTATTCTACCCCAATGCTCAAAAGATATACTCAGTGTCATCCCTACTAAAAAAATAGCAACAATTCGGTATTTGAAATAAGTATACTTCTTGAAATTAAGAGCCTCTGATTCAAGTGGGAACACATATCCTTTAAAAGGAAGAGAGTGTGGGATCAAGCCTCATGGTGTTTTAGGGAGAGTAGGTGTGTCCCTGTGAAAAAGGATTTGCTGATCTTGATAGTGTAAGAAAACATTAAAAAAGGTTACCCTCATTAAAGAACATTTACTTTATAGAGTTTTTAAGATTTCGAGACTTTGAATAATGAATATAAATTAATTTTGTCCTATTTTGAGTATGAAAAGAGAGAATGTGAGCAGTATAAAAAGTGAGTGTGAGCAGTGCAGTTTCTATCGAATAGAAAAAGAAAAGGGATGGTGATGATGAATGTAGAAGAAAAAAAGTAGGCAGAAGGGGAAGTAGTGTAATGGAGATTATCTCAAATCTCAAGCCATGTTGGAAAACAACCAAGAGTGGCCTCAAGCTATCATTGGCATTGGATGTAATTGCTGAGCTGACACTCATGCTACTTTCTCCATCTCATCATGTTCCCACCACATCTGCCTAAATATCGGCTGTTACTTTTCCACTTTTGTGTTCACACAACTAATTTATGGCACAATTATAAACAAACTGAACTTACAAGTTTAATACTTCTACTTGCATTTCATTTTATTGCACTTTTTTCAAGTTATTATTAATATAAAATTCTTTAACTAATTTGGATTAACTAATAAAAATAGTCAGATTAACTATTTATTAACATTGTGTACTAATTCTTCAAAGATATCTTCTTATATTAGTTGTACTGAAATCATTTGATGCAACCTCTATAAAGGTCTGAAACGGGGGTTAAAAAACAATGTTAAATGTAAGAAATAAAGTGAACTCGGGTTTTATATTTAGAATCAATAATCTACTAACTCTTACATTAAAAGTCTGAAACTAGTTTTCCATTTTATCTCACGTGTTGTCTTCAATCCATAGATATTTTAAAGGAAGCTGGAAAAATAAAATTAGAGGGCACGTTCTAATATTGTTATTTCGCTTTCCATTATAATTACAAAGAGGACTAAAGAGGAGATAACCTAGGAAGGACAGTGATGAGTCGTCCCTCACATGCTCATACTTTATCCCTACCAAAAGAACAAAGTAGACGCCTTCGATTATCATCTTTCTTGTACCTGCATCACTTTCAAAGCTTCCTGCTCTCAACTTCCATCCCGTCCCCCCTCTTTTCTAAATTTGTTTAATTTTTGATATGAACTATACGAGTTAAATATATGTGGATAATCTGAATTTAACCTTTAATATGAATCATTTGAGTTGAACTAATGAAAAAATATTTTATTTAAAAAATAAGGGGAGATTGTGTGAATTTTTATACAAGCAATGGTTAGATGATCTATGCTTTTAATGTGAATTTTATGAATTTTAATCAATATCATTTTCATAAATAGTACATAAATCGTGTATTCTAAACAAATTATACAGTCCAATATGCCAAAATTCGATCTAAACCTGTGCATTTGTAAAATTATATGTCCCAAAAAAATTTCTAGAAGTGTTAGGTTTCCCCTTGCAGTCCCTGTGACAGATATTTTGCTGAGGGAGGGAATTAGGAATAGGATAGATGCTAAGCTTGAGAGGACCACTAAGCCTAAAGCATATCTCTACCTTTTCCTTTAATTTTGGTTTTCTCTTCCATTTAATATTGGAAAAACCATTCAAAAGTTGTTGTATGAAAATTTTATCTGCCATAAGAATACGGTATGCTTTAATACACAAGAAATACAAATATTTTATAGGATTTTATGCTTAGAAAGTACCAATATTTCAACTCAAGTTCTTTTAGCCAATAAATTTTTTTGTATAGAGAATTTTCAGCAATTTTTCGTTTTATATTTGCTTAGGTTTGAGACTCATGTAAAGTAAGAAATCAAATATAAAATCCTATAAAATACCAATATTTCATGAGTATAAAACATGTCGGTGTCCTTGACCAATAAATTCTTTAAATAAATATTATTATTTTTTGCAATGTTTCCCTTTCATATTTGCTATACGTTTGTGTCTCATGTGTACTATGAAATTAAATATGAAAACTGAATTATATTATAAATATTTTTTTGCCATCATAATTGTTTTATAAATATAAAGGTTGGTATAAGGGGTTTGTTTTAGTTCTAAATGTAAGATCTCAATATATTTTATATCACAAATTCATAATTTTTTCCTTAAAATCTAATATACATTAAGGGCCAACAAGAGAGTAACATCAAATAATATGATTAAAATGGATAATTTAAAGAAATCAAAACACATTTTTTTAAAAGATTAATTAACTTGTCTATTTGTTTTTATTTTCAAATTAGTTATGCCTGTTCCTATATTTAGATGACGAGGGAATATATAGCTATAATGTGGCATGTTATAATTATATATTTAATGTTAATCAATCTTATTTTATTATCACACTTGCCATAATGTGCTTATTTGATCTTTCTGATTTGTTTAACGAAATTGACCAAGGGATCCACCACGTTAGTAGAAATAAATCTTGAAAAGGATTCTATATTAAAAAACAAGCCTAAAGAAGAAGAATGGGTCCCACTTATAATGCAGGGCATTATTAATAGTAACCTTGCTCCTTAGTGATTTTTTCTGGGCAACTATCCTTAGGGATTCCCTTTTAGTAAAATCATTATATATATGCCCCCATATATATGATATGTATACATTCATAAATAATCACTCAATGGTAGTGGTACATTCCACATGACCAAGAATATTCAGTGTGAAGGAACATAGTGGTGGTTCATTTTGATGTGCTAAACGCAAATATGTATGTGGGGTGTATCAATACTATTGGCCATTGGGTCATAAATTGTGGACATATGGCTGGGAATCATGTTAATTAATCATTTTATTAAAAAGGGATCAGCATCAAGACATGGAATCTTTTAATTTCTCATACTTGTTTGTATCCAGTTGAATAATTTTTGCTACTGTACAAATCGAATCCTT
Organism: Mimosa bimucronata; assembly: GCA_037074515.1. Taxonomy (NCBI): domain Eukaryota; kingdom Viridiplantae; phylum Streptophyta; class Magnoliopsida; order Fabales; family Fabaceae; genus Mimosa; species Mimosa bimucronata. The sequence continues at coordinate 37,956,328 of CM073445.1, read as the reverse complement.
GACAACGTCGACTGTGAAGTTTTAAAGATAAAAAATATTTATATATAATTTAAAGTTCAATAAAATTTTATTTATGAAAAAATACTGAAACCCCACTGTCATAAAATTTATTACTTAAAGGTGTTTGAAATTTATCTAAAAACCCAAATGCAGTGTGTCTTTAACAGGGCACATCTTATTTACACTGGTGCATTTTTTTTTTTATGATAAAAAATCGTTTTTGTTGCACGTTTTTTTTTTCGATAAATGTTGCACGTATTTAAAAAAGAGTTGCATGCCCTTACTTAAAGATCTGAGATACTATACATTTTCAAACTTTTACTCATAGTTAAAAATGTATTACACAATGCACACATTCTAAGAACCTTGCCATTAAATTCCGCGACCTGAGAAATTCAATAATTTTCTCAAATTTTATATGATTTAATGAATACTTTCCAGATAAATGAGAATAATTCATGGGGAGTAGAAGACACGTGAGGGGTTCCTGGTAAGTGAGGCTGGCCACACTAATTTAGCTATTAAAACAGGATTAGGATGATACTCCCTCCTGTCATAAATATAGGACCATTTTAAATTTTTTTTATAGAAGTTAAGGAAGCAAATTAGACCATTAAATTATAACATATGTCACATATAATTAGATTATAAGTTAGTTTATAAGTAGAATAAATTAGTTTTGAGGAAAAAAAGATTTTTTTTTAGACTGAAACTACTATTTTTTTTACTGAAAAAAAAAGTTAAAAAAATCAAAATAATTTTATAATTAGGATCGATGAGTGACAGTCAGTGGTCCTGCAAGTGCTTAGGGCTAAGGCAATGCTTGAGATGGTGCTATAACAAATGGCTATAATGAAGCCACGTTTTAAAAAGTTACACAGACATGTAAGATTAGAACTAGACCGACGCGTTTAACTTGTTCAATTTTGATTTGACTTTGATTTTTATTTTGATTTTGATGATCCTTTTGAATTTGGTTTTACGTGCATCTGTAGGAGTACAGATCAGATGAACAAATGAACAATCCAGAACATCTTCTCAAAAAATCCATTAGACTTTTTACTCCCAATTGTGTTGCTGCATGCTCTTCTCAAAACATCTTCTCTTTATATAAATTTTTTATTGAAATTTATTTTCTAAAAAGTTTAATAAATATTAAATTAAAAAACATTTGACTTTAATATGAATTGAAATGGTAAGAAATATTACAACAAAAAGGACAAACATAAGCTCAAGATGGAAATGTTAAGCTGCTATTATCAAAGAGGAAAGAAATGCGAAGCTCGCCTACACCCCCCACTTTCCCCTCCTTTGACTACAAAAGAAAGAAAGAAAGAAAGAAATAAATAAAATAAATGACAAAAAATAGCAAAAAACAAAACCAAAATGCTACATCTGCTTCTACATAGGAGATACTGATTGTTGAGGTATTGACTATTGAGGCAGCCTTATCTTATTTATAAGATATACCACTCTTGGAGGATGTCCGAAATTTCAACTATTTTTTTTTTCATTTTCACCCAATTAATTATACTACCTCTAATCCATATCATAACACCCCTTCTAAAAAGTTTTTGGGGTATGAAATATAAAGAACTATGAGAAAGTAGTGATAATTTTTTATCATTTAATGATCCAAACTAATTTTAACTACTTTTTTTATCCTTTTTAAGGTAGTTAGAAGCAAGGTAATCAAATCCCGTTGGACTAGTTTCTAAACCGGTGGAGATGATAGGTCAAGGGTTAATAAGTTAGTTCAAAATCAAGCCGCAGGTCAAATCAATGGGGAATAAAATTTAAAAAATAATTTAGACTCACATCATACCATCTAATACTAAATATTAATTCAGTACTTTGAATTACCAACAAAATGATCATATGCTTATCCAACATTCTTTACAATTTATTTGATATATTAATATTATAGTATCAGTTAATTAACCAATGACACCAAAATCAATAATCATTAAACGTTTTTGATAGAAAAATATTAAAATATATAAATGATTACAAAACATTTATACTCATATTCCCTGTATCACTAAATTAATACTTAATAGTTAATTATCACTAAAGTTATCATTGATTCCAACCATTATTACATTTTACAATTTATACAAGAAACATATACGTTTTTTTTTAATAAACAACAATCCAACAAACTGGGTTTAGCCCAGTTGCACAATATTAGTCGGGTTAAGACCAGGTTACTTAAGGATAGTGAGCTCTCGGGTTAGTCGCATGCCCTGACCGGTTGAATGGCCAGGTCACCAAGTTCCGGGCAGTCATAGTTAGATTACCGTAGTTAGAAGGATCTTACATTATGGACCATGATTATATCATTGATTCAATAACTCACTCCCCCCCCCCCTCCCCCTCCAGGAATAAACATACATTTAAAAAAAAATATGTTTCTTCCCGTCCTTAACATAATACACCTATTCGAGGATTGCTTTAAGTCTTCAATACATTATTTATTTCAATATTTTCCTTAATTTCCTTTATTTATACATCTAACAATAATCAATTAAGAGATGAGGTGAGAATTAAGGAAGATAAGTAAGTTATTTTAGAAAATAACATATCATAATAAGTAATTTAATTAACGTCTTTATTTTAATTAAATTAGATAAATAAGTCATATATTTTATACATGAGGAAGTACTAGTTTTTTCTTGCATAGATCTTTAATTAATGTAAGGACTAGAGAGTAAGGAGTATATTCCACAGAAGGATCCCAGAAGGGTTGGCAAACAAAACGAAGAAGGATCGAGGAAGGGACAAAAGAGAGTGGGAGGTGTTTAATGGATGTAGTTGGGTTGAATGGCTAACATCCAAAACCGCCCCTTCTCCTCTCTCTTTGACACTTGTTCTTCTCCTTTTAATGCTCCGTTTACTTCAAATTATATATATTAAATCACTTAATTAATTAAACCCTCTGCTTCATTACTTCACTTTTGATTGATCTTCTCCACTTTTTGTCTCTCATGTACCTTGTACAATTAAATAATAACAAAAGACAACCATATTATAAATAATATTCGTCCTTATATATAAGAATTTAAAAGGGTAAATCAAGCAGATTAAGAAAGTGGTTAGAAATGATAAATACGTCTAAAATAATTATGTTATATCAAGTTTGCCCTTATTAATAATGTTGGAGTATATAAGAGAGATAAATATGATAATAATGATATAAATAAGAGGAAATATGATGTTAATAGAGAGAATAATAATAGATAAAATGAGGAGAAAAAACATATTAAATGCTTTAATAAATCAAAACAATCTCTTATAAAAATGGATAAAATCAATGAAATTTTGGGTTTTTACATAGAGAGAATAAGGGAGCATTACTCTTATATCTTAAAGGTGAAATGTAGTACGAGTATTTTTTTTTTCATAGAAATAATAACGACACAAATAGTAACTGCGATTTTGGGTTATTTTAATTTAAAATGATCCTCCATCCTTTTCTGTCCAAAAGAAATTATTGTTCATCTTTTTTACACATAATCTGGAAAGCATCAATGAAGCACTAATGACAAGTTTTAAAAAAAATTAAACCACAAATGGAGTAACCTTCATGATCTAATAAAACCTTCAACTTTTCAAAGCCTTTTTACAATTATCTTGGTAAGGTCAACGAGTCAAAATTTTCCAAATCTTTTGCTTATTTTTTTTTTTAAATAGTCTGAAAAGAACTAACTAACCATACAACTCGTTCATTCAGCATTGCCAATGGCCATGCGCCGATGTGCCGATCTCTTTAAATTTTAAACATTTTTCTTTGCCACCACTCTCAAAATTTTAAATCATTATGTACATATAATATAATATATACACTGCACTATTAGCCATAAAAAATATACATCGTCCATGAATAGAAAATTGTAATATTCTTTTGTCCTTATTGGATTCACATGGACCAAACTCCAATCATTTAAACCGTACATAATTAAAAAGATTAACATTTCAGACAGGGAAATTTCAAAAAAAAAAAAAAAAAATCCAAATAGCATCCTCCAAGTCAAATCTACTAAAGAAAAGTCCTAACTTCTGAAATTACACTTAAAGAGAAGAGAAGGGGAAAAAAAAATACTCCTACCAGTTTTTTTTTTTTTTCCCCTTCTTTTTTAATCATGGAAGGAATCCAATATTATCTCTGGGCTGTTGATTGTGACTTGGACTACTTGTAGACGAACTATTCACATGATCATTACCAACACTACTAGTGGCATTTTCGTCATTTCGAGATTTGAGCTCCGGTTCACCGCCGCCGCTAACTCCGGCAGAATCTCCACCGCGAACCGCCGGATAAAGTCCACAGCGACGGCATCTAGGAGGAAGAGCAAGAATCTGACGACAAGAAGGACAAGAAGAGTGAGATCCAAGCCAAGTATCTATACAAGCCACATGAAATCCATGGCCACACTGAGGAAGAACACGGATCTCGTCTTCTCCAGCGAATTCAGCCAAGCAAATCGCACACTCAGATGTAGCCAACCACTTCTCAGAATTCCTTCCATCAATGTAAGCGAATTTAGGCATGGATTGAAGAACCTTCTTCTTGAGGCCTTTATTCGCTAAGGACTGACCTGGAAATCCACCGTTGGATCCAGATCCGCCGCGACGGAACCAGGTACAGCGACATACGGCGATTAACGCGACGGTGCAAATTAGGGCACAGAGGAGTGACGCGAGGATGACGACGAAGTCTGATTCTAAGGCCACGGCTTCTGGTGGCGGAGCTGCGGCGGTGATGGCGGCGGCGGCGGCGACGGAGGTGGAATTGGCGGTGGATTTGAGAGTACGAGTCATGGAGGCGCGTGGGAAGTGAGAGAGAGGGGTAAAATGGGAAAAATATGTGAGGTTTGGTGTAAGAAGGGAATATGGTAGGGAGGGAATGGGTATTTATAGGTGGGGACTGCTATAGCCTATTATGACGGAAAGGGGAAATTGAGAATAGTGGATGGAGAGAGGATAAGACTGTTTTTGTGTAGTGTGAAGTGAAGACTTAAAAAAGCAAATGCTTGACTTAAAAAACTCCGTAGCCACTAAAAGCACAACGTCTGGTTTTTATTCAACTACAATGCATAGACTCCCACTTAAAAATTTTAACTCACTCTCACTACTATTATCTCTTGTTTTTATAATAATGTAAGATTTAATTGACTATTTTTTTAGGAGGTTGAGTTAAATAAGGTATTTAATCAAAACATAATATGTGGTATATTATTAGATTATATATTAGTTTATAAATGAAATAAACTAATTTATAGAAAAAAATTCAGGTAAATCAATTTATAAATGGTTTATTTAGCTTTCTTAAATTTTTTTTTTTAAAAATAAACTAAATATTATATTAAGGATGGGATAGAGTAAGTTTTTTTTTTTACATTCTTACACTAATCAATAAGCTTTGAGATCACACATTCTTTTTACTAAAACCCCATTTAAACCCATAAGTGATATCCAAATGTAAATTTGGATATGCAATGTTAACAAATATCTAATTAAGTCAACATATCTTATTAGATATTTTTGAATTTTTTAATTTTACAAATATGTATTTGTGTTCAAATATGTTCCACTGTCTTCTCTAAATTTAATAATTTTATTCCATGCTTTTTTTATATTATGATATGATAACCTTGAGACGTCTTGGTTCAATTGAAAACTATTTATTATTTAATTATTTATAGACTTTATGATATTTTCTCAAATCTTCATGCTTTTATGACATTTATATTTACAGCTCTTGAAAATAATAAGAAATCTGTTTTTTATCATAGAAAGGTTTTATTCTTTTTAAGAAAAGAATAAGAAAAGAAAAGGAGACCCTGAAAAAAAATTTAAAAATGATATATGAGTGGAATTAATAAATTCAGCAATTTCTAATAAGGCTTCTTGGCCTTATTAATGATTTGTGGAAAGAGTAAACCCAAATTTAGATTTGAGCATTTCTGATACATTTTAGATATTTTCCCCTTTTTATACGTTTTAATGATATTTTATAGGGTGTCTTGAATAGAAAAATCTTATTAATAAGATAGTTAAGAAATGTTTCCTTATAATTTAATAGGGGGGTATTTGCACCAAGGCTCAAAGTTGTATTTTTATAGTTATATTATTTTGGGGAGGAAATTGTGTTATTTTAAAGGAATGAAAGGTCGAAATAACAATTTTAAAATACCAAATTACGCTCTATTAGCAGAGGTTGAGTTGGATAAAATTTTTCCCATGTGGATGGACAGTGCGTGTGTTAGAGAACTTATTGATTTTAATTGTGAGTTATACTAAAATTTTAAAAATTTTACCTCTAACCTAATAATCATCCACATAGAGAAGGAGCACACACTCACCACATTGGCCACTTTAAAGCTAAAACCCCTAACCTGCATTTGATGTAACTCCGTAATAATGCACTGTTCAAAGACCCGGACCGGGCGGTCGGACCGGTTCAAGATTCAACCGTGAACCGGCCACAAGCCCGGGAAGGAAGTTGAACCGGTGGAGAACCGTTTCAACCCGGCCAGAATCGGGGTTTGAACCGGTTCTCTCATTTTCTTTTCTTTTTTCAAAATTTGCTTTTTTTATTTTGTTATAATTCACCTACTTACCAACTTTCACTTCACTTAATTTTAGAAACAAGGAAATTATAATATTTTAAATGCTATTATACTTGCATATGTTTAGTATTTAATTGTTATTGCTCTTAGTATTTGTATTTTAGTCTGTGAATTGTAGAATAATATTTATTTTCACATGTATTCAACTAATATTTTATATTTTTCCCTCTATAGAAACATCAAAATATTCATGTTTGATGAATCATGCATACTTATCTATGTTTACATTTTGATATTAATGATTATTAATGTTAATATCAATAAAATTTTATTATTTTAATATAAACGGTCTGACCCAGTCCGACCCCGATCCGACCATTAACCCTTAAATCAGTGACTCATCTGATTCGATGTTCGGTCCGATTTTTTGAACCTTGTAATAATCTGAAGATAACTCTGGCAAACCGTGATAATTTCATTTTGTTTCTATTTCGTAGTACTAGTTTATTGGCCTTTTTTTTTTCGTTTTCCATTTAAAAAACCAACGGATAAATGCCAACTAGGCTTCCCATGATTTAAAAGTCCCCCCCCCCCCAGGGTGTAGTTAATTAAAATTTACCCCATGTTTTGTAGCATGTGATTGATGTGATAACTGGGGATTTGCCCTCTTATTACTATAAAATGTGTGCGTATATATATAGTGTATATTTCTTCTATATAGGTTGATTGAGCAAAAATGTTCATGTAGTTTGGTTCAAGGTGTAATGACACTATGAAATTTTTTTTACCTAAAAGTGCCCATGTAAATATCAAAATGGGTTAGAAGTGTCCATACTATCAATATATAATAACAACGTTAAGTTTTTTAAAGTTAGGGAAAATAAAAGGTGTAAAAATACCCATGAAATTTGGTCTGAAGTACACCCAACACCGCGAACTTTTTTTTTATTCCAAAAGTGCCGACGTAGTTACAAAAATGGTTCCCTCAATACATATGCTGTTACTTTATACATGTTAGCTAGGAAAGATACACAAGAGGGGGTAATTTGGTATTTCCATAAAATATTTTTCAAAACTTTAAGTTCAAAATCAATTTTCAAAAACATATAAGAAAGAAACAAAGTATTGAAATCTTAGGCAAATTATATACAGCATTCGTTTGCATTCTCAAATGCCTATATATCCATTGATGAAATAAGATTGAAACATGAAATTATAGAGAAAAAATTGAGTTACAAGTATTTGTCTAGGACTTCAAATCTTCACACTCTGTTTCTTTAAATTTTTGTGAACTTTAAGTGTTTATCATATACTATATTTAATCTGTAAGTATTTACCTAAGATTTCAATACTATGTTTCTTTGTCATCTGTTTTTGAATTTAAAGTTTTGAAAAATATTTTATTGAAACAATAAATTTACCCACTCTTGTGTATTTTTCCTGCTTAACATATGTAAAGGAAAGGCATAGGTATTGAGGGAACCATTTTGGTAATTACGTCAACACTTTTGAGCAAAAACAAAAAGTTCACAGTGTTGGGTACACTTTAGACCAAACTTCATGGGTATTTTTGCACATTTTATTTCCTCTAACTTTGAAAAATTTAACGCGGCATGAACACTTTTGACCCATTTTAGTTACTATGTGAACATTTTTGAGTCAAAAAAAAAAAAAACCTGTGATGTTGGGTAAACCTGGACAAAACTACATGGACACCTTCACCCTTGTATATAACACCTGAATGTATACATAAAACTGAAGTGAGGTGACACTATCTTGACTATTTAATTTCTAGAGATGTCTCTAATTAAAAAAAAAAAAAAAAATCCACAAATACACAGAGGTGGAAAACTTCACTAGACTACTGAATGGTAAATAACTGATAGATCTAGCTATGAAATTGATGATCTTGGGATTCTACAGTTTACGGTTTATATTGTTCTTCATCTTCATCATTATCATCATCATGTTCCACTCTTAAACTATAATGGGCTTTTAATGGTATAGGTGAAGAAGAGAAACTGCCAGCTTCAATATCTGAGTGACCAAATGTTTTGAAACGACGTAGTTTGGTTGCCGCTAAGGGTGGTGAGACTGATAGTGATGAAGCATTCATGGGTTGTGTGTTACAATTTTTATTCTTGTTTCTATAACTATTACTGTCATCATAATTAGTGGTAGCAATGTTATTATTAGGAGACTTGTTAACTGCAGCCTTGTTCTTCACAGCCATTCGCCACTTCTTTAATGCCTTTGATGTTTGCTCATCAAATATTGACGTTTTAATTGTTGATCCCATCTGCAAAACACACCGTTTTTATTAACAACTAGTACTATATATTTAATTACTTAATTACTATCCAAAAAAATGAACACAAAAAATATATATCATTGAATCTTGTATACCTGGGTTACAAGAGCGTATAATGGAAGTGTAATGTAGCTGCACAAACAAAGAACTACCATCCTGCAAATCCATACTCAGAAATATAAGTATTGCTTCTTAATTCCGGTTTTATATAAAAGATCTAATTCTTTGGTAAGCACAACACTTTTGGAACATTTAATATGTTTAAACAATGTTCATCACTAACCATTTTTATCATAATTTCACCTAACTCTTAAATATAATTAATTTTTTTATTTTTAATCATACGTATTAGGTTATGGTTTTTAGCTTTTTAATGTATACAGACTTTCTAAGAAGCCATGAAAAGCAATCAACAATATAATTCATCTTAAATTCTACGCTAGCATGATGTCACAATCTCATCATTAAGAACATTTAAATCCTATATTGAAGAGGGGCCAAATTATTGCTTAGATTTTATCCAAAAAAAAAAAAAAATTATTGCTGAGATATAATACTTACCCTAATGCGACTTTCGCAATTGCAAGCTTGTAGTCAGCATGGAAACAATTCTTTAGGCCAAAAGAGTACTGCAAATTAATTACATAGGTAATCAATTATTACAGGGACATCAACGTAATTTAAAAATATAGCATAAAAACATCTATCAATCAAGATTAAGGGTAAGGGTAGGAGGAGGAAGATATAGTTGGTTACCCAAATCCACAAGAAATAAGTTATTTGGAACGCATTCTGCAAAATAAGAAAAATCTGTAATTTGCCATCTAAACAAAAAAACAAAAACAAAAAGATATTTAAGAGGGCATTGAATAATACCTGGAAGAGGGCAAAATGGATAAGATGAAGAACTAACTGAGGGCGACCAAACCAAAAATATTTGTCGGATCCTTCAACAAGTGGGATTCCTTGTACAATTGTATGTCTTTCTGTTATTTCTAGAGCCATCTTTGCCAATATTACTTGCAGTTTTGTTCCTACCGCCATTATTATCTGCCATTTATCCAATTACTGCCCATTAGTTTTCTAACAATTCAACCAATCAAACCAATCTTATTGCTAATTTTTTTTTTGTTGGCAGATGCTACTTACAGCCACAGGAAGCACGGATGCCCATATCATTGTGTGCCATCCTGCAAATTACATCCAACCATCAAACATTAGTTTTGATTTCACTAGGATTTACTAATAAAACTATTTGCGTCCCCTTTTATCTCAAAATTTGTCTGGTGACTTGATCCATCTTGTCATCAAAGATATTAATTTAATGACTGATATTTGTAGAGATTGGGTTACTAGTTGATATGTGTGTGTACATATAGGTAGGTGCATGTATGAATCAAACCTTTTTTCTTGATGAATTCACTGGACCAAACTTTGGACAAAAGAAGACAAAACACTTTTTGAACAAGAAAAAATCTATTCCCCTAAATAAGTGGTTTGCTTACCATTAACATTTAGCAATAAGAAGACTACAAATGATGCCCACAGGACAGGACTGTCAACAACACACAGAAATATGGAAAACAGAGTGAGCAATTCAAGTTTACAAAGAAAAAAATGCACAACCGAGAAAAAAACCAAGCATAACAATTACCTTACTCCCACAACTACCTTGAAGTCATCTTCTAAGGATCTTTTTATATACTTTTTGAAGTTGAATTGACTTCCAGGAGCAAGGTGGGCCTATACACACAATTCATCATTTGCATAGTAAAAAATGGTAGCTAGTTTAATTCCTCTGCCTTATTAAAATAATTAAATTACTATTCCATGGATTAAACACTCACAGTGATAAATCCATTGCGCAAAGCCAAGTAATCAGCCTTACCAACAGACCTATAAAATTGCCTGAAGAAACATCCCTATAATAAAAAAGCAAATAATGAGCTGTTTAGTGCATATAGTAGTAATAATAAACTAATAACTATCATTACATATTATTGAAAAGGGTGCTTACAATGTAGAAAAATAATGTATATCTAGTCCAAGAACTGGCATGGGCTCTCACAAATGACGTTTCATGAGTAAGCCTGAATCTTGAAGGATCTGCACACACACACGTAAGCATGAGATTAAAGTATATATCTTGGAAGGATCATAGTATTAAGACATTACTTTTAACTTGTCAAAAGATCCAATGATCTACAATTTGTTATTTCAACTAACTTAAAAGAATTCAGAGGTATATATTACCATTGGCAAATTCATGAGATGAAGTCTCCTCCTCCCAGGCCTTCCAACCACGAATCTACACAAATTCAAACCAACATCATCTTTCCGCTAGATCAAATCCATATTGTCTAGTAAAATCTATAGCTCCATGCTATTCATAAATAACAAACAGTACATTCAACCTGTTCTACAAGGAAAAGTGATTTTGAAGTATAGAACAAAGAGAGACTAAAGAAGAGGACCTTAAGTCTGCCAAGCATCATGGTGACAGCACTGTACAAGACATGGAAGACTGCTAAGAAGAATATTAGGATGTGCAATTGGTGCAATCCATTTACTGATACAAGTGGTTCATGTCCCTTAAATACCACAAAAAAGAGAGGGAGAATTAATATAAAATCAGGAATAAATTTGAAAGTATTAAACGTTTGATAAAATTTTTAGTAAGGGAAATTAAAAACACAGGTACACCTACCTGCTTGCACAGAGAAGAGGAAGAATCTTCTGCTAAGAACCTACGTTGATAAGAAAGAAGTCTCCTTCTGCTTGAAGAAGCATCATTAGTTCCATCATATGGACATGGCAACATTTTATCTGCTACTTTTTGAGGTATGCATATTTTCAATATGTATGTCTGCCCAAATGTGAGCAACAATGATATGAACCCCAGAATCATCAACTCTGCAACAACACAAGCACATCACCTTTTTATTAAAAAAGTTACACCTGTTATGCATAACTGCATTACACCTTTTTTTTTCCAATTGAACCACTGGTACCTAGATCTTGTTAGCAGGAACTTGTCTAATCCAGCTTGACCCGACTAAGGTCCCTTGAAGGTAGTAGGGGGTCTCCTAGGAATGGTTTTTATTTTTTCTATGGCCAGGAATTGAACCTGATACCTTAAGTTAATGAGCTAAGATGCTTACCACATCGACCAACCACATGTTGGTCCAAACTTGTTTCCTTTTGTTTAATTCCGTTCCATCATTCTTTAATGCAAACAAAACAAGTGCTTGAAGAGAATCTTACCAGATTTAACCTTTTCAAGAGCCTCAATCAGAGCCCTCTTACGTCTTCCCCCTAGCCACTGAAGAGACAAAATGCCATATGATGAAAGGGACAGAGTTCACTAATAAGTCTCAATAAACTCATATTCTTATTATTATTGTGCAGATGCTTGTCACTTTCACCCAATTATATTATAAAATGAATGTAGAAAACTAAAAATAAAATGAAAAAACTGGCAGAGTTTGTTATATCCTCAACTAGTAAACAACTCTTGCCATTATTGTCAAAAAGTTAAACTGAAGAAAAACGAAAGAAAACTGATTTGTTTATTTTGCAACTTTCTAATTTGAGATTCAGATCAGATTATCGAATCTGAACAGAGAGAAGTTTCATTTTGGGACTTACCGTTCCAAGTTTGTGAAGACTCATCTCGAGGGTGATGGAAATTAAGATGAAGACAGTACAAACAGCAGCAACAGCCCACGTTGGTGTCTGATCCAATTCTCTCGTACTCCCACTTGCATCATCACTCGCCGCCATAGCCATAATTGTTCCTCCAAGCCAGACCCAAAAAACCACCATTGTTATCCTCAACCTCGACGATACCACCCACATTGTTGTAAAAGATCAAAACTTTAAATCTGGGTTCTCAATTACTGGTCCCAATGATCAATACCCAGAATCTGGTTCAACCATATATATATACACTATATACGAGTGTGTGGGTTTCTTCTTCTCAAGACAGAACCTGCAGAAGCGCGTTCGTTTGATGATTTGGGATCTGTGGGGACAATGGAAAGTTCGTGGTTGGGGTTTGGTGACGCTGCTGGAGTTGTCGCAAGCAAAGATAGATTGAATGAATTTGGAGGTTTTAGCTTTACATTTGAATATATTTTAAAAGAAAAGCACACAAAATTTAGTAAACAAGAATAGAAAGAAGGGAAAATTCCAAATAAATACCCTTCGAATATCAAAAGGACAAAAAGGTACCTCCAATATACAAAATGACATAAAAGGGATCGTTCCCAATTTGGGATAAACAATTTTAAGGCAAAAAGACCAAAATGCCCCTGTCTTCATTCACTTTCAAAGCGAAGTAGTTAATGACTATACTAGAGTAGTTAATCTCTATACTGAAGTGGTTAATTGCTATACTAGAGTAGTTAATGACTTTCACAAATATAAGAGTATTTGAGCCCAACTAATGAATCAGTGAAGTAGTTAATGGCTATACTGGAGTGGTTAATCGCTATACTGAAGTGGTTAATTGCTATACTAGAGTAGTTAACAACTTTCACAAAAACAAGTTTAACTAATGAGTCAGCAAAGTGGTTAATAGCTATACTAGAGTAGTTAATCACTATACGGGAGTGGTTAATAGTCATACCTGAGTGGTTAATGGAGACAGGGGTATTTTGGTCTTTTTGCCTTAAAATTGTTTATCCCAAATTGGGAACGATCCCTTTTATGTCATTTTGTATATTGGAGGTACCTTTTTGTCCTTTTGATATTCGAGGGGTATTTATTTGGAATTTTCCCAAGAAAGAAATGATATGTCGGTTTGATGATTTTGGCATTTAGGTAAGTAACTGTAGTGCATCTGAAAGCGGAAAGAACGGGGATCAAATTGATGATCTCAGAAGTCAATCACGCGTGGACTAAAAGTTCCGTCATTCCGACTAATTAACCCGCGAAAGTTCAAAGTTATAGTGTGTAATTTAAGCTCAGATCTTAAGTAAAGCAACGATTACCTAAATCATAATAAACGAATTGGTATTTAAAATTGGTTACAAACAATGAATGGGTGAGACATGTGATTTTTTTTTTCAAACATACCCGAAGATAATTGGGAAGAAAGGGAGTGAATTGGAAAAAGAATGAGGAAGATGAGTGGGACAAAGAGGTTATAAATATAATAATTAATTGAGAGGTAAAACTGAAAAAAAATGTTCCCTCCCATCCCTAAAGATATGACCCAATAGAGGTGACATTGTTCCCAATACAACACATCTCTTAATTTTTCTCAACATTTACTTAAATTATCCTATTAATACTCTTAATAATAAACAAACAAAAGATGGGGTGGGAATAAGGGCTATGGTTAAGGTGCTTTGATAATATCATGTGAATTTAACCAACTTAATTAATATCCTTAATATAATCAAATTAGATAAATAGATCTTATATTTGAGAATGAAGGGAGGATTAAACTTTTAGACTGAGCAAATTTGTTAATTACATGGAGTATCCAATGCCTGAATTGAATGCGGTTTCTTTGGTTAAAAAAAAAAAAGAATTGAATGTGGTTTATAAATAGTACCCATTAATATTCTTACTTATATTTCTCTCTCTTAATAGTCTCATCATAAATAAGGATAATATTGGAAAAAACTATATTTCACATATATTTATATTTCTTAACTAACTTTTAATTATTTTTTTAAGAAGCACAATTTGATTGTCAGGGTTTTATAATAAGGACCGGATGAAGTATTTTATAGAAGAATATTAAAGTAACTTAATACTCCTTTCATTCATAGATATAAAATTTAATTGAATTTTTTGGAAAAATTAAAAATAAAACTAAATAAGTTACTTATAAATTGATTTACCTCAATTCTTTTAAACAAGTTTTTTTGACATATAAGTTAACATATAATATAATACTCCCTCCGTTCCTATATATATAAGAGTCCAAAATTTGAATGCGTTTGTCCCTTTTTATAAAAGCTTGGTTGGATTTGTCAAATCATTTAATGACATTTTTCCCACTTTGCCCATCGTTATTCTCTCTATTCAAATTCTTTTTCATACCCATTTATATCATTATTATCGCATTCCTCTCTCTTATATACCTATAATAAATAAGGACAAACTTGAGAAAAAAAATTATTTCAAATACATTTATCATTTTCAACCACTTTCTTAATCTGCATGATTTTGCTTAGTTGAGTTCTTATAATACAGACGGAGGAGGGAGTAACACACAAAATAGATTATGATTAAATAACTCATTTAACCTCTTTAATCTAAAAAAAAGGTCAATTAGATCCTATATTTAGAAATTTAAGAATTATTACATTTTTGTGCCATTGTTTTAAGAAAAATTGTTTAGAGAGAGACGGATAAACTGCCCTCTGCCCTCTGATCTCATCTAATTGCCAAAGTCTCCAAGATAGTAAACTGGAGTTAACTAAAATTTAAAATTAGAACAACATTATAATTTAGTTTTTTTTTTATAAATGTTTCAAAATACAAAAAATTATATTCAGTTATGCTCACACACTTTCATTTGGTTCAAACAACTTTTGTGTGATCAGTTTACAATTCGTATGACACTAAATCCAGTGGTAAATTATTTTTCATACAAATAAGGTAGTTTTGATGAGTTGAATTTCAGAAAGGAAGTGTAGAAGTTAGACATTGGAGAGACTCTTACCATATAACCAAAGGTCCAGAACATACCTCATAGTTCAATGAACATTTACAGAAAATATTTACAGTCACTCCTCTAACAGAATTTGAACATCTTCTCATTAAGTAGATCAACTTTTCTTCATAGTGATGAACTGTAAATACCGAGATGAAAGTGACATTAAATGCTTACCCTTTCAAATTTTTCATAATATTTTGTTTTAACAATTTTTTTTCCATTATATTTGTCCCTGGAATATTTTTTCCATGATGAAAAGAATACTAATTTTTCTTTCTCTAAAAGATGGTCTCTTTTTCTCTACTCCCATGTGAATTGAAACGGGGAAGGCAAAATGAAGTCACATCTTCACACCGGGGACTGTACTTGTCGAAACCAATGCACATGACTTTGAATACTCACATGACTTTGAATACTGAATAACGTGTCTATACTGCTGCTAATAACGTGTCTATACTGTTTCACTCAAACATTAATTATAAATATATACTCCCTAGTGATGATAAGATAAAAATACATATATTAAGAAAATAATTGAGACAAATAAATATATATAAAATAAATTTATTTTTTAAAATTTACCCTTATTTATGAGGTGTATAAGAGAAAGGAATATAGAATAATATAATGACAGAAAGAAATTAGTATGAAATATTCTGAAATAATGCTGGCTCTTATTACAAAGGACAAAACCATTCAAATTTTGGACTCTTATAATAAGTAACAGTGGGAGTATACATATACCCTTTCTACTTATAAATCCAAAGTCCCAAAAATTTTGATTCTATTATAAGTACAGTTTGTTTTTTTAGGTGAACCTAGTGCATCACATTATTTGCAGTCTGACCAATCACAAATAAACACATTAGGTGTGACGTGAAATTTTTAATCTGTCTTGGCACCCTAAAAAATTAATTTGTCGATAAATTTTTTTTTTAATTTTCAAAATATAAAAAATTGAAAACATTATATTTAAATTTTTTTATCTGCTAGGTAATTTTTTTGGGAGATAAGTCAGATTAAAAATTCCACACAAGACTAATGTGTTTACTTGTGATTAGTCAGATCACAAATGACGTGGTGCACTGAGTTCACCTAAGAACTCCTCCTCCTACAAAACAAGATTTGATCGTAATATTAAGTTAAGAGTAAATATACAATTAAAATTATAATACAAACTAGATTTAATTTTAAAAATTGGGTAATATTATTTAATAATTTTAAACAATTCATATTTTCATTCAATGTTATTTCAAAATATTTTTAGTCTTAAAAAATAAAACATACGAAAAAATAAGAACAAATAATTTAAATTAAATTAACCAAGACAGTGTAAAGCAGCATGATCCCTTTATTATTGAAGAGCAGCACACATATAATAAGAAGATTAGTAAAATTGCATTACTGATTATGAAAAAAAAAAAAAAATAACGAATTAAATGATTGGATGGTAGTTTGAATAGTGAGGTGTAATTTCTTCCCTCTAAACTCGCATCGGAGAGCTTGTGTCTCTCTTGTCCTCCACCGTCGCCACTCATTGCATCTTCCTCTGTCTATATTCAATCAATGTTGAAAGATCAAAGGAAAGCTATTGGTCTCTCTATTTCCTAATCACCTACTGTTAGTCTTGAAGTTGCTTATTTTGCCCATAGGATTTTCCCCCTTTTTCCTCCATTAACATTCAATCTTCATCGGAAAATCTGGTTTGGAAAAAGGGAATCGCTGTCAAATTCTTGCTTATTTCGCTCCACAGTAATGGCTTGTGAATTTCAAGCGGAGAGCATAGTCTCTCTTTGGATCAAAGTTTTTTTCTTCATCGGAAATCTGGTTTGGAGAAAGGGAATCGCTGTTAAATTTCTGGGTTGTCCTGTTTCTCCACCGTTGCCGTCGCTCAATGCTGTAGGATGAAGCTTCATCTCTCTGCATGTAACTGTTAGACTCTGCTGTTACATTTCACCTCTAACTTGCAGATTTTTCTCAATCCTTTCAACCTGGGCAGCAAATTGTCTTAGAGGGAAGTTGTAATTTCTTCTTCTATGCTTTTTAATTGATATATTTGTCACTATCACTCTCCAGCTCCATCTATTGGTCATTGATTCTTCATCAATTGCATGGTTAATATTGCCATTCTTTATTCTGGTTCACTCTCTCTATCGGCAATTATCTGGCTGAAAATTTGAGGATCTCATTCAACCAAATCCTTGGGTGTAAATTGCTTGGATTTGGGCTATAATTCAGTGTTTCTGGCTTGGTTTCAATATGCCTCGAAATAATCGTTCAAGGCCTCCTCAATATCGTTGCAATGATATACTTTTTAATAGGAGACATTTTGCTTTTGCTAACGTAATTGATGATCGCAAATTACATGCCTCAAAATTGTTATCTCTGATGAATATTCACTGGAAGTTACAAGGCTCAATATCGGTGGCTCAACAGACCAGTAATTCCTTCTTACTTTTCTTTCAATTTGAGGAGGATTTAAATTACATGCTCTATCATGGTGTGTGGTTGTTACAAGGTTTTTTTATTGCTATGAACCTGAACCTGAACCTGATTAACCTTGTCGTATAGGTTATCAAAACTTAGATAAATTAATTCTTATAGAATAGGGAAGAACCTAGGTCATTTTCCTCATTACCTTGGTAAAATGTGATTAAAATTGCAAAGTTCTACAAATTAAATCAATATTTCCAGTGTGAAGATCCACCTATTGCTAATCTGTATTTTTTTATTTTCTATAGAAATTGTGAATGAAAACTGAAAATGAAGAGTGATGAGATATGATGAGTATATGATAGTGATGATAAGTCTCCTTTGAGCTTTAGAATTACCTTTATCTCCTTGGTAAAATTGGAGTCTATCTTGGTCAAATCACAATCTCTAAACTAACCACATTCGTAACTAAGGAAACGGATAACCACAGAAATTATGTAATCACAAGTCAATTGTGCAGAGACTTACAATTCAACAATCCAAACATTTAACATTCGAACCACGAATGCTACAATATCATATATCCAATCAATGATAATCATACAACTAGATGAAAACCAGTAATTGAATTATAGAAAATAAAGTTTGAAATCAACTCAGTTGAAGAATACATTTCTTGCACAAAATCATGCTTCACAAAACATACAAGTCAGTATGAACCGGAAACATCTCGCTCACACTCTCCTTGTATCAAGACACAACTAGCATCTAGATAAGAAATCAAATCAAAGAAGACACGATGAAGAACTCCTTATTAATTCGTTTGGCTCTGGCTTAGCTTCAAACTCAAAGGAAATTCCAGAGGAATTAGCCACTAATTGCTGAGAGGTATATGATTGATGAATCAATGGTCAAGAACCTGAGAGGAATCGAAGAGAAGAGATGGCTGAATTGGCGAGAGAAAAATGGAGGACAAGAAGTGAAAATTAATGGAAGTGAAGGAATGAATGCCTCCCTGAAACTGGACTGATTTTATGGCTCTTCTTCCCATCAATTCCTTTCCGCAATTCATGTGCCAGCTCAGCCCAATGTGTAACTGAATCCACCTTGCTCTCTCTTCGCTAGCCACGCAAGCAATCGGTTTGAAAAGCTTGAATCTTCGAAGTGAATTCCTCTTCTCCTTTGTATCGAACTCCCTCTGCTCCTACCCTAAAAGACTCAGCTTGTGAAGTCCACTGGCTTCCAATATTGAAGCTTTGCTTAAGATTGCGTAATTCCGATTATACCCCTGTTAAAAAGAAAATATGAATGAAGCAAATGAAGGGTAAATCTGTAATTTCTTTATTAATCACTTAAAAACACATTTAAACCCAGATTTCCCTAATTAAGTGCACATTCAAATTAATTCTACTATAATGCAATTTTTACCATTTGATCCACTAGTTTAAGCTCAAATATGCACACTTTAATCACTTGAATTAATGAATTATCAGAGCCCATGGGTGTCGGGGGTCAATTTATATGATCTCATTGTTCTACATACCCCTATGTGGATACAAGTTCATGGTTTACCTATGAAATTCAATTTTGAAGAAACAGCTAGATTCATTGGAAAGTGCATTGGAAAATTCATTTCATATGATGATAGTGGTAAACCAAATGATTGTGGTCTACGCATTCGAGTGCTCATTAAGGATACTTGTATAAACGCCATCAATCTCAATGTTCCATTCTTACTTGATGGTCAAAATAGGGAGTTGTCTCTTGTTTTGGAACAAGTTAGAAGAATTTGTCCTTCATGTATGGGCATTGGTCATGTTATTAGGCATTGCAAAACATCTTCATATGCCAACTCTTCAATAATGGTCTCTATTATAGGGGCTCGATCAGTTGGTGTGAAATATGATTATTACTCTAGTCAATATATATCCACTGCTCGAAGGGAATGAGTTAGACTTACTATGAACTCTTTTCTTCCAGACAAGGAATTTGGTGACATCTCTCATGAGAATTATTCACATGCAAAGCGCAAGTGTGTCCATCTATTATCATCTCCAAATTTACAACTTTAAAGAGCGAAACTATCTTCAAAATATATCATTAAGGCTAACACCATCAAGATTAGATTGGTTAAAAAGAGGAAAGCTCATCCATCAAAGAAAGCAGAACCAACCAAGAAAAGGCGAATGGGTTTTCCTATCTTTAATCAGTCCATCCATGGTAAGAAAAGACATCTTGATCCCTCCTTTCTCAATATTGCAAAGGTCAAGAAACTCAAAATATCAGACATTGAGAAACGTAAAGGAAAGAGAACTGATTCATGTGAGTCATTTGCCAATTTCTATCCTTCTTTCAATATGTACTCTTCTCTCCAAGACAAGGATATTGGTGACCTTTTACTTAAGAATGCTTCACATGCAAATCATAACCTGACTAAGCGTAAGTATGACCATTTGTTATCATCATCAAATTTGCAATTTAAAAGAGCGAGACTCTCTTCAAAAGATATCATTGAGGCTAACCCATCACGATTGGATTAGTGAGAAAGAGGAAAGCTCATCCATCGAAGACAACAACATGTCTAACAGAAGAAACTCACAAAGTTTTCTACTGTAAAGCAGAGCCAACCTTACAATGTTGTAGGTGCATTATACATAAAAAATGTAAGGTGGATTTTAAAGAAGGTGACTCAGCTGATTATAGTTACTAGAAGAAGCATGCCTTGTTTGAAATGAATTAGAAGTGTCGAGATTCCAATCATAAAGATAAAAATTTTCCTGAGAAGATGAAAGTTATGGGAAAAAAAAGAGACAACTTCTCAACGAGGTAATTTTTGTGTTTTTTCCCCTCCTCATATAAAGGCATGTTTATTATCTGTCAGCCTGGCTTAAATCCTAATGGAATCATCTATTCTCTCATCACCTTATGATTTGTAACACTTTACAGCTCTCAATTCTATCAAAGTAGCTAGGGAAGTGGCCCAATCAATGATTCCCTAAAGCCATAAAAATCTTCAGTTGGAACTGTCATGGTTTTCACAAAACCACGACAATTCAAAGATGCAGGAAGCTGGTTAGGGATTCAATCCTGATTTTGTTTCTTTCTGAAACCAAACTTCATGTGTCCAGGTCTTTTGTTTCTTTAGTTAATTTGGGTTATGATAATTACGTAGGCACTGATGCCATTAGAACTGGATGGGGTACTTTAGTTGCATGGAAAGGGCATTTGAATGTTGATGTTATTGAGTTAAGCCCTTACTTTTGTCATTGTAAAGTATCTTCTAATGGAATTCTCCCTTTCTATTATCTGTTATTTGTATATGGTCCTCCCTCTTTATCTTATAGACATATACTATGGGACTGGATTTCTTCAAATGCTTCTGTGATTTCAGACCCTTGTTTACTCATTGGAGATTTCAATGAAATTCTCAACATGGATGATAAATTGAGTGCTGTGGATTCCTCTTCTGGAATGTCTTCATTTTCTCAATGCATAGATTTGGCTAATTTATGCAATATCTCACAAAAGGGGGCTTCATTTACTTGGTCAAATAATAGGAAAGACTCTTGTCTAGTACTGGAGAAATTAGATAGAGCTCTAGCCAATAATTCATGGATGCATTCCTATCCTTTTTCTCATTATCAAGCCTTGGGGATTGCTGCATCTTATCATGGACCTATGGTTTTTTATTCCGATTTCTCCCTCAGTCCTATGAGGCAACAGAAATTTGAATCTTTTTGGTATCAATTCCCTGAATGTCAGTGGATCATCAAAGATAGTTGGGGCTAACCTTTCCGGGGTTCACCTAGTTTTAATCTACAGTGCAAGCTATCCATGACTCTATATTCTTTGGTTTCTTGGAGCAAAACTCATGTTGGTAAACTCTCTACTCGAATTAAGGAGTTGGAAAAACAATTATCTCTTCTTTCTTCATCATTTCTGCTGAGTCATCCTTGTCTAATCCTCCTGTACTCTCTGATATTAAAGATCTCAAACATCAACTAGAGTTTTTCTATGATTGTGAGAATAGTTTCTGGGCCCAGCAGTCTCAACTTAAATGGAAGGTTTAGGGTGAATGAAATACAAGCTATTTTCATGCAGTGGCTAGTAGAAGAAAGTCAAAGAATCTTATGTCTTGCCTGTAGTCACACGATGGCCAATGGATTTCTGACCCAAGGGAATTATCCAATGCTGTTGCCCTTCACTTTCGAGGAATCTATCTAGGTGATCCGGATTGAAGTTTGGAGGATCTTGTTATGCAGCTTTCTTCTCTAAATCTTCTACTATTATCCTCTAATATGTCTGACTCTTTAATGCGGCCAATCACTATTGATGAACTTAAGAGTGTAATTTTTGGACTTCCAATCTTTTTGGTATTCAAAATATCTCCTCAAAGAGATGAACAAAAAAATATAGTTTTGATTCCAAATATTGACAAACCTTAAGTTGTTAAGGATTTCCAGCCAATCAGCTGATGCATTGTTTCATACAAAGATTTTTACTACGATTCTATCAAATAGATTGAAACCAATTCTATCTGAGTTAATTGCACCAAATTAGACTGCTTTTTTAAAGGGCAGACTTATCTCGGACAACATTATGCTTGCTACCGAGCTCATGGATCATATCCACTCTTCTCGAGCTGGCAGACGAAAATTGGCAGCCTTCAAAATTGATTTTTCAAAGGCTTTTGATCGTCTCTCTTGGAACTTTATTGCAGCTACCATGTTTAGCATGGGTTTTCCAATGAAATAGGTGAACCTTATTTCTCAATGTGTGTCAATGGTGGAATACAGTCTCCTTTTCAATGGCCAACTAGCAAGTGTTTTCTGTCCAAATAGGGGAGTTCGCTAAAGGGATCCTCTTTCCCCTTACCTGTATATCATCTCGTCAAACGTCCTTTCTTGTTTGATAGCTTAATGTGAACTTTCCAATTCTTGGAATGGTATTAAACTATGTCGCTCAGCTTATCCAATCTCGCATTTCTTATATGGGCATGATTCCCTCCTTTTCACAGAAACCTCTGAGTCAGGATTTCACACATCACTGTTTGTTCTTAATAGATACTGTTTTTTATCTGGCCAAGAAATTAACAAGGACAAACCTACCATTGTCTTCAGCCCGAATGTTCCTCATTCCTCCAAGGTTCTTTTGGCAGATCAAGTTGGCATACATATCTTCAGCCGATTAGGGAAATACCTTGGTACTTGGGTTGATCTTGGAAGAAATAAATCCTTGATCTATCAACAGGTAATCTCTACAATTGAATCTCACATTTCATCTTGAAAAGGAAAACTCTTATCCCAAGCAAGTCGGTTAGCCTTGATAAAATATGTGCTTGCTGCTATTAATGTTCATGTGATATCATGCATCAAACTCCCAATAGCTGTATGCAATAAAATTGATAGTAGATGTCTGAATTTTTTCTGGGGAAATCAAGGAGATTTGAATAAGATTCATTTGTTAAATCGACACAACCTTTTTCTACCAATTGCTAAAGGAGGTTTAGGTATCAGGCCTATACATATTGTGAATAAATCTCTTCTGGCCAAGCAAGTTTAGCGAATTGTTTCTGCTGAAGAGTCCTACTTATTAGCCACTTCAATGGGTAAGAAGTACATAGATTGGTCGAAGGATTAATGGCTATTGAAACCTTATAAATCTTCTTGGCTTTGGAATGATATACTTGAATGTGGATCTTTTATAATTGACAATCTTTAGTGGAGTATAGGTACTGGTTCAGCTGTCTTTCTCAACCATCCTCTTTGGTGGCCCATGCAGTACTCAGTTAGAGATATTCATAAAGCCTTTGACCTACTTACGCATACTCCTTTTTCTTCCATCCTTGTTAAATGGAATTTTTCTCTGATTAGACAACTTTACTCCCCTCAGATTGAGGATCATATTTTATTTACTCCAATATCATTCTTATCTAATAAGGATCACATTTTTTAGACTAGTAGCAGTTCAGGAAAGTATACAGCCAAGCTTGGCTACCAACTTCAGTTCAATTTAGTATATACCCCTCAGCCTGATCCGAACCCATTCTGGAGGTTTTTATGGCCTATATCTCTCCCCAAGAAGCAACTTTTGTTTATTTGGAAACTTCTTCATAAGGATATTCCTACCATTGATGTACTGCGAACTCATCATCTGGACATCTTAAGTTCTTGTCTTTTCGGCTGTCCTTCATATGAATCAATTGACCAGATTTTCTTTAATTGTCAATTTTCAAAAGCGGTATGGTTTGGTTCTTTCTCCATAGGACCTCCCACTAACCTATCACTAAATGATCTATTGTCATGGCTTAAATAGTTTCTTCTGTCATTGTCTTCTCAAAAGCATATGCTACTTGGTGTCATTGTTTTGGTAAATGCTTTATGGTTTCAAAGGAATGTTTTAGCTCAAAAAGGTGGCACTGCTTATCCTTGGAATGTTATTCAGCAAATCTTCAGTAACCTATCTTTCTCGTCGATAGCTTTCTCCTCATCTCCTGACATCCTAAAATGTAGACTCTCAATCACTTTCCCACCAATTCAAGATCTGGAAGTCATCATTTGAAAATGGAAGCGAGGATCCACATCACGTTGTCATATTCTCATATGCCACAAAGGCCTTCCATTACAACAACAGCTCTGGAAATGAAAGCTTTCTTCTTCAACGTTATTTGCTATGTCATGTTTCGGTTCTGGTTAAATTAGATCTCATTGACAGGACTAGGGACGACTTCTCTAATAGTGTGGAATATCATGAAAAGTTTTGTGAACTTTTCTGCTATCAATTCATCAAGTTACAGTGTGGTTATGCAAGATATTCAGGCATTCCTTAATCTCTTCTCTAATGTATGTTTCACAACAGCCACAGGTTGCAAATATGCTACTGTCGCTAGTTTATTTCCAATGATTTCATTTTTAAGACTTATGTAATATTTCTATTATTAGTAATGTCATTTTATTTTTGATTCAAAAAAAAAATATCACTTTATTTTTTTTCGGTTTCACATGCACAAAGTCCATGAGTTGACTGAAGGACTTGCTTGTTTTGCACACTCTTTAAGCCTGAAGTTCGAACCTTCCTTAACAATCCTGTCTCATGGAAAAAAACCAGTTAAATTGGAAAATTTTCCGGAAAATGACACTTAGATCCAACTAATCTTCACCCTCAAATAAATATATCTGCTGGACAAAATATCAAATTAGATAATATTTTCAATTGCAAATCAAATACTTTTGAATTTTCTTGGGCCGCTCCTAAATTGATGGAGCCACTAGAGCAAACTATGGTTTCAAGTTTCAACTTCGTACTTAATTTATTGACCGTTGAAAAGAAACCCACAGTAGTAAGTGTTATGGTGTCAGTTCTACAGTATAGCACATAAACTAATGGTATCAGTTCTACCAAAGAACAGTCACCAAAAAAGTATATATCCATGCTTTTAATTTTGCTTATTATATTATGAAAATATTGCGTTTAATTGTTGTATAATAATACAATTATAAAAAAATAAGTCATATCTTTGGTTATTGTTAAAAAAACTAGTATAGACCCCGTGCAATGCACGGGATAATGAATTAAAAATATTATCAAATAAAGTTTAACATTATCAGCCAATAAATAGATGGCTTTTAAATATTTATGATGGAGCAATTTATTACTAATATTTAAGACAATATTTAAAACTAAATTTCTTCTGTCAAAACTCCAGTGTTATTTTAGACTAAGGAAAACAAAATATCAACCTTTAGTAGGATTAAATATAATTCTTAATCAAATGGTTAATATGAATATAAATTCACACATATAACAACATCAATATTTAGAAGATAAGTATAGACAGACGAAAACAATGTTGAAGAAAAAATGAGGCATTCTCTTAATATATTTCATCTGTGATAAGATTATAGTAGATATATTTCATCATAAAAAAATAAATTCAGATTAATCAATTATTCGGATGCCTGATAATAGGATCCAGATTAGGCGTTAACTGCTAGTTAATATATAAAAAAATATAAAAAATCAAATAACTCAATCAATAAAATCAGACAAATAGGCTCATACCTTATTAGGATTATTATTAACACATGATGACATGAATATATATGGGTAGTTTACCCTGTTATTATGAAACTATAATAATAGATTCCACAAATACCAGCCACTCCATTATTACGATAAGTGTACATGAGAGTTTCCAAGGTTTGAGCAATGAAGTTAACTACCTTGATGTGTAGAACAAAAGCAACGAAAATTAGGGAGAAAGGTGGACAAACAAACCGACAAGAGAGAATTCTAAAACTTCAAAAATAAAATAACCATAGGAGAGTGATAATGTAGGAGGAAGTATAGGAGATTTTGATAAGGGCAGTTAAGTATTTTTTATTTTGTAGTTGTATATTTGGTCCTTTTAATAAGCATTTCATCCACGTTCATTCATTCTAATTTTTCCTTTAAAGAATATGAAGACTTCATATTTTTTAATTTAATAACTCAAAAAAAAAAAATTAGAGGCACAAGAAGATACAGAACTCATTTTAAAAAAATTTAAACAAAGGAGTAGGGATCAAGTTGTTATGATATTATCAAAAAAAATTTAATGTGAATTCAAATAATACATGGGTAAGAAAAGCTAATGGGGAAAAGAGGAAATAACGAATATTATATATATATATATAGATATTGTAAATAAAAAAAATCTAAAATCAAGTAAGACCCCGAATATATTATAACCATACGTCAGATCCCACAATTAATAATAGAAAACTAAAATGTTTAATGATAAATTAAAAATCTTGATCTTACTTTTCTTTTAGTTTGAAGAAGCAAATTTCTTTTTTGTACAAAAAGAAGAAGCAATTTTTTTATTAAAAAAAGAAGCAAATTAACCCTTCTGTATCATGGATACCATTGTAGCCGATGAAGTTCCTTCGCACCTCTACATTTCCTATCAAAGACCCTCCTGATCGAAATGTAGGATTCTGTTGAAGAGGATCCACAGTCTGAGACAATGAAGAAGCACTCTATCTGAAGAGAATGAGAAAGAATCACAAAATTCTCTCAAACTCGGAAATCACAACATGATTACAAATGTACTGGGTTTCTTATGTTATCATAGTGGGTGATAACACTCTGGCACATGTAAGATAACACGGAAAATGAAAGAGAAATCACCCTAGTGATGATGAAATCTCTCTCCAGTCAATAATAAACAGAGAAAGAAAACTCACCCATGTGGTGAGAGAATCGTTGGCAACAATTAAGATAGAGAAAGATATGTGAGAAGATGTCAATAAAGATTACCGGGTAAGTAATAATTGTTGAACTCATCTATGAAAGGTTGCATAGCAGTGGTGCATAAAAAGTTAATCGTGTAGGGGTGACCAGTGGGTCGGTGAGCACCTGGCCTGTTCTCTTAGTGGAGCACTTATGAGACATTGCAAAAAGATCTGTTATGAATGCATGGAATCAGTTGATGATGAATTCATTGAGAGTAAGTGCTGCTTTAGGAAACTTGGAGTGGAAGTTTGCGGCCGTGAGCGTAAGATGTCAAACCACGATCATTCTTTTAGAGGAGTCTTTATAATTATAACACACCCAACATATAAATATTTGTGCCAATGGTGTTACCAAAATTTTAAATAAGTTCCGCAAGTGTACAGGCCGCGGAAATAGTAAATTAGCTAATCAAGGTTGATCCCACAGAAACTCAAAACAATTGATTATTAGGCATTAAATCTCCTATTTTTATTTAAGTCGTGCGAAATAGGAATGAGTTCGAATAAGTGAATAAAAATTAACTAAAACCTACTAAAACCCATAAACTTTGAAACGGATTAAATTCAAGTATTAACGAACAACCTAGAGACACTAATTCCTTATTTGCTTCTTAGATTTTATTCCCACTAAATTTAATTATACTTTAACTTAATAAGCTAATATAGAGTTTTAGTGTCTATAAATGCCTGTCGATCCACTTATATCCTTACCTAGATTAATTATGCAATGTCTCACAAAAATTAACTAGGTACAATTTACATCCGTAACACTTTCATTTGACTATGCGGAGCTCCTATGTATATGTCTATCTTAGACTCAAATTAGATTAAAATATAAATTAGATTAAAAATCTGATTCCACATTATTTCATCTAATGGTCTATTTAAAATTCCCTCCATCGAGTTCAATTCTAAATTCCCAAAACATGTTCAATAGTAGACAATCACTAAACAATAATAATTAAAAACAATATTAAATAAACTGAATTAAAATTAATTATAACTTATAAGTGAAAAAAATCTCTAAATCACAAACAAATTCATAGTACCCTAAGTTGTAAACTAGTCATACATGGGTTCCATCAAAATCATCTTAACAAATAAGAGTTTAGAATTCCAAATCATAAGGAAAATAAGAAAAAAGACCCGCAATTAATTTTCTTCCTCTTCCCCTGAAGAACAGAGAAAAAAAAACTGAATTGTCGCCTCTTCTTCCTTCCTGTCAAGAGTGCTTTCACGATCCAAATCTCCTCAGTAGCTGCTGCTCCCTTTTTTCCTTGCGCGTTCAGTGTGTGTGGTGTCCAAAATGTGTGTTGAATTACTGAAAGAATTAGCCCCCCTTCTCTTTACATCCAGCCTCTCTTTTATCATTGTATGATGATGATTATTATCAATTCATTCCTTTCCTAATTCTATCATGCACGTGTATGTGTATATTTGATTGATGATGATCATGATGATGGTGACGGGGTCCTTTATTTCATTCCTAATGTGTGTGGCTTGTAGTGGGTGGCAAGAAAAGAAATAATTTCCATCCAATAATAATAATAATAATAAAAAACTAAGACATATTTTCCCCTTTTTTCATATATTCTTATTTTTTTATTTTTCTTATCTATATTCAACTTTCCTATTTTAATAAGAGATAGTAAAAGGAAATCCCCAATAATGTCTCAAATCAATATCTTTTTAAATAACAACAAAATCTCTTAATTTTTGAATTGATGACTCCCCAAATATGATGAAATATTTCTAAAAATCTACTAAATATGGGGAGTCATAAGCCAAGTATACTACATTTTTTTTCTTTAACTCTGTTACCTATATTTATTTTTGTTTTTGTCTTTCTATTTTTATCTCAAGTTACTTATTCCTTCCACCTCTTGTTTTCCTCCTCCGAACAGTGTGAGGCACCGATTCTAAAATATAAAAAGTGAAGAAAGGAACTCACGCACATCAATTTCTTCAAACATTTATATTGAATTTGTGAAAAATAATTTTATGTTATTTCTTAATAATAATTTAGGGTCACAGTTATGGGTTTGAATGGACTTTTCGTTTGAGAAGGAAAAAGGTGAGGAAGGGAGGGAATTAAGACATGAATAAATGAGTGAGGGTAGATATGGATTATCATCAATGAGTCACCAGTACGCACCATTCATCCCGAAATCCATGCCCAATATTAATCACTCCATTATTATTCTTTTGGTATTGTGTAAACTCAAAATATATGTAACTTATTTTAAACTTCAGACTAATACTAGTTAGGATATGAGTATTAAGGTTAAAATTATTCCAACAAGCACGCTTCCTGAAATTCAAACTTGTTATTTTCATTTTTTATAGGGTGAAACCACTTTGACCACTTTGATTTTATTTATTGGGTTAATTAAGGTGCAAATATACATTGAAAGTTTTCGCTAATAGCTATATTGCTCTAGAAGTGTTTTTAAGAGCAATGTTGCCATGAAAATATTAAAAGAGAACAATTTTACCCTTATCATTAAAATATTAATAGTTAATGTCAATTTTTAAAGGTCAACATTAATTTTATAATAAAATTTAGTAATATTATTATGTTTTGAAACTTCCGGGACAATTTTAAAAAAACTTTTAATACAAAATAACTCATGAGCAAAAAATTTTTAGGCAAATTTGCACCTTACCTCTTATTTCTTTTCCATGGCAGTGGTATTTTTTTTTGGAAAAAGAACACTTGATTATTTTTAAATGCTCACTACTCATCCCAAATTTTAAATACGATTCATATTTGATTTGATTTATTTTATTTATAGATATTCACTTTTTAACATATATGCGGAATTGAAAACAAAATCTAATGGGAACAATTGTAGTATATACCCTTAATAGGGTTGATCGAGGAGGGACTGTTGATGGTATGTTGTTTAACAGAGTGACAATACACATTCATTAATTCATATAACTTTATGGTGATTCAGCTCGTGGCTTATTAGATTATGGTAATTAATAGTAATATGGTTTCATGAATATAAGCAACTTGGAGTATTTAGACACACTTCTTCCTTGTATATGGCTTATATTTCCCATCACAACGCACGACCCCAGCCAACGTCTCCAAATCAAACACGACTTCCTTCTCGTTAGGATTAACCCAAATTTCTCACAACTCTGACCTCCTTCATTCTTTTGATCCCATCTATTCATCTTTAGTATACCAAACTTCATTTTTAAACTCTGATCTGCTCGCAACTAATTGAATCTTATTGGTGCACAAAAACTTATATGTATAAAAGCATCTTAAAATAAGTTAATTCGATCGATAAGAAATGGCGCTTGTATATGAATCTCTCTTGAGTATATTTAACAGTGACTCAGTGAGAGACGAAATGGTCTGGGTCCTAATTTGTTATAGTCTCCGTTTTGATAAATAAACAAAACTCCCTTATACTCTTCATAAGGTGCATGTCCCTTATACTCTTCATAAGGTGCATGTTATTGTTAGGCTGAGAACCTCTCCCTTTCATTTGCTGTCCTTTTTCCTTTATTTCCCAAAAATCTAAGTGTACTACCTGGTGTATTGATCTTTTTTGGAAAGGGAGTGTGTGCCCTACCGATGCATTTTTATATCCCACAGCTTCTTCGGCAGATCGCTTAGCCATTTCTTTTTTATTTCCTTCCTTATCATTCCAATTCAAATTAAAATGTATAACGATTCATTAATTAGATATTTTTTTTTAACAAAAAATGGGTGCAATCCAAAAATAAATTCATAAGTGGTTATTAATGGAGTTGAAGTCACCAACTTCTGAGGGATTAAGAAATTAATATAATAATGAATATATCATTTATATATCAATATTCTTATCTTCATTTTTTAATCTATTTCTTATCTTCATTTTTGTATTATTATTAATTATTAATAGAATTAATAATAAATAATTAATAGATTAATGATTAAAAAGAAAAATTGACTATTTCTTTTTTTCGGCTAAAGTATCTAAAACAAAAAGGGGGGAAAAAAAGAATGGACCAGGGCGGAGATTGGAAAATGGAGGGAAAAGGACAGCAAGTGAAGGGAACATGCAAGTGTTTTAAGAAAAGGACAGCAAGTGAAGGTATCATGCAAGTGTTTCACTTGCTGTCCTTTTCCCTCCATTTTCCAATCTCCGCCCTTGATAAATCAAGGGCTGAGATTGGCCGGTCGTCCCTCCCTCTCCCTCTCCTTCTCCCATATTTATATGACATCATTCCAAATAAAACCATCAACAAACTAAACACACTAATTCATCTATCATCCCACCATCGATTTCTACCTTCTCCCTCGCAACATCCATCCATCCATCCATGGCTGGTGCTCAGGTGAAAGAGCGAACGTTGGAGGAAACATCAACGTGGACCGTTGCAATTGTCTGCTTCGTCTTGCTTGCTATTTCCATCGCCATCGAACATCTTATCCATTTTACCGGACATGTACGTTAGTTTGTTCCATCTCTTTTCCTTCATATCCTCATCTTGTATATATGTGTGTTCTTTTTAATTTTTTGTGGCATATATGAACGAACTAGCTATGCTTGTTTAAAGTAATTATGTTGTGGTGTTGGAATTATTATGCGTACAGTGGTTCAAGAAGAAAAACAAGAGGGCTCTGCATGAAGCACTTGAGAAAGTCAAAGGAGGTAGGTCCTAGCTACTCTCATATATATATTTATATATATATATGTACACCCTTCTTCTGAATCATCAATCCATGCTGCTAAGTATAACTATTGTATGATATTACACACACACAGAGCTGATGCTGATGGGGTTCATATCGCTGCTGCTCACGGTGCTTCAAGAGCCGATTTCCAATATATGCATACCAGAAAAAGTGGCAGCCACGTGGCATCCATGTGCTGTCCCTAAAACACCAAAGCCCACCAAGACCAAACCTGGTGATTCTGACGGCGACTCCAATTATTCTCGCAAGCTTCTCCACTTTCTGGAGGACCCCTCCCCCCGCCGTTTTCTCGCCACTAAAGGATACGACAATTGCGCTGAAAAGGCAATTGCTCTTATTATCTCATCCCTGTCTTCCTTTTTTCTTACAAAAATTATTCTCAACCTACCAATTATAAGACATCATCACTCATAAGTGTGTGTATATATATATATATATATGTAGACATAATTGATTACTAAGCTGTTGATCGATTACGTGCCTGTTTGGATTAGTGATTGAGAATGAAATTTGATATGGTTTAGGTACTCATTTTGAAATCACAATAGCGTACCTTCGGTTTGTGATTTGGATTTTTTTAAGTGTTTTTATCAGAAGTGACGGGAGAATTGCTTTTGCGATTGGAGAAGTTACGATTGAATTTAAAAACAAAAAAAAGTTTTAACTACCCTTGCTTTCTTCCTAAAATTTCTTATGACCCAATTTATTTGGTTTCCTTTTTATTTCTCAACAAAATTATTTTAAGTTTGCCTATCTTATTTTTTACTCATATATATATATATTAAAATAGTTGATTTTTGAATTCCGGTGAGAGAGATGAGAGAGAGAGAAAGAGAGAGAAGCAGAGAAAGACCGAGAGAGAGATCACCCGTGAGCATGTCAGATGGGATCTGCCAGACCCGCCCCCCTGATAGTCCACCGGACGATCAGTGGGAAGCTGGCGAGACCCACAGTTCCATTCCAAGCATAAACACGATACTGTCGGATGGAGGAAAGCTGGCTAATGAAAATGAGAAAACTGTGATGTCTTTGCAGAAAAAAGAAAACGAGTCAGGAGGAAAATACCTCAAAGTGGTAGGTGCCTTCTCTGGAGATATGGCCCGAAAACAAAGAGAAGAAGATTGGATGATGGACGAGAAGGAGCTGGAGACCCAACCTAAACCAGCAGCAATGTCGTACAAAGAAGCTCTGAAGCCGAAATCTACAAGACAGCAAGATGATGAACAAGAAACAGGAAGTGAGGAGGACTGGGATGGCAGCTTGGTGGGAAGTAATGAAGCAGCCATGAAGGAGGGGATAAACATTACTGATTCAGAAGTGGGGCCAAATATAGAATTCACAGAAAGGGAGAAGATAAGACTAGAAAGAAAGTGGTCAAGATCACTGATCATTAAACTTCTAGGAGGAACTATTGGATTTATGCAGATGAGAAGGCGAGTCCAACTAATGTGGGGGAAAGCTGGGAAGATTGACTTATCTGATATAGGAAATGGGTATTGGATAGCATCATTCCAGAATCTAGAAGACTACTTCTTTGCGTTAGAAGGGGGACCATGGTTAATACAAAATCACTACCTCACTGTCCAAACGTGGAAAAGGAACTTTAATCCTTGGTCTGAGAAAATCAGAAATGTAGCAATTTGGGTTCGACTTCCAGGGCTCCCAGGAGACTACTATGATAGAAAATTTTTCTATGCTCTTGGTAACAAAATAGGTAAAGCCATAAAAGTGGATGAGATGACTCTCCACCGTGCACGAACGATGTATGCAAGGATGTGTGTAGAAGTCGATTTGAACATGCCTCTACTACCGTCTTACTCTGTTGATGGCAATATGCTAAAAATAGAATATGAGGGTCTTCATTTAATTTGCTTTGGATGTGGAAAATTCGGTCATGCTGAAGAAATTTGTCCACAAAGAAGAAGGCTAATGGAAAATCAAAGAGGAAATGTGGTCGAAAAAACTGGAAATGGAATCCCGAGAGAAAACCCAATGGCCGGAAAAGGTGTCTACGGCGGATGGATGATCGCCCAGGACTCAAGGAAGGGTAGGAAGAACGGATTTCGAGATGGAAAAAAAAAGAGGTTATAGACCAAAAGGAGAAAACTGAACAGCAGGCTAGTACATCGAGATTTGCAATATTAGAGGTACAGGAGGTGGAAACAGTAGCGACTGTGGAAGAAGAAGTCCCTAGGGAACCGCTCCAAGAGATATCAAATGTCAACCTTAGATCTGCAAAAAGTACAAGAAAACCCCAAGTCAAA
Source organism: Mimosa bimucronata (assembly GCA_037074515.1). Lineage (NCBI taxonomy): Eukaryota > Viridiplantae > Streptophyta > Magnoliopsida > Fabales > Fabaceae > Mimosa > Mimosa bimucronata. Next base: position 37,922,095 of record CM073445.1, on the reverse strand, counting down.
TCAAAAGAGGGAGCAGGGGGTAATGGGAAAGGAGCCAAGCAGTCAATAGGAAAGAATGGAGGAGTAAGATTCGAGGAAAAAAAGAGAGGAGATAACCAAAGGAATAAAGAGAAAGAGACTAGTGTTAAAGAGACAACTGGACCAAGCGAGGAGAACAAAAGAGCCGGTCACCTAGTGGGCCAGAAGGAGCAAAACCAGAAAACACAAAGTGGAAAACTAATAGGCCAGGTAAAGAGAAAAGAAAATGGGCCAAGTGAGACAATTAATGAGGAGATGGTGGACTATGTGGCAGAAACCCAATTAACAGAAAATACCATGAGTAGTCGTTTGGAAAACCTTCCAGAGAATGAAATGGTTGTGGATGAAGAAAAACCACCGGACATAAATACCCAACACAAAGTCTTGAGTCTTTCGGAGATTGAGAGGCTCTTGAAAGAAGATGGTGAAGAGGACTTAATGGAGGAGCCAGAGAGGCCAGAGTCAGCGTAGGGGGAAATGACTGTCATAAAGAAGGTAAGCCACATTATCTATAGTTTTATAATGATAGTCGTCTGGAATGTTCGTGGGGCAGCTGGAAAAGATTTCGGACTAGCCCTCAAAGAAATAAAACAGAGGTATAAAGCAAAAATTGTTGTGTTAGTTGAAACAAGATGCAGTGGTCAAACCGCTCAGAAAGTGATAAAAAGAATGGGGTTTAAATACCAAATTTTGGAAGAAGCCCGGGGGATGTCAGGGGGAATCTGGATTCTGTGGAATGATGAAACAATTAAGATTTCGGTGCTAGATAAAAATCATCAATTCATTCATTGTAATGTTGTTGGAGTAGGAAGACATCCTTGGTGCTTTACTGCAATTTACGGTAGTCCAAGAGATACAGAAAGAAATAACTTGTGGGAAGCCTTATGGGATATGTCAAAAAAAATCACCCAACCGTGGATGCTTGCGGGGGATTTTAATGATATAAAATCAGCGGAGGAGCAAAGAGGTGGTGCTCTAGTGAACGAGAAAAAATGTAAGAAATTCAGAGACAACATATCCAGATGTAACTTAATGGATATGGGATCAGAAGGGCCAAAATTCACTTGGAGAGGCCCAATGACACATTTTGCAAATAGGCTCTACAAAAAGCTGGATCGGGGGCTGTGTAATAGCTTATGGCGGAATGAATTTTGTGAAGCTTTCATCAGGATTGGCCCAAGAATTCAATCAGACCATCATCCCCTGCTCATCTCTCTGAACATGGAGAAGAAGAAGCACTCATCTAGACCGTTCAGATTTGAAGCAGCCTGGATGAAGCATCGAGATTTCAAGAATTTCATGACCAATAATTGGCAAAATCAAGACAGTATTGCCCAAGAACTATCCCAGTTGGAACCTAAATTACAACAATGGAATTACAATGTTTTTGGGCACATCCAAAAAAGGAAACATGAGCTGATAAGAAGAATCAACGGTATTCAGAGGGCTTGCCAAATAAAAAGTAATAGGTTTTTAGAGGAATTGGACATAGAGTTGAAGGAAGAGCTGGCAGAAGTTCTTGATCAAGAGGAAATACTTTGGTTCCAAAAGTCCCGATCCAAATGGCTTAATGACGGTGATAGAAATACATCTTATTATCACTCAAAAACTACTGTGAGAAGACGAAGAAATCGCATAAGCTCCCTCAAGAATGATAACAATGTGTGGATTGAGGGTGAAGAGGAAGTAGGACAGTTAGTGAATAACTTCTTCAAGAACCTCTTTGAAGAGGAAGAAGAAGCAAGAACCTGGTGCCAAACAAATGTATCCTGGCCAGTCATTAGCCAGGAGGAATGGAAAGAAGTGTGTGCAGACGTCACAGAAGAAGAAATTAAATCAGCCATGCACTCAATTGGCGGACTTAAAGCACCCGGGGAAGATGGTTATCCTGCAATATTTTTTCAAAAAAACTGGGAATTAGTTGGAAGTGGAGTAATTAAAGCAATTAAGGAGATGTGGAGAGACCCTACTAGGATAAAAGAGGTTAACAAGACCTTAATATCCTTAATTCCAAAGGTTGAATGCCCAGAAAAGGTGAGCCAACTTCGTCCGATCTCGCTTTGTAATGTCATTTACAAATGCATTCCCAAGATCATTGTGCGAAGATTCAAAGATATCCTTGTCAAATTAGTATCCCCCTTTCAAGTTAGTTTTGTTCCTGGTAGAAACATACATGATAACATCATCATTGTCAATGAGATGATACATTCCATGAGAAAGAAAAAAGGAAAAAAGGGGTTCATGGCCATCAAGGTGGATTTAGAGAAAGCATATGACCGGATCAGTTGGAACTATATGGAGAAAGTGCTACAAGAATTGAATTGCCCAGCAGAAATGATTTGTAGAATTATGAGTTGTGTCAACACTTCCACAACTAACATCACGTGGAATGGACAACGTTTAGAAGAATTTCAGACAACAAGAGGCCTTAGACAGGGAGATCCCATCTCGCCTTATCTGTTTGTGCTTGGAATGGAAAAACTTACACACATGATCATGGATAGAGTGAGAGCGAAACACTGGAAAGGAATGAGAGCGGGACAAAAAAGTCCCTGGATATCACATATGATGTTTGCTGACGATTTAGTTCTTTTTGCAGAAGCTAACCCAAAACAAATTGATGTTATTTTAAAATGCTTGCAGGAATTTGGAGACATGTCGGGACACAGAATCAGTCAAGAGAAAACCTATGTTTACTTCTCACCTAATGTCAAACAAGCAGATAGAAGAGGAATCTGCAACAAAAGCGGCTTTAAGCAGGTGGAGGAGCTAGGAAGATACCTAGGAGCCAACATTTCATGGCCAAAGAGAAGGAGAGACAGATATGAAACTGTTGTAGAGAGAGTGAAAAAAAGACTCAGCGGATGGCAGACCACAACCTTATCCCTTGCAGGCAGAATAACTTTGGTGAAATCTGTCACAAATTCCATGGCACTATACCCTATGCAGCATGACAGGGTTCCAAAAGGAGTAGTAGAAGACATTGAGAGAGAGCAACGGAGATTTATTTGGGGAGAAAAAGAAGGGGAAAGGAGAAGACATGCAGTAGCATGGAGTAAACTCTGTCAACCAAAAAATGAAGGTGGAATGGGAATCAGAAGCCTACAGCACACAAACGATGCCTTCCTGCTTAAACTTTTGTGGAAAATCAGAACAGAGCCCAACAGCCTGTGGGTGAAAGTTCTTCAAGGAAAATATGAAAGGGAAGAGAGTAGAAACGGAAGCATCATTGCTAAAAAAGGAGATTCAAGATTATGGAGAGAGATGGAGAAGTTGGAAGAAAAATTTCAGAGATGCATACGAATAGAGGAAGATAGGGAAGGAGATCAAAAAATAGTATGGAAACCTGCTGTGAACGGTGAATTTTCCTTAACGAGTGCCTACAAACAATTAGCAAACATTAGAGGGGAATCAAGACAAAAAATCTGGAGGATGATATGGAAATTACATACACCAGAGAGAGCCAGAGTCTTCATATGGATGGCAGCGCTAAATAAGTTAGCAACGAAAAAAGTCTCAAGCAAATGGGATGGAGGGAGCGGAGTATGTGAAATATGTCAGTTAGAAGTAGAAGATCAAAGCCATGCACTTCGTGATTGCCCTTACGCAACAAATATATGGAAACAATTGGTGCCAAGAGATCACTGGCAAAGCTTTTTTAGGGAAGGAGGACAAGAATGGTTCAAGATTAATCTACTGCATTACACAAGAATCTCAGAGCAAGCAGATTGGCCAGAAATGTTTACAATGACGTGCTGGTTTATGTGGAAATGGAGAAACCTACAGGTACATGAGGCTGATTTTGAACCACCAAAAAATGCAGTGGAACAGATCAAAGACCAGCTGAAACACTACAGGAACAAATGGGAGGGAGACTCATTGCAACCACCACAAGAAGAAATTATAATGATCAAGTGGACTCCCCCACCGCAGGGATGGTGCAAATTAAACATAGATGGAAGCTTACTATGGTCAGGAAGAGCAGGCTGTGGAGGAGTCATTAGAGGTGACTGTGGGGAATGGATTAGAGGGTTTTCAATGAGAATAGAAGAAAACACTGCAAGGGACACGGAAATTAGAGCAATAGTGGAAGGACTTACCATTTGCTGGGAGCTGGGATTGAAACAAATTATAGTGGAGAGTGATGCGAAGGAAGTAATCGAGCTCATCCAGGACAGAGACGCTGAACGAAGACTCCAAGGTAGATGCAAGGATATAGCAGAATTCTTGGAAAGAGACTGGCAAGTGAAAATTACCCACATCCTTCGAGAAAGCAATCGATTTGCTGACCAACTGGCAAAAATGAGTACCAAGCATAGTGAAAAGAAGAGAATATGGATTATTCCACCAACAGTGACTGGAAAATTGTTACAAGAGGACCGTGAGGGATGTAATATCCCTCGTAGGATTAGGAAGTAGTTTTGGGCCTTGGGCCCCATTTGTAACCAAAAAAAAAAAAAAAAATAGTTGATTTTTTGAAAAAATATAGAACATATTTATGATAAAGAATAAGTATTAATATTTATAGGAAAATACACTTAAGAGATAGAATCATAAATAAAGAATATCTACCTAAATTAAATAGAGAATATCTACAAAAATAAATAATTCTTTTTTTTAAAAAATAAAGTAATTACTCTATAGAATTCTACAAAAAGTAACGTGTATGTTTATTAAATTAAATTTTTATTTTAAAAGAATAAAGTAGGGTATAGTTGACTGAATAAATTAAGCAATTTTATCAACCCAATTTTAAACTACTAATACTTATGAGCAAATTTAAACCTTATAAAGCAATTTCAAATTATAAATTTTTGGGTAACATATCTTAAAAAACTTCATAAAATTCATGCATTTTATTAAATGAAATCCAAACACAATCAAAACTGTAAGTTATAAAAAATGTATCCAAACATAAATCACGATTGTCCAGTATCATTTTTATCCAATATCACTAATATAAATTACTATTAATTAAAATTATGATTCTCCATTGCTGATCCAAAGAGACACTACAGCATTCATATCTTAATTTGCAGGGTAGAGTTGCCTTTGTCTCTGCTTACGGCATCCACCAGCTCCATACATTCATCTTTGTCCTCGCTATTTTCCATGTCCTTCAATGCATGATCACCCTCGCTTTGGGCAGAACTAGGGTACTATTTCTCATATATATGTATATATGTGTATATATATATATATTTATAACTTGTGCACTTCAAATTCAACCATCACTTCTCCTTTCTCCTTTCTTAATTAACTCTTCCATTCATTCATTCTTTGCTTCGCAGATGAGAAAGTGGAAGGCCTGGGAAAATGAGACCAAGACGGTTAAATATCAAGTCGGTAATGGTACGGATCTCTTCACAATTCTGCTATATTATATATTGCCGACTGCCAAAACCCTATTCTACACGTGGTTTAATTATTTATTGATCTACTCTTTTCTTCTGGCAAAAACAATTGATCTACTCTTTTTCAACACTTACTTTTCATAGTGTAGTCCTTCCATAATAGGATCCTTTCAGATTTAATCCCTCCTGGCCCATACATTGCTTCCTCAATTTTGTCTCCCACACCTGAATACTTTTCTTACATTCAACCCTCTCTCAATAAAAAAAAAAAAAAAAATTAGAGTAAGGGTGTGAGAGACAGAATTTGAGTTTAATTAATTTTCTCTTTGGTCAATAAAATAAAGATTGCTAGCAATATAATACGCGATACACGCACTTGCCGTGATGTTATCCAATATATAAAATAAAAGAGCTATTATGAGCACCCACTTTCATAGGATCCATCTGTAATAGCTTCTTATACTGTCTCAGAATTTGGATATTGAATGTGTAGCTTTTGTCCATAGAAAAGTGTGAGCCAAACAAAAGATGAATCCATTTGTCACAATTATATATGGAAGCTTGGGGCACGCACATGTCTCACATTGCAAGTTGCATGATATATATATATATGTATGTATGTATTGCAGATCCTGAGAGGCTCAGGTTTGCGAGGGAAACGGCTTTCGGAAGAAGGCATATGAATATATGGACTCGTTCTCCCATTTCACTATGGATTGTAAGTTCCAAAATTGCATACATCAACGATACTACTATATGCTCGGATCATAATGAGTTCTAATCTGTAAAATTGATGACTTATAATATGTATGAATTTAAAACACAATCTTCTTCTTCTTCTTCTTCTTCTTCTTCTTCATCATCATCATCATTATCATCATGTTCGCCCGCAAGAGTACGGGTCGCACGTAGTATAAAAATATCGATCCCACGAGGACTATGGTTTAATCTAATGAAGTTAACTAATTTAATTCTGTGTTTACTTAAGTTGAATAAAAATATTGCTTTGAATAAAAACAATAAGAAACAAACAAACAAACTTTGAAAACTGCTTTTAAGAATATGAGATCGAAACCCAGGATTCCTTATCCCCTCTATATGTCATGATTTCTACCAAATTACCCTTTCTAATGGCTATCTAATACATTCAGTCTTCGTCTGAAATTCGAATGTGATCAAAAACGCTCTCTCGAGTCAAAAATCTGATCTTTATCTTTCAAAACCCTCACACTCTCATGCTATTGGATTTATGAAAAATCATGTTCAAAAAACTCTCACACTCTCATGCTATTGAATTAACAAAAACACGTTTAAGCGTCAATTTCACTCTAACGATATTAGGTTGACAGATGAATCTCTTCTCTGTCAACAAAGAGTTTTCTCTCTAATATGCTTTTACCTAAGTTCTACAATAAAACACCCTCTCTCAAGCGATGAATCATTGAACAAGTAAAGTGTTGATCAGGCACTTTCTGAAATATAAGCAAGGTAAAAACAAAACTGAATTGTATTAAACAACCAACAGAAAGGAAATTAACAAAATCAATCCATATAGAGGTTCAAAGAAACCCTAGTCTAATGTTTAGCTACGCATAATTGAAAGGAATTCAAATATATGAAGTCTATTCATGATTACAACTACTAAACAAGATGAATGAATAAGAAGAACAAAGAAGAACCCTGTAGAAGCCTCCCGGATTCGTGCCGTAAGACTTCTCTAAAGCCCTAATTTGATCTTTCTCTCTGCACGTTCGTTTCTCTCTCTCAATTTCGTCCCAAATGCCGTCCTCCCTCAATTGTGCGTGTTCTTGGTCTTAAAAAGCCATAATTTTCGAATATGATATTCAAAATCTAAAATCTGATTTTTCTCTGGTCGCCTCGGCACCCTGTTCAGGTGGCCGAGGCGTCCAGGTTGGGGTCGCCTCAGCACCCAGTTCTGGTGGCCGAGGCGTCCTGGTTCGTCCTTGGTCGCCTCAGCACCCTGTTCTGGTGGCCGAGGCGTCCTGTCCAGCATGCGTCCTTTCACTCTGATTTCTGCTCCATTTGTTCCTCCTTCTTTATGCTACAAAAGAGGGAGAAAATTTGTAAATTTATCTATGCCTTGCATCAAACGGAGTAGCACAATTTATCATAACAATTATACAAATAAATATATTAATTTCAAACAAAACATGGATAATTGTAAGATAAATGTGCTTAGAAAACAATAAATTCCTATCGGTTAACACCCCCAAACTTAAACTTTTGCTTGTCCTCAAGCAAAGCTCAAACAACTCTTCTGCCTATCTCATGTGTTTAGTAAGTCCTCAGAGATTTTCATTCTTTTTAGAACCTCAAATAACCATATCTACATACAAACCAGTATGCATTGTATAATTGAACAATCCTCTTCCAAATTCCAGAGTGTGCATGTGTGTGATAGAATCAAAAATAGTTTCTCCAATTCTCATCTTAGTCATCAATGGCAATCTAAGATACATACAAACCTCTAACCAAGTACCCTAACAACCTTTTTCTAAATACATTCCTCTTGAAAAGCATGTTCCTAAAACTTCAAAAACTCATTAGATTTCACATGGTAGTAAATTACACTTTATTTTATTGCCTTTTAAATCTCCCCCAAACTTGATTTTTACTTTCTTGCTTTTTACTTTTCTTTCTATTTTTGTACTTCTTTCTTTCGTTCTTTTTTTTTTTTTTATATCTTGAATTGTTGTAGGTCCCCTTTTTACGCGACCCTGCACATGGGTGATGCAGCATCGGTTACTCAGTTACTCCAACAAGATCAAGAGGCTTTTCTGCCCAACTCTTAACTATCTTTGACTCAACCGTTTGACGCGAGTGCCAACATTGGTGATGAAGTGCCCCCGGTTACTAAGTCGAGTCTTTAGATGCTAGTGGAGTTGTATATACTCTTTTTTTTTTTCAAATTTGGGATTGACCAAAAGACTTTATATATTTTTCTTACTACCCATGTTAGTCTAACTTATTTTCAAAATTTTAGTGAGAATCAAATAAGCACTATAAATACTAAAATTGGTTGTAAAAGTACAAGATTAAAAATCAATACATAACCTTGATTACTATCAATTTCCTTGATTAAAATTTTCAAAACTATTTCTAATTCTAATGGTGGATATTATTACTCAAAAGAATTTAGTAAAGTGATATGTAACCATACAATTCAACTGACAAGCATGTAAAGTATGGTTTCTGCTATTCTAAATGTCAGTCAATCTTTATCACATCATTGGACTTATTAACACATTTGATAAGCATAGGAGTTATCAATAAAATTATCAAACAAAAGTTCAAGTTTATGAGATGACATTATCAAAGAATTTAATACAATATCCCCCCAACTTAAATCTAACAATGTCCTCATTGTGAAATTCAACATAGCAGAGAAGAAACAAAAATTAAGAGTAAACTAGGGTATATCAATGAGACGCATATCATCAGTAAGCCTATAAGTGCTAGAGAATTCAGTGATAAGTAAGAAATACTCCCCTTCGTAGTTCCTCAAGCTTAATCCTCTTCCTTGGGTTTGAGCGGCTGGTGGTGGAAGAGCAGATTTCACAACTCATAGTATTAGTTCTGCACGTTCCATGATGAGCTATTGCATTCTCGTTTCTATCTTCACATACGACACAACTTAAACCTGCAGGAGAAAGACCAAATATAACTCTACTAACAAAATTAAAATAAAACAAACAAAATTATAAAAACAAGTTTCAGAACTTGGGTTGCCTCCCAAGAAGCGCTTGATTTATAGTCTTCAGCCTGACTCTTCAGGACTTATGGTGGGTTCTTGAGGTATATAGTGGATAACGGGCAATCCACGTTTCCTCCCCAATACTGCTTTAAGCATTGTCCGTTAGCATGAAATCTTTCACCTTTCTTGTTCTCAAGTTCAACATTCCCCAACTCTGACACTTGCACCACAGTGAATGGTCCACACCATTTTGATTTAAGCTTGCCTGGGAACAACTTCAGTTTAGATTTGTAGAGAAGCACTTGTTGTTCAGGCTCAAAATATTCAGGAACAGTTTTTCTATCAGGTGGCCTCTTAACCATCTCTTTGTCAAATCTAGCATGCTCATGATTAATAAATTGATATTCCTCAATCTCATTGAGTTGCAGAATTCTATTCTCAAGCATTGGTGATGCTTCCCTAGACAGCTTCATATAAGAACTCAGTGTCGTAGAGGCATCAAGTGGCTCAAAAAGTTTGAACTTAGTATGAGGGAATGCTCCAATACCTAATGTCTCTTCACATTTGCCCTGCTTGGCATGGTTAAGTTCCTTTTCTCCAGTCAAGAGTGCTTCTGAAGGATTTTTGATAATTGGCTCATGATGTTCTTCTTGAATCACATCTCCTAACATATCAGTAAAGTAACACTGACTATGTTCATCCTCATGAAATTTTAGTGCTTGAGACATGTTGAAGACAACTTGCTCATCATTTACTCGCAAAGTAATTTCACCCTTTTCTACATCAATGAGCGTTCTTGCTGTGGCTAGGAAGGGTCGTCCCAATATGATTGGAATTTTCCAATCTACTTCACAATCTAGGACAATGAAATCTGCAGGGAATATAAACCTGTCAACCTTTACCAACACATCTTCTATAATGCCACGCGGTTTAGCTATGCTACGGTCAGCAAATTGAAGGGTGACTGTGGTAGGTCGTGGCTCACCAAGCCCCAATTGATTAAATACAGCTAGTGGCATGAGATTAACGCTAGCTCCTAAGTCACATAGAGCTTTTCCAGTGAAGTTGGTTCCGATATTGCATGGAAAATAGAAACTTCCTGGATCCTTAAGTTTGGCTGGTAATTTTCTCTGGATCACTGCACTACACCCTTCTGTCAGAGCCACAGTTTCAAACTCGTTGAACCGCCTCTTCTTGGATAGCACATCTTTGAGGAACTTGGCATATTTAGGCATACTTTCAAGTGCCTCAGCAAAAGGAATGTTGACATGAAGCTGCTTGAACATGTCAACAAACTTTTTAAATTGGGTGTCTTCATCCTTCTTCTTGAACCTTTGAGGATAAGGAAGTGGGGGCACGAAAGGAGTGAAGATCTTTTGCCTCTTATCTTCCTCGTTAGGCTTGGGATTCGTAGAGCCTTTAACCACATCATTAAGGTTCTTTGTAACTTGTTTGCTCTTTTTAGAGGCCTCATCTTCTATTGCAATATCTGTATCAACCTTTTTTCAATCAACACTAGATGGATCTTGCACTGGTTGAATTTTCATGTTTGAAGCAACCGCTTGTTCATAATTCTTTCCACTTCTCAACATGATAGCATTGCACTCTTCTTTGCCATCACTCTTCGGATTAGGGATTGTGTCACTAGGCAATCCATTCTGTGTTAAGATGTTTAGTTGGGAAGCAACCTGTCCCATTTGCACTTCAAGGTTCTTGATGGCAGTGTCGTGTAGGGAAATCTTGGCATTGGCTGCATTAGTTGCTTCTAAGAGCTGAGAAAACATCTTTTCAATCCTAGATTCCTCTTGAGGCTTAGGTGGTTGAGCGGTAAATCCCAGGGGTGCTTGGGATTTATATGAAGAGGAAGCTATAGGTGGATTGAGACTGGTACTATTTCTCCATGACAAATTTGGATGATCTCTCCACCCTTTATTATAGGTGTTGGAATAGGGATTGCTTTGAGGATTCCGATTGGAATTATTCATGTAATTCAGGGTCTCAACTGCATAGGGGCAATCCACTACACTATGCCCTTCACCACAAGTCTCACATGACGGGGTAGAGCCTTGAAGCATATGAATACCTCTTGGGAGATGATTTTCAAATTTCATCTCTAATTTGTCAAATCTCCGAGTAATAGCTTCTAACTGAGCACTGATGTCTTTAGAGCCATCTGATGAGGATCCTAATGCAGAAGAATCCATATGTGACTTATAGAAAGCTCTGTCTCTGCGCGAGGTCTGAACGTTATTAGAGGCAACATCCTCATATAGCTGCTGTAATTCAGAACTCTTTATTTTTCTAATGTTCCCTTGCGCTGCTGTATTCAACATAACCTGTGTAGGCTCAGTCAACCCATGATAGAACGCCTCCAGGAGGATGTTAGATCTCTGCCCATGGCTTGGGCAATTCCGGCACATGTCTTTAAACCTCTCCCAGGCTTCATAGAATGTTTCACCTGGCTCTTGCTGAAAGTTAAGTAATTCACCCCTTTGAGTTGCTCTTTTTCCTATAGGAAGAAATCTGGCCTTAAATTTGGAAGCCAGTTCATCCCAACTCGTGATGGAATGTTCGGGGAGTGAATTGAGCCAGGCCTTTGCCTTAGTCCCCAGTGACATGGGAAAAAGGCGTAGTCGTAGAGCGTCGTTGGAAACTCCGACTTGTTTGAAGTTTTCACAGACTTCCACGAACTTAGTCAGATGTTCGGTGGGATCTTCCAATTGGGTTGCATTGAAAGTTCCCATCATCTGGATCATCTGGATCATCTGGATCATGACAGGCTTAACTTCAAATGTCCTCGCAGTGATGTTCGGGTACTGAATACTGGATGAGTATGTGAAGCCTTCTCGCTCCAAGAACTCATCCATAGAGAGATCCTCTTCATCCCGAATTGCAGCCATAGTGCAAGGTTGACGTTCAGGTTCAGGTGGAACAACTGGTTCTTGCAGAATAGGAATTTCTTCAATGTCAAAAAGAACCACCTCCAAATCACCTAGCATACAGCCGACGGACGTACCTGCAAAGACAAATCGAACTGACGAGTATCAACCTTATCAAGATTGATGATTAAAGAAACAAAGAAAGAAAAAAAATCAACTATAACTAAAGACACAATTAAATTAACTAACGCCTGAAAGACTAAAGCCGTAGTCCCCGGCAACGGCGCCAAAAACTTGTTAGCCCGCAAGAGTACGGGTCGCACGTAGTATAAAAATATCGATCCCACGAGGACTATGGTTTAATCTAATGAAGTTAACTAATTTAATTCTGTGTTTACTTAAGTTGAATAAAAATATTGCTTTGAATAAAAACAATAAGAAACAAACAAACAAACTTTGAAAACTGCTTTTAAGAATATGAGATCGAAACCCAGGATTCCTTATCCCCTCTATATGTCATGATTTCTACCAAATTACCCTTTCTAATGGCTATCTAATACATTCAGTCTTCGTCTGAAATTCGAATGTGATCAAAAACGCTCTCTCGAGTCAAAAATCTGATATTTATCTTTCAAAACCCTCACACTCTCATGCTATTGGATTTATGAAAAATCGTGTTCAAAAAACTCTCACACTCTCATGCTATTGAATTAACAAAAACACGTTTAAGCGTCAATTTCACTCTAACGATATTAGGTTGACAGATGAATCTCTTCTCTGTCAACAAAGAGTTTTCTCTCTAATATGCTTTTACCTAAGTTCTACAATAAAACACCCTCTCTCAAGCGATGAATCATTGAACAAGTAAAGTGTTGATCAGGCACTTTCTGAAATATAAGCAAGGTAAAAACAAAACTGAATTGTATTAAACAACCAACAGAAAGGAAATTAACAAAATCAATCCATATAGAGGTTCAAAGAAACCCTAGTCTAATGTTTAGCTACGCATAATTGAAAGGAATTCAAATATATGAAGTCTATTCATGATTACAACTACTAAACGAGATGAATGAATAAGAAGAACAAAGAAGAACCCTGTAGAAGCCTCCCGGATTCATGCCGTAAGACTTCTCTAAAGCCCTAATTTGATCTTTCTCTCTGCACCGTTCGTTTCTCTCTCTCAATTTCGTCCCAAATGCCGTCCTCCCTCAATTGTGCGTGTTCTTGGTCTTAAAAAGCCCTAATTTTCGAATATGATATCCAAAATCTAAAATCTGATTTTTCTCTGGTCGCCTCGGCACCCTGTTCAGGTGGCCGAGGCGTCCAGGTTGGGGTCGCCTCAGCACCCAGTTCTGGTGGCCGAGGCGTCCTGGTTCGTCCTTGGTCGCCTCAGCACCCTGTTCTGGTGGTCGAGGCGTCCTGTCCAGCATGCGTCCTTTCACTCTGATTTCTGCTCCATTTGTTCCTCCTTCTTTATGCTACAAAAGAGGGAGAAAATTTGTAAATTTATCTATGCCTTGCATCAAACGGAGTAGCACAATTTATCATAACAATTATACAAATAAATATATTAATTTCAAACAAAACATGGATAATTGTAAGATAAATGTGCTTAGAAAACAATAAATTCCTATCGGTTAACACATCATCATAATTGTATTCGTCAAACCCCTCATTCTAAGACATTCTTATCCTTTTGAAAATCCAGGTTTGCTTCTTTAGACAGTTCTTTGGATCAATTACAAAGACGGACTACATGGCACTGAGGAATGGATTTATCATGGTGAGATTCTGCTATATATATATATATCTCAAATGTGTCTAAATTATAAATTTTTAATAATTAAGTTCAGAAGACAACCCCAAAAACTTGAGACTAAATTAATTAACCCTGTAATTATTTGTAGGCCCATTTGGCCCCAGGAAGCGAATCAAGGTTTGATTTCCAGAAGTACATCAATAGATCACTTGAGGAGGACTTTAAAGTTGTGGTCGGAATAAGGTACTATATGTTAAGAGACTTGGATCATATTGGAATGCTTAATTTCTTGGAGTAACTTTAGGTTGCAAAATCTAATAGTGAACTTATTGGCTCTTGCAGTCCCATCATATGGTTCACCGCAGTGCTGTTCCTGCTGACCAACACCAATGGTAAGCCTAATTCAAAAGTTGTTCAAAGTAATTAATTTGCTTATGACACATGCTTGATAATATATACTTACAATTTGTGTTGCCAATATGAGGACATATATAAGCGTTATTTTTCGTTTACTTTACATTTATGCTAACATGCATTCTAGTTGTGTATATTTTTATTGTGAGTAGTTGTGTGATGATTATATTGTGTGTGCGCGTACAGGATGGCATCCTTATTTGTGGTTCCCATTTATCCCACTGATTGTAAGTACCAAAAAGCGAATAATTAATTGGAAACAATTGGTTTCAGAGGCTTGCACTTGTGTTGCTATGTTTGGATGATCGGTAAGACTAAATATAATTTCGATGTTTATACGCTGCAGATAATCTTTTTGGTGGGAGCGAAGCTTCAAATGATAATAACTCAGATGGCATTGAGGATTCAAGAAAGAGGGGATGTGGTGGAGGGTGCACCGGTGGTTGAACCGGGTGATTACCTCTTCTGGTTCAACCGCCCCCGTTTTCTCCTCTTTCTCATTCATCTTGTTCTCTTTCAGAACGCATTTGGTCTTGCCTTTTTCGCCTGGAGCACAGTTAGTTCCTTATCTCAACTTGGTCAACTTCACTTGGCTCATGTGTTTGCTTAGATAGCCAGACCAACAGAACAATTCTCTAATCTTATATACCCATGCCGTTTGTTTGTTTTTTTTTGTGTGGTTTCAGTATGAGTTCTCTATAAACTCTTGCTTCCACCGAACAACAGCGGACATTGTCATTAGGCTTACAATGGGGTAAGTTCATGATCATACATACATACGTACATGAGCTCATGTTTTGGAAATTATGAATTGTTATCTGCAGGCTGTACGTTATCTAATAATAAAGAATTGATATTGGTAAATATGTAAATGTAGTAATAATGGGAAAGTTGGAAATGATGATGATGAATGCAGGGTGGTGATTCAAGTGCTGTGCAGCTATGTAACGCTGCCTCTATATGCACTAGTGACACAGATGGGATCAAGCATGAAGGCAACGATATTCAACGACAGAGTGGCGACGGCACTCAAGAAGTGGTACCACACAGAAAATTAAAGAAGAACGTGAAGGAAGGCAAGCACTCAGAGTCAGGCACTCCTTTCTCAAGCAGGCCAATGCAAATTATGGTTTCAACTACTTAATTTATGGACAGTTGAAAAGAAACTAGTAATAATAAGTGTTATGGTGTCAGTTCTAAAGTATAGCACATAAACTAATGGTGTCAGTTCTACCAGAGAACAGTCACCAAAAAGTATATATCCATGTTTTTAATTTTGCTTATTATATTATGAAAATATTATGTTTAATTGTTGTATAATAATACAATTATAAAAAAATAAGTCATATCTTTGGTTATTGTTTAAAAAAACTTGTATAGACCCTGTGCAATGCACGGAATAATGAATTAAAAATATTATCAAAATAAAGTTTAACATTATCAGCCCAATAAATAAATGTTTTTTAAATATTTATGATGGAGCAATTTATTACTAATATTTAAGAAAGTATTTAAAACTAAATTTCTTCTGTCAAAACTCTAGAGTTATTTTAGACTAAGGAAAACATAATATCAACCTTTAGTAGGATTAAATAGAATTCTTAATCAAATGGTTAATATGAATATAAATTCACATATATAACAACATGAATAGTTAGAAGATATATAAGTATAGACAGACAAAAACAATACTCTACATATTAATAGAGTTCTCGACTCTAATGTTATCAGACCTAGCCTCTTTCCCAGAGAGCAGAGTATAGATATTGTTAGTGAGGTGAGTAGGAAAGAACTCCATTACCATGGATCAAACTTCATCCTCTTCCACTGATGAGCCTACCAGTCTCTTTTCTACTCTCTCTATTTCTAATCTTCCCTCTTCAATAAGACGCACTCTATCCAATAAAATAGACTATTTAGTATAGTTTACTCATATCCCAAATACTGCTCGAGTACACCCTATAAAAATGCCCTTGTTAAGCCCTTACTCCTTATAATAACGCTCCACTTTTTGCCACCTCCATACCTTGATCTCCAGATCTACCCCTCCTATTAAAGAAATAGTTCAAAGTTCCAAGTTAGATCAATGCGGTCTTCTGAATACTTCTCAAGAGCAATATGTTACTCTTGACATTCCCCAAAACCTCATTAACTCTTATCTTCAACAAGGATATACACATCTTCATCTAGGTGTTGTCCGCCTAGTCCTTACCCTCATACCGGAAAAGGCTTACCTATTTCAGCCAAGGTTGCTCTCCTTGACACCTCCTTTAAAAAATACCAACATGCTTTTGATTGGTGCCCTTGTCACTACCCTTGGTAATGGAAGCATAGTTCTAACTATTGCTCCAGACTTTACTATAAAACTCACTGATGAAACTCTTTCAATGAGACTTAAAATCCAGGTCCAGATTGTTGGGGCAAAACAAAATCCACTATGGCCACTCTTCACCACCAGTCAATTTACAGAATCCAGAATCATCCTCTGGATCTCCAACATCCACAATCTACTGGTGATGCCTTGCTTATGTTTACTGATAGAGATCATGGCCCGGCTATTGTCAATATTCCCAGGTAAATCACTAATAAGGAATTATCTGAAATAGTTTCTCTTGATTGGATTAATAATTATGAAAGGGAATTTGGATCTACTCACAGAGATGTTCATACAACTGCCCAGCCACAAATTTCTCACATGCCAGATGGTACTGTTAGAACTCTTTTTCAGAATCCAGGGACTAAATGAACTCTTTTACGTAGACTCTGCACTTTGGCCCGTATTCTTCAGGCTCTAAGGACTGTATCTCCAGTCCGTCCTATTTATAAAAGCAAAGGAAAACCCCCCATCAAACCATTTTCATGCAAATAGAAAACATGTTTTTGTCTCTCATATTAATGGTCATTTCATCTGGGATCTTGATTACAAGATGTGTGAACCTGATTGTGATTGTCCATACTCTAGCTTTTGGGATGATTCTGATGATGAAGATCTTGTCTCCCTCGGTAAGACCAAGAAAATCACTCAGACTAAGACCAGGTGCTCCTACACCCACTCCAGTCACAGAAAACTTGATCAAGATAGATCAAGTTCTCGATGGATCACCCCTCCTGCTCCAAAAGAATCATCCCTAGATCTTACCCTATGGGATCTACTCAAGGAACTAAGACATGATGACCTAGCTGCCAGCATTTTTCCTATTGAAAGATGTGAACTTTCTCAGGCTCCTCCTGTGATAACACCACCTTCACTCTATACTGCTCATACTGTTCCTTGTATTGCCATAATAAAATCTGAAACTTATGAAGAACAGTTCCCTCCTCTTGAAGTCCATACCCAAGAAACAAAGAAGGTTACTCGACGGTCTTATGTTGTCCATACTCAAGGCTTCTTTGACCCCATGTGGAAGGATAGAAGTTAGTTTTTTCCCCCTTTTTTTATACAAAATAGAAGTTAGTTTCGGACAGATATTCCCTTTTTGTATAAAAAATAGAAATATCTTTGAAGTTTTTTTTTTAAAAAAAACTGACGTATCCTTTATTTTTAATTTTACTTGGTATATACTATGAAAATATTTTAGTCAATTTTTATTTAATATTTTGGACAAAAATAAAATTGTTTTTTAATATTATATCTTTGATTTGGTTTTTAAAAAAAAAACTCACATAACTTTCATTTTTTATTTTGATTATTATATCTTATGCAAATATTATATTCAATTGTTATTTAATACTACAATTATAAATAATAGAAGTATCTTAATTTAATTTTTTTAAAAAAACTGACATATATTTTATTTTTAACTTTGCTTATTATATCTTATGAAATTATTTTATTCAATTTTTATTTAATATTAAAATTATAGAAAAATAGAAATAGCTTTGATTTCTTTTAAAAAATTTGACGTATCTTTTATTTTTATTTTTTTTTTAATGAGAAGAGAAATAAATCCATATTTAGTTATTAAAAAAATCCATATTAATGAAATTCCATTTTTTCACGGACCATATGTTTATTTGAAAAAAAAATATTTTAATTCATTCCCTCCTTCAAATTTGCCCCTTTTCATTTGTTCCCGCGGCTTCTTCATGTATTTAAATTCATTCACTCCCTTAAATTTGTCGTTTTCATTTGTTCTCTCGGCCTCTTCACGTCTTCTTTGCCTCGCCCTCATCTTTTTTGTGTGGTCTTTTTTGGTTTCATCTGTTCCTGTGGCATCTTTAATTTGATTCTCTGCCACCGCCACCTCCACTGCCACCATCTTCTCTTCCCGTGTGAAGAATCGTAAGTCTTCTTTTTTCTTCTCTTCTCTTCCAGCCAAATTGAATTGGTGCTTAATAGATTGGTTCACGGCTTTGGAATATTTTTCTGGCATCTTTATCTTTATGATTGAGCAATTCCATGTTTAATTACATCCACCCAGTTAATAATTTACAGAATTATTCATTCTGTATCTGTCAATTCGTAGTGAATTTTCTTGTGTAAATTTGTCAGTGTTATTCAGGATTTCGCTCTCAGTTCTCCCTATTTGGTTGAAAGATGCAAATCAAAGCTGATACGGGAGAATATTAAATAAGGATATTTATCCATTAGATTTATTTATTTAATTATTTATGTTTTAATTATGGTTCTAGATTTGAATTTAAATTATTATTCATAAAACTCTATAAATAGAGGTAGGGTTCTCATTTGTAATCGGTTGTTAATGATTGATTATTGAGTTGAATAAAATCTTGTTTTCTCGTCTCTTTTTATCTGGTATGTCCCCCTCCTTTTTATTGTCCTCCCTCTTCTAATCTCTCGTATATCTTCTAATACTTCTTATTTCTCTCAATTCCTCTCGTCCTACATCAATTAGTATCAGAGCATGTTTCCACTTCCGTTCTGCTCGCACGAGCTTTAAAAATCAGTTCTCAAACTTTCAAAAGTCTTCTAGACTGTTACAATTGGATTTTTGCTATTATACATTGCTCTTGCGTGATTCTTGCCATTCTAGATTCCCTCATATACAAGAATCTCCAATATTAGACCCAAAGCATCGTTTGTCATTTTTCCTTTGTGTTGATTTATTTTTCTTATTCTAAAAAACAGGGAGAAAAAGAGAGAGCAAAAAGTTCAAAAAAAAAGAGAGTTGAAATAAAATTGGTGTGATAAAAAAATAAAAAAAAAGGGAGTGAAAAGAAAGTGGAAAAAAAATGAAGAAGAAAAAATTGTTGAAAAAAGAAAACCTTTGTCTTCATTAGTTATTGCTTTGTTTACCATCCTTTTGGCTTAAAGTTTCTACTTTTAAGCTATTTTCTTGTTAATGGAGCATTATAACAGTAACTGTATCACTTGTTCGCGCGAAAATTGTCAGATCGCTGCTTTCCCCTCACAAGAATTGCACATTCCTTTTAACTCGTCAGGAGTCAAGTTTTTCAATCGGGGGAGAAATGATGGATACGGGAGAATGAGTAGTTAGTACAAGACAATTAAGAAGAATATTAGGATGTGCAATTGGTGCAATCCATTTACTGGTACAAGTGGTTCATGTCCCTTGTATACCACAAAAAAAAAAGAGGGAGAATTAATATAAAATCAGGAAAAATTTGAAAGTATTAAACGTTTGATAAAATTTTTAGTAAGGAAAATTAAAAACACAGGTACATCTCCCTGCTTGCACTGAGAAGAGGAAGAATCTTCTGCTAAGAACCTATCACTCTGTTCTTTATTATAAGTCTAATACCACAAATTTTTTGTTCCAAAATATAAGTCAACTTTATGATCAATTAATACTAGTGACTATTTTACCCCTATGTTGGAAATAGAGAAGATTAGAGAGAATGTTTATGATGAATAAAATATTATTTTAACACCTATCTTAAATAAGAGTAAAGTTGGAAATTTTTTTAAAAATGAGATATATTTAATGCTATAACTTTCACTCCTTTGTATGTGAGAAGTAGTTAAGGTAGACTTATAATAAGAAACAGAATGTTACGTCAATAAGACAGAAGCCTCCTTCTGCTTGAAGAAGCGTCATTGGTTCCATCATATGGACATGGCAACATTATATCCGCTACCCGCTACCTTTTTGAGGTATGCATACTCTCAATATGTATGTCTGCCCAAATGTCAGCAGCAATGATATGAACCCCAGAATTATCAACTCTGCAACAACACAAGCACATCACTTTTTCATTAAAAAAAAAAAGTTACACCTGGTATGCATAACTGCATAACACCTTTTTTTCCAATTGAATCACTGGTACCCACATCTTGTTACCAGGTACTTGTCTAATCCAGCTTGACCCGTCTAAGGTCCATTGAAGGTAGTAGGGGGTCTCCTAGGAAGGATTTTTAATTTTTTTCTATGGCCGGGAATTGAACCTGATACCTTACGTTAATGAGCTAAGGTGCTTACCACATCGACCAACCACATGTTGATCAAAACATGTTTTCTTTTGTTTAATTCTGTTCCATCATTCTTTAATGCAAACAAAATAAGTGCTTGAAGAGAATCTTACCAGATTTAACCTTTTCAAGAGCCTCAATCAGAGCCTTCTTACGTCTTCCTCCTAGCCACTGAAGAGACAAAATGCCATGTGATGAAAGGGACAGAGTTCACTAATAAGTCTCAATAAACTCAGATTCTTATTATTATTACTTTTATTATTTTTTTGCTGGCATAAACCAGATTCTCATTATGATTGTGCGGATGCTTGTAACTTTCACCCAATTATATTATAAAATGAATGTAGAAAACTAAAAATAAAATGAAAAAACTGGCAGATTTTGTTATATCCTCAACTAATAAATAACTCTTGCCATTATTGTCAAAAAGTTAAACTGAAGAAAAATGAAAGAAAACTGATTTGGGGAAAATTCTAAAAAAAGACCCTCGAATTACATAAAGGACACTTCAGTACAACGAATTTCGGAAAAGACGATTCAGTACAAATCCGTACAATGACTGAATTGTCCTTTAACAAATTTAAAGGAAAAGTCCAAAATACCCCTGATTCAAATATTTTTTTTTAATAATTGGCCACCGCCACCGGCGGTGGGGCCCACCCCGCCACGTGGTGGGCTATGGGGCCGCCACTTGGCGGGTGTCCCTTATAAAAAAGGGACACAAAATGTGAGAGGGTGGGAATCGAAGCCACCCCCTCAGCTTGGTGGCTTGGTGGCAAGGCCACCAAACCACCAAGTCTCATCAAAATATATATTGCAAAAAATATATATATATTCTATCTTTATTCCTCTTAATATTTTACCAGAAACGTTCAAGGGATTCCCAACTTCGCATAAGGGAATCCCAACTTCTGTTAAGGGATTCTCAACATGTACATTACCATTTACCAACTTCCAAAATACTTCACCAAATGTTCCTACTTGTTACCAGAAACGTTCAAGGGATTCCCAACTTCGCATAAGGGAATCCCAACTTCTGTTAAGGGATTACCAACATGTACATTACCATTTACCAACTTCCAAAATACTTCACCAAATCTTCCTACTTGTTACCAGAAACGTTCAAGGGATTTCCAACTTCTCATAAGGGAATCCCAACTTCTGTTAAGGGAATCCCAACATGGTGAAGTATTTTGGAAGTTAGTAAATGGTAATGTACATGTTAGGAATCCCTTAACAAAAGTTGGGATTCCCTTATGAGAAGTTGGGAGGATATTTTGGTCATTTCATATGAAAAATTATATCTCATTTCCATGACATACCAAACACACTTTTACAACCCATATCCATATCCATTTCCATATCTATCAAAATCAATTCCAGTGTACCAAACGAGGCCTTAGGGTTCACATGCACAAAGTCCATGAGTTGACTGAAGGACTTGCCCGTTTTGCACAAAGGCGGCTTCTCTCCATTGAGCAGTTCCCTCGTCTTCCCTCTCTGCTTCTATTTACCATCCACAATTGGATCAAAAGATTTAAGGTTAAAATTTAATATTTTATAAAAATAAGTATATTTATAATAATATTTAAAAATCTCATAAATAAATTTAATCTGCCAAAATCTGGTTTGAACAGTAAAGAACTGTATACTATTATTATAAATTTTGATTTTATTTTTCATTTTTATTGCAGTTGTGAATTATTCAGACAAATGCAGATTAAATTTATTTATGAGATTTTTAAGTATTATTATAAATATACTTATTTTTATAAAATATTAAATCTGGACCATTGGATCCAATGGTGTGGATAGAAAAGAGAAGCAGAGGAGGGAAGACGAGGAAGGTGCGTAGAGAAGAGAAGCCGCCTCCGTTTTGCACACTCTTCAAGCCTGAAGTCCGAACCTTACTCAACAGTCTTGTCTCATGGAAAAAACCAATTAAATTGGACAATTTTTCGGAAAAGGACACTTAGATGAAACTAATCTTCACCCTCAAATAAATATATGTGCTGAACAAAATATCAAATTAAATAATATTTTCAACTGCAAATCAAATACCTTTGAATTATCTTGGGCCACTCCTAAGTTGATGGAGCTTATTGGTAACTTATCGGAGAAAACTGTATCTAGTGCACTAGAAGTCTAGAACTAGTGCATCTGGTACCAATCATTTATGTGTTCAACTAGCGAAATGGTTGGACATTCGACTATCTTGATGAGTGTTCGATTTCTGGGGACTACCACTTAATTGTGGTTTTAGTCACGGTTTTTCGGGAGGCATCTCCACAGTTAAGTGAAGTTGTGCGAAACATATATGTGTAAAAAGAAAAAATAGCTTGCTTGTTATGCTCCATAGCCCACAGAGATAGGCCCAAGTAGATCATGGGTTATGAGAACTACCTTTAGATTGTGGATTAACCCAACCCATTTTCTAAAATTTATTTACAAAAAATAGAACCAGTGCATCCAGTTCACCCCTAATCAAGTGACATGTGGATTATTTAACATATCAGCAAAAACACCTAACTGACTTGCTTCTTCTTCTGTGTTATTTACGAAAGAGAATCGGCGTTTGCATCTTATCATTATAACCAAGTTTGCTCTTGTAATTCCTACTGTACGCTATGCCGATACTTGTTTCAAAGCTCCTTTAACCTTTGTTTTTTCTTTTTGCTCCGCTGATAGCTCTCCAAAACCCCATTCATGGTGAAACAACCTTCTCTTTCTTCCGCTTGAAATCAATTCTCCTTCCTCCACCTAACATCCGCGAGAGAGAGAGGGCGTCGGTTGGTCTATGAGGGAGCCGGCTGGATTAACAAAAGACAAAGCTCCCTTTCTCCTTTCATACATCTCCCTCTCTACCGTCTTTCTCTCTCGTCCCTACCTCCTGTATACAGGTTTAAGACAAAGCCATTCTTAGCCCGTTCCCTCTCCCTAGAAAACGCAGCTGTGTGAGGAACTAACAGAGAAGGAGAAGTTAGTTAGTTGATGTTTCTGCTAACGTGTTAAATGATCCACATGTCACTTAATTAGGGGCGAAGCAGATTCACTGATTGTAGTACATTGGACAGAAGTTTTCTACTAACTCCAACAATTTTTTTAAAAATTTGACTATTTTAAACAATTTAATTTTGGTACTTTACATGGTTACAGTCACCCTTTTCAGAGTAATACCTTCTATTGTAAATCTACGGAAAAATCTCTTGGAAAGTCATCTGAAATATCTTAATTATAATTTGAGTTACTCGCTAAACTTATCAAATCCATAATCAAGTTATATACCCAAACAAGGATATTGAAATTTTGTCAATTTTCATCGATACCTCTGTAGTAGGAAAGAAGAGAAAGCAGGAGAAGCTTAACACCAGAACCCCTACCCCTCCTCTCCATTAAAATTGGCAGCATCTAGGTTAGACTTATTCGACTACTATGCAGAACATTTATTAATCAGTTAATCCCACATATGAGTCTTCAATGTGTCTTCAATGTCACTCACACTCATCCTCTGGTTAGATTGATCTCAACGAAGTAAATGCATGTTTTTGGCTTCTAGGAGGCCAGAAGCCCGTTGCCACCGGAAAAGTGAAATCTGGTGTTTTTTTTCGTTTGAGTTCATCTATTTTGAAAAGGACTTTTGGCTCAAAAGGACTTTTGAACAACCAAAAGCCAGAAGTAAATTTTTGTGGCTTTTGGCTTCTGATGGGTCTCACGCCTTTTGTTATGTATTATTTAATAAAGTGGATAGGAAAATTAGATTATTAGACCCCTGAAATTCTCAAATAAGATATTTTATTTTAATATAAAATTTCATTTTTATCTCCAAAAAATTACAATAATAATCTCTAACGATTTTCTCCCACAATATCCTCATTTGAGCTAAAAATATTATTTTTTCAAAATATTTTCCTTAAAATAAGGGATAAACTAAGCCTTTAATAAGAATATATGCATATTATATGTGTATTATTTAATAACAATAATGTCATTTTTGGTAATTTTTATCTAAACTTGTTTTTCAAAATAATCACCTAAACATGTTTCTAAAAGTCAGATTGAAAAAAAGTAAATCACTTCACACAATCTGACTTTTATCCAATCTTACTTCTGAAAAAGTCCTTCTGAAAAAAAGTCAATCCAAACAAACCCATAGGAGGAGAGGCTTGAGTTTCTTTTGACGTTTAAAGTAGAGGTTGGTTTAATGCTCAATAGCATCATTCTTAAAAAATACTGTAGTTATGATTAGTGTGATTCAAGTTGAGATAAATTGACAAACTTCAATATCCCA
Source organism: Mimosa bimucronata (assembly GCA_037074515.1). Taxonomy (NCBI): domain Eukaryota; kingdom Viridiplantae; phylum Streptophyta; class Magnoliopsida; order Fabales; family Fabaceae; genus Mimosa; species Mimosa bimucronata. The sequence continues at coordinate 37,897,277 of CM073445.1, read as the reverse complement.
AATTGGTCTATATATAACTTGATTGTGAATTTGACAAGTTCAGCAATCAAACTTGGAATTTGGATATTTTCGACAACTTTTGAAGGGATTTCCCCTAAATATCCACACTCCATTTAATATCTTGAAACATATATACCACTCTGTTCCTTATTATGAGTCTAACTACCACAAATTTTTTTGTTCCTAAACATAAGTTCAGCTTGGGATCAATTAATGCTGTTGTGATTATTTTACCCCTATGTTAAAAATAGGGAAGATGAGAAAGAATGTTTATAATGCATAAAATATTATTTTCACACTTATTTTTAAATAAGGGTAAAGTTAGATTTTTTTTAAAAAAAATGCCATATTTAATGCTATAACTTCCACTCATTGGTATGTGAGAAGTAATTAGAGTGGACTTATAATAAACCAAGCTGAGTTGGTGTGGTGGTTCAGCGCCTCATCCCTTAAGCAAGTGGTTGGGGGTTCGATCCCCACCCTTGTGAATGGAAAAAACTCCTTGGCCAGTCCTCTACCGCTTCGTGCGCTGACAGAAGGACGAAGGATTAGTCTCATGGTGGTCGGCTGTGGGGATACCTTGCGAAAGCAAAAAAAAAAAGAGTGGACTTATAATAATTAATAGAGTGGTAGTTCTATTAAAATTACATTTAAAGTGCAATTTTATCCTCCAAGTAACAAATTAGAAACTTTGGGTATTTGAAAGTTTGTTGAAGAGCAATGTTGCCTTAGTTGTAAGACAAACGGAAAAAATTTTCCCTACACCGTTACCATGAATATCAAATTTTTAACAATCAACGTTGTTTTTTTAAACATTATGGTGAATTCGTTCATTTTTTAACCCATCTATGGAAAATTGCTCCTTAAAAAATTAAATACATGCACAATTTGTAAGAAGTGATGAATTTAGGGTAAATGTGCAATTTTAGGTATGAAGTATTACGCCAGGTGCACTCAGCAGAAAAATAAATTTTTCGAACACATTTTGGTAATGAACAATAAAACTAGGGGCAAATTGAGTAACGCCGTTAGTTGACCGTTAAGTTTGACTACAAAAGCTGATGTGACGGGACTAAAAATTTTAATTAAGGACTAGTAGTAATTTAGGAAGTGATTTTGCGATCAATAAAGGAGTTTTGAGAGTTTTATAAATAAATTCAGGAAAATGAAAGTTTTTTTTGGACTTTTAAAGGCCTAGTTTCTCCCTTAATTTTGGAAAATTAGAGTTAGAGGAATTATTTTTTGACTTAAAAGGGATTATAATGGGAGGAAATTCTTAGCCAGTAATGAAGAAAATTTTTAAGAATTGAAGGGATAATTTTTGGTCCAAAGAATATATTCTATTGCGAAGATTTAAGGGCCTAATAGAAAATTCTTTACGTGATAATCTACTGTATTTTTCTTTAGGAAAAAAATTATTCCTTCAATTCTTAAAAATTTTCTTTATTATTGGCTAAGAATTTCCTTCCACTATAATCCCTTTTGGGTCCAAAAATAATTCCTCTAATTCTAATTTTTCAAAATTAAGGGAGAAACTAGGCCTCTAAAAGTCCAAAAAAACTTTCATTTTCCTGAATTTATTTATAAAACTCCTTAATTGATCGCAAAATCACTTCTTAAATTAGTACTAGTCCTTAATTAAAATTTTCAGTTCTGCCACATTAGCTTCTGTAGTCAAATTTAACGGTCAACTAACGGCGTTACTAAATTTGCCCCTAATTTTATTGTTCATTACCAAAATGTGTTTAAAAAATTCATTTTTTTGCTGAGTGCACCTGGCATAATATTTCATGCCTAAAATTGCACATTTACCCAATGAATTTATCATAGATGTCCATGATATCCTAGGTCGATTTCCGTTTTTTTTTTACAATTAAATTCATTGATACTCTTATTTTTCCTTTAACTCATCCTGTATTTTTTTTATTTGTCTACGGATATCTGGTGCTCCGGTTTGAGGGAATATAGATCCATAATGGGAGGAATCTCGTTACTTCTAAATAATTATCGTAACTATATATTTAAGATTTAAACTCGAGATCACGGGTTAAATTAAAATAATTCACAACCAATTCATCTAACACGTGTGTTTAATTTTCTTTCCATCCAAACATCTAAAACATTAATGAAAGAGTTTATTGATTTGTGCACATAAATTTCAATGCGTCGCGTTGGGTAAGGGAAAATATGGACGCAGTATTTCCGGTTTCAGCCCAAATCGTCACCTCTACACACAAACTAACAACTGACGAGAAACCCGAAGCTTAACAAATCAACAATTTGAGAATTTCGATATCATCGAAGAATAAAAAATCACCGAATCTAATTTCATTACCATTTCTGCAGAAACTACTTCATTTACCGCCTTCTCAATCTACCCTCTGCCCATTCCAGCTTCTGTGATATGGCTACTTTGTCAATCTCAGCGATGAACCCTCAATCCCAGTTTTTCTCAGGTTATTATTTTTTTTTCTTCTCCATTTTGCCTCATTCTATTCTCTATTACTGTCTATAGCGATTTCCGAGACGTTATTACTGTAAAGTGTAAACCTTTGCACTAATTTTCTCTGTTTATTACATGGGGATTACTATTTCAGTATTTTTTTATACATACGATTTTCCTTAGCTAGACTTCGTTCGTCTGATCATATATGGATACACTGATGCTTCATAATGAAATATATTACTCTAATGTGTTGGTGGAACTCCAGAAGCTCTCTAGCATAAAGTGCTGTACTGGTGTTGTTTGGTATGTATTCAACTTATCTCAATTCAGTAAAATTTTCGAAGGCCATTCAAGAAGATCGTTTCTTTTTATTTGTTCTGGTTAGTGGTGAGTTTGTGATCTAGGAAGCATGCAATGTTAAGAAATGGACACAGACACTGCCATAAGCGTAGCGTAAAGCATCTCATGCATATTTTGAAATGTGTTCTCTGAATCTCTTACGTGCAAATCCTGTTTTGCTTGTGTTCAGCCAGATTTTACTCTAAGTAATTGGCTAGCTAATGTCACTTACAAGGTGTAATACACACACAGGGCCCGGTGTATATATTTCTTTTGGTTTGAGGTTGACTATTTGAGAATGTTGAAACACAATTTGCCATCTCTTGTCCCTTCCCCCTTTGATACTTATGATAAGTTGAGACTGACTGACTAAGGATATGAATTGATGTTATACACTCATACTGATTAGTAACGTAGCTGGTGGCAAGTTGATCCATTTGGTTGGTGGGTTTTATGATCTTTGCTACTTTACATGTGTATGATAGCTTGTTTAAATCTTTGAAAATTTTCCCTTTCTGGATTTATCCATTCTCTGTGACTTTCCAAGGAGCCTAATATTCGAACATTTAAATCTTAGGATCTGCATTGAAGCCAATGGATACGTCCATTCTGAAAAGCAGCTGTATTAAAATCTCTCCAAGTTTCTCTCCAAGGGGTAAAGCAAAGCTGAGAACACGTAACACACCCCTTATTGTTCGTGCAGGGTACTGGTGCATTTCATCTTTTATTTGCCTGTTTCATTCAAGCCAAAAGAATGGGAAATAAATATTTACACTGTGATTATTTTTAATAAATATTGACTAAACTGATTATCTGCGATATAGATACACCCTTGTACAAGCATATCACTTCATCAGTTAGTGTTCTTATTATTTTTAATTAGTAGTTTTATTTTTTTATGTCGTTGTATGCATGTTAATACAGAGCGGATGGTGGAAGATCAAACTATGGGGGTATCTTTGTTGGAGGCTTTGTATTGGGTGGACTAATTGTTGGAGCATTAGGTTGTGTGTATGCTCCTCAGGTATGGCTGTAGCTCTAATTTCTCCCATTTGGCCGTTTCTTTGTTGTTTGGACCAGAAAGGAGGAGGAAGGGGGAAATCCCTTGGCTCTTCAGTTTTATTTAAGGGATCTTCATGGTATTTGTCCTCAAATGATTTCTAAACATAACCAGATCACCGTAGCTCACTTCCAGCCTTATTTATCAATGTCTGCACTTTCTTCAAAAGAACCGTAGGATAATATTCCCTTGTCAATACCATGATTAGGACAATTTTAACAATTCCTGTCATGAATTAGGGAACCAAACTTGGTTATAATTGTTTTGGCTCCCTTTTGGTGAGATTAAATTTCTTCTGCATTAGTTTCTGGTTATCTGCTCATTTCTCGAAGGTTATGATTATATATATATATATATTACTTTCAATAATTGTTTGGGTTTGGTTGGTGAAAGTTTTATTCAATAATATTGATGTAATTATGTCAGTATTTGCTTAAAAGAAAGCTGCATGATGAATTTACTAGGACAGTAAGGCTTATAAGAATTGTGAGCTGCAGTTTTTTGAGGGAACTTTTTATGCATTGTTTCAATTGAAAAGCTTTCTTTTGATGACTTTTAGGAGAATACAGGGAATTTGAATGTTTCTATGGTTTGAACTTTCCAGATAAGCAAGGTCCTAGCTGGATCTGACAAAAATGATCTCATGAAGAAGCTTCCAAAATTTATATATGATGAGGAGAAAGCTATGGAGGTAAGAAATCTTTGCAATTCTTTTAAAACTATTCTGATTGTCTATGCATGAAAGATGATCTTATTTGTGTATATTAGTGTTAGTATAATCTAATGTACCCTGTTCACTATCAACACTTTGTCTATTTCAATTTTATCTCACCACACCCTTGGCAGTAACAAAGGGTGTCGTTTAGAGAGTGCTAAATTTTTATTATCAATAACAAAGGGTGTCGTTTAGCTAAACACACTGGAAAACCTGTCTTCCTTATTGTTCACTTATGCTTTCTCTGAATCTGTAATCACCAAGCTTAACCAAACCAGCTTCCATTTTCAATATCGCTGACATTATTGGGCTTGTTCTGTTTCAAAGTAGTATGGAGACTAGTTCCATTATGTGATAAGTTTTTAGGGATACACTCACACATTTGAAATTAGGAATATTTATTTTCTGTTAATCCTGTGAGTAAATGGCATTGTATGCTGACTTTGCATGGAAGTGTTTTCTCCGAAGTTATACTTACTAATTCATTTGACTTTGACTGCATTCTGCTGCTGTAACTAGCAGAAGACTCGCAGGGTACTAAGTGAGAAGATAGCACGCCTGAATGATGCCATAGATGAAGTTTCTGGACGACTGAGGACAGATGATGTCTCAGAGGAAGTAGAAGCTTCCATGTAATAAAATAAATGTTGACACTCGAAGCTTTCTGTCGGCACTCAAGAAGATAATGTTTAGAAATCGGATTTTAAAATTTTTCTTGTGAAATTTGTTTATCGAAATTAAGTTCCCCCCTTCACCCCAAACAGGAAGAAAAAAGGTCTTTTATCTTTTGGTCTAATAATGGTAGGTTAATTAAAAGATGGCTTTCTTTTTGTGTTTGGAATTATAAAGCACTTGCTGGTTTTGTGAAAGTGGTATGGATTCTTGTTATTTTCTGGAATTAGATTGAAAACCGAAAGTCTAAGCTGTTATTGACTTGAACTCAAATTGAGGACGGCTCGTGCATCCATTTTGTTTTCTTAACTATTACTTTACGTTTTGATCGGTAGAGGGTTTTTTTTAGAGCTATAAGACATTTCGGAAGAAAACCGACGTATAAATGATAATATTTTAAAAATGTTCTTCATACATTAAGAGTTGATTAGGTATTAGTATTAAATGAAGGGCATTTCGGCAAGTTAATTTTAAAAAAACAAAATGAGGTTTCTAAGTTCTAGCAGCGTTTGATGTGTTTGGTTGATCTTTACAACTTGTTCTAAAAACATCATATAAATCGAAACGGATAGTTTTTTTTTTTTTCACAAGAAACTTTTTCATTCATTTCTTTAATTCTCATTGCCATATCAATGGTGGCAACTCATCAATCAAATATGTCTATAAATAAATCTTTAAATATGGTAATTCATGATAATCATTAATAGCGCATTAAAGCAAAATAATATCACCCACTAGAAGAAAACAATAATTAATTCATTACTTGAGAACTAGATGATAGTAAGCTGAAGTTTTGGGCGGTGCGGCTGTGGCTCTACAACCTCCATGTGAATGACGACTGACTGCAGAATGCTGTAGGAAAGACTACCGTCCATCTTCTTAATCTTCTGCTGTTGCTCGTCTACATACCATTCCCCACCTCCCTTATCAGCTCTTGCCATCAAATACACTGGCCCTTCAATGCCATATCTGTAAATCCGAAAGGTATAAGCAATCATGACATTTTGATTACTACAACCGGTCCTAAATATACTAGTTAAATGGGTTGACTTTGATCCTAAATATAAAGTCTTTTTTTATTTTATATCCTGTATTTATCTTTATTCTCCAAATTAATTTGTATGACTGATAAACTGATAATTTATTTTTTTTTTGCAGGAAAAAGCTAATATATAATCTAATAATATACAAATATTTCAGAAAAATTATGTAATATAAATAATTAAGTAGTTTATTTAGCTTCCTCAAATCTCTCCAAATTAATCAATTAGGCCTCACAACAATGGATGTGGTATTAAACTATATTTGGATAGACTATCATTTACTTTCTTCTAGGCGTTATAGCAAAGCAAATGGAAAACAAATGAAAAGAGGTAAGAGACTTTACTTGGGAACAAAAACAATAAATCCGTTGGATCTTATTTTCACTATTCTAGCCTCCGTGTCAGTTGGCCTGCATAGACAAATACAAACTCCAAAATAAGCTGGCAAATAAATAAAGCGCAGTGGTGGTGCAAGAGGATGCGATGCCACATACCTGTTTCGGAAATAAATCAGAGTGTGGAGCTCTACCGAGGCCCGGCCAGCCATTTGAGCATTCCTATGCCGATAATTTAGATCTACACCACACACAGCCATGAAGATGCAATTGGATTAATCTTCACTGCTAAAAATATTTATCAATGAGAGGGTTAAAGAGTAAAAGTAGTCAAGTTCTAATTAGATCAAGAAATAATTCAACTTTGGAGAATGCAAAAAATAGTTGTCAACTTTATGCTGAACTGTAGGTTTAAACAAAAATGTTTTATAATGCACATTAGTAGATTCCATACTATCTGAAATACTAGTGAGCTGGAGCCTGTCTTGAAATATTGAAGGAAGCTTGGATATTCCTAAAGATGCAGCAAGTAGCCTGTGAACAACGACATCTGCAAGAAAAAGACGTTTCTCCTCTGTAAGCATCGCATATAATGTAACAAGACCACCAAATTACTGAAACTAGAGCTTACCTGCATATCTTCTAATAGGTGAGGTGAAATGAGTATATAGAGGTGCTGCAAGCCCATAATGATGATATTCTGGAGGGCTTAGATCCCCGCTACAAAAATAAACCGCCTGAGGGGGGGGGGGGGGGGATGTATTAATACGCTTGAAATCTATATATCCGAATTCAGTCATTTAATGCTATTAAGCCCCTTACCTGAGACATGCATCTAGTTGCTAGTATGCGGATCAACTTATTGAAATATGGATCATCACCCTGGATAAAGTATTTTCTATTAGTGGGAGAAAAGATTGAATAAATACAAGTAATGGACAACAAACATTATAACTAACGACTATCCATTCAAAAATCATACATTGTCAATGGAAGATGTAAGGTCCTATGGTATTCACTCAAACAACATCAGGAACCAGAATCAAATAAAAATGAAAATTGGTCTGTTACAGGTTTTGGGAAGAGATGTAGGCTTGATTTTGAAATGTAATCCCAAGAGAAGACAATTAAAGGCTATGTTAATGATGCAAAAGATTTACCACAGCATGGTCAAGAGAATCAGCCAATGCTTTTGATGATGAGACATCCAAGTGGAGACCAACTGCAGCAGCAGTACGCAGCAAAGGTTCAAGCATCTCTCTTGTTGGAGTCGGATGGCGCCTACATAAGATCCAACAACAATTGGGTACTCATTGAATCCAGCCACAAAACTATCTCGCCCCACATAGATTTTTTAGTTTTTTTGGTTGCTTCTAGCATGTACATTCACAGTCAAGACTTCCAGTCAACAATGTCACAAACTTCGTAGAGATATCACTTCTCAACAACATAAATGTTTGTGGTGAGCAATTTATAAAGACTAAGGAAGTGCTCGTTATGATCCATTACACCAGATGAAAATATCCTTTTCATGTTGACAAATATTCAAATCTCAATTTCAATAGAAAGTACTGGGTGAATTTGAGAACACTACATTATCATTTGACTATGCTTTGTCAGGAAAAGATAATCAGATTCTATCAATGAAAAGTAACAAATTGAACAAATTTCGTTAACTAAGACAATAAAAGAATTTGTACTAAATATACTGCCTTTTTAATTTATGATAGTCAGTTCAGCAGCTAGATTTTTAACAAGGTGAAAAAAGGAGAAATATATAGCAAAAAAAAGAAGCAAGTTATACGCCATATAAACCAAACCAATAAGCACATTAGCAGAAGGTAGAAATGCTGCTTGTTCCCAAAAGAAAGCATCACATAAAACAATGATGTCAAAGAGGCATTAGAAACCAACCTTAATAACGAGCACGAAGGGAAACTCTTGAGAATTTGTTCGGCAACAGAAACATTAGCTGCAAGCATAAACTCCTCCACCATTTGGTTTGCTTCCCGAATTTGGTACATACCTGCAATTTAAATAAACAAAATGAATATAATTCTTCCATTAAAAATGATCACTGGTGCTCATCACATAACACAGCTCGCTAGTAAAACCTCTAATCCACTAAATGTTACAAATAACACCCAGTTCAAGTCAGACTACTTAGCCTATTAATTTCTGTCATCCTATAGTAGTAAAATAGTTGTAGACATCCAAGACAGCAGCAGCGTTAAAAAATAAGGCAGATGTTTTAATGAGAACCAAACTTGGCCAGCTGGCTTAGATCATTTGTCAAGCTTTTGGGAAGAATGAGGCACATGAAGTCCACTGACGGATTGCAGTTTTAGCAGGCTTGAAGAGTGCGACCTCAGAATGGAGCAGAGAGCTTTTAGCCATAGGTATTTCTAGTCTAATTAAGCCTTTTCATCTCAATTTTATTAAGTTTTTCCTCTTCTTTTCCTCATTTTGTTTTTGAAGGGGGGTGTTCATTTGGTTTTTAATCTCATTGTTGGGAGTTGGGACTGTATCGAAGTAATACATAACCCAAGTTCTAATTAAGTTATTTCCTTAAGCCTTTATTCTGTTTGACAGATCTTCGTGAAAGTTCTGAGAGATAGTTACAGGTTCCTATCACATCTATCTGAAAAGATAAATACAAACATTGCACACGTTCAATTCCTAAAAAAAGAAATAAGTTAAAGGAGGAAGAAGATTTTACCGATATCAAGAGGGTCATGAGTCTCAGTATCAATTTGAAATTTCACTTCAGCAGAAGCAAGAGTTAGTGCTCCTCTCTCAATACGCCGCAGCCTCATTTTCTTTTAGACCATAAGCCCATCCAAAATATTCAGGCAAATCCAAAAAAATTAACCGAAACTCATCATTATCATGAGATATGAGCAGTATATAAGCATTCACAAGTCCATACCTTAGCCAAACCATTCATATTCCTCAAATCTGTAGTTACTGGATCCACCAGTCGACTGTGGAAACAGAAAATTTAGAAATAGTGACTTAGTACTAAACAAATGTAAAAATGCATGACAAGCAAATTGTGCATAAAAAGCTTGAGTCTGTTAGCACATAGAAAATTGAACATGCACGTACTTGCAGTCAATTCAACCAATACTCTTAACTTTTCTATCTGAAGGTATGTTCATTTTCCTTGATTAGCTCCAAACTCAGAACATTGTAACGAAAACATTGAACATTTCTGTTGTCAAAAGGAAATAGTTTATTATCTTGGTTTCAGGCCAGGTAAGAACTATTAATAGAAACACTTATGGGTTCTTTCAAAGGGATCAAGCCTGAAGCCCACCATTTGAATGATAAGATTTTCTTTTACTTTTAAATACTATTGGTCACTCCTTGTAATTATTAATGTATTATTATCTTATCTTATCCTGATTTATTTATTTAATTGTGACTATCTTCTCAACATATTTGAATCCATTCTCATTAAAATAAAATACATTAAGCTTCCGCAACAATTTCATGGTCTCAAAGCACCATGCTCATAAATTAGAGTAAACGTGTGATAAGGGGAGAGTAAGAAAATAAAAGCATCAAAAGGACATTATCCCAACAGAGTTGAAACAATGGTAACTGATAGCTGCCTTATTTAGGACTAATTTTAGCAGTAGATAAATAGAAACTTCAATCTGTAACTAAGCAAAGATCTGAGGATTGAAAGCATACCTATCATCCATTCTTGCCTGTGCTTCAACATAGGACAATGCTGCAGAAGATCTTATGACACTCTTTGTGAACTTTGTGGAAATAATATCTGCTTCAGGGGTCATTTCCTGAACATATGCAAATAGTTTTAGTGAAACCACATATTTTGGTATGCTTTATGGGAAAATTAATCAACTGTCAAATTAGAAGATTTAATGGTTAAGTTACTTTGCTGGTCTCCAAAGTTTCATTCAATACTTAATTTCGTCTTGTAGTTTTGAAGTTCGTAAGTAGGTCCCTATAGTTTTAAACATTTTAAATGTGGTCCCTATAATTATATTTCTGAGAATGACATTAGATTCTACACAGAGGTAGCCAAGTACCATCTTAGATATTTGAAAATGCACAATTCATGCCAATAGAAGGGTAAGAATAGATGGTGGGATAAACTCAATTCCCATGTGTGGCATAAGATCCCACTTAAGTGACTTACGTGGGACTTAGTAATTTAATCCACACTAATAATTTTTTTTTTAAAAAATAGGTTTATAGCTTTTATCCAAACAAAGAGTATAAAGAAAAAGATAGACTCTATAGTTTTATTATGGCCAAAGCATGAGATTTCACATACCCATATGACGGAGAAGGCTAGTCTTTCGACATCAGCCCGAAGAGAGCAAATGTCTGCCAAACCAAGGTTTTGTCAGTGTCAATCTAAAACTTTACTATCATCACAGTATACAACTTTATTTTCAGCATTCAAGCATTTCCTTTTACAATTTTTTTTTTTAAATAAGATGGAATTACCTTCTGTTAGAGGCTTCGGGAGCATGTCTATCCGTCGCTCAACAAGGTAGACAGACGTGCCCCTTTGTGTGGCTTCATCATCCAGTGGAGTGCCAGGATGCACAAAATTTGTCACATCAGCAATATCTGATAGAAAACCATTAAAGATAACTTTCTGGACCTCCACAAGTTGGGATCAAAGAGAAATACTCAGTGGAGAGAACAACACTAATCAGCATTATTTAAAAGGATAAAAAAAACCACTCAGATGACAGATATTGATCATAATTCCATAACTTCTTATTTCCACAGATAGGGGACGAATATTATCCTATTCTGATAACTTATTTATGAATAAATTAAAATATTTTAAATCTTGTGCCAGCCAAATGGCATCATATATGAATACCAAATAAGCAGTGCAAAACACTTGGTTTTTCTATATTTGAAAAAGTTTTTCAAGAAAATTATAACAAAGCAGAGTCTAATTGAAAATTGTCAGCCAGGGATCCCATTATACCCAATTTAGAAATGAAAGAGTACATATAAATGATGGAAATATAAAATCAAACAAATACTAGGAATATTATAGTATTTATTTGCATACATCAAATCTTGATGTGAACTTTATGCATCAGTTTTACTTCATTTTGTTTCTCTTTTTAAGCATGGTCAAGATATTGACTTCACCATATTGACATGAAAGTCAATATGGCTTATTCCATTCCATCAAAAGCCAAGTTGATGAAACTAGAAAAATAAACACGCAATTTTCTTTTTGCCTAGTAATGGATCAATCCCAATGTTTCTATTCTAATAATTTGCCCATAGATAAAGGATACGGACTCCAACTTCAAAGTTCCCATTTGGAAGAGCAGAACAGTGGAGTGCATCATCAATATCCTTGCATCCTGCATGCAATAAGCAACATAATCATTTGAGCGTGATTACATCATGTGCTCTTTTTCATAAAACAGAGGAATTTAGTTTTGGGTTATTTTCAAATTGAACGAGTACTAAATATGAAGATAAGAAATTAAATAGACTCTTAGAAAATGCAGAATATTATACTAACTGGTGATATTAGCAGAAAAATGGTTGACTTATCTACATATTATTCTCATCATAAATGAGGAGTATCTATATCCAAGCTTAAATCATGTCCCAGAATGAAAGGAACCAGAACCACTAGCTTATTATGTTGTTTTGTCTTACAGAGTAGAAAAAAGCAATTAGGACACATTTATTTCTTCATGCAAATTATATCTTTTCAAAATCATCGCTCTCTTAAATATAGCTTTTATTTTCCTCAATCATTCTATTTGTTAAACTAGATTATCTTAACACTATTCAATTTCCTTCCAGACATCCTTCTCAACCACTGCTTGTTAGCAGTCATAAAAGCTTTTTTCTTACCACCGATACATTGTTTCACAAACAGAATTTTCAAAATAAAAAAAGCCAGTCAATTTGATTATATTCACACAGAATCACAGAAGAAAGCCATCTCTATATTTCTATTACATGGACAACATTAATAAAAAATGAAAAGGGTATTTTGACGCATGAAGTCATTGACTATTTAAACAATTGTAATTTCCAGTGTTTTCATTATCGATTTACCCTATTTCCCATCCAATGTATATCATATTGAGTTATATTTATAAGTCTTACAGTCAACTTTGGTCGTTTTGATTTTGAAAATATAATTAATACAATTTTCAATAATATATGATACACGATTATCTTACCCTATGCGGAGTAATAAAAGAATGAAAAGCACACCTGGAGGATCCACACTGAATACAAGCAGATCACGCAAATCCATCCTAATTGGATTTGACAAATCTTCAGAAGAGACTGACCACGGTAAAGGTGGCAAGCATGCAAGAACTTGTGAAGAGAATGGCCTCGAATTTATATCATTTTCAATCAAAACTACCTAGAATGTACAACAATCAGAAGGATCCCATATGATTAAATGTGGAGAGGGACAAAGCAACAAATATGTAAACTATACGCATGCACATCTTTGCATGTGTATAGAAATATGTTTGTAAATGCACATGTTGTAGAGAAATCTGCAATTCTGTTTCCTTTCCAGCTAATGAAGTCATCAGCAGATAGTAAATCAGTGAAATTAACAGCATGGAGCTTAGCCTTCCTTGGGAGTGACGTAGTGATGAGGTAATTCATCACATGTCATATGTTTAAAATCATAAAAGGTCAGAAAGAGCAAGACAAAGAAATGAAGGAAGAGAAAGAAATCTTTACACTTATTTCTACAAAAACACTATGATGCTTAATCATACAGTGACAGACAATCATCTTTCCCAAGACTCCATAAGAGATAGGAAATCAAAAAAGATATTAGACTGCTACTGCATACCTCACTTTCAGTATCTCGGTCACCTATCTGTCCTATAGTTCGCACATAATGGCCTGATGGATACCGAGATTGACGATCCCAAGAATCAACCGCTACAATAATCCTCTTATCTAAAAGGTTGTCAAGTTGACGAGTGTGGATTCGAATTTTGGGTATTCTGCGATCTTTGGATACAAATAAAGCATGGGCAACACCACCACTCCCTGCAGGCATAGGCATTGGTTCCAAAGATCCACAATAACTGTAATATACAACACAATTATGTCAAGCAATGTAACACCTAGCTTTGAAATGTGTAATATGAAATTCGACATTTAAAGTAAAAAAATGATCAACATGAAATCCATGCACGCTTTATTCTTGGTGGCACATAAAATTTCTTTTCTTTACTTTTTCTCTCCATTTTACATGGCTCAACTAAAACTTGATTAAGCATGAAGGCCCTCACCACACCACATGTTATGGTGCATCCTTTTTCCTATACTTCTGGATGTAAGATGATAAACGAGCAATTTACTAATGACTACAGCAGAATATTGCTTAACTAGAGGTCACAAAAAGATAAGATATCGGCACCAATCAATTGAATGCCACCTGTAAAAATAACACAAAAAATGTCAAAGTAAATCAACTCACGAATGCCAGTTGCGTTTTATAATGCCAACAACACGACCAGAAGGGCGACTGGATACAGGATTTGTTTCTCCAGTAGAACCTTGTTGAGGAATAGTTCTAGGAGCATCATCAGCACTGCTTGGAGCTAGATGGACATCTTCATCCTCATCCTCATCCTCTACATGCAAATAAGTTAACTAATGAAAATATGTAAACAGCAAACCATATTTGCAGAAATGCATATGCACAAAAGGAATGGAGCTAATAAATGCTTAAACATTCAAGTCCCCACACACAACATAGTAAAGCTAAAACAGAAAACACAGTGTAGATGAAAGATAAGAAAATTTCGTGATAAATTTTCACATATGCCTAGCTAATGATCAAAGAATATAAGCAAGCACCATCGAAGAGATCTCTTATATCAATCGTGTGTTCATACTATATTCTCTTTTTCCAAAGATTCCACATGAGGAATGCAGAATACGCTTTAATTAACATACCATCACATGCAATAGTCAGAGACTTCTCTTCTTGCCACTGGTCTTGAGGTAAAAGTTCAACAGCAACTATATCACCATCAAAAGCCCGGTTCATGTTTGTACGCCCATAAATTATTATTTCATCGCCAATGCTCTCACTCCCAACATATGCTTCAAATGGATTATAACGATTTACACGAAGTTTTCCTTGATGATATATTCCACGATGCAATCCAGAAGTAATTTCTGACATAGGTTTGTGCTAGAAAGAGAACAGAAAAGAAATTAAAAAAAATTTATTGTCATAACAACCAAATTTGAAGGCTCAAATCACTTAATGAAATGGAGTTAACTGCATACCTCTGTATAGATGACTTTCCTTTTGGACGGTCGCAAATCCTCCAACTCTTCCATTTCTACATCTTCAGATGAAGGTCGCACAAGCAAGTCAAGTAAATCTGACCGGCCCAGAGATTTGACAAAGGATTCAACTGATAGCAACAAACACATTGATTGATACTTCAATAAAAAGTATTCAAATTGAAATCATTCACAAAACTACTTTATGCTAGTTATTCTTACAGATGTGGCTTGTCATCGACTTCCAAGCTATTTAAGATACAGCTGGCCAATAGGAAAAAGTGAAATTTCATTTACCTGTTTCCGCAAGAATTCCCTCTTCAGTAGCCTTCCTTTTGTTTTCTCTATCATTAGTTATAAGCAAAACCTTCACCGCACCACCAAGATGACTCTGGTACCATTGAGTAGCCACTCGAATAGCTGTATTACCACTTTGTACAGTTAAAATATTACAAAATGAAATAACTCCAAGAGAAGTAGAAAGAATAATGTACAGAAAAAGCTCATAAATTCATCAAGTCATACAAAACCACAGACCTCTATCATTCCTGTCATTTTTTGTTTCGCCACTCATTTCTTTGATATATGTATCCCTACAGCATAGGGACATAAAACTCTTAAAAGAAAGTCTAGAAATGCAATGATCAACAAGAAAAAAAAAAAGTAGCTATCACAGTATCCGATCGTAAAAACTACCTTACCTATGGTACTCATTAGAGAAAACAAAGAATTTCCTTGCTGAATTGCTACATATAGCTCTTATTCTATTGTAAACAGCCAAGTTCTTGTTCTTAACCTCTTCCAGCACAATGGATAATATAACAACATCATCAATGGCCGGATTCTCCAGCAAATCAATCTGTTCCCGCGACAACATCAAAACACAGAAGGAAAAAACAACAAAATCCTTTAAAAAAAAAAAAAACACTTCGCTGCAGCATAAAACAACGAAGAAACACAATCAAATAAGTGTAACCTGGTTGAGAACGACATTGGTGTCCACAACTAGAACTGTTGAAGCAGAATCACCCAAGCGTGCAGCTGAAGTATTGCATGTTTTGCAAAATGGAGCTCCACAGTATATATCATCTCTCAAGTAATGCTCCCTAACTTGCTACTCACAAGTCACAAAACAATCGATTAGAATTAGAAGTGAAGAAGAAGGAGCTAGGGTTATGATTTTATGAGAAGAAGGAAAACCTTCAAAACTTTTCCACCCTTGGTTTTCTTGACGAAAGACTTGTTGTGAAGCATCTTCAATTTTTGCTTGTATCAAACTATAAGAATCCAAATTAAGCTTTGAAGACTTCAACGATGGTGAGAAGTGATTTCCAAAAGTGTTCGCCGGCCGCCGCTACTTTTTTCCGGCAGCAGAAAATATGATTTGAACTTTTGTACAGCCTCCGCCTCCAGAATCAACTGCTTACCAAACAGCGGCTTCTCCTTTTATGTGCGTTTCTTCGGTTCATAACAAAAACTGCATTATGCGCTTTTTTTAAAAAACCAAAAAAAAAAAAAGGAAAATTAATTGGGGTAATTGCAATGTAGTCCCAAGGAAGGGACTTTACTACCATAAGGTCCCTGAGAATCTTCCAATTGCAAGCATGTCCCAAGGGACACAAAAGCAATATAATCCATCTGTGAAAAGTCCCTCCTGCCCCTCATTAAAACAAACTATGGTGGGTCCCCTCCAGAAATCACTCCCTCTTTTTTTTTTAGCAATGAGAAACCACTCCCTCTTCCTCATATCTTCACCGCGACACCCCCTTCCCTTCTCTCCATGATTTTTCTCTCTCCCTTCATGCTCCACTGGCGGCTAAGCTTTCCTATATTTTGGTAACTAGCTGGTTCACATCTTCTCCTCCTATTAATCAACCTCATCATCAGAACCGTCTTAGTCTCCTCCCATTTCGCCGCCCCAAAACATCCTTCCGATCACTACAACGGCGACGGCAACCACCCACGTCTCGTCCATCATTCATCCTCCCTACTCGAGCTTTAAGGATTTCTGGAACAAATAGGTGGTGCTGGTGAGGGAAGAGTCGGAGAAGAAGACGATGGGGCGGTGGATTGTTCGGCCTTTCTAGGCTCTCCTTCCCATCGGAACATAATCGCGGCGGTGGTGATGGAGGGTTCCGGAGATGGCGGTACCAAGACAAAGGAGGTGGAGGAGAAGTTTAGGGTTACAATACAATAGGGATGGTGGTGGAGCTTTGTAGACGGTGGAGCAAATCATGAAGAGAGGGAGGAAAAAGGTGCGGGACCCACAGATGTTTATTGTTGGTTTTAATGAGGGGTAGGAGGGACTTTTTACAAATGGATTATATTGCTTTTATGTCCCTTGGGACATGCTTGCAATTGGAAAATTCTCAGGGATCTTTTGTAGTAAAGTTCCTTCCTTGAGACTACATTGCAAATACCCCAAATTAATTAGAGTTCCCAAGTAACAAGGTTCACTTATTTGAAAATAAGGTTCACAGATTTGAAAATAATAATTTTGACGTTACAATACAATGACAACTTATAACCGGTACAACTTCTTAGGACTTCAAATGTTTCTTTCTTGGGATCTCTAATCAATTTCCAAAAAAAAATACTCTTCTCAATACATATAAAATACTCCATTTAACTAATTTGATTAAACTAAGAATGTTAGTTATGTTAGTATGTTGTAGTTTTTCTAAAGCAACTCGCTCATATTCTATTATTCACTCCATCATCTCTTACTTAATTATTATTTAGAGAGTACCAATCGGTACAATTTAGGAGGAAGTTTACAAAAATTAGAATTATGTCTTATATTTAGGATCATGACCAACTCTCTAAATAGATCATATATTTATGTTCGTAAGGAGTATTTAAATCCGAATTTAGGCCTACACATTGCAAAAATTCCTAACTAAGCCAATAAACCTACGAATTCATGAATTCTTCAATTTTACTTTATTTGCCGATATGTTAAAATATAGTTTATTGTACACTCTAAATTTAATGGTTATCTTTAACAATTTATTTAATTACGGTATTTTTGAGTCTTTATCTTCTCAAAAACAATGGAAAGTACCACAAAAAGATGCTCAAAATATATAAAGAACGCGTAAGTACATTCAATTTCTGAAAATGGATAGATAAGTGACATGGACTGAGCTGTCCTTTGTGAAGTTTAAATGAAAAGACCAAAATGTTATTCTATAGGGTCGGTAAATGCAAATAGAAAATTAATAAACCCATAGAGAGAGTCAGTAAATTCATGTAGAGAGGGTTCGTAGATACCTATGTGGAGTTGCTTAGCCCATAAAGAAAGTTGGCAAATCTAAATACGAAGTTGATAATGCTTAATAAACAGAAAGTTGGCAAGTGTTTAGGTGGAGTTAGTAAATCCTCATAAAAAGTTGATAAATTTCTGAAACCCACTCATCGAGGTGTTTGTTAATCATATTAGTTTAATTTTTTCTCTTTCATAATGTCTTCTACTTTCTTTTTCTTTTTCTCTCTCTCTGTTTTGTTTTGTTTTTTTGTTTTGTTTTTTTTGCTTCAAACATTTAATGTATGACTTATTTTGTTTCTTACACCTATTTTCATTTAAAATTGCCCTCTTATTCAACTTTTTTTAGAGAACTTTTCGTATACTTTATTTCATAATATATATCAATACGCTACTAGTTAAATTCTCGTCTGACAGAACATTACCCTAAATATGAAATATCATACACTCTCACTATATCAATATTTCCTCCGTGAGCTTGATAGAGTCACTTGCTATTAATTCATTATTTTTTGTCAACAACAGCAAAAAAAATTTCAAGCTTAAAAAGTTAAAATATTTATCATCTTGAATGACATGTCTTTTATGAAGTCAATTTATTTTATTAAGTTATATTAATACTTTAATTAATAATTTTGGAGTTGGTAGATGAATCCCAAAATGGTAAAAAAAATTCTTGAAAAAAGTAGGAAAAAAAAAGGTTTGCAAATGTCTCGTCCAGTCTGGATTTATCCTATCCCATTCAAGAATAAGACAAGTTGGTGATGGGACTAGCTGCGAGACAAAAATCCCATATAGACACCCTTTATTCGGGATATACCTCATCCTGTTCCCATCTCTTCCAATGAACACCCATACTTATCGGAGATATGTTAGTCATGTTCTTTAAATTTACGAAACAATATACTAATCCATGTCACTTACTTCTCCTTTCAGAAATTTAGTGTCCCTAAATGTAATTTATACACTTGAGTGTCTTTTCTGGTATTTTTTCTAAAAAAAATATTATTTAATTATTTAGGAATTTTATGATATTTTGAAATTTTCACATATCTATACTTTTATGAAATTTACATTGACCTCATCGGATTATTTTATTACTTTAGGAGTTGCACATCTTAGAGGATGATAAGGGTGGCTACTGAACATAAGAAATATGTTTTCAATAAGACAAAGATTTTTAATCTTTTTGAAAAAAGAATGAGATAAAGAAAGAAGACCCATAAAATAGCAAAGGGAAAATACCACAAAAAGAGTCAAAAATATATAAAAGACAATTAGGTACACTAAATTTCTAAAATGTTAGATAGGTGACATGGACTAATATGTAATATGTGCTCTGTAAAGTTTAAAGGGAAAACACCAGCAGACGTCACTGTTGGAGTTGAGGGTTCACTCAGAGTCTCAGACCATGAAAATTGAAAGTTGAGTGAATACATTAACTCATCAGACATTTCTCAACGGTGATAATAGGACCGCATCCCTGTGCTTTGGCTCAGCAACACTGCTTTAGCTATAGTTTTCGATTCTGATGACAAGGCTTAATTAGCAGGATGCTACATAAAATTTTCCATGTATTAATGGGGGGATCAGCAAATAGTAGTTTGACGTTTGGTATTCTTCTCAGCTTTTGCCTTTCGCAACCTTTCTTCGCTCTATTTGACCAGTTATTGGGCACTGCATCTCTGTCCAACTTATTGGCACCATGGTCGCACCTAAACCACAAATAACATGAGTTTAAGCTTATATGTACATGACCCCGTCTATTGAGCATGAAGTAGTTTCGAAACTAGGGAAAAAAAAAAATTACAAGCCGATATGCGCCTCACATAAATTTTATTAGACATTCCATTACTGTAATACCAGAAACATGGCACAGTCACCCACTCTGCTGAAAAACTATAGGTTACCGACAGCAAATTCATAACAAGTAAAAACAAGTTCAGCAGGTGCAACAGTCAAAATCTAAGTAAAAATCTCACCAGCAGTGCTTTCTGCAGAGATGACACCAAGTTCATTCTTCGCTGTTGACAGATAGTATGCTCGTGCATCTCCAAGAGAAAGCTAGTAAGCAATTTGTGTGTTAGAGAGAAGTACCCCCAAATAACAAATAATTAGTTTAAAAATTACATCTAAAGTTCATTTTTTGTCGTGAAGAAATAATACCACAACTGCTCTGACAATGTCACCGGGATGGAAAGATAGGTGCATATCAACTTTATCGATCTCAGTTGCTCTTACATCTTGCTGCCTATCAAAATAAGAACCATACACAGACACATTGTCAAAAGTGAACATACTTTCTCTAACCATATAAATTAAACATAGGAGTTTCTGCAGGCCAAACATCATAATTAGGAAGTGCGATCAAGATAACCAACCACAAACGCAGTAAATTTAATACTACAAACAGAATTAATTCAAACTTCTCCCGTTTTGTCTAGTAATTGCTTGGATTTCAAAAAAAAATCTCAAACTACAAAATCAGGCATGATTTTGGGTAAATAGCAATCAGATTTCCAAGAGCAAAGGAGTGCATAGCATACAGTATATATAATTATGCCAATGAATTCACTTGAGTAGAAGTATAGCACAGGCAATTACCTAATTATCCCAGTGAATTTTTCTCGAACTGAATTAGGGCCAACACACATAATATCAGCAGAAGCTGACCTAGCCATCACCTTGGTGACCTAACATAATCCAATAAATGTATGATTGTTTGGATAAAAAAATCAATATATTGGAGAATGAGAGATGGAGATGCTCATATTCCAAGAAGAACGGTAGAAAATGAGCCCTATCAACTATTAAAATACAAAATCGATGTGTTTGCAAGATATTTTCAGATGATCTAGATAATAAAAATACTAAAGACCTCGAAAAACCTTCCAGAACTAAAACTTGTGCTCTTCTTGACAAAATCAACCAACCAGAAATATATAATAAAATAAAAGCTTCAATCCTTCTAACGTGATTACAAGAAGCTGTATATGTAGTTTACCGTGGGTGATACAAATCATTTACCTCATCAAATACCCTTATATTTGTTACTTTTAACTTACTTTGAAAATTTAAAATCTACTTATACTAACTTGATTGCCATGAGTGCGTCAGATTAAATGCCTTAAGTTTTCCTCCTCCTCGTAGTTGGTTAAGAAAGAATAGGAAGAACACAAGGTAATAAAGAAAGGATAAGAATTTAGGTAAATAATTTATTTAATACAGAGAGATGAAGGATGGAAATTCAGACAAAAATTTTGAGAAAGAAGAACAGGTATCATGAGTGTAAAGACATGGTAAATCGGATCAACGAGAAAGTACTCGTGCAATGACAACAGATTGAGGCTCTGGTACAGCTCCATGGGCTTTGTGACCAGCTACTTCAACAGTAGGTCTCTGCACAATATCACCAGCAATTGTTGTGAGTGAACAAATTCTGCATTAGGAATTCAGGACATTCAAGGGGAAAACTAAAGTTATGGAATCCAAATGTAAAAAACAGATAAGAGATGGAGGGCTTCAAGGAGAGAGAAACACTAAGGGGGAAAGGAGAAAACCTGGTCAATAGAATCGGGAGGAGGAGGGAGGATGCGGCGGAAACCAGTCAAAGAAGAATAGACGGTGTTGTTATGGGGGGCATGATAAGCACCATTACCAGGTTTAACTTCTGAGGCAATACCCAGCACTTCCCCAGGCGTTACCATCTCTTTTTCCATTCTTCCTCCCTTCCACAAGTGATTTCGTCCAACAGTGACCACAGTCCAGGCGTTCAAACTGGTTCACTCCACAATAGACGAATTTTGCAGGCCACCTTGTCCCACCCTAACATAAATGACTCATCTATCTGCATATTATTTATATAACACAGATTTATTTGCATTTGAATTTACTAAGATAAATGCCAACCGTAAAGGTTTAAAACAAAAAGCTCTTTTTTTCTAAATACATACAATATTTATTATATTTTTAATTCTTTATGTATTGTATCAATTTAGGATTTTCTCCACGTGCGACGAGAAATATATTAATATTCTAATTAATAACATTTTATAATAATTAATTGTATTTTGAAAACTTGAAATATTGTTTGATAACCTATTAAAACTTGAATTAATAATATCTCATTGTAACTAATTAGATTAAAACATAATTAATACGGTTGAAACTAACAATACATGTAATTAATTATTGATGAAAAAACTGACAATTTATTTTTGATCATAAAAACTGACAATGTTATGATATCTGTTCAAAAACAGCAGGGATTTTACATCATACCACTATTAACTTCCTTAAATCTAACAATATAGCAAGTGTCTCCACTCTATATTAGAGTTGTCATGTCTAAACATCTTAAAAATATTAAAAACAGGAGAGACACCATCCTGCTTTTAATTGCTCAAATCATTTCATAAAATTAAAGTAAATCACTGATCTAGTCCTTGATAGATTACTCCCCTCTCAATTTAGACCCCTAAACATTGGTCCCCAATCAAAGTACTGTCTTCCATTAGGCAAAAATAGAATCTCAAACGACCATTACCTGATGAAGTGACCTTATTCAGGTGCCTTCAACGCAAAACCAAGCTAAGATTTTAGACTTAGAGATCCACAATCTCAAATGGCCATTTTGACATGCTGGATGTTCAAAAGTTTAGATTGGGAATCTTTAACTATACAAGTAAAATTGAGAGGACTATAATCTTTATGGAATTAAGATAAGAGACTTTATGTTTGAAGAGCCAAATTAAAATGGAAGCAATCTAGCAGAGACTAACGTATTCACTCAAAAAATTATAAACCAAATTGTTGCTAAATGGGTAATGGTAAAGCAAATATAGAATGCCAGAGAAAGCTACAGCTCCGAGAAATTCCAAATCAAAACAGACAAACCATAGCATTATACGCAGAAATAAACAGGATGCAAAATATTGCATACCAGTGCCTCCAACAGTCTGACTGCAAGAGCATGCCAGATAAATATTTTAATTTATAAGCACAGCAAAAACCAATATTGGTAATCCAGTACAAAATTTCATCCAGGACATAATGGTGAAGAATAACAGATCATGGCAGCCAACATGTCGAGAAACCCATCACTAAACTGAATGCCCCAAGAAAGAAAACACGAGATGAACAAAAATATGAAGAACAACGATGATTAGAGAATATTAAGTGGAGACCATACCAGTGGCGAAGGGTGGCCGTTGCAGTAGGTTTGAAGATAAAATGAAAGAGAGGGGGGTAAGGGTGAAGGGCGGTGGCGGCAGAAATTTTGGTGTAGGGGAGAAGAGAGAATAAATGAAGTTAGGGTTGTTTTACTGTGAAAATGTCAATTAACCGCCACAAAAACAAATTAAACTCGTATTTCTTCAAAAACAAAATCCTGAAACTTCACTTTAATTCTAAGGGGATAAAATAAAATTAAATGTTTCTACTAAAAGACTAAAAAATTCTTATTGAAAAAAGCACAATATTTTGGAAATTCCCCATATATGACTTGGAAATCCTATTGTGAAATGTTGGATGTTTTAGTATTGGATTTCATTATTTTTTTAGACTTAAAAATACTCACATTGATGTTAAAAAAACACAAATGTATTGGAATTTCTCCATATATGTCTTGGAAATCCAGTTATGAAATGTTGAATGATTTAATGTTAGATATCATGATTTCTGAGATTTGGAAATACTCACATTAATGTTGGAAAGAAGTACAAACGTCTTGAAAATTCTCCAATTATGATTTGCATTGTGGTTACAAAATCTAATAAAGACATTTTAGTCTTTTAGTTGGAATATTTAATTTCAATTTATCCCTTAAGGTAAGGTGAAGTTTCGTAAGTTTGGGGGATATGAGGTTTGGTTTATCTCTATTTCAATATTTTACATCTAAACTTTCTTTCTTTTTTATTGACCATCCAAACAAGTTTTTTTGTATTAACCTAACTTTTTCATCAAACAATACAATTGTCATTATTTTTTCTACCGAGGAATTAGTTACAAGTGCCTTTTTTTTTTTGTATGAGTGTTGAGACTAATCCATTTCTTTACTAAGGCTCTGTTTGGTTCAACTGAAGGGAGGGGAGGGGAGGTTCATTAAAGGGAGGTGAGAGGAGGGAAGGGTGGATTATGAACCTTGTTTGGTTGGAGAGGAGGGGAGGGGAGGTTTAATTTCTTGTTTGGTTGAGAAGGGGAGGGGAGGGGGGTAATTTATTAGTTGACAATTATACCCCTCCTTTTTCTAAGTGCATGATATTCAACTTTATTAGAGATGTAAACTAATAAAAATTGTAAAACATATACATATATTTTTATTATTATATTAAAATAAAAATAAGATATAACAATTATACATATACTTAATGATCTTTTTGTTTTGTAATGGATATATGCTTGATAAATGTTTGAA
The DNA here is from genome assembly GCA_037074515.1 of Mimosa bimucronata. NCBI lineage: Eukaryota > Viridiplantae > Streptophyta > Magnoliopsida > Fabales > Fabaceae > Mimosa > Mimosa bimucronata. The sequence goes on along the minus strand of CM073445.1, from coordinate 37,872,677 downwards.
TTGAAATAATACTAAGCTCATTTATTCTATCTATTATCAGATTTTGAGAATCAATCATCATCACCAAAGCAGAATTGAGAATCAATCATCATCACCAAAGCAGAATTGAGAATCAATCATCATCATTCACATGAACTAATGAATGACAGTAAGCTCATTTATTCTATCTATTATCAGATTTTGAAGTAGAGTGAAGATTATGAAGAATCATACTTAAGCGTTGATTATATTGACAAAATCAATAAATAAACATTAATGCTTGGTGTGAGACCATTTCTGGGTAAGACCACATAGTAAAAAAAGCAAAAGATAAGGTTATACTCCTATATTATATATTGCAGCGATCATGTGAGTATGAGACTCCCATAACACAGCACAGTTGTTTCAACTTTCAAACGACAACCTCATTCGTCGTGTTCGATGGCTCACAAACTCAGTCCATTCTCTTAGCAGAGCAAGTAATGGCTGAAAGGTCACTATAATACACATTGCACTTAATGCCTAGTCAGTACAGCCTTTTTAATTTCATACTACGCATTCATTACCACCCCAGAAACAAAAACTCCATTTCTTTCCCTGTTGACGGCACACTAGAAATAGGATAGGTCGACAAACTCACCTGAACGAGCAGCGACGACGACGACGACGGCAAGAGCGGCGGGTGAGCGGCGGGACAGTCTCAAAGCAAGCAAGAGCTCTGGAGTGGTCAGTGGAGAGTGAAGACAGGCACGAGAGGCGTCGAAAATTAGGGCTCTGAACAATTAAAAGGGGTTTTAACATGTGAGGGTAGTTTTGGAATATAGGAAATATGATATGGGCAAATTGGTCAAGAGTGGACACTGATTTTCTCTCCCCTCCAAAAAACCTCACTTTTGGGGGTGAGGAGAGAAAGAGCAAGGGGTCAGAAAAAGACAAATTTTTTTCCCTCCCCTCCCCTCCACTTTTTTCAACCAAACAAGGTTTTTGGCCTTTCATCCCTCCCCTCCTCTCACCTTCCCTTCAAAACCCCCCAACCAAACAATGCCTAAGGCACCCAACAAGTATTCTTACTGCTCAAGGGTCTTTACTCTCCTCATTTCTCAAATTGAGGGACAGTAAAGCTACAGAATTATAATGTATTCCTTCCCTAATTATAAAATCAAGTTATCTTTTTTTTTTTAGGTTAAGAAAGCAGATTAGACCACAAATTATAACATATGCTACATATAATTAGATAGATTATAAATTAGTTTATAAATAAAATAAATCAATTTTGACCAAAAAGTATCAATATAAACAATTTAAAATTATTTTGCATCCTTAATCAATATATTTATAGATTTTCTTCTACCATTCTAATAGCACTATGAACCCGCGCGTTGCGCGGGGAGCGTTTTTTTTTTACATATATATTTCTGTATCAATTATGTAATACGTAATGTAAGACATTGGTTTCACTACACTATCTTCAAGTACATCATGTGTCGAGGTTCATAAAAACCTCCTTGTAAACAACATTCTTTGTCTTACAAATAGTCTGGCCATCTTTGCGAGGAACATATATCTTCAACCCTTCCATGCTTCGAACTCGAGAAAGTGCCACATATAACTGCCCATGTGTGAAGACATGCTTAGATAAAAAAACACCAACATGTCTAAGTGATTGTCCTTGACTTTTATTTATTGTCATAGCAAAACAAAGGGTGATAGGAAATTGTCGTCTCCTCATGTGAAATGGCAACCTTGATTCTGAAAGATTCATATCCATCCTATGGATTAAAACGGTTTGATTTGGGTGAGAACCATTCAACGTAATACCCTCGATAACATTTCTGCTAATTCTAGAGATGCGTAGACGGGTACCATTGCATAACCCAGAAGTCTGATCAATATTTCGAAGTAACATGATAGGTGCGCCAACCTTTAACAAAAGCTTATGTGGAGGAAGGCCAGAGCTATTGATGGTGTTTAGGAATTCTGTCGTGTGCAAATTGTCAATTGTTTCAATGTCCTCACTTGATTTGCAAACAGAGTCACAACTTAGGAATTCATGCGCCTCACCAGGAAGCAATGAGCACATGTAATCATTGATTTGACTAACCATTTCAATGGTCGGCGCCAGAATAGCTCTATCGTTGAAGTATTCATTGTTGCCTAAATTTTGTTGCAAATCTACATAAGTAACTGCAACAATTGATTCCATGGGATTGTCCGAATCAGGCACAAGTAGATGCTGTGGGATTTCAATATCAGAAATGCCATCTTCTGATTCACCCAAGTTACCATCACCGACATTAAGAAGCCATTGCGTGAACCATTGGAGCTTATCTAGGTCATTGGAGCAACTTGCAGAAGTTAATCTCATGTTCTTGGTCAAGTTAAATATTTTACAATAATCCCACAAGAATGAAGAACTGATCGATGCATTCACAATGGAAGCTCTTGAGCCTTTAGGCATAACAGGAAGGATCTGGCGGAAGTCACCACCCATTACAATACATTTACCACCGAATATCTCACTTGAGTGCATAATATCGCGAAGAGTACGATCAAATGCTTCAAGACAAAAACGTTGAATCATTGGAGCTTTATCCCAAATAATTAATTTCGTTGAAATTAACAGCTCAGCAAGGGGAGATTTTTGTCTGATAGAACACATTGAGTATTCATTAATTTGTATCGGAATTGCAAACCGAGAGTGCGCAGTTCTACCTGCAGGAAGTAATGTTGCTGCAATACCACTAGTAGCAACTGTCAAAACGATTTCACCGTTGCCACGTATTGCTGAAGCAAGAGCATTCCACAAAAAGGTTTTACCTGTACCACCAAAGCCATGCACAAAGAAGAACCTGGGCGATGATGAATTAAGAGAGGACATGATGGTGTCAAAAATTGCTTTTTGCTCAGTTGTTAAAGAGTTTATGAGTGAAGTAGCAGAAGCTTGAAGATTAGGGCGATCATAGCTGAGTTCTTGTATGATCACTATTCCTAAGAGTTTTACTTTAAACAGTAACATTATTATCGACAGTATTGCCCCTGCCACTGAAGATGTTTCTCGTCTCTCATAGCATTCAGTTCAAATTTCAAACAAGCACATTTAAATTTGTTTCCCTCCTGAATTGTTTTCACTCATCCCAAACTCCACATATTTAAAGGCATTATTTACATTGCCCACAACCTTGCACAGATCACGGGATGCTTTTGTAAATCCAAATTTCAACCCACATTCATAGTCCTACCACAACATAATGCTCAACAATAAAGAAAATCAGTAAGTATCCTTGTTTTTACTGTCCTTTATTTTGTTTTTACCTTTTTAGTATCCTATCAGCCTTTTTTTTTGCTCCTAAATGTTTTTTTTTAAATATTTGAGACTGTGAAGATATTATTTTTTAAAGTTTTTTCATTTTGATTAATTTAACTATAATGTTAACGCAACATTTGTTTTAATGGATCCACGTCAAGCGATAACTCAAACGAAAAATACACCTATGTGTATCCTATCTCACTCAACGAACGGTGGAATAGTATCCTCCATTAGTATAGTAATAATTGTTTTTTTAAAATTATTTAATAAATACACAACCTAAAATAAATTTAATTTCTTATCTATTAACTACGATTTTCTTAAGGGAAAATGATCATATTTGGCCCGGACGTTTTAGCTTTGGAGTAATTTTGGCCCGGAAGTGTTTTTGGAACCAATTTTGACCTGAAAGTTTACAAAACATAGTAATGTAGATCAATTTTACAATATAGAGAGGCCTCAAAAGGTCTAATATGCTACATTTTATAAACTTCTGGATTAAAATTGGTCGAAAAAAATTTCGGGTTAAAATTGCTCCAAAACTAAAACTTTCGGACAAAAAATGACCATTTTCCCTTTTCTTAATGAAATACTTATGCCATTAAATTAAGATTAAGTGGAATTTAAGATAGCTAAATAGACCTAATATATATTGTACGTAATTATATTATATCATGATTTATTTTGTATCTAAAGGAATTTATTTTTTATATCTAATTTTTTTATAATAATTAAATTAAAATGTATGTATTTAGGTCTCAACTCAAAGAACTTGATCAGAAAAAATGAACGAAGCTTAGATCTGAGATGGGTAGAAGAAAGTCAAAATAATCTCACGGAGATGAGTTAACAATTAGGAACTAAGACTTGAAAGGAAGGAAAAAAACAATGTGTTCTTAAGAGGGAAAAAAGGTGAATTTTAATAGAGTAAAAAAAAAAGGTAAATTTCAATTTTCAAAATAATATTGGTTTTCTCTTCCAGAGTCCCATCTCCACCTAATCTATCGTATCTATTCAGAAACTACTCCTCTGTCTCATCAAACCTTCAATAGCCAGCACGCTGTGAGAATCACGCTTTCAGGACCTACTAAATATAAGACTTAATTACCTAATTTGATTATATTAACGTTGTTAATTAAGTTAGTTAAAATCTTATGATACTTTGTTTTCACCATTTCTCTTATTTGTTTACTATTGAGAAGTATCAATAATTAATAGGGATAATTTAAAAAAATTTAAAAAAATTAGAAAAGATGTCTTATATTACCAAGCTCATCTTTCAAATGGATGCCATATACTCTCTCCGGTCCTAAATATAAGACCACTTTAACTTTTTTTTGTGGAAGTTAAAGAAACAAATTATACCACTAAATTATAACATATGTCACATAATATAGGTTAGTTTATAAGTATAATAAATTAGTTTTGAGGAGAAAAGATTTTTTTTGGACTGAAACTATTTTTTTTTATTGAAAAAAGTAAAAAAAAAAAAAAAACAAAGTGATCTTAGGGGAGAGGGAGTATATTAAGTTTGTGAGGACTGAGGGAGTAACATGTAATGTACTACCTCCGGTCCTAATTATAAGAGCCAGTTGACTTTTTTTGGAAAGATTAAGGAAGCAAATTAGACCCTTAAATCTTAATATATGCGAAATGTAATTAGATTATATGATAGTTTATAAGTAAAATAACTTAGTTTTGAGGGAAAAAGACAAATATAAACAATTTATAGTGGTGTATTTTGTATCCTTAATTTTTCCAAAAAAGTCAACTGGCTCTTATAATTAGGATCGGAGGGAGTAGTAATTAATTTTTTCTTATTTATTTACTTTTCCAAATCTCAAAATCTGTGTGACTATTTGCGCTTTGATAGATAGAAGCCCAGCCCAAACAAATTGAAATTAGGCGTCTTCTTCATCACCGTGAACATTTCTTCAAAACGTGATTCATTCCCAACGGCGATAATCTCTGTTGCTAACAGCAAGTGATCTTCAACCTTCAATCTTCAAGGTTTCTCCCTTCCTTCTCCGCCCTCCACCGTCGATCTGTGTCTGAGAGCTTCAAAAACCGGCGCAACTCGCCGGCTCGGCGGTTTGACCGAGTCAATGCCGAGTCTGAAGAGCTAATCGCGATTTACCTGTGAACCATGAGAGCCACTGAGCCAGTACAACATCGACCAATTTCACAGACAGCTGTCTTAAATCGTACGTTGTGGCTGATGAAGGAAAAAACGGAGGAAGTCCAAAAGATGGATTGATTATTCCTGCGATAAAGGGTATAGGAGATACTAATTCTACAGATTATGAAGAAGCTTCGAATCTTCCCTTTGTTCCCTGTGATTTCCGTTTCCCTCCTTCCTACCTTTTCTGTGTCTTTATCATAAAGTAAGTCAAATATACAAGAAGGGCCCTTCTGTGCTCAGCATAATCATTGATTCATCAACAGTAGGTCTCTGCACAATATCACCAGCAATTGTTGTGAGTGAACAAATTCCACAACAATTGATACATTTGATGTGAAAATAGTTCTAATTTACCTGACTAAATAGGATATTTTGTTGTAAATATTGTGTATGAGCGTGTCAAAGAAGGACTACATTTTGACATGCTCTATTTCAAATTGTGAACAACTGAAACATTTTCAGAGGTGTTTTGTTTGTGCCCTGCCCTACTGTGGTTATATAAAAGGGTGTTCGTCAAAAAAATAGTAACTACTCATGAAGTCTTAAAGCGTTGCTGTACATTTGTCTCCCCTGAAACTCTCTCTCTCTTAAATCTTGATGAGTTCTTGTTTTGTCACCTTATATTATAGTAATGGTTCATCTAATCTCTTCTTAATTCACAATTCACTGGGTGGTTGCCGAATACCTGTTGAAGATAGTGTCATAAGGCACAACAACTTGAATCATATTTGCAGTTGATCCAAAAAAAAAAAAAAAAAAGAATCATATTTGCAGGTGTTGTCAACAATTTTAAAAAAACCAATTCATATTTGTTATAATAACTAACTTAATTAATTATACTAATTTTATTCATAGGTTAGTTATGTAAAGCAGTTGATCACATCTTTGGTATTATTGTGTCCGAATGTTGAAAGAGGTATTACATTATTTTTTACTCAATACATGTGTTCTTCTTCTTTTTTTTTTTACCATTAATACATGTTGTGTTCGAGGGCAGTTTGCTACAACAATGAACGGTGACCATACACCTTCAAAATTAATGGAATTGATACATTTGTAATAAATTAACCAAGTTCATGAATAATGGTTCATAACACCTCAAGTATCATACAAAGGTATGTAACCTAATCAAAGTGAAAACAATATTGCTATTTTTAATGAAAAGCATTAGATTTTAGTACAACAAACAGTAGCCCCCCAAACAAAAATAAGGCCTGCTTAACCCGTCACAAGTTTGAAAATCAACACCCACTTAAGCAATTTGTGAGTTGTGACTATCTCTGCCTCTTGCTTTGGCTGTAAGATTTTCCCTTCTTATGTTTACCGACCTCATGGATTTCATCAATAATCAATCCATCAATGAGGTAACTCATGGGCAGAAAATCTCCATAAGGGAAAACCTATTTCAAAGGTATATTATTATGTTCATCGACAAGATCAGTGGACATTGACAAAGGTATTCTGTGACGCTTCAAAATCCTGGAAGTAGCAATTTTCGCCAATCCATAGTTCAATGCAACGACTCTATCATCATCCAAATCAAATCTCACATTTCCTTCTTTACAATTTTCCACAAGCTGGCACAGATGTTTTAAATTTTCAACTTCGGTTCCATTAACCTTAAGAACCTGTAAAGCAGAAATATTTCTTTTTTTAAAAAAAAAAAACTCAAGGAGCTACGTAACAACACTTTAAATTCAGAGAGCAAAATATAACTTCATTATAGGATATGGCATTTAGTCTATCCTAAAAAAACTCATGAATATTCCTGCCTTTGCGTCCATCCATCAAAGAAAGCTTTGCAAATCACTTTCTCCCTATCTTGGAAAAAGACAAAAGTACAAAACAAACAACATTTAACGATAGAATTTTCACGCAAGCCCCCATAAAATTATATTTTATCATTAAAAATTTAAAATTTTCAAGTAAGTCCCCATAAAGTATTATTTAAGCAGTAGATAAAGCCACAGCAGAAACTAATCAACTTTTCCTGAATCAAGCCCACCCTAGCTGCCGCCTGCCATTGGAAGAATTTATTGAAAGAAGCAGGAAGCTCATGTTGCTTAGTACACATTATTTGATTATCAATTAAATGAAATTGCGGTATGATCATCATAAATATTCATCAAAGGATAACAAGTAACAACAACATATATATTTGCACCTGTAATTCTGCAAGACGCTCATACCCAGCATTGATATCATCCATCAAGACCTGTTAAGAAGAAGAAGGGAGTTTTCAACATAATGATAGGATTCTACTAATGTCCACTAAAAGGAAGGCATAGCAAATATCATCTATGTTAAACTGCACTAAAGATCCAAAGATGCTCACTTGAGATAGAATAACAAATTGCTGATTGGTCTTCTTGGGCAATTCCCTCACCGCACGGTCACACAATCGACGTGGTGAAGTATTATACCAATCTTCTCCAAATTCGTGCAGGAATGGTTGAGTGAGTGGGACAAATACCAGACCAGCAAAAATGTAATAACTTGGGAGCTTGTCAAACTGATGAACTGGAACTAGCGGTTGCAGCTGAAAAATAAGGACATCAGACACTTATTATTTCACATGAACCATTCTCCAAATTAGTATGTAAGACAAACAACTACAATAACAAACAATGATGGAGATGGTGAACTAGACTCTATGGCCTAGTTGTGTGTGCGACTTGTGTGAGAGAGGAGGGGGATCTAAACAAACTTAAAGCCATAAGGAGAGGAGAAACACGCCCAAATGAGTGAGATAACTGAGTTGGAAGAGGAGGGGCAGTATAGAGATTGATATGTGCCTGAGGATAGTTACGTGAGGGTTATGCAGATTCTGAGTAAACTTGTGGAGAGGTCCTGGTCACTGAAACATCAGGGAGCTTTCTTTCATTTTCTTCTTTCTTCTCAGAATAAGAGGAAGGAGAAGAATTACAGTCCATAAATAATAATAGTTAAGCAAGAAAATTCCATCACTTTCTTTCGAGAAAGTCAATCATATTTTAAGATACCTTAAAGGCACCATGGAAGAGGTTTGATTAAAAAGCATAAGCAATGAAATTGAAATATTGTGTGTGTGTGTGTGTCTGTGTTGATTCGGCTGTTCAACTACATATGGAACACATAGTTTACCTTCGGGATATTATGAATTTGTTAGGCTAAATTTCATAACAGAGGAACAAACAAAATGTGATGGCGCGAATCACTAAGACAAGGACAATCACCAGACATTTATTAACATAGTAAAAAACATTAATACAGCCTACAGAGTAAAAAAACACTAATACAGCCTACAGGAACTTACAGGACAAAGGGTGATGCTAAATTCATGCTCTTCACCGTTCCGCAGAACTTTTGACCACTGCTTTTTCATTAGGCTGCTTCATAGAGACCAAATGATCAAATGTAATTCGTTCTCTATTTCGGAAAGGAACTGCAGCATACATCCAAACTAGTTCTCAAAGACCAGATATAGCAAACCAAGTGACAATCGAAGGAAAGAAGAAAATTTTCTCATGTCCAGATGTCATTAGATTACATCAAGAAAGAAAAGATCATATGAATACACACATAAATAGCCATGTATTCTAGTCTTTCAATACAATGATATAATTACGCATTTTCTGATGATATTGGAGCTTCATGCTTTGATTTTATCAGATCTTCCTTATGTCCAAGCTTCTTCGAGGCCATCCATACAGCAGAGATTAATACATCAAAATCCATAATGAAAAGAAACAATGCACCTGTTCCATCATTTGCTATAGGCACGCCATCAAATGCAAGTACAACATCATCCTTCTTCAAAACCTTGTATGCATCTGAAAGTGGATTAATTTTGCTCACAAGCACCCCAGTCATGTCAGGTCGCATGTGAAAATGGTTTCTGAGTTGAACATTTTCAGTAGGCTGGCATGACAATCCCAGAGAGCAAAATCCGCTATATTTTCCATTTTCTTCTACACCAGATATAAAATGCTTTATTACTGGTACTGGGATAATGTAACTGCAACATACAGTATGAAAGAAAATAATCTAGTATGATATATTTATGCTAAATCAGAAGAACGGAAATAAAGCAGTCTCATTCACTTCAATGGCTGGGCATTTTAACATGAAAGCTGAATATGTGGGAGGAATGGTGTTGGTATCATTGCAGATAAAGAATGGCGGAAGAATGTAGTGGAAGTTAAGCGGATTGAGGACCGAATCATATCTGTGAGAGTAATTGTGGGAAATGATACAATAAATGTTATTAGTGCATATGCACCCAAAGTAGGGGCAGAAGAACATCTTAAGGAGAAGTTTTGGGCAGATATTGAAGGGTTGATTCAAGGTATACCGGCAACCGAGAAAATTTTTATTGGAGGGGATCTTAATGGACATGTTGGGAAAGATGCGGGATCATATGCAAGGGCGCATGGTGGTTTTGGTTATGGGGAGTTGAATAATGAAGGGCAAACAATTATCGATTTTTCCTTAGCATATAATCTCAAGATTATTAACACATGCTTTAAGAAGCGGGAAGAACATTTAATTACATACAAAAGTGGAACTCACAAGTCACAAATTGACTTCTTTTTGGTAAGAAACCCTAATAGAAGGTTATGTACTAATTGTAAAGTGATTCCTGGGCATGGGGAGACCGCTCAACATAGACTTCTAGTTCTTGATGTGAGAATTAAATGTATAAGACAAAGGCGCCGGGCAGTTTTAAACTGAAAGATCAAGTGGTGGCAGTTAAAGGGGGAGAAGCGAGAGATTTTTAAGAGAAATCTATTGGATGAAGGGGTATGGGAGCCACAAGGAAAAGCTAACAGCATGTAGAATAATATGGTTACGAAGATTGAAATGGTTGCTAAAGCTACTTTAGGAGAATCAAAAGGTTTTGGACCACGAGATAAGGAGACTTGGTGGTGGGACAAGGATGTCCAAGAAAATATGCGGAATAAAAAGAATTATTTTAAGGCTATACACTTGTGTAATAATACTGAAAATTGGGAAAAGTACCGCTTAGCTAAAAAGGAGACTGAGAAGGCAGTGAGTGAAGCTCGTGCTAAAGCATACGAGAGGTTTTATAACGAGTTAGGGACAAAGGCTGGGGAACAAAAGATTTACAAGATCACAAAGAGTAGGGAGAGAAATTCGAGAGATTTGGATCAAGTAAGATGTATAAATGATGAAGAATGTAAAGTTTTGATTACTGACGAAGATATTAAGGATAGATGGGAGGTCTACTTTTCTAAGTTATTCAATGATGGAGGTGAAGGTCTATCTTGTGAATTGGGGGATTTGACAATTAGTGAAGATGGACTTAATAAGTCGTTCTATCGTAGAATTAGAGTTTGGGAGGTTAGAGAAGCTCTTAAGAAAATGGAAAATGGTAAAGCGGTTGGACCTGATGGTATACCGATTGAAGTTTGGAAATGTTTAGGGGAAGAGGATGTGTTATAGTTATCTGAATTGTTTAATGAGATTTTACGGTCCAAGAAGATGCCTGATGACTGGAGAAAAAGTACTTTAGTACCGATTTATAAAAACAAAGGCAATATACAAAATTGTGCAAATTATAAGGGAATTAAGCTTATGAGTCATACAATGAAACTATGGGAAAAGGTAATTGAGCATAGGTTAAGACTAGAAACTAGTATTTCTGAGAGACAGTTTGGGTTCATGCTAGGGAGATCCACAACTGAGGCGATATATCTACTAAAGGGGATAATGGAAAAGTATCGAAGTAGAAAAAGATACTTACATATGGTTTTTATTGACTTAGAAAAGGCGTATAATCGCGTGCCGAGAGATTTACTTTGGAAAGCCTTGGAAAAGAAAGGAGTATGTGTTATTTATATTAAAGTTATTCAGGATATGTATGATGGGGTGTTGACTAAGGTTAGAACGCCGGGAGGTGAGACAAAGGACTTCCCTATAAGAATTGACCTACATCAGGGATCAGCTTTGAACCCATATTTGTTTAACTTAGTAGTAGATGCTCTAACTGAGCCTATAGAAGAAGAGGTCCCTAAGTGCATGCATTTTAATGATGATATAGTCCTTCTGGCCGAATCAAGATAGGAGATTAATGATAAATTAGAGATATGGAGAAACATGCTGGAGTCTAAGGGTTTCCGTTTAAGTAGGAGTAAGACAGTATGTATGCATTGCAATTTTGCAAATAGACAACTTAGAGGTGATTTGGAGGTTAAATTGGGAGAGCAAACAATCCCTCAAGTGACAAAGTTTAGGTATTTGGGATCAATTATAAGACAAGATGGTGAGATTGATGACGATGTCAATCATAGAATTCAAGCTGGGTGGTGTAAGTGGAGGAAAGCTACTGGAGTTCTCTGCGATAGAAAAGTACCCCATAAGATAAAAGGGAAGTTTTATCGCACTGCTATAAGACCAGCAGTATTATATGGTAGTGAATGTTGGGCTTTGAAGGGTCAACATGAACATAAAATGGGGGTAGCTAAAATGAGGATGTTGAGATGGATGTATGGTCACACAAGAAAGGATGAGATTCGGAATGATCATATACGCGAACGAGTTGGAGTGGCACCTATCAGTGAGAAAATGGTAGAAAATCGTTTGAGGTGGTTTGAACATGTACAAAGAAGGCCATTAAATGCGCCAGTGAGGAGGGTAGATCAAACAGTCTGGAGTCCGATTAAGAGAGGAAGAGGGAGACCGAGGCTTACACTCAATGAAGTTGTAGAGCGAGATCTTTTAATAAATAATATATCTAAAGATTTGGTTACCGATAGAGCACAATGGCGTCGTGCGATCCATGTAGCTGACCCCACTTAGTGGAATAAGGCTTTATTGTTGTTGTTGTATTTATCATCTTGAATGACATATGTCTTTTATGAAGTCAATTTATTTTACTAAGTTATATTAATGCTTTAATTAATGAATTTGGGGTTTGTAGCTGAATCCTAAAATAGTAAAAAAAATTCTTTAAAAAAGTAAAAAAAAAAAAGTTTGCGAATGTCTCGTCCAGTCCTGGATCCATCCTATCCCATTCGAGAATAAGACAAGTTGGTGATGGGACTAGATACGAGACAAAAATCCCATATAGACACCCTTTCTTCGGGATATACCCCATCATGTTCCCTTCTCTTCCAATAAACACCCATACTAATCGAGGATATGTTAGTCATTTTTTTTAAATTTATGGAACAATATATTAATTCATGTCACTTACTTCTTTCAAAAATTTAGTGTCCCTAAATGTAATTTACACACTTTGAGTGTCTTTTCTGGTATTTTTTCTAAAAAATTATTATTTAATTATTTAGGAATTTTATGATACAACAACAACAACCAAACCTTATCCCACTAATTTAGGAATTTTATGATATTTTGAAATTTTCACATATCTATACTTTTATGACATTTACATTGACCTCGTCGGATTATTTTATTACTTTAGGAGTTGCACATCTTATTGTTTTTAGAGGATGATAAGGGTGGCTTCTCAAAATAAGAAATATGTTTTCAATAAGACAGATTTTTAATCTTAATGAGATAAAGAAAGAAGACCCATAAAATAGCAAAGGGAAAATACCACAAAAAGAGTCAAAATATATAAAAAGACAATTAGGTACACTAAGTTTCTAAAATGTTAGATAGGTGACATGGACTAATATGTAATATGTGCTCTGTAAAGTTTAAAGGGAAAACACCAGCAGACGTCACTGTTAGAGTTGAGGGTTCACTCAGACCATGAAAATTGAAAGTTGAACGAATACATTAACTCATCACACATTTCTCAACGGTGATGATATGACCGCATCCCTGTGCTTTGGCTCAGCAACACTGCTTTAGCTATAGTTTTCGATTCTGATGACAAGGCTTAATTAGCAGGATGCTACATAAAATTTTCCATGTATTAATGGGGGGCGGCAAATAGTAGTTTGACGTTTGGTATTCTTCTCAGCTTTTGCCTTTCGCAACCTTTCTTAGCTCTATTTGACCAGTTATTGGGCACTGCATCTCTGTCCAACTTATTGGCACCATGGTCGCACCTAAACCACAAATAACATGAGTTTAAGCTTATAATGTACATGACCCCCGTCTATTGAGCATGAAGTAGTTTCGAAACTAGGGGAAAAAAAAAATTATAAGCCAATATGCCGCCTCACATAAATTTTATTAGACATTCCATTACTGTAATACCAGAAACATGGCACAGTCACCCACTCTGCTGAAAAACTATAGGTTACCGACAGCAAATTCATAACAAGTAAAAACAAGTTCAGCAGGTGCAACTGTCAAAATCTAAGTAAAAATCTCACCAGCAGTGCTTTCTGCGGAGATGACTCCAAGTTCATTCTTCGCTGTTGACAGATAGTATGCTCGTGCATCTCCAAGAGAAAGCTAGTAAGCAATTTATGTGTTTTAGAGAAGTATCCCCAAATAACAAATAATTAGTTTAAAAATTACATCTAAAGTTCATTTTCTGTCGTGAAGAAATAATACCACAACTGCTCTGACAATGTCACCGGGATGGAAAGATAGGTGCATATCAACTTTATCGATCTCAGTTGCTCTTACATCTTGCTGCCTATCAAAATAAGAACCATACACACAGACACATTGTCAAAAGTGAACATACTTTCTGTAACCATATAAATTAAGCATAGGAGTTTCTGCAGGCCAAACAACATAATTAGGAAGTGCGATCAAGATAACCAGCCACAAACGAAGTAAATTTAATACTACAAACAGAATTAATTCAAACTTCTCCTGTTTTGTCTAGTAATTGCTTGGATTTCAAAAAAATTCTCAAACTACAAAATCAGGCATGATTTTGGGTGAATAGCAATTAGATTTCCAAGAGCAAAGGAGTGCATAGCATACAGTGTATATAATTATGCCAATAAATTCACCTGAGTAGAAGTATAGCACAGGCAATTACCTAATTATCCCAGTGAATTTTTCTCGAACTGAATTAGGGCCAACACACATAATATCAGCAGAAGCTGACCTAGCCATCACCTTGGTGACCTAACATAATCCAATAAATGTATGATTGTTGAGATAAAAAAATCGATCTATTGGAGAATGAGAGATGGAGATGCTCATAGTCCAAGCAGAACTGTAGAAAGTGAACCCTAGCAAAGGTTAAAATACAAAATCGATGTGTTTGTAAGATATTTTCAGATGATCTAGCTCATAAAAATACTAAAGACCTCGAAAAAAACCTTCCAGAACTAAAACTTGTACTCTTCATGAAAAAATCAACTAACCAGAAATATATAATAAAATAAAAACTCCAATCCTTCTAACGTGATTACAAGAAGCTGTAGATGTAGTTTACCGTGGGTGATACAAATCATTTACGTCATCAAATACCCTTATATTTGTTACGTTTAACTTACTTTGAAAATTTAAAATCTACTTATACTAACTTGATTGCCATGGGTGCGTCAGATTAAATGCCTTAAGTTTTCCTCTTCCTCGTAGTTGGTTAAGAAAGAATAGGAAGAACACAAGGTAATAAATAAAGAAAGGATAAGAATTTAGGTAAATAATTGATTTAGTACAGAGAGATGAAGGATGGAAATTCAGACAAAAATTTTGAGAAAGAAGAACAGGTATCATGCGTGTAAAGACATGGTAAATCGGATCAACGAGAAAGTACTCGTGCAATGACAACAGATTGAGGCTCTGGTACAGCTCCATGGGCTTTGTGACCAGCTACTTCAACAGTAGGTCTCTGCACAATATCACCAGCAATTGTTGTGAGTGAACAAATTCCACATTAGGAATTCAGGACATTCAAGAGGAAAACTAAAGTTATGGAATCCAAATGTACAAAACAGATAAGAGATGGAGGGCTTCAAGGAGAGAGAAACCCTAAGGGGGGGAAAGGAGAAAACCTGGTCAATAGAATCGGGAGGAGGAGGGAGGATGCGGCGGAAACCAGTCAAAGAAGAATAGACGGTGTTGTTATGGGGGGCATGATAAGCACCATTACCAGGTTTAACTTCTGAGGCAATACCCAGCACTTCCCCAGGCGTTACCATCTCTTTTTCCATTCTTCCTCCCTTCCACAAGTGATTTCGTCCAACAGTGACCACAGTCCAGGCGTTCAAACCGGTTCACTCCACAATAGACGAATTTTGCAGGCCACCTTGTCCCGCCCTAATATCAATGACTTATCTATCTGCATATTATTTATAGTATAACACAGATTTATTTGCATTTGAATTTACTAAGATAAATGCCAACAGTAAAGGTTTAAAACAAAAAGCTCTTTTTTTTCTAAATACATACAATATTTATTATATTTTTAATTCTTTATGCATTGTATCAATTTAGGATTTTCTCCACGTGCGACGAGAAATATATTAATATTCTAATTAATAACACTTTATAATAAGTAATTGTATTTTGAAAACTTGAAATATTGTTTGATAACCTATTAAAACTTGAATTAATAATATCTCATAGTAATTAATTAGATTAAAACATAATTAATACGGTTGAAACTAACAATACATATAATTAATTATAGATGAAAAAACTGACAATTTATTTTTTATCAAAAAAACTGACAATGTTATGATATCTGTTCAAAAACAGCAGGGATTTTACATCATACCACTATTAACTTCCTTAAATCTAACAATATAGCAAGTGTTTCCACTCTATATTAGAGTTGTCATGTCTAAACATCTTAAAAATATTAAAAACAGGATAGACACCATCCTGCTTTTAATTGCTCAAATCATTTGATAAAATTAAAGTAAATCACTGATCTAGTCCTTGATAGATTACTCCCCTCTCAATTTAGACCCCAAAAAATTGATCCCCAATCAAAGTACTGTCTTCCATTAGGAAAAAATAGAATCTCAAACGACCATTACCTGATGAAGTGACCTTATTCAGGTGCCTTCAACGCAAAACCAAGCTAAGATTTTAGACTTAGAGTACCACAATCTCAAATGGCCATTTTGACAGGCGGGATGTTCAAAAGTTTAGATTGGGAATCTTTAACTATACAAGTAAAATTGAGAGGACTATAATCTTTAAGGAATTAAGATAAGAGACTTTATGTTTGAAGAGCCAAATTAAAATGGAAGCAATCTAGCAGAGACTAACGTATTCACTCAAAAAATTATAAACCAAACTGATGCTAAATGGGTAATGGTAAAGCAATATAGAATGCTAGAGAAAGCTATAGCTCCGAGAAATTCCAAATCAAAACAGACAAAGCATAGCATTATACGCAGAAATAAACAGGATGCAAAATATTGCATACCAGTGCCTCCAACAGTCTGACTGCAAGAGCATGCCAGATAAATATTTTAATTTAGAAGCACAGCAAAAGCCAATATTAGTAATCCAGTACAAAATTTCAGCCAGGACATAATGGTGAAGAATAACAGATCATGGCAGCCAACATGTCGAGAAAACCATCACTAAACTGAATGCCCCAAGAAAGAAAACACGAGATGAACAAAAATATGAGGAACAACGATGATTAGAGAATATTAAGTGGAGACCATACCAGTGGCGAATGGTGGCCGTTGCAGTAGGTTTGAAGATAAAATGAAAGAGAGAGGGGTAGGGGTGAAGGGCGGTGGCGGCAGAAATTTTGGTGTAGGGGAGAAGAGAGAATAAATGAAGTTAGGGTTGTTTTACTGAAAATGTCAATTAACCGCCACAAAAACAAATTAAACTCGTATTTCTTCAAAAACAAAATCCTAAAACTTCACTTTAATTCTAAGGGGATAAAATAAAATTAAATGTTTCTACTAAAAGACTAAAAAATTCTTATTGAAAAAAGCACAATGTTTTGGAAATTCCCCATATATGACTTGAAAATCTTATTGTTAAATGTTGGATGTTTTAGTATTGTATTTCATTATTTTTTAGACTTAAAAATACTCACATTGATGTTAAAAAAACATAAATGTATTGGAATTTCTCCATATGTGTCTTGGAATTCCAGTTATGAAATGTTGGATGATTTAATGTTGGATATCATGATTTCTGAGATTTGGAAATACTCACATTAATATTGGAAAGAAGTACAAACTTCTTGAAAATTCTTCAATTATGCTTTGCATTGTGGTTACAAAATCCAATAAAGACATTTTAGTCTTTTAGTTGAAATATTAAATTTCAATTTGCCCCCTTAAGGTAAGGTGAAGTTTCCTAAGTTTGGGGGATATGAGGTTTAGTTTATCTCTATTTCAATATTTTACATCTAAACTTTCTTTCTTTTTTATTGATCATCCAAACAAGTTTTTTTGTATTAACCTAACTTTTTCATCAAACAATACAATTGTCATTATTTTTTCTAAGGAGGAATTAGTTACAAGTGCCTTTTTTTTTGTATGAGTGTTGAAACTAATCCATTTCTTTACTAAGGCACCCAACAAGTATTCTTACAGCTGCTCAAGGGTCTTTACTCTCCTCATTTCTCAAATTGAGGACACTAAAGCTACAAAATTATAATGTATTCCTTCTCTAATTATAAGATCAAGTTATCTTTTTTTGTTGAGGTTAAGAAAGCAAATTAGACCACAAATTGTAACACATGCTACATATAATTAGATAGATAGATTAGATTATAAGTTAGTTTATAAATAAAATAAATCAATTTTGACCAAAAAGGATCAATATAAACAATTTAAAATTATTTATTTTGCATCCTTAATCATCAATATATTTATAGATTCTCTTCTACCATTCTAATTCTCAATTTTCCCGCTACACTCACAGATCACTATTCCTAAGAGTTTTACTTTAAACAGTAGCATTATTATTGACAGTATTGCCCCTGCCACTGAAGATGTTTCCCGTCTCTCATAGCATTCAGTTCAAATTTCAAACAAACACATTTAAATTTGTTTCCCTCCTGAATTGTTTCTACTAATCCCAAACTCCACCTATTTAAAGGCATTATTTACATTGCCCACAACCTTGCACAGATCACGGGATGCTTTTGTAAATCCAAATTTCAACCCACATTCATAATCCTACCGCAACATAATGCTCAACAATAAAGAAAATCAATAAGTATCCTTGTCCATTTTCCCACCCTGTCTCTCTTTTTCTTCTTCACCTGGTCTGTGTATTACTACAGATGAGCAAGGAGAAGAATAATGAAAATGGAGAATGGTAACGAAAAGCAAAAGCAAAATCAAATACAAGTATATAGCCTTTTGATCCCATTTTTACCTTCTTCCTTTGTGTATTTTTTGAATGTAGGGACGTTGGTTAATGAGAGAAGTCACAAAGCCAAGTTTCTTTGTGCCGGTAGAAAGGGAAAAAAATGGACCTACAGGGGAGTAGGAGATCGACGTTCTTCAACAAACTTCACTTTTAGCCAACCGATGAGCAAAGGAGGAGGAGGCGAGGTGTCAATGCCGGTGCCAGATTTCATGGGCAAAGGAAGATGCTAACTTTGCGCAGTGAGGAGGAGGAATCTGAACTCCATGTTAAACACTACTTCTATTATGAAAAAAAATGAAAAATGAGTCAAGTAGGCGGAAGTTACGCGTAGATTTCATCGGATATATGAAGCAATTCTGGATATAAGTAAAGGTGAGCAACGGGCGGGTACGGGCCACCCGTGGGTGTACCCGTTACCCGCCCGTTTAATAACCACAGGTACGGGCTCACCCGTACCCGTGCTTATACCCGTTTAGCCCGTTATTAAACTGGCTAAGCATGTAACGGGCTAAAGGGGCGGGTAACCGGGTTGCCCGTTTAACCCTGCATTTATTTAAAAAAAGAAAAAGCCTTTGAGTCTCTGCAATCTCAGCCCTGAAGTCCAGATGTGCATTCAACATACAAATAAATATCAAACTCCTTTTAAACACCCAAACACAAATTCTTCTTACTAAATCGTGAATCTTAATAATTTACTCAAAGCAATACAATTTCTTCTCACTAAAAGAAAATCATTGCAGAAAATAATTTACTGAAAGGAATATAGTTTCTTCTAAGCAAAAACAATACAAAATAGCAAAAATACTAAAGAACCAGACATCAGCTCAAAATAAATCCTTCTCAGGTACATTACAGGTGAATCTGAAGTATAATAAACACCTAAAGTAAAGCAAGAAATAAATAAACACCATGACAAGTGAGAAGACAAGAACGCAAGAAGAGAAACGGCAAGAATGCAGAATGGAAGAAGAGGGAGACGGCGAGACAAGAGAGTTCGAACCTCGAACTTCGAAGGATGCAAAAGAGAGATGAAGAGAACTTGCCAACTTGGAACTTTGAACTTGGAAGAAGATGAAATCGGCGAAAATCGTAAGTCTAAGGTCCCGATCTGAGACGGCGACGGCGACAATCTGCTCTGAGACAGCGACGGCGATAATCTGAGCGGCTGAGACTTGAGAGAGTGTGATGCGAGATTCAGAAGATTGAGAGAGGGAAGGGGACAGCACAGGGATGTGAGAGTGAGATTGAGAGAGGGATTGAGAGAGGATTGTGTGGTGTGGGGGGGCACGTGGTACTAGTATGGGTGTCTAAGTGAGGGCTCTGTCAGGAATTTAAAAGAGTGACATTAAAGTGGCCAAGTGGGTGAGGTTGAGAGAATTTTTTTTAATATTAACATATATACGGGCGGGTAACGGGGTACCCGTGCCCATACCCTTATATATAAACGGGCGGGCCCCGCCCGTTTACATTACGGGCCCAAAACGGCCAGGCTTGGACGGGTAAAATTTGCGGGTCGCGAGCGGGCCCCGCAGGTTCCGGGTTTTTTGCTCACCCCTAGATATAAGTGATAATGGGTGGAATAAACCTTAAGTCTCGGATGAGGTTCTTATTGCTATAAAAAAGGGGGAAATGCTGTAACCAATGTACAGATTGCATCTGGCAAAATAAAAAAAAGTACAGATTGCAATCTCCTTCCAGGGATTCTTATAAATGCCACAATTTTGGAACCCGAGTCCAACTTTTATTTTTTAGCCCCTTCTCTTTCTTCATCAGACCTCTCCCTCTATCACTTTTTTTAACTCGCATTATCTCTCTCATTCAAAGAAGTGTTGAATCCAAGAATATACAGTGTACTGCTTGATGAAAGAGTAGAAAGATAAAATCAATGTGTATGGGAGCAAAAAAGCTCAGAAATAAGATGAAAGAATAAAGAAAAATAAAATCTGAACCAAAACCTATCAAGAAGCCTCATTTATTGTATATTGCAGAGGAAAGAAGGATAAAGTTATGTCTGAAGGGCTGACCGCATGTTTCCGGCTTCGTTCAGATGAAAGAACCGCTCTAAAGGATGAAACCATGTTTTTAGAAGTGGATCTTGCTTAAGATGGGTAAAGAGAATAAGCTGGTGACACTTCAAAAGGAGAGCAGGTGAAAAGAAATGAAGATGACGGCGAATGATGGAGAAGGGTTGAGGGTGAAGAGTAAGTTCTTGAGACATGTGAAGGATTGTCATCACAGTGTGAGAGGGAGGGAAGGGTGTAGAAATAAACAATCACGTGAAAGCATCTTGAAATTTTTTTATGACAAAAAAACAAAGAAAAGATATGAAATTATGGAGATTTTGGAATTTATGTTATTCAATTTTGGGGCAAATCCTTCTCTTATTAATTTCTTTGTTTTTTTCTTGATTGATGCAGATTCTTTTAATTATTTTTGTTTGAAAATCCTTATTTTCTTTTTTCTTTTTAACTAAAGGGATCTACAAAATTAAGCATAATTTTTCTGATACAATATGCTTATTTTTTGTACGAAAAAGTATACTCAAATAAAGATAACAAGAAGACATGAATATTAGTTTGAGTTTGAAAATGCAGAATACAGATTGAAAGAAAAACTATTTTGAAATTTCTAGGGATTAAGTTTTACAATTAAATAATCTAAATCCAAATCCATTAACTTGAAATTTGAAGAAAAAAAATGAAGGATTAAAACAGTTAAATGAGGAATGGCTTCAACCTATCACGTGTAAATAATGATATTATTCTGGTTTTATGTTTTAATCATTTTTTTAACATCCCATTATTGAAAAAAATTAAATTCTTTTGGTTTTATGTTTTCCCTTTCTTTTATTGATTTTTCCTTCTCATCTTCACGTGACCTACTGCTTTCTTATCCCATTATTTTTTATTTGTTTTTTTTGCTCTTTGTCCTTATGAGACAAGACAAGGACTTAGAGGGTGCAGTGATTCAGTAAGTAAAACCAGAATTAGGTATTGCCACTTCACTCATTTCTCTCCTCTTAACTCTCTTTTTTTCGAATGAAATGAAGAAGGATATTAAAAAATATTAGTTGGTCAGCAGCCTGACATTACATAGTGTCCTTTATTTATTTATTTATTTTTATCATAACATAGTGTCCTTTAGTGAGGAAATAATTAAACTAAAGCCTAGCTATACTATTAGATTCATATATAGCTTTGACAATATGATTGACTAAAGCTTCTATGTTCTATGGTTGCTCTTGTATCCGCTGGTCTATATGCTTCCTCCATGAATAACCTTTTGTTTCAATTCTCCCTATACTGTCTTTGGTTGAAAACTTTATTAAAAGGAACTACAAAGCTAAATATGTCCAGATTAAGAAAATGAGAATATCGTCCAGATTATTGTAAAGGAGTACGAAGAAGCAATCAAGTTTTTTTCCATATCTTATAAATGGTAGATCACAATAGATAGATCTACAGTATTTTCCTTATCTCATAATAGTGATCAAGGAAAGCATAAAAGGAAAATAGTATGAGAAAAAAGATGGTAAATGAGAATAAAGATTATGAGAGATTAATTAAATGCAGAGATCATAAGTATTATAAAAAATATCAAAATTACCTAGATTTGAGATGCTAATTAAAAAGATTTGATGGATTGATAAGGCGGATATGATTTTTTTTAATGTGCCTTTATTTATTTGTTTGATTGCTATTTCATTTTAAGTGATGATATTTAACATGTAAGGTTAAATATTTATTAAATAATGAAAAGTTATTTCTTAACATATCTATCCAATTCCTATTCCCTGTTGTCCATTATCATGGCCCTATGATTCTTGAGTATGAATAATCTTCTCACTTCATTGTAATATAATCCTTTTCTTTGTTTTTCCAGCTTCATTATAATACTCCCTCCAGTCCTAAATATAATATTACATTAATTTTTTTGTGGAGATTAAGTAAGCCAAATAGAACACTTAATTTTCTTCAAGTGATGTGTTGTAGTTGATAAATAATAATAATAAAAGTAATAAGAAATCAATGGCCAGTTTTCTCTTATTCAAATTTCAACGGATCCGCGGCAAAGGAAAAAAGAGGGGTGTCTTGTCTTCTCTCTTCAAGACTTACTGATGCGTGCTAGGGAAGTTAGCTAATGTGGAGTGAAAGAAACTAGGGAGTTCACGTGAGGAGAGAAGGGGGAAAAGTGAGGGAAGAAAATATGAAGAAATAAAATTTAATATGAGACTTTAATATGGATTATGGAGAGAAATAATTTTATATGTATGAATAATGAAATATTTTATATATGTAAAATATGGGTAGGTATTAAAAGTAACTTTTTTAATTTAAATATAAAATTCTTAACCGGTTTTACTTAAATTATGTTATTGATTTATTTCACTTATAAACTAATTTTTAATTTAAATATAAAATTCTTAACTGGTTTTACTTAAATTATGTTATTTTAATTTATTTCACTTATAAACTAACACATAATTTAATTATATGTAACATATATTGAAATTTAATGACATATTTTTTTTCTTTAAGAATGATTTCTCTAATAAAAAGTGCGTGTTTGCCCATTTAAGAACGACTCTTTATTTTTAAAATAGAAGACTGACTTATAATAATAAAATGAAAGGAATTGAAATTTTTTTCTCTGCCCAAACGAATAGAAGAGGACAACCAGAAGTCCAATCTGTGCCGTCATTGGCCACAAGAAAATTATTTTATTTTATTTTTTTTGGTTGAAGAGTGAAGAAAAGAGTTCTAGACTTCAAGCGGAAGTTGAGGAGCACTCTGCAGGTCATATCACATGTTGTGTGTTGTGGTGAGAAAAGAGTGAAGAAGTCATTACATGTGGAAGAGAGAAAAGAGAGAGGATTAAAGGAAGGCTGGGTCCTGGCAGGTCTCACGCGGGAGAGAAAATAAGTGAGGGAAGAAAGAGTAAAAATAAAAGAGGGAAGAATTTAGTGGGTGTGCTTGAATAGAAAAAAGAAATATTGAGGGAAATAAATTCTTCTCTTCTTCTCTCTCTTTTTTTTTACTGTCATCAATTCCTTTTCTTTTTCATAGTCACACACGTTCGCCGAGGAGGAGGAAGGATTTTAACCACAACCACACAGATTGCAAACACCATCCGCAATTTTTTTTACTGTCCTTTATTTTGTTTTTACCTTTTTAGTATCCTATCAGCTTTATTTTTTGCTCCTAAATGTTTTTTAGATATTTGAGACTGTAAAGATGTTATTTTTTAAATTTTGTTCATTTTGATTAATTTAACTATAATGTTAACGCAACATTTGTTATAATGGATCCACGTCAAGAGATAACTCAAACAAAAAATACACCTATGTGTATTCTATCTCACTCAACGAACGGTGGAACAATATCCTCCATTAGTATAGTAATAATTGTTTTTTAAAAATTATTTAATAAATACACAATCTAAAATAAAGTTAATTTCTTATCTATTATCTATGATTTTCTTAAGGGAAAATGGTCATTTTTGGCCCGGAAGTTTTAGCTTTAGAGCAAATTTGACCCGGAAGTTTTTTTAGGACCAATTTTGACCCGGAAGTTTACAAAACATAGTAATATAGACCAATTTTACAATATAAAGAGGCCTCAAAAGGTCTAATATGCTACATTTTGTAAACTTTCGGGTCAAAATTGGTCCAAAAAAAACTTCCGGGCCAAAGCTGGTCCAAAGCTAAAACTTCCGGGTAAAAAATGACCCTTTTCCCTTTTCTTAATGAAATACTTATGCCATTAAATTAAGATCAAGTGGAATTTAAGATAGCTAAATAGACCTAATATATATTGTACGTAATTATATTATATCATGATTTATTTTGTATCTAAAGGAATTTATTTTGTATATCTAATTTTTTATAACAAGTAAATTAAAATGTATGTATTTAGGTCTCAACTCAAAGAACTTGATCAGAAAAAATGAACGAAGCTTGGATCTGAGATGGGTAGAAGAAAGTCAAAATAATCTCACGGAGATAAGTTAACAATTAGGAACCGAGACTTGAAAGGAAGGAAAAAGATAATGTATTCTTGAGAGGGAAAAAAGGTGAATTTCAATAGAGTAAAAAAAGGTAAATTTCAATTTTCAAAATAATATTGGTTTTCTCTTCCAGAGTCCCATCTTCACCTACTCTATCGTATCTATTCAGAAACTATTCATCTGTCTCATCAAACCTTCAATAGCTAGCACGCTGTGAGAACCACTCTTTCGGGACCTACTAATCAACAAAGGATCCATTTTCCATCAAACCTTCAGTAGTCACCACACTGTGAGGCTGATAACCACTCTAACAGGCAAAATTGAAAGTAAAATATAAAATGTATCATAGTATAAAAATATAGAAAACTAATATAAAGTATCAATGTTTTATTCCTTTAATTAATTAACATTATTAGTTTTACTTGATAGAAAATCATAACTCACTAAATTTAAATGATGATTAAATTTTGACAAACATGTTTCATTTTAATTTTTTGTAACATTATTTTTATATTTAAAAATTATTTATCTTTTATCCTCATTTAATTATAAAATTTCTCTTTAGATTTACTCGGTCATCATTTTTTGCTACAGAAAACTAACGGCTTTTAACAAAAAATGATTAAATTTATCTAGATTTGAGTTTTCAAAAGTAATGAAGATTTGAAAAATACATTAATTGATAAGGAAAAAAGATAATCTCTGTTATCATCATATAAAAGATACTATTTTTTAATGAAGTCAAAAATTCCAAAGGGAATCATGCTTTCTACTCATTAAAAAGATAAATAAGGTGGATTAAATATATGTAGTTTATACACATCTCATTAAGATGGTTCCATTTGAGGTTTTAAAAAATTTCTTAATTTAATTTAATGGAAGCAAAATCTAACACAAAAATAATTTCTTAATTTTGATTGTGTTTTAAGAAAATATTTAAATAACCTACACTTGATCCATTTTATAGTAGTGTTTAATATTCAAATAAAAGATTTTGGGCCATAATTCGTTATGTGCACTGAATGAACAAGTAACTCTGAAGAGTGTATGCTAGTTTATCCAAAAAAATCAACTTGATCTTACAATTAAGACCAGATGGAGTACGTGGCATGATATTTTTTTTAAAAAAACCTTATACATATTAATATATAATATATGGGAAAATTCCAAAAAAAACCCTCAAAATAGTTAAAGGACAGTTTGCTACACTGAAATTTAAAATGGACAATTCAGTACAATGACTGAATTGTCTAATCCCAAATTAAAAGGAAAAGTCTTAAATGTCATTGGTTTAATTTTGGGATTTCCAACTTCCCATAAGGGATTCCTAACTTCCCATTAGGGATTTCCAACTTCCCTTAAGTTGGGAATCCCTAATTGAACTAAGGGCATTTAAGACTTTTCCTTCTAATTTAGGGTTGGACAATTTAGTCATTGTACTGAATTGTCATTTCCAAATTTTGGTGTAGCAAACTGTCCTTTAGCTATGTTTATGTTATAATTCGGTATAAAATAATAGAAAAATATAAGAAATGGAAAAACCTTATATTTAAATTAAGAGCTTACCCGCAAGAGCCAACAAGATAAGAAAAACGTATTTGATGCGTGAACTAATTTTTAATCTAATTCCATACTTTGTAAACCTTTTTAAATATTAAAAACTAAAAAGTAAGTTCCAAATACTTACTCATATCTTAAATATAAGACTTAATTACCTAATTTGATTATATTAACTTTGTTAATTAAGTTAGTTAAAATCTTATGATACTTTGTTTTCACCATTTCTCTTATTTGTTTATTATTGAGAAATATCAATAATTAATAGGGATAATTTAAAAAAATTATAAAGATGTCTTATATTACCAAGCTCATCTTTCAAATGGATGTTATATACTCCCTCCGGTCCAAATATAAGACCACTTTAACCTTTTTATTTGTGGAAGTTAAGGAAGCAAATTATACCACTAAATTATAACATATGTCACATAATATAGGTTAGTTTATAAGTAGAATAAATTAGTTTTGAGGAGAACAAATTTTTTTTGGGATTGAAACTACTTTTTGTTACTGAAAAAAAGTAAAAAAAAAAGCAAAGTGATCTTAGGAGAGAGTAGGGGAGAGTAACGGGCGGCCCTTAGGGGTGCCCATTACCTGCCCGTTTATATTCACACTGGTACGGGCTTACCCGTACCCGTGTGAAATTAAACGGGCCACTGAATAGGCGGGCTAAACTGGTGGGGCCCATTTGCCCATTTAGCCCGCCTCTTTTTAAAAAAAAGCAAAAAACAAAAGAACAAAACACAGCTGCACGATGCATTTTTCATTCTTCCCAGCGGCCAGCACAGCACATACATTGATACACAAACATGAAACATCCCAAATAAATTTTCAAATTGGTGCAGAAACATCAACACCCCAATCAACACTAATCATATTCATAGCATTACACATTACAGAGCATTCCAGTAAGTAGTAACTCATAAATTGGTGCAGAAAATTCCCAAAAAAAACAGAGGCAATCACAACAAAATCAGAGCTAACCCATGGGAAGATCGAGCAGAAATGGGACATACAGAAATTAACTGAAAGCAGAGCTAACCCATGGGAAGAAAGAGGCAGAGTTCATGGAATGAAGAGGAATGAAATGATTGGTCATCACCTGTTTTCTTCTTCAAGGAGACACCGGAGACGATGGTGTTGCCGACTTGCTGCGTTCGGACGACGACAACGGCGTTGGGACGAGCGGAGACTGGTGAGTGGTGAGCGGAGAGCGGCGTCGGCGAGTGAGCGTGGGGGAGGGCTGTGGCCTGTGTGTGAGACACTGATCTTAGGGTTTGATTGAGAAATTCGAAAGTGTGTGTGTGAGGGGCTAAGGGCATGCGAGACACTGACCTGTGGTTGTGGTGTGGGGGTAGGGGGTGTTTTTTTTTAATATATACGGTTAACGGGCAGGCCACGGGACCCGTGCCCGTATATAATAAACGGGCGGAGCCCGCTCGTTTATTTTGCGGGTCCAAAATGGACGGGTCAATACGGGTAAAATTGCGGGTTTAACAGGAGGGTCCCACGGGTCACGGGCACTTTGCTCACCACCCCTAGGAGAGAGGGAGTATATTAAGTTTGTGAGGGAGTAACATGTAATGTAGTTTTTGATCAAAAAACATGTAATGTAGTAATTAATTTTTTCTTATTTATTTACTTTTCCAAATCTCAAAATCTGTGTGACTATTTGCGCTTTGATAGATAGAAGCCCAGCCCAAACAAATTGAAATTAGGCGTCTTCTTCATCACCGTGAACATTTCTTCAAAACGTGATTCATTCCCAACGGCGATAATCTTTGTTGCTAACAGCAAGTGATCTTCAACCTTTAATCTTCAAGGTTTCTCCCTTCCTTCTCCGCCCTCCACCGTCGATCTGTGTCTGAGAGCTTCAAAAACCGGCTCAACTCGCCGACTCGGCGGTTTGACCGAGTCAATGCCGAGTCTGAAGAGCTAATCGCGATTTACCTGTGAACCATGAGAGCCACTGAGCCAGTACAACATCGACCAATTTCACAGACAGCTGTCTTTAATCGTACGTTGTGGCTGAGGAAGGAAAAAACGGAGGAAGTCCAAAAGATGGATTGATTATTCCTGCGATAAAGGGTATAGGAGATACTAATTCTACAGATTATGAAGAAGCTTCGAATCTTCCCTTTGTTCCCTGTGATTTCCGTTTCCCTCCTTCCTACCTTTTCTGTGTCTTTACCATAAAGTAAGTCAAATATACAAGAAGGGCCCATTTTGCTCGGCATAATTATTGATCCATCTATTCGCCAGATGAAATATCGTGTCTTTAGAATGAGACGCTTTATTATGCTCTGGCTAATTCCTCTTTTATGGAGCTTCACTGGTCATGTTTTTGGATTAGAGAGCTCTCAATCCTCGCTTGCTCATCAATCTGAGCAAGGCTTTAATGGCTCACACCAACCTTTAAGCCGTCCAACACGATCCATTTTGTCCGTTTCACCGTAAGTTCCTCAATATTTGTCCTTTTTCCGAATTTTAGTATTGATCATTATTTTGAAGTATGAAAGTGCAGTTATATTAGTTTTCTCTCTATGTAAAAAGCAATTTGACCTCTTTAATGTACTTGGATCTTACGTTTTTAGGTTGTCATTTGACGGTAAACCTAGTACGACCATTGTTGCTGCCCCAGATGGGATGATGTACCTGGTGGAGACTGGTTCTATGAGGGTAATATGGTCGTTTCCTACTGGATCACCTATTTACGACTCATATCAAGCTCCTCTCAACAAGGATAATGTTAAAGATAATGTGTGTGGATTGGCTAATGAGTTCTTGGAATGTGGAGATGATTGGGCGCTTTATATCAATAACAAGCACTTTGGTAAAATGGTACATTAAGTTTTCATTGCATCATGTGATTTTGCTATTACATCAGGCTTTATATTATAGCTATTAAAAGGATAGAATGATGTGTTGGTATTGCTTTTTGCCTTTTTTCCTTCTGCGTATTGTTTTTAAAATTATTGATTGTTTGTTGGCTATATATTTTCTTAAAAAAATTCTGTCCTTCGAGAAATGCTAAATTGGCAGCAAAGCTTTGCCTGGAATACAAGTCGATTGAGTTTTATTTGAGAGAGACAACAGTTTTTGATATTATGGTGTTTAGTGGTAAAATAGAGAGAGGGAATAGGGAAAGGGAAAGAGAGGACAAGGAGAGAACTTGGTGTTTTCTGAATACTACTTGTTATTTGTTATTCAATCATAGTGTCCAGGACCTATAATCTAATCCTCTTATATACACTAGCTGCTAACAGCTAATTAATATTTAATAATACTAACAGCTAATAACTAACTATTTAGTCATTCCCTGTCTTTTTCATTAACATGTCATAATCTTAGTTTTATATAGTGGATCTTTGTTATATTTCTGTTCTAATTTAATGTTTTCTATGTGAAAGTTGATGACCTATACCTTACTAGCTTGTTTTTGTCTATACAGGCAGCTGATGATAGATATATATATATCAAGCATGAATATTCTACATGATGTGTCTGAAATTTTTTTTTGGGTTCCAACTTCCATCATGCTTTCTCTAACTGGTTAATTGCATCTGCAGAGGCTCTCCACATCAGTAGCAGATTTTGTTGCAGCTACACCAACCTTTTCTGATGATGGGGGTGTTATTCTTGGATCTAAAAGAAGTACTTTGTTTGAAGTTGATGCTATAAGCGGAGAGATCATTCAAAGCTATGCTGCTGATAATCTTTCTCCTCTGTGGAAGAGTAATGATATGTATAGTGTAACCAATATTGTTGGTACAAAGAATAAAGAGTTGGCTGGTCCTGAAATGCTAAGCAAACCAAAGCTTCTGCTTAAAATAATCAGAACAGATTATTCTCTACAGGGTGTAGGTCCTAGTTCTGGTAAAGTTTTGTGGACTATGGATGTTGCTGAATTTAAGGCTTCATTATTTTGTGGACATAATGAAAATTCGTTTATGGGGGATTCGTTAGATTCAGTTGACAAGTATGTCGACGACAATGACTTGGATTTTGCTATGCCATATGCATGTCATGAGTTAAAAGAGGTACATCGCTTGAGAAAAAATATTCTTTTTGGTGATCGCATTGAAAGTTTGCCCGGGGCCTTTGATGATGAGAAAATGCTTCCTGTGCCTGCTTCAGGTTTGATACTTCTTCCGCAGTCTAACTTAGATGTGTTATTAGATCAACATGACGATAATATGACACTCCCTACTTCTCCAAATGTGTTGCCTTCCTTGCCACAAAATTTTAGTCCCCATGACGATGATGATAATGCAATCACTCTATCCCAACCTCCCACAGAGATAAGTGCACAAGGGGAAGGTGATAGAAACAAGATGATAGAATGGCCAACCACATTTTTATTATTATTTATGCTCTTGGTTCTTGGTCTTTTGATGTACCATCTTCCAAGGATTAAAAAGCTATTTATGTTGATGGTCCAGAATGGTAGATCCGAAATAAAAGTTTCTCCTCTTAAGAAAAAAAGAACTCGCAAGTCCGGAAAAAACAATGGTATAGATGACAAAAGAAATAAGCATATACAATCGGAAGATGAAGATGTAATGGCAAGTAACAAAATTGTGAAGGAAGCATCGTCATATGTGGAAGATGAAGATGTAATGGCAAGTAACAAAATTGTTAAGGAAGCATTGTCATATGTTGAAAAGGTTGAAGGAGTTGATGGACGTCAACTTGGTAAACTCTTCATATCAAATAAAGAGATTGCCAAGGGAAGTAATGGCACTATAGTACTTGAGGGAATGTATGAAGGCCGAGCAGTTGCTATAAAGCGTTTGGTCCAAGCACATTATGATGTTGCTGTTAAAGAAATTCAAAATCTTATTGCGTCTGACCATCATCCAAACATTGTCCGATGGCATGGGGTTGAATTTGATCAGGATTTTATATATCTTGCTTTGGAACGTTGTATATGCAATTTAGATGATCTTATTCATATTAATTCAAATTGCTCTTCAAAATCAGTGTCTAGCAAAAACCAATCTTCTGAATGCTTGAGGGTCCAAATGGATATGGGAAAGGTCAACATGCAAGAGCTTTGGAAAGAAAATGGCTATCCATCATTTTTATTATTGAAGCTGATCAGGTTTGTAAGGAATTTTTTCGTTTGTTATTGAAAATTTTTGCCAAAATTTTATTCTGTATATGGATAATTTAGTTTATAATATTCAATCATGTAATTAGAGGTGATAAAATGACACAGTAAAATGATTGGTTAATATGATTGTAAATACCAAATTGTTAAGGCATGTGCTGGCTCTGATATCACATTCGAAACTGTGCTAGCTCTGATAGCACTTAAGGTTTGAATTTGTGCTGGCTCTAATACTAAACTATAGGAACATAGTACATTAAAGGATGTATACTTTTCAAGTCAATTTATTGTATGACTTTTTATTTTAGATTGACTTTTTAAATTCCACCTTTTTAATTTTGATGACACAGGGATATAGTTTCTGGTCTTGTTCATTTACATGATTTGGGAATAATACATCGTGATTTGAAGCCTCAGAATATTTTGATATCTAAAGAAAGATATTTAGGTGCAAAAGTTTCTGATATGGGCATTAGCAAACGCCTCCTTGGAGATATATCTTCATTTAGTCATAATGGTACTGGTAAGTACTTAAAAAAATTAGTTTGATTTAACATTTGCAGCTTGAAAAATTTAATGATTTTTAGTGACCATTTTTTTCTAACTCGTGCTTTCATTGCTAATAATCTAAGGGTACGTACTATTTTTTTTTAAAAAAAATGTTAAATTGCAGGTTGTGGCAGTTCCGGTTGGCAAGCACCAGAACAACTTCTTCAAAGACGTCAGACTCGAGCAGTAGATTTATTTAGTCTAGGTTGTGTTCTCTTTTATTGCATAACCCAGGGAAGTCATCCATTTGGTGAGCGTCTTGAACGTGATTTCAATATTGTGAAAAATAAAAAGAACCTTTCTCGAGTGGAGTTCATTCCTGAGGCTGAAGATCTTATTTATGGTTTATTAAGCCCAACCCCTAAGTTAAGGTACAAATTTTTTTTTTTCAAAAGAATTTCTGTTCAAGTTGAAACATTCTATCCAAAATTCCTTGGATATGAATTTCTTAATTATTATGCGTAATGAAATGATTGATTATTTCATTTGAAAAGAGTATGTGTCCAAAACATCTTTTTTATATAATTTTCAGGCCAAAGGCTATTGAAGTGCTGCATCATCCTTTTTTCTGGAGTTCTGAGATGAGACTTTCATTTCTTCGTGATGCTAGTGATAGGGTGGAACTAGAAGATAGAAAGACTACTTCTAGCATAGTGATGGCATTAGAAAGTATTGCACCTAAGGCTTTAGGCTGTACAAATTGGAATGAAAAGATGGAACCTACCTTCATTTCTAACATTGGCCAATACAGGCGTTATAAGTTTGATAGTGTTCGAGACTTGTTGCGTGTTATGAGAAACAAGCTGAATCATTACAGAGAGTTACCTCCAGAAGTTCAGGTTCTTGTTTAAGAGTAGCATTCACATTATTGCATTCTCTTTGGTTGAGCTAAGAATTAGTTCTTTTTTGTCAGGATTAATTCTAAGTGTTGAAACTAATACTTTTCTTTTTCAGCAACTTTTAGGACCCCTTCCAGAAGGTTTCAACGAGTACTTTGCTAGTCGATTTCCTAGACTCTTAATACAAGTGTATAAAATTGTACAGAAGTATTGCAAGCATGAGGAATGTTTCCAAAGGTATTTTAAAATTGTTGGTTAGTACAAGTGTTGCCTGTAAATTAAACCATTGTAATCTAATCTAATGTAGAAATTGTTGTAATATCGTCGCAAGATTTTATTTTTATTCAAGTGTGATTCTGATTTGATGATTTCAAAGAGCAGATGCTCCTTAAATAAAAAAAAAATTGGAATTCAATATGTAGTATTAATTTTCATAAATAATATTTGCATAGCTAATAATTTAACTATTATGCAGAGTTGAGATTCTTCATGGTTGGAAAACAACTTTTAAATCAAATCTAAACTTTTTAGATTTAATTTGAAGATTTAGACAACAAAGATATTTATTTTGAACAATTAAAATGGGAAAATTAATTACTGGTCATATGTAAGGAACTTAATTAAGATGAGGTTCCAAAATATCAACATACTCCCTCCGTCCCATAATATAAGGTCCATTTTTTTGAATGATCTTGTCCCACAATATAAGGTCCTAGTTGACTTTTTTTGAGTAATAAATGATTTTTTCCCATTTTACCCATGCATTAATTTTCCCACACATTCTCTTTCATCTTCTTTTCATAATTACCCTCTCTCTTACTCATTCATAAATAAGGGCAATATGGTATATTTCCTACACATTTATTATTTTTAACTAACTCTAACTAATTTTTTAGGAAACCGCAATTCGGTTAAAAAGACCTTATATTGTGGGACGTATGGAGTAATTAATTTGAGGTCCTTGCGAAAAAGTTGTAAACGTTAGGCCAAAAATTATCATCTTCAGGCCAAATAGTTGTTATCGTGAGGTTAAAAATTGTTAGTGACCAAGGATATGACGATTACAACTTTTAAACTCTTATTCAGTAACAACTTATGACCAGGCTATAACAACTTTGTGTGATCTAAGATTAATTACGTAATTTTATGGGACCTCATTTTAATTAAGTTCCTAACATAAGACGTGTAATTAATTTATTCATTTAAAATTTCAAATAATATATATACAAAATTTAAACTGCCCAAAACAATTCAATTCAAATAAGTTAAATTTAGTTGACCACCATATTTCTATCCTGCCATATTTTTTCCACGCCTCAGAAATACTCATTATGTTCTTAAAAATAGAATTTAATTGACTTTTTAAAAAAAATCTTAGGATAGCTAAATAAGTTATTTATGAATTGATTTGTCTAAATTTTTCAATTAAACTAGTTTGTTTAACTTATAAGTTAATATATAATCTAATAATATATAATATATATTATGATTAAGTCGCTATTTTAATTCAATTGATCTTATATTTAAAACGGAAGTATCAATTTTCTTTACACAAAGGTAATTCTACTAAAAAATAAATTATGAAAAAGACTTGCTACAACAATGAACGGTGACCATACACCTTCAAAATTAATGGAATTGATACATTTGTAATAAATTAACGAAGTTCATGAATAATGGTTCATAACACCTCAAATATCATACAAAAGTATGTAACATAATCAAAGTACAATATTGCTATTTTTAATGAAAAGCATTAGATTTTAGTACAACAAACAAATGAACGATAGCCCCCCAAACAGAAATATGGCTTGCTTAATCCGTTACCAGTTTGAAAATCAACACCCACTTGAGCAATTTGTGAGTTGTGACTATCTCTGCCTCTTGCTTTGGCTGTAAAATTTTTCCTTATGTCTACCGACCTCATGGATTTCATCAATAATCAATCCATCAATGAGGTAACTCATGGGCAGAAAATCTCCATAAGGGAAAACCTATTTCAAAGGTATATTATTATGTTCATCGACAAGATCAGTGGACATTGACAAAGGTATTCTGTGACGCTTCAAAATCCTGGAAGTAGCAATTTTCGCCAATCCATAGTTCAATGCAACGACTCTATCATCATCCAAATCAAATCTCACACTTCCTTCTTTACAATTTTCCACAAGCTGGCACAGATGTTTTAAATTTTCAACTTCGGTTCCATTAACCTTAAGAACCTGTAAAGCAGAAATAATTTTTAAAAAAAAAAAAAAAAACTCAAGGAGCTACGTAACAACACTTTAAATTTAGAGAGCAAAATATAACTTCATTATAGGATATGGCATTTAGTCTATCCTAAAAAAACTCGTGAATATTCCTGCCTTTGCGTCCGTCCATCAAAGAAAGCTTTGCAAATCACTTTCTCCCTATCTTGGAAAAAGACAAAAGTACATAACAAACAACATTTAACGATAGAATTTTCATGCAAGCCCCCATAAAATTATATTTTATCATTAAAAATTTAAAATTTTAAAGTAAGTCCCCAGAAAGTATTATTTAAGCAGTAAATAAAGCTACAGCAGAAACTAATCAACTTTTCCTGAATCAAGCCCGCCCTAGCTGCCGCCTGCCGTTGGAAGAATTTATTGAAAAAGCTTGGTTGTGAGACAGGCCGCTCATGTTGCTTAGTACACATTATTTGATTATCAATCAAATGAAATTACGGTATGATCATCATAAATATTCATCAAAGGATAACAAGTAACAACAACATATATATTTGCACCTGTAATTCTGCAAGACGCTCATACCCAGCATTGATATCATCCATCAAGACCTGTTAAGAAGAAGAAGGGAGTTTTCAACATAATGATAGGATTCTACTAATGTCCACTAAAAGGGAGGCATAGCAAATACTATCATCTATGTTAAACTGCACTGAAGATCTAAAGATGCTCACTTGAGATAGAATAACAAGTTGCTGATTGGCCTTCTTGGGCAATTCCCTCAACGCACGTTCACACAATCGACGTGGTGAAGTATTATACCAATCTTCTCCAAATTCGTGCAGGAATGGTTGAGTGAGTGGGACAAATACCAGACCAGCAAAAATGTAATAACTTGGGAGCTTGTCAAACTGATGAACTGGAACCAGCGGTTGCAGCTGAAAAATAAGGACATCAAACACTTATTATTTCACATGAACCATTCTCCAAATTAGTATGTAAGACAAACAACTACAATAACAAACAATGATGGAGATGGTGAACTAGACTCTATGGCCTTGTTGTGTGTGTGACTTGTGTGAGAGAGGAGGGGGATCCAAACAAACTTAAAGCCATAAGGAGAGGAGAACACGCCCAAATGAGTGAGATAACTGAGTTGGAAGAGGAGGGGCAGTATAGAGACTAATATGTGCCTGAGGATAGTTACGTGAGGGTTATGCAGATTCAGAGTAAACTTGTGGAGAGGTCCAGGTCACTGAAACATCAGGGAGCTTTCTTTCATTTTATTCTTTCCTCTCAGAATAAGAGGAAGGAGAAGAATCATAGTTAAGCAAGAAAATTCCATCACTTTCTTTCGAG
Organism: Mimosa bimucronata; assembly: GCA_037074515.1. NCBI lineage: Eukaryota > Viridiplantae > Streptophyta > Magnoliopsida > Fabales > Fabaceae > Mimosa > Mimosa bimucronata. The sequence goes on along the minus strand of CM073445.1, from coordinate 37,836,391 downwards.
AAAGTCAATCATATTTTAAGATACCTTAAAGGCACCATGGAAGAGGTTTGATTAAAAAGCATAAGCAATGAAATTGAAATATTATGTGTGTGTGTGTGTGTCTATGTTGATTCGGCTGTTCAACTACATATGGAACACATAGTTTATCTTCGGGATATTATGAATTTGTTAGGCTAAATTTCATAACATAGAGGAACAAACAAAATGTGATGGCGCGAATCACTAAGACAAGGACAATCACCAGACATTTATTAACATAGTAAAAAACATTAATACAGCCTACATAGTAAAAAAACATTAATACAGCCTACAGGAACTTACAGGACAAAGAGTGATGCTAAATTCATGCTCTTCACCGTTCCGCAGAACTTTGACCACTGCTTTTTCATTAGGCTGCTTCATAGAGACCAAATGATCAAATGTAATTCGTTCTCTATTTCGGAAAGGAACTGCAGCATACATCCAAACTAGTTCTCAAAGACCAGATATAGCAAACCAAGTGACAATCGAAGGAAAGAAGAAAATTTTTGCATGTCCAGATGTCATTAGATTACATCAAGAAAGAAAAGATCATATGAATACACACATAAATAGCCATGTATTCTAGTCTTTCAATACAATGATATATTTACGCATTTTCTGATGATATTGGAGCTTCAGGCTTTGATTTTACCAGATCTTCCTTATGTCCAAGCTTCTTCGAGGCCATCCATACAGCAAAGATAAATACATCAAAATCCATAATGAAAAGAAACAACGCACCTGTTCCATCATTTGCTATAGGCACGCCATCAAATGCAAGTACAACATCATCCTTCTTCAAAACCTTGCATGCATCTGAAAGTGGATTAATTTTGCTCACAAGCACCCCAGTCATGTCAGGTCGCATGTGAAAATGGTTTCTGAGTTGAACATTTTCAGTAGGCTGGCACGACAATCCCAGAGAGCAAAATCCGCTATATTTTCCATTTTCTTCTACACCAGATATAAAATGCTTTATTACTGGTACTGGGATAATGTAACTGCAACATACAGTATGAAAGAAAATAATCTAGTATGATATATTTATGCTAAATCAGAAGAACGTAAATAAAGCAGTCTCATTCACTTCAATGGCTGGGCATTTTAACATGTAAGCTGAATTATACATATTGATGGATGCCAACTACCAGTTCACCACTATGTTCATCTGTGAAATTCAGAATATCTAAGAGGATTGATGACTCCAAACTCATTATAAAGGAAGAAAACCACAACTTACCCTATATTCTCAGCACCTGAAAGATTTTGGAAAGCCACTCCAACAACCTTGTTGCCCATAATGGCAGGGCCACCACTATTTCCGGGATTTATAGCTGCATCAATCTGTATTGCCAACAGCTGTGATGCTCCATGTGCATATTGCGTAGGCTCAACTCTAGAAACAACCCCCTTAGTGACCGAAATATTGTCACCACCTGCAAACCAAAACCAATGTTATAAATGTTAACAATTTGAATTAAAAAAACAACTCTATTTTAGACATTCGGATAATGGATTCACATCAGTCCATTATTCTGACCATTTCTAGCCAGTTTTAAGCATTTCATTTTTTGGCTGCTTTCTACAAGTTCTGGACAGAACAAATGGCTGATTCCCAATCTCACTGGTTGAACTGCCCCAGTCCGGTTCCGACAAAATTGAATACATGACAGAAGTAATATTAAAATATGATTGATGAAGCCTTACCTTGAGGATAACCCACTACCGCAACAGCTTCCTGTAAAAAAGGGACATTTCCAAGCTCCAAGGGAATCATGCCATCCCAAAACTCCTCATTTTCAATAATCAACATAGCTAAGTCACATTCATGACCAACAAATTTGACTTCTGCTCTATACTTTGTGGATGAGCCATGTTTTCTTACAAGTACAAAAGAATGATCCGCCACCACATGAGCATTTGTAAGAATCTTTTTGCCAGGAATAACAAACCCTATATGACAATCATATAAATCCATAAGATAGAAAGTAAAGGGCAACAAAGTGATCAATTAGGATGGGAGGAGCATTATGTATAAAGGTAAACTTTATAAATCTAGAATATCAAGACTTTAGATGTAACTTTTATCTGATAGGAAAATCAAAGGAAAGTACTTCAAAAGCTAGAGCCGTGCAAGGTAATTATCAGCACCTACAGATCATACATATATTCTCTTAAAAATATAAGTATCCGGTGAGTTGGCACTTGGTACAATCTACACATCCAAACCACCAGGAAACTCCAGAAGAGACATAATTGCAAGGGGTTGTTAGATGAAAACAAGCTCAATCAAAAAGTATGAATACCCACAGTAGAAGCAGCAAAAGAGTTTAAATTTACAATCTACTGATCATTCATGATAATATTACCCAAATCAATCATATTTGTCTCTTACACCAATAGAGATACCACCCATACAAAAACATTAACTATCTAATACTCCCTCAATTCTTAAAAACAGAATCTAGTTGACTCTTTTGAAAAATCCTAAGAAAGTTAAATAAGTTATTGATAAATTGATTTACCGAATTTTGTTTTCTCTAAACTAGTTTATTTGACTTATAAGCTTCCATATAATCTAATTATACAAAAATACGTTACAATAATACAATTACAATTAAGTGGCGCTTCCTTACAACTTGGTCTTATATTTTAATTCCCGGGGTAACAATCCAAAACATAAACGGAAGTAAACTGTAAAGAATAAATTAACAGTGATGTGAGAACTAATGACAATAAACCAGCAGCCAAGAACAGTAAAGTGAGTTTTTTTCTTAATAATAATAAAAAAAAAAAAAAAAAACTAACCAGAACCCATTGTTTCACGCTGGGACTTGTTTTGCCAGGGGAGGAGGTAGTTGGGGCTACAGGAAACAGTGAATATTTTGACAACAGAATCCAATGCAAGCTCAATCGCAGAAATAGCATCTACCCTCAGAGGCTGAACCCGCCTCAAAGAACTCCTCCTCCGATGATACCTATTCGCATTGAGATTCTTCGCTGCGACGGACACAGAAGAAGACGTGGACAATGAGCGAGATTCATTTCTGGTTAAGTTGTAACTTAGCCGAGTGATAGTGAATCTCCGATGGATGAGCGAGGAAAAAGAGTGAGGTGTCTTAGTCGCTGGTGGAGTGATGAAATGGGAATATCTCAAAAGGTTGCGAACTGTTCGTACGGATGTAGCCATGGATGGATGTGAAGTAGTGAAAGTGGAAGTCGGCTTTTTCCCTCGCTCAGGCTCAACGGCGCCAATACGCGGCCGAGTAATGAAGGGCTTCCAATATGTACCAGTCCACCAAAAAGTACCTCCTCATGTTGTAAAGATTGGACCCATTTAACCAAATGTTTGTATGGTTGACCTAGTAGTTAGCTCACTTCTCTGTTTATATGTAGGGGTTTCAGACCTTTTAGGAAATGTAGCCCACTTCTTATCTAGCATTTAACCCTTAAGTGGAGGTCAGTAGTATTGATATGGATTAGTCTGGGCCAGTTGAGTTCCCTGTGACATTGAGACTGGCCTGAGAATTCAGATCGATTTGAGAGTTAGTGTTGGTCATGATTTTAATTTTTGTCAATTTTTCTTAAATTATTCTTTTAAGTGTTGCTTTAACAATAATCAAGTAAGAGATGTGAGAGGAAATAAGGGTGGATGATTGGTGTATTTTAAAAAAAAATCACATACTAAATACTAATTAACATCCTTAATCAATCAAATTACTTAAATATGTTTTATATATATATATATATATATATATATATTTGAGAGTAATATAGATACATTCATTAATCATTGCTGCCTCGGTCACTTGTTGTAGCCTTAAAATAATTAAATCATGCTTATAAAAAACTATTAAAATTAGTTATAAACAATAATATTTACGTAATAAAATGTATTTTTCCCAATTATGTCCATGTTAATAAAGATGGAAGAGATTTTTTGGACAAAAAAAAATGAGAATGTGGTAAATGAGAGATAATAAAGATAAAAGAAAATGAATTGTAAAAAAAATGTAGTAAATATTTTGACAAATCTAAAATCAAAATTTATATTTTGGGAAAAATTTGAAGCTTACATTGTTTTTAAATTTGGGACCTAAATTTAATAAAGATGTTCCTAAAAGTTGTAGTTTTTTTTTTTTTTTGCCAAAAAAGTAAAAAAAAAAAAATCAGTTAGTTATGAGTTGTTCCAAATTTAACTAGTTGTCTCATTTACTAGACCTAAATATGAGACCATAATAATTAGTTCTATGTATGGAAGTTCGCTTATTATTATGAGTCTATATTCTCGCAAATCGAAATAGTAGATTTTTAATGATATTGGATGCAGGTGGATATATAAAAAATACAAAAAAAGTAAACAATTTTGGAGAAAAATGATTATAAAAAATAAAAAAAATCTTTAGGCCAACATTAAAAATTAAATTTATAAACTTAATAAAACTTTTTTCTATTAGTAAGAACAGCCCCCACATCACGTGCTCACATCCTTGGTCATCTGCTTAAGCAAAAAATCAGGGGTTGACTCAAACACAATCAAACCTTCCGACATGGATAAGGCCCTTCAAGCAAGCCCATCAGCCGCTTTGTTACATTCCCTGCTACACCATTGAATGTTAACCTGCCAATCATTCTGAAGCCAATGTTGAATCTCGAACAATAAGCCTGCTTCTAGATGATCTTCCTCCCACCCATTGCGAAGAAGGGACATAATATCAAAGCAATCCGTTTCAACCACAATACTCCTTAGATGTAGATCCCATGGCCGTTTGATGCCCCAGAGAACACCCCATAATTTTGCATGAAGACCCGATGCTCGACCCATATTAAACATAACTCATTCATGAATTGACCATCGTGATCACGAACAATTCCTCCACATGCAGCCATTTTATTTCTTACTGTGCAAGCTCCATCTACATTAATTTTAAAGGTTCCCACATATGGTCGCTCCCAGTGCGGATTTTTTACTACTTTATCAATGTTCATTTTATCCTCTGCTGAATCATCCCATTGAATAACTGCTCTTGTCTTTGCTATTAATTGTCGATAACTCAAGGCCTTTTTCTCAAAGACTCCTACATTACGATTCAGCCAAATATGCCGACAAAGGATTGCAAAACATACATTCCATTTAATTCCATAGACTATAAACTTTTGACTGATATTCCACTCCACCCAGCTACTAGCTACTATCATGTATATAAAAGAAGATACTTCTGTATTGATACGGGAGCAATTCAGACCAACACCCTGTCGCCACAGTACAATCTCGTAAAGCATGTAATATATCTTCATAATCCCCATCACACATACCACATCTTGGATGATTTTGCAAACCCCTACTTTCTTTGAATGCATTCGTCATTAGTCTTTTACGAACACACAGCCACAAAAACATTCGAACCCGTTGGGGCACTGAAAACTTCCAAATCTTCTTCCATGGGCCTCTTGATGACGTGTCAACATTATCACATAGCGAATAAGCTGATCTAATTGAAAATGATCCATCACATGTGGGAGTCCATATAGGAACATCGTTACCCCCTTCTCCCATTTGGATCTGCACGGGCTATGGCATTTAGCACCACTGGGGGAAGAAAAGAACGTAATGTATCCGAAACTCCTGATGCAAGCATGAAATGATCCACAGTTGTCTCCTTTAACTCATTTGGTATCGGTTGAATAATATACCTTTTCATACCTTCAAAATTAGCACTACAAAAAAAAGGCCATGTTGTCACGGTTTTGTGATAAAACCGTGACAAAAAGGTGACAAAAATGGGGGAAAAAATTCATTAAATTTGTCACAGTTTCAACAAGATAACTATGACAAATTTGGCGCGAAGCTCCTCTCCACATAGAGAAAAAACACTCTTATCACGGTTTAAGACATTAAAACTGTGACAAAGTTCAATACTTTTTTTAAAAACATAAAAACTTTAATTTTTTTAATTTAAAATTATTTGTCATTGTTTGGTAAGGGAAACCATGACAAATAAATATTTGTCACGGTTTCCCTCTGTTACGGTTGTCATTCGTAACCGTGACACTTTGTCACGGTTCTCCCATTAGAACCGTGACAAAACGTACGGTTTTGTCACGTTTCTGACAAAAGAACCGTGACAGAGTTTGTTCCGATTTTCATTTGTCACGGTTTTGAAATAAAGCCATGACAAAATTGCCTCGATTTGTTAGTATTTAAACCGGATTTTGTGATGGTTTTTCGATTTGAATCGTGATAAATATCTCCTCTTGTCACGGTTCTTTTCCCTTTGTCATGGTTTTTACAATGGCGAGATCTTTTAATAAATAATATATCTAAAGATTTGGTTACCGATAGAGCACAATGGCATCGTGCGATTCATATAGCCGACCCACTTAGTGAGATAAAGCTTGGTTATTGTTGTCATGGTTTTTACAAACCGTGACAAATGCATTTGCCACGGATGGTTACCGTGATAAGACATGTTTGTCACGGTTAAAACCGTGACAAATTTTCTATTTGAACCGTGACTAATGTCCTATTTTCTTGTAGTGTAGGGACCCACCGATCTTCCCAAAACTTCACTTTAACCCCATTCCCTTACTTCCAACCTAACCCCCTTTTTACTGTATCCCAAGATTTAGAGATACCCTTCCAGGCTGAAGAGCTGCTACATTTTGGACTAACTTTTGGAATTAAATCCTCCCCACATTTATACTTTTCCCTCATAAATCTCACCCAGAGAGAATCCCTCTTCTTTACCAGGCCCCACCTGAGTTTAGTCATGTACGCCGAATTAAGCTTGACGGTACTACGAAGTCCTAGACCCCCTACATCTTTATTTTTACACACATCCTCCCACGCCACCAGGTGCATTTTCTTTACAGTTTCCTATTACCCCAAAGAAATTCATGACTTTTCTTATCAATTTCATTACATGTACTTACTGGTAATACCGAAGTTTGCATTGCATATGTAGGTAGTGCTCCCACCACTGACTGAACTAACGTATGTCTTGTCGCGAAGGATAACATGTGGATTTTCTAGTTCGCCAAGCGTTGATCCATCTTATCTAGAATATACCGATAAGTTTCTTTCGACACCCTCTCATGATGTAGAGGAACTCCTAAATATATGTCTCACCTATTAGCATCTCATATGGTGCATATTTGATGAGAAGAAAATTCTTGATTTTTGACCATTAACTTTCTGCCCCTATTATATAAAATCAAAAAAGTAAATAATATTTCTTAAAAAGGTAAAAAGTATTATTTCTTATTGTTAACCATAATTCTTGATAAGAGTTTATGCTTGGGTTTTTTAAAGCCAATATTCAAAGAAAATATCAGATAACCCTCTCTGTAGCAAACAAATTTTAGATTCCTCCCATAAAAACCTGAAATTCCACTTAGCCCCAAGACAAAGTGATATTATATGTCTCACCTAAAAGACCAAAATATCCTTATTGATTCCATGATTTTTGAGACTTGGAAATACTCACATTGGTGTTAGAAATAAGCACAAACGTCTTGAAATCTTCCCATATGAGTTTTAGAAATCCATTTGTGAATTGTTGTATACTTTAATGTTCGATTCCATGATTTTTGAGACTTAGAAATACTCACATTAATGTTGGAAAGAAACACAAATCTCTTGAAAATACATTTGTAAAATGTTATATACTTTAATGTTGGATTCCATGATTTTTAAGATTTAAAAATACTCATGTTGATGTTGAAAAGAAGAACAAGTGTCTTGAAAATTTTCCATATGTGTCCTAAAAATCGAATTGTGAAATATTGGATATTTTAGTGTTGGATTCTGAGTCCTTAAACTTGAAAATACTCATATTGATGTTGGAAAGAGGCACAAACATCTTAAAAATCCTCATGTGTGTCTTGTATTTTGGTTTCAAAATTCAATAAGGACATCTTGATCTTTTATGTGAGACATTTAATTTCACTTTGCCCTCCTAGGGACAAAGTGAAGTTTCAGATTTTTGTGGGGGAAGTTTGAAAGTTTTTGCTACATAAAGGGTTAAATGATATTTTCCCGGGTATTAATTAATAGGACTAAGTTTAGAAAATTTAAATTGGGATTTGAGCACTGAGGATCAGTCGAGCCCTAGTGTAAGGATAGTGGGTCTAGCACTACAAAAAAACAGGATATTAGTGACGGAAATTAGAGACGGAAAAATATCAGTCACTAATCTGCGTGTAATGCATCACAAATTCCGTCACAAATGTTGGTAACGGAATCGGAGACGGATTTGTGTCTGAAATTTGTGACAGAATTTTTCTGTCACTAATTTCCGTCACAAAAAAAAATTTATTGACGGATTAGTGATGGAAGTCATTCCGTGACAAAATTCCGTCACAAAGCTATCACAAATTCATCGCTAATTTTTGTCACAAACTTCCGTCTTAAAGTTTGTCCCAATTCCGTCACAAATGTGTCTTAAATTCCGTCACTAATTTTAGGGACAAATAATTCCAATTTTTGAACAAAAATTAGTGACGGGAAATTATACATAGCGAAATTTCGTCTCTATTCCGTCACAAATATGTTGTCACAAATTAGAAAATCCACATTTGTCACGGAGTTATTTATGTCACAATTCCATCACTTTAATATTTATTGATAATAAAATAAAGGTTTCATGTGCATCTAATTTTCTAAAACTAGTTTTTCTAGATATTTTTAAAAAATTACCCATCACCTTAAAGTATTTAGTATTAGCCTTCCATAAATCCCTCCAAAATAAAAATTTTGGCTCCAAATATTTTTATCAAAAGTTCAAAACTGGAGCATTTTGTTTTGGCTCCAAATACATACTCTGCGCGCTTTTTCACACAAAAAGCCCTAAACCTCTTCCCCTTCCTTTGCTCTGTGTTCTGCCCTCTGCTCGTCCCATCTTCCTCTTCCTTCTGCAGCGAGAATCATCACTGTCCCATCTTCCTCGTCCTTCTGCAACGAGAAGTATTTTTAGGAAGGTATGATACTTTCATTTTTCTAAATCGACGCCTCATTGTTTCTTTTCTTTCCCAGAAAATTTTTCACAGCGTATTGTTTGCATCTTCTGCGTCGTTGAGCAATAAACTAGTTTGATGCTAGCTACTGCTTCTTCCCTTTCTGCTTTCTGGTTTTTTTTTAATTTGATCGTTGAGCAATAGTTTCCTATCTTCTGATTAGGTTCGCTATTTGTTGTTTTTTATTATCTCTTTTCCATTTTTTTTCTTTTTTTCGTCCTCTAATTCAAATAATCTTCCTACTTCCTTCTTGATTATAAATCATCATCCTATCTTCCACTTCATCCCTTCTCTCTTTCCCATTCCACCGGATTTAGCTTCTCCCTCTGCCGCTCCTCCCCTCCCCGCCGTCCTCCTCCCCCCGCAAATGATTCCCGCCACCTTTCAGGTTTCGATTTCCACATTCCTCACTATTCTTTTTTCGATTTCATGCTTTCATTTGTAGAGAATTGCATTATCTGAGTTTTTAGTTTTACCCTGGATTGTTTTCTGATTTTCATATTATTTTTAGTTTTTAGTTTTTAGTTTTTCTTCATTTTGAAATACTCCTGGATACTTAATATCATACCTTGTTGATTATTTTTGAAATTTTACTCCAAGTTTGTTTCACATTAGGTGTGTTATGAAATACTCGATTGGTCCCAATTATCTCTGCAGGACCGCAGCACAATTTGCTGCGCCTACCTCCATCTTCTTCCAGCTTGAAGATACAAAGAAGAAACAAGTGAGGCTCTACAAGTGAATACAAAGGCTCATTTACTGGGTATTGATTCTAATTGATACTAATTTGGTTAACTTGGTTTTTGGTTGCAATCTCCACCACTTAGACTTTAATCCTCTGTTCGCCTTCTAGGTATCTATTTCCTAGGTGGTTTTGTTATATATGTTGTATTTTGTGTTTTTCTTTTTCAGATGTGCTTCCTAGATTGCTTTTAATTATTAGTCTCCAGTCTATGATTGCTTTGTTGATGCCATACTTGTAATTTAAAAATATAAATACAGAACTTGTCCACTTCTTCTGAAGACTATTAAGCACTAAAATTTTCATTGGAAGTGAGATATGCAGCTGTAATTTAGTTTCCTTTTTTTCTTTTAAATTAAAACTTGTATCTCCCTTTCCTTGAGTCATTAAACGTTAAAGTACATTGCCTACTCCTTCCTGCTTTTTCAAAAAAACAAATTGATCATATTCTTAAGATTTTAGCTTTATATCACTGTTCATTTTTATGCTTTCTAATTGGCTAATGAGAAGAGCTTTCTGATCTACATAATCTCATGTTTTATCTGGACGGGAACTTCTAATCTTTTAATACTGGTAGTGGTCAAAAAATAGGTGTGTTGTGTTTGACCAAAGATTAAAATATGATATTTCTTAATTTATAAGACATGGCTTTATCTTAATCATTCTTAAAACTTCAGCTCTATTTTACATGCAGAGAAGCATATCACATGGCTTTATTTTATGAAGAATAGGATTCACGCAATTAGTGGACTTTTTGAGCGGAGGTAATGTGTTACTTCAGCAACAAAGTTTAAATTATTATATTGTACCTTTTGTAATGATTTATTTTGAGTTTTAATATTGTGGTGATTTGTATACTATTTATTTCTAACCACATGTTATGCAGATGCCATCGCGTCCTACTAAGTGTAAAGCCTTATTAGGTCCTAATAGGGGGGAACCATCCTCTATACCATTAAGGGGTCCATCATCTATACCTACACCTACTCCATCATCTACACCTATTACATCATTTGTACCTACACCTACTCTTAATGTGGGAGAACCATCAACTATACCTCCAATAACTTTACCATCTATTCCTACATCATCTCCAACAACTTCATCTATCCCATCACCTGAAACAGAATGTTCACATCCCCCTCATCCACATGGTGTACTCGATACTTCAAGAGCATGGGGTTGTGACCCCTTAGATGGTCGAACGTGGATATATCCTGAGAATCAATCGTAAGTCAAGAGGGTTACTTTATTTGATCTTTTCATTTAGAAGGTTAAAGATAGTCTAACATTTATATTGGTTTATGTATTATTAGGTTTTGTCCTTCTGTTCAAACTGTACGAGCTATTCTTCCTGTCATTCAAGGAAAATTCGAACATGCATGTTGTACATGGAAGGCCACACCTCCTCAAGTGAAGGAAATGTGGTTTAAGGAATGGGCAGTATACCTTTATCACATTTGTATTCATTTAAATTTATTATATTTGTATTATGGGTAAGATTTTATCTCAGTTTTGATATTTGTATCTTCTACATTATGCAGAAAGAATTTAAGTGGTTGCCACAAGATGATGTTGGTATTAAGAAAAGCTGGAATTCAAAGGGTTCAGAAGTATTAAGGCATACAATGCATAATGTTAGACAAGACCTGTTTAAAAAAAAAATAGGCCTAATTGGATTCCCCCTAATGTGATGGATGAATTCGAGAGAATCTGGACATCAGAAAATTGCAAGGTAAGAATTTAGTTTCAAATGTACTCATTGTTTCATTAATATATGATCTAATGCATCATCATAAATTCCTATAGAATGTTTCAAATGTATACAGATTTATAGGGGAGACAACTTATTATGCACTCAACATAAATGGGATAGCATTAAACCATTGTTTGCTTGAATTACTTTTCCTTTCTTTTATTGTGTTTTTAAACTGTTGGTTGTAGCAACTTGGATTGAAAAGTTTGGATTTGATCGGATAAATGAAATATAAATGATTATTATTTTTATGTGCAAAAAGCATCTTTCTTGGAACATGGTACAGTGCTAGACACTTGAGCAGTAGCGTTAATATTGATTCTCTGGTCTATGTAGTGGCCATCTCTACCTATGCTTTTTCGGTTACTCTCTTTTTATTTAATGTCTTCTCTTAATTAAAGATTGCAGACATCAAATGGGTTTGAGATGTGATTTCTTTAGTAAAAAACATTTTCTGGCATGTCATAGAAACAATTATTTATTATAGTATAAAAATTTTATGGCATGTCATGGTAAAAAAATTCATCCTGCGGTGCTGTGAACTTATTTCTGGCCTTGATATAGTGAAACATTCTTCCGATTAATTGGTGTTTCATTGTTGTTTTTTGTTTTTCAATTGATAACAATTTTAATTCCTTTATTAGCTTGTTTGATGATCTTTGTTTTCTTGGGTATTGCTCTATCTTTTGGCATGGCTCTTGGATATCATATCTATATGTGCTTGCTTGCTTTTAAGTTAATTTTGTGTGGCTGCCATCATTACTGTCCTATTTCATTTAGCTGAGCAAGAATTAGTCTACTGTTGTTTGTTATCATCCACCTAGGTCTATTTCTTATATATTAAATTTTTCTACTTATTATTTTCTATACTAGGAACATTATATGAGGATCAAGGCATCAAGAAGTTCTGGTATGGATTCTCCAAGTGTGCAATCAAATGAGCTAGAAGAAACAGAATGAAACTATCTTATCAAGGTTGGAAGCATTTGAGCAAAAATTATCTGGTCATGTCAACAGTTCAAACATTAAAGCTAATGATGGCACATCCTGAATAGTTACTAGATTGGTTGACTATATTATGACTTTTGTGGCTTGTTTGATACATTTTAAATTCAGTATTTTAATTTTATCTTGTTGGTAAGTTGTTGGATGATAGATTGGTTATTCATGCCAATGGACTCCTATATTTTGTATAATTTAGCTTCAAATTATTATTATTATATGTACTTCGTTTAATTTTATTTTCAGTCATTTGGATAGCATTGCATATAATTTTTGCAAAAAAAAAATGCAGTGAAAATTGAGATTTGAAAAAAAATGAAAAAGTTAGAGACAGATTAGTGACGGAAATTCTATCACAATGTTGTGACGGATTTGTGACGGAAAGTGTCACATTTTTTGGTCAAAATTTTTTCCACAAAATAGAGACCAAAATTTTCCGTCACTAATCTCTGACAAAATAGCTTATTCAAATAATTAGTGACAAATATTTCCGTCACTAATCCGTTACAAAATAGCTTATTCCAATAATTAGTGACAAACATTTCCGTCACTAATCTGTCTGAAACACATGTTAAGTTATCCAACCTTTTAGTGACGGAATTTGCAATTAGTGACGGAAATTCCGTCACAAATTTGTGACGGATACTCCGTGGCTAATCTGTCACACTTTTGTGACGGAATTTTGTATTCCGTCACAAATGTAAATTAGTGACGGGGTTTTTGGAGACGGAAAAATTTCTGTCACTAATCCGTCTCTAACAAGTTTGTGACGGGATTAGTGATGGAATTTCCGTCACTAAATTGTTTAGTGACGGAAATTCTGTCACTAAATTCCGTCACTAATATCCTGTTTTTTTGTAGTGTAGTATAAGCTACTTATCTTTATTATAAGATTCATTGACTAATTTAAGCATATCTATAAATCTAAATGAACTACCTATTTATGTTTTAATGATATTTTTGAGAAAAAACTTGTGTACTTGTAAATTTCCATGAAGATAAGGGGTGTTCACTTTTGTTTCCTTTCCCACGTTCAATTATGATATTTTGGGATGTAATTGTCCCATCTTGAAAATGTTTGAGATTAGACAAAAGTGAAATGAGTAAAAATTATAAGAGAATTACAGCTAGATCCCATGAAAAGTAATTAATCACAATTAGGTCCCAAAAAATCATTAAATTATATTAAAGTCTCTAGAGGCCTATGTGTATTAAATTGAATGTGTTAGAAATAGTTAATACAGTTCAATGAGTTGTCAATAACAACTAGGTTTTTAAATAATTGTCAATAAGAGTTCATTGAGCTGTATCGATAATTCCCAAGATATGCGATTTAATATTACCCAGGCCCCTAGGGATTTCAATGTAATTTAATGACTTTTTGAGACTAATCGTAATTAATTAACTTCCTTAGTCTAGTTATAATTTTCCCTAAAATTATTGCCGAGAGTCATGAAGCAAGCTTTGTATTATCACAGCTTTTTGTCAAGTACGAAATATCTTTATAAAGGATATAGATAATTGATATTTTTCATAGATACGATTATTATATTGGTTATATTTTAATAAAAAATTATAAAAATCTATGACTTTAAATATCTCATATATCTAATACCTAATGTTTTTATCTTTACTAGGGTATCTAATTTTTATTAAAGATAGAATTAATATATTTTATATAGATATTATTTATATAAAAAATATTATTTTAAATATTTATTTTCCCTATATATAACCCTTAAAAAAAATACTAAGATTGATTTATTTTGATATTTTTAACATCATACTTAGTTATATAATAAATCAAAACAGCAAACTTATTTTAACATTTCTATTAACTTTATAAAATCCAGAAAACAATATTGTTAAATTTAATTTTAAAGCCACATTATTATAAGAAAAACCTCTTGAAGCGTAAAATTGAAAAAATTAACTTCACTATAGGTGTTTTTTGCCATCAATTTCGCAGTTATTAAAGCCATAAGCGACTACTTTTGATCATATATGTGTATGTTGTTGATAGATTATATCTATAATAATAGATAGAGACGGTTACATAACTTGTTTTCAAAAAAAAAAAAAACACACACACACACATTTAGCATTATAATGTTAATAATTAATTGGAAAAGTTCTTAGGTGAACCAGGTGCACCATATCATTTGTGGTCTGACCAATCACAAATGAATACATTAAGTATGATATGGAATTTTTAATCTGATATGACACCCTAAAAAAATGAACTAACTGATAAAAATATTTTCTCAATTTGTAAAATAAAAAAAATTGAAAACATGAGATCCAATTTTTTTTGTACTAGTTAATTTTTTTAGGTTGTCAAGTCAGATTAAAAATTCAAAGTCAAACCCTATATTTTACTTGAGATGCTTCAGAATATAAATGACGTAATGCACCGAATTCACCAAAGAATTCCAAAATAATTGATATTGCAAACTCACCAATATTCTCATATTACTGAGTCAAACCCTATATTTTAGGTTGTCAAGTCAGATTAAAAATTCAAAGTCAAATCCTATATTTTACTTGAGATGCTTCATAATACAAATGACGTAATGCACCGAATTCACCAAAGAATTCCAAAATAATTGATATTGCAAACTCACCAATATTCTCGTATTACTGAGTACAAACTTGGCTTTTTTATTAAATAAAAATAGCAAGCGGTGACATGTCCATATATTCATATGTGTATATATATATACATATAAATATATATAAATCCAAAACAAATCAACATATTTAACCGATTAAAAAAACTCATAAAACAGAATGCCCATTATTTGATACCAAGGTAAATTCATTGAGCTATAAAATAAAATCCGAATTCAAAAACCTAAATCAACAAGATAAAATATATTAAACACCCATTATCTTATAAGATATAAGGTGTGTTTGGATTGACTTATTATGAGAAAATAAGTCCTTATTTTCAATATAAGCACTTAAAATGGGAACATTATTAACTACAACAGAAAACAAAAGCCCATTTTATTTTATTTTATTTTTTAAATCCTAAAGCTCAATGTGGAAACAGCTCTATAAACACCCTGGTGTCACACGAACTCTTCAGAAGCTGAAGGATAATGGAAGGCTACAATGTTTATCTTCCCCATGAGATAATCCACAACATTCTCAAAAGACTTCCGATGAAATCCCTTATTCGATTTCAAAGTGTGTGCAAAGACTGGAAAAATATCTTGAAGGACCCATTCTTCATTGCAGATCACCTCCAACGATCCTGTCACCAATCTTTTCTTCTGCCCCGTCGACTTTATGAAGAAGACGAGCATTTGCACTTACTTTCATTGGATTCCAACGTTCTTCAACGCCATGACTTTGATAACACACCTCTCATCCATTGCTTGTCGCGTTTTAAAATAACTTATATGTGGCAAGTTAATATCGTTGGTTCCATCAATGGCTTGCTCTGTGTTAGAATCCGCCATAATGTTTTGTTTCCTCCAATCCTTCTTCTTTGGAATCCAGCTACTAAAGAAATTAAAGAGGTACCTAGAAGTAATGATGATTTAATGGGTGATTGGTGTATAGGATTTGGGTTCAGTGCAATTGCTAATGATTACAAGATAATTAGGATCCACGGTTATAAGGGTTATCGTGATGAGAATGGCAATGTATATTGGGACTACACAAAAAATGTGAATGGGGCACAAGTGTATTCATTAAGCACAGGTTCATGGAAAGACGTAAAATTTAGCACCATAGAGGGTGTATATGTGTGTCCTAGAAAAGCCACCACTAATAGCAATGGAGCCATTATTTGGGTGGGGGAAAACAGAAATAATAGGAGGGAAGTCATAGTTTCATTTGACATTGAAAGGGAAGTGTTTACATTGATACCAATGCCTCCTTTACACTGTCGCTCATTCTCCATTCCTACTATATATGACAACAAACTAGCTCTTCTTCAATACTATCCCAATAGTAGTGGATCTTGTAATTCCATTCATTTGTGGGTGATTGAGCATACATGTCCTTCTGGAGGGAAACGGATCAGTTGGATTAAAATATATAGTGCCGAACCCAGTCTTCATCCATACTTGTTATTTCCAATGAATATATGGAGGAATGAAATTGTTTGCAGGGTTCAGGTAATGTCTGGGTATGATGAATTGGATGGCTATGAAAGAACTTTACGTTTGTTGAATCCCAGGACTAATGAAGTTAAGAGGTTTGTTATGGATAATAAATGGGATTGTCTTGTCTCTGTCTATAATCATGTGGAAAGTCTTGTACCTGTATGTGGAAGAACCTTGATCTAAGTCTTTTGTGTGGAAACTAATTATTAAGATCGTTAATTTGATTGTTCATAAAGTTTTGATGCCCTTTTGATGAGATGTTATTTTGAATGATGAATGCAGCAGACATATTCGCTACCAAATATTTTTTCTGGTTTTTTTATCTGTTTTTTTCTAGCTTTATTTGACATATACATATGTGCATTTCTTTATTTTCAAATACCAGATTGCTCATGTGTGGATTATCTAGGATCGGTGGAATACACCAATAGTTTTTATATCGTGAGAGTAAACAAAAGTTGGTGAAGTAAATTTTATTTTCTTTCCTGTTAATATAATTTCTGATGGATTTGATTAAAAAGCATAAGCAATGAAATTTAAAAGGGTTAAATATACTTTTAGTCCTTATATAATTTGCTTTTATTTGTGTTTTAGTTCATGAAGTTTTAAAAAGGTGGTTTTAGTCTCTCAAATTTAATATGTTTAAGACTTTTAGTCCTATAATCTAGAAGGAATTTAATATAAGAAGACGAACAGAGGTTGAGTATGAGTTGGATGAGAGCCTTGTTTTGGAAAGTAAACCCTCGGCCGTAGTGGCGTTGGCGAGTGTTTCATTAAAATTTTAAAAATTTCTTTATCTTTTTTACACTTTACACTTCTAAAATGTTTAGGTTAAATACAATTATCTAGATGTTCATTTATAATTGAACACGAAATAAATGATATTTGCATATTTTTCGAACTCGCAAATTAACTCTCTAATTTTACCGTTTTTAAGTTTCTAACTAACCAAAACATGTTATAAATCACTTAAATTCGTACTAACTAGTTATAAACTTAGTTAAACCCACGAATTTATACGTCGAGTTTAACGCTTTTATGTTTCCGACTTGCGATATAATATTGTCATTGTCAATTTGCTCTAAATCTCATGTTAATTATTTTTATTTGATCATATTTAATGAATTTATATATGAATTTTTATAGAAATATCTTTATTGAATTTGATAAAGTATGAATGGTGATATATTTATTATCAATTATTGATATTTAAAATATATTCAAGTTAAATTGCTTTTATATTTCTTATTTAATTATATACTCTATACACATATTATTAATAAAAGTAAAACTCTTACAAGTAGTTTAGTACGAGTTTACTATCTGAATTCACGATTTGATTTTACATTCTTATCTTGAGTTTATTTAAATACATGAGTTTTACAAACTTGAATATTTGATTACCTTCAACTTTCTCTTTAATTATAAAAGGCATTCTGGTATTTTAAAAACATATCTAGAAATTAAGAATTTATAAAGATTGTTTGCATAAATTTAGATTTTAGTATTTCCAGTTTAATACATTTGGGAGTGAAAATTAATTATTTAATCCGTAAAGTTTGAATGAGTTTACAAATCAGTTCTCATAATTAACTTATCTCGTTGCGATTTCAGTCTTTATACTTTCATAGCTTTTATAAAAGAAAATGAAAAAACACGTTTAAGATTGTAACGAACAACAATTTATATTGAAAGTTAACCAATATTCTTGTATTACTATTGAGTACAAACTTAGACTTTTTTTATTAATAAAAATAGCGCGTGGGCCGGTCACATATTGATTTTGAATGTGTTACCATTATTATTAGGTAAAATAAGCATTTATATTTTGGTTGTGAATATCCCAATAGAGGGAGGGTCAATTGGTGATTAAAAGGTGAAATACGGAGTGGTTGAGATGTGGGGAGAAAATGCAGGGGGTTTGATTCATGGTTGATTTAATTTGTTAGTTAAAAATTTTATTTTATTTTCTGGTCTTTTTAAATAATTATTTTTTTTAAGTTCATCCATAGCAAATAAATTTTTTTCTTGCTCCTCTTCCTTAATTTTCTCTCTTTTTTATTAATAAAAATAGCACCCAGGCCGGTCACACATACGAAAATCCAAAACAAGTCAAATATAAATATCTAACCTATTCTTTTTTTTTTTACCCACGAAAAAAAAAGAGAAATTCTTATGTTAACCCAATATTTTTTTAAATATATTAAGACAAATCCGTGGGGAATAAAGTTAAATTTGAATTCAAAAATCTAAAGGTAGGGGAGATTAAGACAAATCCATGGGGAATAAAGTTATATTAAGACAAATCTATGAGATAAACAAGAAGATAAAACAAAATCCGGTTTTTTTCCTAGGCTGTGTTTGGTTCAACCGAGGGTAGGGGAGGGGGGTTCATTAAAGGTAGGTGGGCGTAGGGGTAGGGGAGAGAAGGTTATGAACTTTGTTTGGTTGGAATAGAGGTGGGGGATTAGAGGTATTTTAATAATTCTTGTTTGGTTCGGGAGGGAAGGTGAGGGGAGCTAAATATAAATTGACAATTATACCCTTATTATTTATTTAGATTCTTTCTTCTTTTTTTATATTGAAATCACTATTAAATTTATACATGCTACCTCATCAATTTAAATATCTTAAAATATATTACCAGAACCAAAAACCAATTAGATACTCTAACCTTTTAAATTAAATAATTCTGTAGTTTTAATTTTAGAATTTTAATCTTGGATACTCAAATATTTGACATATTTAAAAAATATTATGAAGCTATCATAACTAATTTAGTTATGAAATTATAATTGATTTTTTCCATCAAATCTGCCATTCTATTTTCTTCCTTGAATCTCAATAGCTTTTTTCCCATCAGAGTCTCTTGATTAATGCATATTCAAAATACTGAATCAGTTATTTTTTCTAAAACCTATGACAAAGATTAAGCAAGATTTACGTTACTTTAAAATCCAATGAACATAGATATACGTGTGTATGTGTCTCAGATTGACGCCAATTTTTGGGGAGGCCAACTATATACAATGCTAAAATAATTTTGCATCTAAAATAATCAAAGTATAAACTTAATTATATGATCAAAGTATATCAACCAAAATAACCCATCACATAAACCTAAAAAAATTGTGCATCTCGTGGTATCCATTAAAGTAGCTTTATCAACGCCTCTTTCTTTGCATCAATGGGCAAATGAGAAAAAGCAAACACGTAACTCATCATCTCTTATCTGGTTCACAAAAGCTTGATGGCGCTCCACATCAGTTATTCCTTCTACCTTCATGACCTCATCATAAAGTGTCTTAACAAAGCAGCGGTGTCGGCGACGTCAGCGGAGGAGGCGGCATCGACAGTAGTGGCGGAGACTGGAGAAAGGTACACAACAAAGGCACAATCACAAGATCTAATATGATACTCCTCTGGTCCTATTTATAGGGCAGAGAGAGAAGGTTTTATTTTGTCCTATATATAAGTCACCTCATTAAATATTTAGTGTGAATGTACAAGTTTACCCTTCATTTATTATGTGTTAGTTGACTTTATTTTCATGTGTTATAGTGGATATTTAATATGGGTAAAGTTGTAAATTTGTTGGATTTTAGTGGAAAATTAATGAGTTTTAAGGCTTTCCTTGATCTGTGTGAAATATGCTGAAAATGACTTATAAATAGGATCAGATGAGTATACTCTTGCAAGAAAATATAATCTACTATGACCTGCTCTTACAAGAAAATAGCTCACAAACCCACAAATTTCCACATTATATGACCTCTCAGCACACGTGAAAAGAATGGAATGAAGGCATAACAAGTTGAAGAGCCAACAAAGCGGCAACGTCAGTGGTGTCGAAGGTGGAGGCGCAACAGCTGGAGGAGGACTGAAGAAGAGCCCTTCGTGTGGAGAGAGCAGAGAGGTCACACGGCTGGTCTGCCTGGTCATGAGAAAAATGAAGAGGAAGAAAGGGTTTTAATTTTAAGGGTAAGTTGGGAATATTGGAAAATGAGTATGGGTATTATGGTCAATATGAGGCAGCAAATTTCTTAACCCTCCAAAAAAACCCAATTTGAGGGGACAAGAGAAGGAGGGGAGGGGCTCACTAGATGACAAAAATGTAACCCTCCCCTCACCTCCATTTTTTAAAACCAAATAAGGTTTTTACCCTTCCTCCCCACCCCTCCCCTCCAAAAAACCCCCAACCAAGCACTACCTAAATCCTAAAGCCCAATGCGGAAACAACCCTAGAAGCATATGCCTGGTGGTGCCACACGAACTCTACAGAAGCTGAAGCCAACAACACTGTGAACCGTTGATAATGGATGGCAACAATGTTTATCTTTCCCATGAGATCATCCACAACATTCTCAAAAGACTCCCCATGAAATCCCTTATCCGATGTCAATGTGTGTGCAAAAAGTGGAAAAATATCTTGAAGGATCCATTCTTCATTGTGGATCACCTCCAACATTCCAGTCATCAACCTTCTCTTCTCCCCCGTCGAAATTGTCAAGATGAGTCTTTGCACCTACTTCCATTGGATCCCAACTTTCTTCAACGTCATGAATTTGATAACACACCTATCATCCGTTCCTTGTCGCATTTTAAAATAGCTCGTATGTGGCATGTTAAGATCGTTGATTCCATCAACGGCTTGCTCTGTGTTAGAATCGGCTATGATGTTTTGTTTCCTCCAATCCTTCTTCTTTGGAATCCAGCTACTAATAAAGAAATCAAAGAGGTACCCAGAATTAATGATGATTTAATGGGTGATTGGTGTATAGGATCTGGGTACAGTGCAATTGCTAACGATTACAAGATACTCCCTCCGGTCCTATTTATAAGAACCTGAAATTTAAATTGTTTTGGTCCAAAATATAAGAGCTCGCCTTGGAATCTGTTATCATTTAATGCCATTTTTCCTATTTTACCCCTACTTATTAACACTCTCTTTTATAGTATTTATTAATACTCATACTTACATTTTCTCTCTCCAATCTCATCATAAATAAGGGTAATATTGGAAGAACGGTTATTTTTCAGACATATTTATAACTCTTAACTAACTTTTACATGTTTTCTTAAGAAGCGTTATTTGGTGGCTGAGCTCTTATAAATAGGACCGGATGGAGTAATTAGGATCCTTGGTTATAAGGGTTATCGTAAAGAGAACGGCAATATACTACGTTGGGACTGCACAAAAATTGTGAATAGGGTGCAAGTGTATTCATTAAGCACAGATTCGTGGAAAGACGTACAATTAGGCGCCATAGAGGAGGGGGTATATGTGTGTCCTAGAGGAACCAACGTTAGTAATTAATAATGGAGCCATTATTTGGATGGGGGAAACCCGGAATAATAGGAGGGAAGAAGTCATAATTTCTTTTGACATTGATACCAATGCCTCCTTTACAATGTAGCTCATTCTCCGTTCCTACTATATATGACAACAAACTAGCTCTTCTTCAATGCTATCCCAATAGTGGACCTGGTAATTCCATTCATTTGTGGGTGTGATTGAGAATGCATGTCCGTCTGAAGGGACATGGAGTTGGATTAAAAAATATAGCGGCACACCCACTCCTCCTAGACATTTGTTATTTCCAATGAACATATGGAGGAACGAAATTGTTTACAGGGATCAGCGAAAGTCCGGGTATGACGAATTGGATGGTCATGAAAAAACTTTATTTTTGTTGAATCCCGAAACTAATAAAGTTAAGAGGTTTGTGGTGAGTAGTAATTGGGATTGTCTTGTCTCTGTCTTTAATCATGTGGAAAGTCTTGTACCACTACGTGGAAAAACCTTGATCTAAGGCTTTTGGGTGGAAACTAAGTGAGATCACTGATCTGATAGTTCATAAAGTTTTGATGACCTGTTGAGATGTTATTTTTTTTTTTTGATAGAAAATGGAAACACAAAACAGAACTACACTATCTTCCTATCAGCTTGCAGAGCAGCATTCAAAAACTCAGGTGGACTCCCAAATATCGTTAGATGCATAGGTTGCTTCAAAGCATTTTTTGCCAATAGGTCCGCAGCGTTATTAGCTTCACGGCAACACCATTCCAGACTAACATCCCAACTTCTACTTAGAAACTGTTTGATCTCCGTCAATAGAACTGCTTCTTAATGATCTTCCTCCCATCCCTCATGAAGTAATTCAACAGCTTGTAGACAATCAGATTCAATTAGAACTCTTTCCTTTCTTAAATCCCATGCCAACCTCAGTCCCATCAAAATTGCCCAGCACTCAGCCTTCAAACAATTTCCTCCATCCAGTCTGACCATGAAACCAGCAACCACTGCTCCGTTCTGATCTCTCATGACACCACCACAACCCGCCAGTCTTCCCTTCTCATTACTCGCTCCATCAACGTTCACCTTCACCCATCCCTCTAAAGGAGGATTCCAAAAACCACTCCTATTTCTCAAATATCGAGATTCACATAAATTCACATCAGACCAATGCGCTTGAGCTATGACTTGCGCTAACATTTGGACTTTCCCCGATGATCTCCCAGAGAAAACACCCGAATTTCTATTCAACCAGAGTTGCCGACACAAAATTGCACACAGTACTGACCATGATACCTCCTTAACTTTACAGCTCTGAATCAAATTACAATAAAGCCACGCACAAACATTATTGAATTGGAAGAACGTACCTCTCAAATGCGGAGGTATTATTTCCTCCCAACACTCCTTTGCTATCGGACAATCTCTAAGGACATGCATAGTGCTTTCTTCTATCCCTTCACATTTAAAGCAACTGGACGAGTTCTGTAATCCACGAACTGAACGAAGAGCGTTCGTCATTAACCTTTCACGAGCTGCTAACCATAGAAAAGTCTTACACCTTTGTGGTGTCTTGACCTTCCATAACTTCTTCCACAAACCCCCATTAGATGTACCAGGATGCTGAGCAATTAAGCCATAAGCTGACTTGATTGTAAATGTTCCTGAAGCAGAAGGCCACCATATCGGAATATCACTCCCCTCACTTCCCAACTGAACAGTGATGTTATTTATAGCCTCCAAAACAACAGGAGGTAAATAGTACCCGAACTTGGACCAATCCCATCCCCCCGATACAGTACAATAATCACATACCTTATCTTTTTGCATAGATTCAGGTATCACATCATTTACATAATTATTCAAGGCACCATAATGGGGCAACCAGTGATCTCCCCAGAAACTTGCATTTTCCCCATTCCGTATCCTCCAACCCAAACCTTCCTTTATCTTATTCCACACATTCACAATCCCTTTCCATGCCTGTGATGCATTCGCTCTCTTCCTCATGATAGGCATAATATCATCACCACATTTATATTTTTCTCTCATCAGTTGAACCCACAATGCATCCCTTCTCTTGACTAAACCCCACCCCAACTTCATCATAAAAGACTCATTCTGTTTTCTTGCATGGCGTAAACCCAAACCACCCAAATGCTTCGGAGTACACACATCCTCCCAAGCAACTAAATATGGCTTCCTTTGGTGACCCACATTTCCCAAAATAAAACTCCGGCACTTCTTATCTATCTCATCACACGTAACTTTAGGAAGCCACGCTGATTGCATAGCATAACATGGAATTGCTGACATCACCGATGAAACAAGAGTATGTCGAGCAGCCAAAGATAGAGAGTTCACCTTCCAACCCTTCAAACGATCCTTCATCTTTGTTAAAACATATTGATACGTTCTCTTGGAAGCTTTTTCATGTAACAAAGGAACTCCCAAATACTTCCCTAAATCCACCGTAGTCGTAAATCCCATAAAAATGCTTATTTCCTCTCTTCTATGATGCCCTACATTATTTGAGAAAAAGATTCTAGACTTTGCCTCATTCACTTTCTCTCCAGAAGCTGCGCAAAAATCATCCAAGCAAGCTTTAATAATAGCAGCTTGGTCCATTGAAGCCTCAGCAAACAGAAAAAGATCATCCGCAAAAAACAAATGGGAGACCGCCGTTCCATTTCCTTTCAAACGAAAAGGTAGCCAGTTCCTTAAGTGCACCTCATTTTGAATAAGATGAGCAAACCTCTCAATGACCAATACAAATAGAAAAGGGAAAAGTAGGTCACCTTGTCTAACACCTCTGGATGGCGAAAAACAAGGCCCTGAATCACCATTCCAAAGAACCTGCATCTCCGGGGATCGGATACAACAATTAATCAGCTCAATCATCGTGGAAGGAAGATTTAATTCTTGAAGGCAACTAATTACAAAATCCCAGCGAACCCGATCATATGCTTTCTCAAGATCTATCTTCAAGGCCATAAAACCCTTCTTCTTCTTCATATTTATCATTGAATGAATAATTTCTTGTGCTACAATAATGTTGTCAGATCCATGCCTACCAGGGACAAAACTGCATTGATTCGGGGCAATAATTGAAGGCATAATTTTCTTCAAACGATTCGCAATAACTTTCGTGACCACCTTATACATCACATTACACAAACTGATGGGACGAAAATCACAGATAGTTTGGGGAACTTCAATCTTTGGGATCAACACGATATTAGTTCCATTAACCCTCTTAATGTCTTGCGGGTTACGGAAGAAATCCTTAGCCATACTGATCATAATATCCCCCACTACATGCCATTGATTTTGAAAGAAAAGAGGATTAAGACCATCAGGCCCAGGAGCCTTAAGAGGGCCCATGCTAAATAAAGCCGACTTCACTTCCTCCCCCGTCACCATTCTGCCAAACCAGTTCAAGGTCTCCATGGGATCGCTGGATAAGACCCACCAAAATTAATTGAAACGGCAGGGCTTGCATCATCAGTATATAATTTCTGAAAATATTTCATACCTTCCTCCTTCAACTCCTTCTCAGAATACACCCATTCACCTGCATCATTCATGAGAGCTTCCACCTGTTTTCTCCTCCTTCTACTATTAGTAATTGAGTGAAAATACTTCGTATTCTTATCACCATTAGCATACCAATTACACCTTGATCGCTGCAACCACATAATCTCTTCTTGAACATAACATTTTTCCAACTCTTCCCATAACTCCTTCACTGTTTGCCTCCCGTCACCGAATCTATGACCCACCAAATTCAAATTATCTAGCTTCTGAAGTAAGGTTGCTTTACGATGATTAATATTCCCAAACTTCTTTTTGTTCCATTCTATAACATTTTTCTTAAACAACTCAACATTGTTTTCCCATGGCCGCCAATTCCGCCAAGACTCCGCCACTACATTCCCAAAAGATTCATCCGTCACCCAAAGAGCAAAGAATCTAAAGGTACTATTCCTCCGAACACATCTTCCATATGGCCATTTTAACAACAAAGGGCAATGATCAGACTTATATCTTGGAAGATGAATAAGAGACACTTCCTTAAAATAAGTCAACCAGTCCTTAGTAGCAACAACTCTATCAATTCTGCTTGCTGATCCATTCCTCTGCCAAGTAAATTCAGGACCTTGAAAGTCCAACTCTTCCATATCACAATTTCTCAACCATTGAGCAAAAAGATGATCATGATTCAGAATACCTTTACCACTCGATCTCCTTTCATTATCACAAACTGTAGCATTAAAATCTCCCCCAACACACCACCTCGAAACTCCTTGATTTTGAATAAATCTCAATTGCTGCCATAAATCTCTTCTCTTAGCAAAAATAGGATGACCATACACTACAGAAAGATCCCAAGCATTTCTTTTCCCTTTATTAAACACCCCATGCAAAACTTGAGAATTCTTGTAGGTTACACTAAAATCAACCTCCTCATCCCAAAAACACCAGATACCCCCACTAAAACCATTAGCTTCAACAATTTCCATATTTTGAAAACCAAGACGACGGGCAATCCCCTTTGCTTTATCACCCTGCCTTCTAGGCTCCAAGAGAGCAAGGAACGAAAAATTATACTTCCTTTTGAGTTCAATAAGTAACCCAACAAAAGCCTTCCCTCCAGTACCACGTGAATTCCAAATTAATATATTGTAATCCATAAAACAATTAATTAATAATTAAAGTAACCCATAAAATAAAACTCAAGCACTATAAGACGTGATAACACCTCCCATTTCAACATCATTTAGCTCATGAGATAAAGAATCTGACCTTGTCACAAAGTCTTTCGCACTTATTGCACCTGGGTCCCATATCTCCTTTATGTCTCCATTATCTTTGTTTAACTCTTGCCTCCCAACGTTCTTTTCTTGTTCAGCTCCCTTGACCCCATTTTTGTCATTATTCACACCATCATTTCTATTGGCATGGGATTCTTTAATGACAATTCCAATAACTTTGGAATTTAACTCCTTCACCCCACTCTCTTTCGGCTCCAACAGGGAAGATTCCCCGACACCCAAACTCTTTTTTGCTTCCATTAATAAATTCATGCTCGAAGAATTCTTCTGCATCTCAGCTTCTTTTTTATTTTTTAATTCAAGAAGGTCCACCGATTTACATGCTTCAACACCTGCTCCCACATTCTTCGACCCCAGTGATTGACTCCTTGGCTTTTCCACCATCAATTCCTTCTTGCGAATAACGTCTCTCCCCTTCATCCCCTCATTAGAAAAAACAATTAATGGCTCTTTAGTGCTTGACCCCGGTGTATCTGTAACAGCTGTCTCCAACTCTTCCTTATTCAAAACGTTAAAGCGAGAACCCCGGGAGACACCTGCGAAATTCTGCCGTGAATTACGTCTACCACCCCCGGCTGAGCTTTCAGGAGATCCCTGCTTGCTCGGCCTCCGTGGGCGTTGAACTAACATCCAACTATCAAACATCATCCCCTCCTGCACTACGGTCAGATCATCAGAGCGCCCCCCACCATTAACGTCTTGCATATCAACACCTTCCTTTATACCAGCATCCCCATCCTTCTCCTCCTTATCACTTCCACCAGCCTTACTCTTCGAATGTACCTGTTCATTACTTTTATGGGGACAGTGATCAACCTCATGCCCGTAACGATCGCATTTAAAACATATAAGATGTATCCCCTCATACTGAACTCGAGTAACCTTTCCATTAATCAGAATATAAGGTCTCAGAGGTGAAGCCAGATCTAATTCTACACAAATACGTGCAAACCGACCTTTTTTCCTCTTCAAAGTTTGAGTATCCACCTTCAGAACATTCCCCACCTGTGATCCCAACACATACAAAGCACCTTTATCATAATAGTCTAGAGGAAGTTTAGCAAAACGAATCCACGCAGCAATCTTCGAAACAACTTCCCCTTCCGGATCAAAATCAGGTTTCCATGGTTGAACTGATATATAATGGTCAAACAAAAGCCAAGGACCTCCGGTCAAAGCCAACTCATAATCACTTTTGTTAGAAAAATGTATCACAAAAAATCCAGCCCCTACATCAATAGTTTCCACCGTACCAGCTTTTGCCCAGAGCTGTTGAACCTTTGAAGCCATATATAAAGGGTCTACCATCCTCCCGAGCAACTTTATAATCAGAGCATCCTTCCACTTTCTTGCCAAACGATCCTTCTCCTCCTGTGGAAAAATAACATTTGGGCCTAATGAAGTCATTTCGACCTTAATCCTATTCTTCCACCTATCCCCACTCCACCAGTCCTCCTCTTCCTCCTCAACCACTTCCTTCTCATTCAACACTGCCTCTTTGAAGGAACTCCACTTCGACTCCTTCACTGATGAAGCACCTGACGCCATTCCCTCTTCCTTCTCTTCATCATGCATAACCTCCTCATGCATCCATTCTTCATCACGCTGAATACGATTGCTCAAACCAGTATAACCAACTGACTCTGACTCTGGTCGAATCTTCTTCCTACTACGTTTCATTGCGTCTCTCTCTTCCAGCGACGGTGCTGGATTCTCTCTCTCTCTACTTCTCTCTCTCTCTCTCTCTCATAACCAAAATAGTCTTTTTTGATAGGAAATTACTAATATGATTGTATGCATTGTTGAGATGTTATTTTGAAAGAAGAATAATGCGTCGGACATATTCGCTACCAAATATTTTTTCTAGCTTTATTTTTTTATCTGTTTTTCTAGCTTTATTTTACATATAGATATGTGCATTTCTTTATTTTCAAATACCATACTGCTGATATACGGATTATGAAGGATTCGTGTAGTATACCGATAGTGTTTTATATCATGAGTCGAGTAAAAAAAAAGTTGGTGAAGTAAATTTTATTTTCTTTCCTCTTCATCTAATTAATTTCTGATGGATTTGATTAAAAAACATACGCAACGAAATTTGAAAGGGTTAAACCCAGTTTCAGTCATTATAATTTAATTTGCTCTGAGTAGGGTTTTAGTTCATGAAATTTTAAAGGGGTATTTTTAATCCTTTAAATTTAGTCTCTTTAAAACAATCAATTCTCATGGTTTTAAAAGGATCTAACGTAACAGTGTTAGTTTGTACCGATGTGTCATTAACATTGTTAATTTTATTGACTTACTTCAATAGCTGGATAAGATAACTTTGGGATAATGGATTTAAGAATTAAAATAAGGAATATTTTAAAAAGAAAAAAAAATTCTCTCTAATCAGCTTTTGATAGGAATTCAATATCTGAAGATAAACATGGGTCGAGTCCGAATTGGATAGGGTATGAAACCTCTCCACTTAATTTTCCCTCCACTTACCTCCATTCTTTCTGTTTTAAAGGTAAAACGATGTAGTTTTAACTAAATGGAGGTAAGTTGATGGAAAATTAAGTGGAGAGATTCTGGACCCAAATATAAAAGTCTTGACTCGGAAAGACTGGCAAGTGTTTCATTAAAATTTTAAAAATTTCTTTATATTTTTTATTCTCCACACTTCTAAAATGTTTAGGTTAAATTCAACTGCTCAAGAAGCTCATTGATAATTGAACGCGAAACAATTGATATTTGTCTATCTTCAACTTCTCTTTTTAATTATAAAAGGCATTTTTGTCTTTTAAAATCATTTAGAGATTAAGAATTTATAAAGATTGTATGCACAAATTTATATTTTGGTATTTCCAGTTTAATATATTTTGAATTTTCTCTATATGTAATCCTTTAAAAAAAAAATACAAAGATTGATTTATTTTGATATTGTTAACATCATGCTTAGTTTTATAATAAATCAAAACAGAAAAACTTATTTTAACATTCTATTAATGGTATAAAATGCAGAAAACAATCGATTGTTAAACTTGATTTTTAAAACACAGTATTATTATAAGAAAAAGCTCTTGAAGCATAAAATTGCAAATATTAATTTCACTATAGTTTTTTTTCCATCAATTTCACATTCGTTAAAACCATAATCTACTACTTTTGATTATTTATAAAATCAATAGATTGATGGTTACTTAACTTGTTTTGAAGAAAAAAAAATACACATTCAGGATTATAATGAATAATAATTGATATTGAAATCTCACCAATATTCCTATATTACCGAGTACAAACTTGGATTTTTTATTAAACAAAAATAGCTACGCAAATCCAAAATGAATGAAATAAAATCCGAATCAACATATATATATATATATGTATATATAAATCCAAAACAAATCAACGTATCTAACCGATTAAAACAACCCACAAACCAAAATGTCCATTATCTTATAAGGCAAATTCAAAAAGAACAGAGGGCTGAATGTGTAATTTTGACAATAAAAATTTTTGTGAAAAGCATCTGACACCTTAAGTTTATATGGGTGAAAAAATAACAATAAACCTTATAAAATGGATGCAATTTCGGCAAAACCATTAATTAGGGCAGATTTCCCTTACTTTTTTAAAGTAGACCCCACATAAAGTAATTTTAAATGCAATTTTTAGAAAGAATTGTTTAAAAACTTTTCACTCCTTCCTCCCACTCTCTACTCTCCTAACTCAGCCTAAAGTTTCTATTTTAACTGCCAACAACAATTAAAAAAGATTTGGAAAACACTCAATCACTCATCTCAATCTCAAGAAATCTAATCAAAATAGGAAATGATGATCAGAATAATCAATTAAAAACTTCTTAACCTCAATTAAGCCTATGGTTACCTATTCTGATAAGAAATAAAAAAAAATACTTTAGGCAGACCCAACCAACCCCAATCAACCAATCCTATCGAAATAGGCAGATTCCTATCCTAACTGATTTTACCAATTAAGAAAGTTTAAATGACAACACATTAGGCAGATTAAAAAAATACTATGGTTAAAAAAATAATCAATTAAAAAGCTTTTTAACCTCAATTAAGCCTATGGTTGCCTATTCTGATAAAAAATAAAAAAAAAATACTTTAGGCAGACCCAACCAACCCCAATCAACTAATCCTATCGAAATAGGCAGATTCCTATCCTAACTGATTTTACCAATTAAGAAAGTTTAAATGACAACACATTAGGCCTAATCAATCAATCTAGTTTCCTAATTAGAAGTTTTCTATTCTTGCTTTGTTTTTATTTTGATCATAATTCTTTGCACCTACATTGGAAATTTTAAACACATGTGAAGTATTTCAAATCCATAAACATCAAATACACAAGTGAATGCCCTATAATGCTCAAGTTATGCTGAAAATGCAATTAACTCTCTAATCCAACACCTAAGTATAAAAGTGTCTAATTCCCAATATATTTGCCTAGAGCAAGTGCTAATTTCTCATAATTATTAGACAAAAACACGTAATAATCAATTGCAATCAACGATATATAATTGTTTTGAGGGTGAAACATAATCATTTAGTGTAGATTTGAAAAAACAAAGAGGGTAAAGGGTCTTAAATAGCCGAGAAGTATTATCCAAGGAGAGCTGCCAGCATCAGGAAGTTTTTCTTGGACCTTAATAAGTACCCATGAAGTTATATTTTCGTAGCTTGAATGCCCAAAGTTAACGAAGAGGGAAACGGACGTTTGCCACGTCAGATTGAACGTCACGTCAGACTGATTGGGTGATGATGTGGCTTTGGTTATGGTTCTTAAATGCCTCGGAAGTTTTCTCAAAGGAGCACCTAGCACCCTGGAAGTTTTTCTTTGGTTCTTAAATGCCCCGGAAGTTTTCTCGAAGAATCTTAACCCAAACCACGTCATTACTCATTTAACAAGGGTTGCCTTTGATGTGGCATTCAAATATGACGTGACAAAATGGAAATCAAACTCAATAATTTGACTTAAATATAATTTAAATATGAATAGTTGATATTAAATATATCGACATTCATAATTTATCACACTCAATAAAGAAATTTATATATAAATTCATTGAATATGGTCAAATAAAAATAATTAACATGAGATTTAAAGCAAGTTGACAATATTGTTTCCTAAGGTAGAATCATAAAAACAATAAATCTGGTGAGTAAATTCGTAAGTTTAACCGATTTTACAACTACAAGAATTTAAGTGACTCATGACATGTTTTGGTTAGATAGAACCGTAAAAACGATAAAATCGGAGAGTCAACTCGTAAGTTTGACAACAATGTGTAATAGCAGTATAGCACCAAATGAATGCTCCATTTGGTCCATATATAAGAGGTAACATGAGAATTTATTCTGTCCACAATATTAAGAGATAATAAGTAAAAGTCAAGATAATAATTATTTGATTTCCATTTTTACCCTTACATATTGAATGTAAAGAAGGGGGAGAGAGTGTTTGTGTATAATAAATGATATAAGGATGAATGCCACATCAGAGTCAACCCTTGTTGAATGGATGATGACGTGGCTTGGGTTAACCTTCTTCGAGAAAACTTCTAGGGCATTTAAGAACCAAAGAAAAACTTCCAGGGTGATGGGTGCTCCTTTGAGAAAACTTCTGGGGCATTTAAGAACCTTAATCAAAACCACGTCATCACCCAATCAGTCTGACTGACGTGGCGTTCAATCTGACGTGGCAAATGTCCGTTTCCCTCTCCATTAATTTTGGGCATTCAAGCTACGAAAATAATATTGCATGGGTATTTAAGGTCCAAGAAAAAATTCCTGATACTGGCAGCTCTTTGGATAATACTTCCTGACTATTTAAGACCCTTTACCCAAACAAAAATTATGATATAATATCGCAGTTAATACATTACTACATTGGGCGTGTGCATGTGTGTGTATATATATATATAGTATCGGAAAAATTAGGTATGTATTTTTTATTTTGATTTATATATAATTATATGAATAAAATAATAAATCATTTGCTAAATTTTCGTTTTAATAATTGTCACGAATATATGTTAATTTATTTTATATTAATGGCATATGATAATTTTCAAACTTAACAATAATGGTAGAAGTTTTGTAGTTGTATCATTGATATATTATATCTGATAGATAAATCATTAATATGCCATCATGTTTAAATTTTTGAATCTGAATGAAAATTTTCAGAAAAATACCCGATTTGATATTTTTAAAATGTAACTAGGATTAATTTTTAGGAAAATCATAGTGAGATCACTGAGGTGTGTATTTTAAAAATGAGGGTAAATTGGTAATTACATATTTTTTATTTCTAAATCCCACTGGACTTTTAAATTATTCAAAGATCTTATGGGACTTCTTAATTATTATTTTTGTCGTGGCAACATTACTGTGATTTTCCAAATAAATTAAACACCCATTATCTTATAGGATATAAACAAGATAAAAGAAAATCTTATTTTATTTTGTTTTCATTAAAAAAATCCCAAATCCAATGTGCAAACAACTCTATAAAGTATAAATATACCTGGTGTCACACGAACTATTCAGAAGCCGAAGCCAACAACTCTGGGATTCTGTGAACCGACGATGATGATAATGGAAGGCAACGATGTTTATATTCCCCACGAGATCATTCACAACATTCTCAAAAGACTTCCCATAAAATCCCTACTCCGATTTCAATGTGTGTGCAAAAGCTGGAAAAATATTTTGAAGGACCCAATCTTCATTGCAGATCACCTCCAACGATCCAGTCATCAACCTTCTCTTATCCCTCGTCAACTTTTGGAAGAAGATGAGCCTTGGCACTTACTTTCATTGGATTCCAACATTCTTCAACGCCATGAATTTGATAACACACCACTCATCCATTGCTTGTCGCGTTTTAAGGATGCTTATATGTGGGAAGTTACGATCGTTGGTTCCATCAACGGCTTGCTCTGCGTTAGAATCTGCCGTCCTTTTTTCTTCTCTCCAATACTTCTTCTTTGGAATCCAGCTATTAAAGAAATCGAAAAGGTTTCCAGAACTAATGATGATTTAATGGGTATTTGGTGTATAGGATTTGGGTTCAGTGCGATTGCTAATGATTATAAGATATTCATTGTTATAAGTGTTATCACGATGAGAATGGCAAGGTACGTTGGGACTACACAAAAATTGTGAATGGGGTGCAAGTGTATTCATTAAGCACAGGTTCATGGAAAGACATAGAATTTGGCGCCATAGAGTGTGTATATGTGCGTCCTACAAGAACTAACGTTAGTAATAATGGAGCCATTATTTGGGTGGGGGAAAACCATAATAATATGAGGGAAGAAGTCATAATTTCTTTTGACATTGAAACGGAAGTGTTTACAATCATACAAATGCCTCCTTTACGTTGTAGCTCACTCTCCATTCCAACTATATATGACAACAAACTAGCTCTTCTTCAATACCATCCCACGTGTGAATCTTGTAGTTCTATTCATTTGTGGGTGATTGAGAATACATGTCCATCTGGAGGGAGATGGAGTTGGATTAAAAAATACGGTGGTGAACCCAGTCCCCAACCATACTTGTTAGCTCCAATGAACATATGGAGGAATGAAATTGTTTGCAGGGTTCAGAAAATGTCTGGGTATGATGAATTGGATGGTTATGAAAGAACTTTATGTTTGTTGAATCCCAACACTAATGAAGTTAAGATGTTTGTTATAAACACTAGATTGGATTGTAGTAATGATGTCTTTAGTCATGTGGAAAGTCTTGTGCCAGTACGTAGAAGAACCTTGGTCTAAGTATTTGGGGGTGGAAACTAAGTAAGCCCTTAATTTGATTGTTCATAAAGTTTTAATGGCCTTTTGAGAAGTTATTTTGAATGATATTAAATGTAACAGACATATTTGCTACCAGATATTTTTTCTAGCCTTATTTTTTTATTTGTTTCTCTAGCTTTATCAGACAAATAGAGACAAATAGATATGTGCATTTCTTTATTTTCAAATACCAGATTGCTGATATATGGGTTATCTACTTATCTAGGATCGGTGGAGTATACCAATAGTGTGTTATAGTTTGTACTTTCTTCATTTGTGTTACCCGTTTGTCCCTCCACTTATGTCGGATCCATATTTTCCCATCCTATAAATGACGTATGATGCCGGTCTCACTTACATGTATAGTTGTGTATAGCACAACATGCCACTACATACTATAAGGCGTTGTCTTGTAAACTTGTATGGTGGCATCAATTTTAAAATTAGAAATCCTTTGTCTAATATTATGACCTACAATATATATATATATATATAGGAACATGGCAACCTTCTCTTCTAACAACACATCTCTTGAATCTTCTAAATAACCTTTAGTCCTCAAATCATTGCATAAAGTAATAAAACATGTCTTTTTCATTCTCAGCAAATCATAACAAGTAGTTCCTGATCCTTGCATGAGCTCATTAAAAAATTCCCTACCTATAAGTGCAGATATACGAACTGGAATCCTGTTAACAAAGTTACTTTCATATTCACATATTATATATTAGTTATAGTTATAGTTATAGTTACTAGTAACTCAGAGAGCACAAAGTCGTCTTCACTTGACCCTAATGAAGATCCTTCAAAACTGTTGATTTCATTGTATGAGGAGCTATCATCCACATCCATTATGAATAAAATCAATCAACTATAGAATCCAAAACATAAAGTAATTAGTCATTGTGTATTGTGTATGTACATAAGAGGCAAAAGTATGAAGCAATCAGATTTTCATCATAATAGATATTGCGCATCTCAAATTGCTCAGTATAGAAAAGAAGCAAGTACAGCGAATGAAGTGATGACAAATGCATGAGAGATACTTCATATCACATTATGAATCTGAGACAAGCATATGAAAGTGAACTCCATCCAAACAAGGCAATTATTTTGCAGGAAGCAGAAATTCTAAATGTGCAATATTTACTTTACAACCCATTTAAAATCAAACCCCAGATGCTTATCAGAAAAATAGGTGGTTGTATTAGTTTATGTAGTATCAGCAAGCCATAGCTTGATACAAGTTTGAAGAAGGGGAAATAAAACATCCCTTGTTTATTGAACATGCCATCAACTAATACAAACGCAAGGCACTTAACTGCTGCAAATTCAAGGCATATTGAGAATTCAACAAGTATTTTTTCAAAGTCACTGTTCTATATTCAGTGAGCCATACTTTGTACCCAGAAATTCAATGAGATAATCAGAATTTTAGCAGCAAGTGTTTTTGCATAAACTATAGCACAATGCAGGAGGATAGGTTTCCCAGAAAAGTAGAGTCCCAAGAATACAGCAATTATAACTTGCAAACCAACAATCAATGCCCAGAACAGTAGCTAAAAATGGGCAGCAGGCTATTGGTATGCTTAGTTTAGTGAAAATGCAGCGCACACAAGCCTCAAGTAATCTTTCAAAATCATATAACGAAGCAAGGAAAAACATCTGAGTTTTTTTGTACATATTTCCAAAAATGGTGCAATTCTTCTAGAGATTCAATTTAAAGCAAATCATGTAGTTTGGAGTTGAAAATTCAGCAACTTAAGCTCATATTAATGTTTTATCACGGCAGCCATTTAATTCAGTAGCTCCCAACCAAGTCAAATAAAATCTGTCAGTGAAAAATCATGCAAGATATCCCACACAGATGTGAACAATATTCCTGTAAGCAGTGCTACAAATTACAAAAGTTAAGACGTCCACAATGAAAAAACATTCTAAAAGATCAATGTAAATCACATAGGTTTTTGGTCAAGGAATTAATTACATATTTGCCATAAACATATTTTTAAAACCGAACCCAACATAGGAATAAAGTTCCGTAGCCTCCCACTAAGAATATCTTGAACAAGTAATATGTATGTATGTATGTATGTATGTATGTATGTATGTATGTATGGATGTATAAATATATATATATAATAATTTTACCACTTACGGATCACATTCATAAGTAAAATAATGAACTCTATAAATGTTATGGGTAAGCACAGTTTAGAAAGTCTGCTATCAAGTTTCAACTTTCAACTGTTATCATTAGGCTCAAATTTCACAGTGGCTTTAACATATTATAATCAAATAATATAAGCCACAAATATAGTTATCAGCATAATTCATACTAAGGCCTCCCTATAATGATCCAACAAGGAAAAAGCATTGATCATCAACTAATCATACTTCCAACAGGTAGTAAGAGAAGTATTTCTCTTACTGTTACTGAAATTTCTCAACATTGTTATTATATTGGCACATGAATCCCAACATTTCTAATAACACAATTATGCAATATCTCAGCATAATGAAAAATAGCATTCAATTGTCCACGAAATTCAGCTAACATTTGCACACCCCCTTCTTCTGTATTCAGCACTAAACAACAATAAATGGATTTCTTTTTGGATCTTACCTCAGCTTAGAAGTTGAAACTTAAGGAAACGGACAGTGAATAAAGCTTCAAGCACACCCAAACAGGCCCCAATGAATATATCAAGAACATAATGCCTCCCAAGTGTTATCCTAGAGAATGCAGTGGCAATCACCCACGACCAAACAAGGAAAATCAAATAAAACTAAAATGTCTTTAATCTCTCAAAGTTTATCCCGTTGAAGAAGAAGAAGAAGCGAGTTACTCCCTCCGGTCCTAATTATAAGATCACTTTGACTTTTTTGGAGAAATTAAAGATGCAAAAATTAATCATTTTAAATTGTCTTTAGTTATCTTTTTTCTTCAAAACTAATTTATTCTACTTATAAACTAACCTATAATCTAATTATATGTGACATATGTTAAAATTTAGTGGTCTAATTTGCTTCCTCAACTTTCACAAAAAAAAAGTTAAAGTGATCTTATATTTAAGACCGGAGGGAGTACCTGTGTGCTTCTTCGGCTAAGGTTCAGCTGGAAGAGAAGGAGAGAGTGATGGCTAGGAGAGTCGAATAGAGAGTGAGGAGCAGGCGAACACAAAAACAGTTCTAGAAAACATCTTGGAGCTGTTTCGTGAAATCTGGTTTTAAAAACAGATATCTGCTTCTTTTTTTTAAGAAACAATTTTGTAAAAACAATTTATCAAACAAGTTTTTAGGTTAAAATATGGAGACTACAGAAAATGAAAATTTTCCCTTTTTTTTTTGCCTCCCCAAGCTGACACTAATAGTTTTTTAAGAGCCATCCAAAGAGATAGAAGAAATAGGATTGGTGAGAAAATCACACAGGTGCGTGCATTAGCATTAATCTATAGGTGGTATATGAATAGTCATATTTTTTAGTATGAATAGGAGGATGAGTATGAATATCATTGTAATGATTAACCTGTGTGTTGCGATAATTTTTCTTGAAGCCTCAATGGGTAGAGGTTGCTTGAGTTGTAGTCTCTGATGGCAGTAGCCAGTAGTATGTATTGTTAGCTAACTGTAGTTTGTTCTCATTTGAAGCTGCAGATTTTACTGCTCCATATGCTTTTACTCACGATGTTAATTTGAGAGTAAGTTCAGGGACAACCAAATATAATTTAGGGGAGTGAGTTTGTTCCTAAATATAAAATATGTTCCTATTTTTTCTCAATTTTTTCCTATATTATCCCGAATGATGCTCCCCAATAATTAATAAACAAGAGAAGGAATGTGAGAATATATGTAGGTAGTTATGGTGTTTTGGTAATATCACGTGATGTTAACTAACTTAACTAACAACTTTAATCTAATAAAATTAGGTAAATATGTCTTATATTTAGAAACAAAAAGAGTAAATTGTATGGCATATTGTTTCACAAACAGTTGTATGTAATATACTCCCTCTGGTCCTTATTATAAGGCACCAACTACCAATTCTCACAAACCAAGGAATGGTAGTTGGGTCCTTAAATCTAGGCTTAATTGACCATGTTTTCCAACTTCACCCTTCATTAAATGATACAACTTAACATTTTAAACTATGAACATTCATTAATGACAAGGGTAAAGTAGGAAAAATGTAATTAATGTGGCGGTTGGTGCCTTATAATAAGGACCAAAAATTTTGTTAGTTGGTGCCTTATAATAAGGACCAGAGGGAGTAGTTATTTTGTTATATGTTTGATTTCGATGATTGATGATTTATGTTTTTTACTTTGGAAGATTTTCTGTCGATTCATTTGAACCTCACATTTATTACTAATTGCCATTGTCCTCCCACAACATATTCTATTTTCTGAAGTCACAAATGTCAAGTCCTTCATAATATTTTTTTTGAAAAACGATTTAAACTGTTTAATAAAATTGTGATTTCAATTGAGCACAATGTAGCTGATCTAAACTTACGTGAAATGAATGTCACCCAAAAAAACTTGTGTAATATGCATGTAAACAATAATATATATTAACAAGTGACCACAAAATATGAAAACTCAGTTACTTTAAAGAAATGTTCTTGAATAACCCCTTTAGCAAATACTCCCTCCAGTACTAATTATAACATCACTTTAACTTTTTTGAAAAAATTAAGGATACAAAATTAATCACTTTAAATTGTCTATGATTATCTTTTTTCCTCAAAACTACTCTATTCTACATTTCTACTTATAAACTAACATATAATCTAATCACATGTGACATATATTATAATTTAGTGGTCTAATTTGCTTCCTTAACTTCCACAAAGAAAGTCAAAGTGATCTTATATTTAGGACCGGAGGGAGTAACAGTATTATTTGATAATCATGTCAAAGGCTTCTTAATCTTCAAAAAGATAAAAATCTGCGGGTTCTCGATAATAATTTAAGCTTTTATTGCAAGTTTACTTTTCATTCTACGACATGTCAAGTCTATGATGCCAGAAATAAAATGAATGATATAAACAACATATTGTTCACGGTGGTAGAAAAGGAATAAGTGGGTAAGAGGGAAAATTGCACCAGGAACAGCATACCGTACACTAGTGATAAATTCAAATTTTACCATTTAAGGAGGCCCAATAACTAGAAAATTAAGTACACGCCAAGCCCAAACCAAAGCCCCATCTACGATAGATAACTTATTTTCCCAAAAACGATTTGTTGAAGGATGAACAATTACAAATTGACGACTTCAAGCCAAAATTAAAACTATAACTAGGGCTTGGTGGGGTGCGCCAGGCCCGTGCAGTAGTGCAACGCATGGGCGACAAGCGAGGGCCCCAGCAGCAAGCTACTGAGTTGGGCCCTCCCCCTCAAAAAAGTAATTTAATATCGTGTGAGCCAAAAGGCCGAGAAAGGTGTGCTTTTTAAAGTATAGGCGTTAGGCTTTTATCCATGCTCTCTGCCCTTCCGCTTCTTTGCCTGCCCGATGTGGGACTATTTCACTTTTACTCATTGGCAGTTGAAACTATGCTATATAAAACTGATGATTTTCCAGATCTTTAGTTCAACGGTTCTCCTAAATTCCCAATTTTATGAGTGAAGTATAGCATATATAAATAAAGTTTTCACATGAGAGTGTTACTCTATTGTATTGGAATAATCAGGCAGGAGATATATGGGGAAACAAGTGACAGAGAAGTGTAGAAGAGGTTGCTTGAAAACGAGGTTAAGAACGTAACACAGATTTATGGTGGTGGAAGGTAAACTGCATTAAATTGTGTATATCCTTGTAAGTTTCCATCAACAGAATCGTGTGGCCTTCGTACCAAACAAAACATCTCATGAAATCAAGAAAGAACATGCAAGAAGGCTGCAGGCTGTTGACCCATCCATCTAGTAATAAGAAAAATAATCACAACTTTAACCCACTAAACACCATTCTTTCAAACACACACACCCTCCGATGCTCAAAAATTCTTCCCATACTTGACATAAAGGCCAGTAGGAATTGAATTTGATACTTAATATAAGGCTTTATTGATTCTATGCATCATTAAGAGGTTTCCATCCAAGGGTATTTATGATTAAAGAGGATGATTTATTTAGAAAATTCAAGTCATATTTGTTACAAATATGCAACTACATATTAATTTTTTTAATCTACACAAATTAGTGAACAACTCTATGTTCAAAAGTTAGATCGTATCAATTTATATGTCAGACAAATTACTTAAAAGGAGAAAGTTAAACATAGGTAATCTATCGTAATTTATTTAGATTTTTTAAACTCCCAAAATTAATCAATTGAGTGTTATATTAATGATAGTATAAGTATGTAGTATTATCCTAATGACATGCCATGTATAGCTGGCCTTTTTTTTGGCCACTTGTTGCACGTTCTTTTTATCAAGTTTAACAGCATGAAACCAATTTCTTCTCAATAGCTCCCTTAATAGCTCAGGGTTCAGGGTCCAGTTCATCAATGATAAACTTATAAACAGAAGCGGAAGTATACATTTGATATCAAAAAATTCACGTATTCTTTAAAAAGTTTGAGTGTTTATAGTTTAAAACATATAATGAAATTCTCGTGAGCTACAGACTTTTCAACTTTTATGGGTGTGTTTGGATTGAGCTTCTGAGAAGTGACTTTTTTTCAGAATGACTTTTTCAGAAGTAAGATTGGATAAATGTTATTTGTGTGAAGTGATTTATGTTTGAATTTGTGATGATAGAAGAGACTTTTTTTCAATCTGACTTTTAGAAACATGTTTGGATGATTATTTTGAAAAATACTTTTAGATGAAAAATTACTAAAAAAGGCATTATTTTCATTAAATAATACATATATAATATGCATATATTCTTATTAAAGGCTTAGTTTCTCCCTTATTTTGAGGAAAATAATTTTAAAAAATAATATTTTTAGCTCAAAGGAGTATATTGTAGGAGAAAGTAGTTAGAAATTGTTATGGTAAATTTTTAGAGATAAAAAAAATTTTAGATTAAAAGAAATTATCTTATTTGAGAATTTTAGAGGTCTAACAGTCTAATTTTCCTACCCACTTTATTAAATAATACATAACAAAAGGCATGGGACCCACCAGAATTCAAAAGTCAGAAGCCAAAAGCCACTTTTTTTTCTTCTAACTTTTCACGTTGTAGAAGTCATTTTAGACCAAAAGTCATTTTTAAAATAAGTGAGGCAAAACATAGTTTTTTTTTCATAAGTCATTTTAAAGTTTGGATCCACATTGGGCCCTCCCAACGTGGTATCCAAACACACACAAACTTGTTCGAAAACGGACTTTTCAATGGTATCTATTACTTACTCCTATTAAAGATTTAAAATACAAGAACAGAAACAAAACAAAAATGGATTGCTTAGTGTAAAGGGCAGCACGCCCCTTTGCCTCCGTCACTTCGTGAATGGTAGATCCCACCTAATAGACTAGTGCGTAATAGAAGAAATTAATGGGAAAATCATGATAAAATGATTATTGAGTAATAAATTACAATTTTTTAGTTTTTTCTTACCATAAAAATTTTATGTTCATCGTAAGTATGTATTTCTTTACTATAGTTTTAAAAAATAAATTATACTACATACTTTCTGAACTTTGTTAAATTGCGTACTTCTATAGTTCTATTTTTATTCAGTGATTTAATTTTTATCATACGAAGAATAAACTGTATATATTCCTCTAGAATTGTTTGTCTTTCAAAAAGAAGTTGATGTGATTTAAACAAAAGTCAAGGGAATTTTGTATATAATTCAACTTAATTAATATTTTTGGGAAAAGTTGTGCCATTCCTTGCAAGTCTGTGGCATAATTCAAATATCGGGGCATCTTTAACAAATTAATGCCTAGACTTGACTTCTCTTTTTGTGGTAGAGGTTCGTAAGTGGAGAAATTTTTGTTGGTTCATCTAACTACCAGATCTTTCATTAGAGGAAGCATCCACCCTCTAATTCATGTCTTCATCATTTCGATTTTGTTTCCTAGGAAATGGCAATGGCCATTTTTATTTTTCAAAATGTAAAATTCATAAGTTTGAAATTTCTGATTGATCGTATGAACAAGGTACCATCACATTTGATTTGGTGGTGCTTCCATCATTGTCATGTATTTATTCATCTATTTATTTTTATTAAAATAAAAATAGAATTTTCGGTATGAGAATCAACTCGCCGTGTTAGTTAATTTTATATATTAAAACTTACGACAAGTCTTATTATTTTTCAGACTATGAATGAATGGTGGGGATCATTGATTGAATCCAACAAAATATGTAAATAGTTTTTTTTTGCTGACTTCAAGGTTCTTAGGAGTTCCGCTAATACAGAGGCTTGATAACGGAATAAGGAGAAATTTCTATAAATAATAAAAAAAAAAAGAATATGTAAACTCCAACATATTATGTTGTAACATAATATCTTAGGAAATAAATGGTGGGGAGGGGATCATTGATTGAATCCAACATAATATGTAAACCCTGCAGACAAACGCGTAGAATCCAAGAATGAACACTGTCATACCTGCATCGTCGAATTTTTAATTTAGCATATCCAAACTCTAGGGTTTTGCTTATTTTTTGAAGATAAATTGTTATCTTTAGGTAAGAATTGCAATACTATTTTCATTTTGTGTTTCTGGGAAATCGATAAATATTATTTACAACAAATACCAATAATCTTCATGTATTCATATATAAAAAGTATTAGTATTCAATTTCAAGTCCTTTTGACCAATAACCTTTTTCAAACAGAAATTTCTCACAATTTTCTCAAAAGAATAAAGAGGTCTTTTAATTTTAGTTTTAATTAGCACGGCTCAATGGCAATATTTACTATAATATTAAACTAAAAAATATTAAATTTTTATCAAATAAAATTATGGGAATCATGGAAAGAATTTACCAATTTGAATTCAATCTGAGGTTTAACTTGTTACGTATAAGATAAATCAGACAAAAGAACAATGGTAACTAATTTTTATCCTGGAGTTAGACTGATGCCCAGTCGAACATCTCTAACTTGTTTGGCTAGTTAGTGCTTAGAACCAATAACCTCTGGATGAAATGGTATACCACGTCTATTTGTATCCAAAATAGGGTGGGTTTATGATTGTTTAGTTTTTATTTGGCGTTGCTAATTATAGATGTGTTTATATAAGCTGAAATAATTTCTCTTAATTGCTTGTCTTTTAATCATGATCGTTTTAAAAGTTTCAATCCTCGTTTTAAGTGTACAGAACCTAATTATTTTCTGTGTTTTTAAATATAAGACACAGTTGAATTTTTTAAAAAAAATTAAAGAATTTAAATGAGTCACTTAATCATAATGTATTTTGTATATTATTATATTGTACTTATAAGTCAAATAAACTAGTTTAAAGAAAAAGTTCAGGTAAATCAATTTATAATTAACTTATTTAAATGTATTGAGATTCTCTAAAAAAAGTCAACCGTATCCTATATTTAGGAAAGAATTGAGTATAATCTTGGCCATTTTCCTTTTATCATAATTTAGTTTGGACTTCATTTAAAGTAACTAAATTAGACTAAGATGTGCCCATCTTAAAAATGTGCATATCACATGCATCCATCCATCAAATCTATCTCTGCATGTTTCACCACATATATAGAGCACTGGATGAAAGAATACACACATATATATCAAGCAGCAAAATCTGAAAAGTTGGTTAATTTTTTTAAATAATAATTTACTCAGCTTGTCTGACAGATAGATCAAATTACTGGGGATTAACCCGACATGATCAACGCAAATCTCCATCGTTGTCTTATAAATTACAAAATAATTACACAAAAAGTTAAGAACAATTTTCGAGGTGTGGTAATAAGAGGACATCAATAACATTTCAATGAAATTAAAATAATTAACTGAATCAAGCTACTATTTTTAAATGATTAGTGATTACTGTGAAACAATTTTTGTCCTCACTCATCAAATTGCAAAGGCGCCTAAAATCTCACCATTGTCCTATAAAGTTCGTTACATTATTGCCCTTACAGTGGCAATCAAAGAAAATCTTCATCCAATATAATATTGGAGTCGGTGGATTACAATTGTGACTTGATAAAATAAATGAATTTTGGATTATTTGGGAGCACTTCAAAAATATTGTTATGAGATGGGCTTTCGTTAATCCCATGCAATATCTCA
Organism: Mimosa bimucronata; assembly: GCA_037074515.1. Lineage (NCBI taxonomy): Eukaryota > Viridiplantae > Streptophyta > Magnoliopsida > Fabales > Fabaceae > Mimosa > Mimosa bimucronata. Next base: position 37,791,569 of record CM073445.1, on the reverse strand, counting down.
GATTTGACATAAAAATTGGTTAATTATTGGATAAGTGGCTTTGTTATTACTCATAGAAGTAGGAGGGGTTGAATTAGATCCTACTATAAGCAGAGGCATCATGCATGTATTTTCATATGATATATGAGTCGAAAGAAATATATGGACTAAGAATGCATTAATTTAACTATAATTGAGTTACAGATTTAGCTAAGTCAACCAAAAATAAAAACTAAAACTAAAACCACATCCTCACCACCATTAGCGAAATCTTAAAAAACGGGGCTGACTAATACTTAGAAAAACATTTTTTAAATTTCTAGAGCTGTGAACAGTTCGGGTTAAGACATCTGTAATTTTTATGAGATTAATTAAACGCGATATTTAAATTTTAAATGGGGCAATGAATTTGTTATTTTTAATTATCATAATTATAAATAATTCAGCCAAGGGAAAAAACTAACTGAGCTAATCTTATGAAATATTCTTCTTCTATTTTCACAGTACAGGTATTTGAATATTTGCTATCATGAATTATGGACATCTGTGATTTCATCTTCAATTTTGAGATCATTGAATTACAGTAATTAAAAATAGTTTTAAGAAACTTTGAAATAAACATGCACTAAATAAATCAAGATAAAAACATATCAAGTTCCTGAGGATTAAGCCGACATGATTAATCAGTGCACATCTCTATCATTGTCTAGAAAGATCCAAACTAACATAAAAACAAATTTAGAACTGTGTTGGAGTGAGCACCAATAGTTAAATGAATAATGTGGATCATCTACTTGTTAGGGATGATTAGTGATTAATTTTAACTTTTGTCACAAACTAGTAGAGTGAGGACGCCTAAAATCTAAAGTATTGTCCTCTGATTTCGTCATTTTTTTCATGGCGAGTTGTTCCTTGTTATTATCAAAACATATATATAGTAATCAAACATTTTGTCAGATTACGATAAAATTAAACTTAGTCGGTGTACGTGATCGGCGACTTGATAACTTAAATTTTGTTTGGAGGATCTATAAAATTCAAGAGGCGTCTGTATAAAAACAAATTGCTCTGTTTATTATTTGCGATTAATTTCTCGTGCTTATATATTGATATTAATAAAGAAATATAACTAAATTTACATATATAATAAAAATAGATGAAATTACCTATAACTCTCGTGAACTTTGGATCATATATATAGAAATAATTCTTTTAATCTTTAAAACTTAATAATAAACCTCCATGATTTTTCAAGTATAGTTCCATTTAAACATTATTTTTATGTGAGCATAACCCCTTGAACTTTGATATCTAGATACTTAAGTTGAGTGTATAAGTAGTGTGCATGTACTGCTCCCTCCGGGGGTGTGTGTGTGTAAAATTTTTCTTCAAATATTGTTGATCATATGGATAAGTAACAACTTACATTTGTCTAAAATCCAATACACTTGTTTATTTATAGGGTGTTGGGTCAAAAATGACCCTATACTTTTGTCCAAGGTACATCTGGTATCTTGTACTTTTTTTTTACTTAAAATTATCCATCAACTTTCAAATTTGGGTCAATAATAACTCTTCCATCAAACTGGCCCAATTGAAGTTTCAAATTAGGGCTAATAATGACTCCTCCGTCAAACTAGCCCAGCAAAAATTAGATTCCTGTGAAATTCCAGTGTGGAACCTACCCGTAAAAAAGTAACAGAAATTGGGTCAGTTTGACGGATGAGTCATTATTTGCCCGAATTTGAAACGTCATTTGGGCCAGTTTAACGGAGGGGTCATTATTAGCCCGAATTTGAAACGGTCGTTGGGCCAGTTTAACGGAAAAGTCATTATTGACCAAAATTTGAAAGTTGATGGATAATTTTGAGTCAAAAAAATATAAGGTGTCAGATGCACCTTGGACATGAGTAAGGTCATTTTTGACCCTTTACCCTTATTTATACTCTAATTAATTACATGCGTCCCTCAACTACTTTTTTTAACCCATTCTCTCCTTGGCTTGTGAAGATGACGTAAATAGAGCTCCTTCCTGTTTTTTTTATGGAAAAGAGCTCCTTCCTCGTTCAAGGACTTTTCATGTATTATGGTATATCTAGAAAAAAATTACTCCGGTCTTAATTATAAGATCATTTTGATTTTTTTGACTTTTTTTCTAGTAAAAAAAAACTAGTTTCAGTTCAAAAAAAATCTTTTTTCTTCAAAACTAATTTATTCTACTTATGAACTAACCTATAATCTAATTTCATGTGACAAATGTTCTAATTTAGTGGTCTAATTTAGTTCCTTAACATCCACAAAAAAAGTCAAAGTGGTCTTATATTTAGGACCGGAAGGAGTACATCACATTTGTTGTTATTAATTAATTTTAATCAACAATTTAATTTATATAGTTTAGGTAATTGTTGCTTATACATAAAGATCGAAGGAGTATAAATTAAAATTATCGGCGTGGGAGTTATAATCATAAATGTAAGAGTTTTATGGGGTTGATTATAAAATTCCAAAGCTTACGGATATTATCTATATACATGTGGTCTAAAGTTCAGGATAAAAGGCCAAGGCATCTCACAAGTTTAACAAGTGAACAAGAATCTCACAAGTTTAAACGGCTAATTAAGCAGTAAATATTTTTACCAAACCGTATAACCTAAAAAATACCACCTCTAGGCTTATTATAAGTAAGTTGAATAAACTTACAGAAAAACAATAAGTATAAATATTATAAAATAATTTATTTTAGTTTTTTAAGGGAAATTTAATTAAGGGTCCAGTGGGGAATTTAATTAAGATGAGGTCCCATAAAATCTCATAATTAAACTAAGGACCTATGGACTTGTCAAAAGTTGTGATCATCATACTAAATGTTGTTATTGACCAAAAATTTAAAAGTTGTAACTGTTAGGCGCCAAAAGTTATTATCGTCAGACCAAAAGTTGTTTGTGCTGTATTGTCAAAACTTGTTAGTGACAAAAAAAATTAAATTATTGGTTTTGGTCACAAACAACTTTTGACATGACAATAACAGCTTTTTGTTTCACAATAATAACTTTCGGCCTGACATTCACAACTTTCTGGCAGTTGTATCAGTTTAATTACGAGATTCCATATAACCTCATCTTAATTAAGTTTCTTCCATGTAACCTGTAATTAATTTTTCCTTTTTTTCATATCCCCAAATTAATTGAATTGGAGGCCAGTTTCAATTTCATAGTCATTATATGTTGGTGGGGATTTTAATAAATGAGAAAGCATCTCACAAGGTGCACAGTTTGGTAATGGGAAAAAGCTAAGGCCGCTCTATAGATAGGTGTAGCATAAAAAGGCATATGGCAAAGTCAAACATGGTTAGACTAATTAACAAAAGAAGGTTGGATAAATTATTTAACGTAAAGGATTAACTCACGAATCTCACACCATTTAGTTAGGTTACTAGTTAATCAACATTCCTGTGCTACTTTAGTCACCTACTCACTTTGAAAAAGCACCAATTAATCTCATTTCTTTCCCTTTTGTTTTCCTGTCTCCCTTCCATGGCACCTTTGGCCCTACCACAACTAATCCCATGAATGTGAAAAGAAATTCTAAGAAAAATCATTTACAATTCACAATTATTTTTATCCATCGAAATTATATTGTCGATGGATTTGAAATTTTGTTACAAGTAAAATATTTAATTAATTATTAAAATTTGAGAATATATAAAGAAAATTATTAATACTTTAAATTGTAATCTTTCTAAATTTCAATATTAAGTCTTAAAAATCACAATCAAGCCTAAATTTTCTTACGAAATTTTAGTATTTTCTAAAGAAAATGTCAAAAGTTAAACTGATATTTCCTAAAAACAACACGTAAATTACATAATTCTCCCTGGAATTTTTCTAAATTTATAAAGAATTACAGCGCAGGTTTAATTTTTATAATTACGATTATCAGTTGAAATTACATAAAAAAACTCGTCTTCCAAATAATGAGAAAATAACTATTTTCACTGAACTCAACTCCAGTGGGTATATGTACTCCCTCACGTCCTAAATATAAGAACAATTTAGCTAATTTAATTATATTAAAGATGCTAGTTAAATTAGTTAAAATCAAATAAAATTACATAAGCACCCTAATTGCCCACCTTTATTACTAACCTTATCTCTTGTTTATTTATTATTGAGGAGTGTCAACAAGGATAATTTAGGATGATGGGAACAATTAGAAAGAGTTTTTATATTTAAGACCAAGCTCACCGTATCAAATAGGTCCAATATTTAGAAACAAAGGGAGTATATTTTTAAAATAAAGAAATTTATTCATAATTATTAATAAACTCAAAGAAGTTGTTATAATTTATTCCTGATATCAGAGGAGGTTTTTGTAAACTTCAAAATTGAAAAGGGATTATTATGTAATTCCCAAAAAATATACGGAATAAACACAAAATCTATACAACTTCCCCACAAGGAAAAAAAAAAAAAACCAGTAATAATGATGAAGGAGCTAGATTCTCTGACTTGTCCATTCCATCCACACACATATACTATATAAACACACATACAACAAACACACAAGTTCCAAGTTTCAAAGTTTAGTCGCGGCAATATATAGAATATATGTTTATACAACCACCCCCTCAATACCACCCCAATCTCTGAAACCAGTCCAAACTCAAGAATCTCTCTCATCCTTTCCTCTCATCTTCATCTTCTTCTTCAATCTCTTATATTCTTACATACCAATAATAATTAAGAGCTAGAGCTAGATCTTGATTATAATACTCTTTAGAAATAATGGGTCTGATGAGTTACAACAGGGTAGGCAGCGGCAGATCAGGATCCTCCACTTCTTCCTCTTCTTCTTGCACAAGAGGCTTCAAGCTAAATCATAGAAAGTTCTATGTTCTGAGGCTACGCAAAAGGCTTAGATTCTTCATTACTCTCTTCCATAAGTGCAGGATTTCTTACTCTCAGGCTCTTCGTCTTCTCAGGCGAGTTTTTCTCAGGAAAACTTGGTCTTCCAGAAATAGTTATTACTACAGAAATAGTTTGGCCAGGGAGGAACAAGAACGGATCAGGAAGATTGGTGGTGGTGGTAGAGTTTTCTATGCAAGGTCAAATTCATCTTTTTACTCGGAAGCCATTGCTGACTGCTTGGAGTTCATCAAACGAACCTCTGTTTCCAATGACGACCAGATTCATCATGTTCAACATTCAAACTCATGATGGTGATGATCAATATTGGCTGCTTGTGGGGGAGTATTAAATTACTATGAGTTAAATTCTCTCTAGACTTAGCTTTGTTTAATTTGCTTTTGAGATAAAAAACTGAGGATGTATTATTTAATTTTTCTTTTTTCTTTTTTGTGTGTATAATTTCATCAAAGTTTTGCATTGCTAATGCTGGTAATGCTCTTGATTCTCTGTAATGTAAATTAGGTTGGAAAATTTTGTCCAAGGTCAAAAATTTGCCCCCCCCCCCCCCCCCCAAAATGATTTTTTTCATTCAAATTTATAGATTTAAAAAATGCTGGAGATAGGGATAGTATCTATCTCTGTATCCAGTTCTTTTATGCATGGTACAGCAGAAGACCTCATTTGTACTAAATGACGAAATAACATAGACAATGAAAAAATATAATTACAAAAGGATACATGTACTATTAAATGAAAATAAATAAATACCCAATGATGATTAACTATTATACATTAATTATTTTTTATGCCAATAAAAATTATAATTTCCAAACCGACACTGAATAAGACTTAAGTTTTTGTATTGGGAATGAGTCATTCTCTACATTATTTATTTATGATTGTATGTCATCAAATTTTTTTTACATGTACATTGTTGTAAAATTTAATACTCCATTTGTTGTATATGTAATAACAAGTGGCAATAGCTGGACGGTGCTGAGCTGGCACACAATGAAGACTAAATAAAGTAGGGATCACCACCTAACATCGTTGATTTTTGACTAAACTAAAACGTAAAGCCAAGTCTAAAGGGAAAATTAGTATTGTTGACATTTTGATGAGAAGGAGAATGCAATCATTATTTCGTAGAGTTTTATACTAGTATTTTATAATATATGTGTTTCACATATGTGTTTGGAACTTTGGATGCACATGATCTTCATCCTAAAGCGTGTTATCATAATTTTTTAAAGGGGAAAATAATATTCCCATAATCATTATTGTTGATGATGATGCTGATAAGGCCTCCACTAATGCTTTGCTTTTCAGCTAATAAATCACTAAGCCCAATGTTAACAACTCCAAGATGAAATCAATGTCATTCACCAACTTTTACCTTGTTCATACGTAGTTGATTAAATATAGAAAAAAAAAAGTAAAACATACTCATCTGACCCTATTTATAAGTCACTTCCAGCATATTTCACACAGGCCAAGGCCAAGGAAGGCCTTAAAACTCATTAACTTTCCACTAAAATCCAACAAATTTACAACTCTACCCATATTAAATATCCATTATACCACATGAAAACAAAGCCAACATATAATAAATGAAGGGTAAACTTGTACATTCACACTAAATATTTAATGAGGTAACTTATATATAGGACCAAATAAAACATTCTCTCTCTACTCTATAAATAGGACCAGAGGAGTAACTCTTTTAGGGGTGTCAGACATGGGAGATTCTATATACAAGGTTGTAATAATAACCGAATCATAGTTTCATAAAAAAAAAAACTGTTTAAATTAGTTATAAGTAATATATGTGTAATAAATAAACCTTTTTCAAAAAAATGTCCTACTTTATGAGTAGGTAATTGAAAGAGTAGTAATGATAAGAGTGATGAAATAACGTATTTGTTAGTGAGTAAAACCTAAATAGAATCTTATATAAATGTACTAACCAATTCAAATTTTTAGAATCTTACAAAGAGATAGATGGAGTACTTATTAAAAGATTGAAAAATTATAAAGTTTTAACTAAGATAAGATATAAAACAAAAACTATGAAGAATTAATTTAAAAATTTTAACCTCACATTTCTAAATATTTATTTAAAATTAAACTCATAAAAAATGTTATCCCCTCCAAATCCCTCCCCTCATGCCAAAGAACCCCATGGTCCTATTTGTATTTATAAGACGGATATGATATTTTTTCCTTAAAAATAAGTCACATCCTTAAATTCATCACACAAAGTATATTTTTACCCCCAATTAATTGTAATGTGGACTGTTATTTTTTTGTAATTAAAGGACATATATTAGATAGAGGTATATTTAAAAAATTATTAAATTTTAAGATAGTTAATATAAGAAATATGTTGATGGGATTATCATTGGATCGTCGAGGGTTTTCACTGATTTCAAAACATGGAAGCTGGATCGGTTATCGTTGCCACCAAAGTAGTCGCCAGGGAATTGTTGTTTCTTGGCTTTAGCAATGATCACAATGGTTATTGGAATCGGGATATTTCGGCTTACACAGTTTGCGATAGTGCTGCTGCCACTGCCATTTTTAAGAATAAGTCGTTGGCGGTTATTGGTGGCGGGGATTATACAATGGAAGAAGATTTAAATAGAGGTAGATTATAAAAGATATTAAATTTTAAGATATTCTTAATAAAATTTAAAGGTTAGTTTAAGATGAAAATGGTTTATAAATAGAATGTAGAAAACATGTTGACTGGATTATTACTTTTTTGCAGTGTTCAAAGACCCGGATCGAACCGGGCGGTCGGACTGGTTGAACCGTGAGCCGCCCACAAATCCGGTCCGAGTGAGCCTTTAGCCCGGAAGAGAAGATAAACCGATTCAACCCGCCCAAAACCGGGCAACCCAGCCAGAACCGGGGGTTAAACCGTTTCTCTCATTTTCTATTCTTTTTTTTTCTTCCAAAATTTGATTTTTTTTATTTTGTTATAATTCACCTAATTACCAACTTTCACTTCACTTAATTTTAGAAACAAGGAAATTATAATATTTTAAATGCTATTATACTTGCATATGTTTAGTATTTAATTGTTATTGCTCTTAGTATTTGTATTTTAGTCTGTGGATTGTAGAATAATATTTATTTTCACGTGTACTCAACTAATATTTTATATTTTTCCCTCTATAGAAATATTAAAATATTCATATTTGATGAATCATGCAAACTTATCTATGTTTACATTTTGATATTAGTGATTATTAATGTTAATATCAATAAAATTTTATTATTTTAATATAACTGATCTGACCCCGATCCGACTATTAACCTTTAAACTAGTGCCTCATCCAGTTCAATATCCGATCCGGTTTTTTGAACCTACTTTTTCGCTTCGCTCTTCCTCATTGTGTTGTATGTGCACTGTTAGTGTTTTTTTTCGGTACAAAGTTTGTGCAATATTTGTGCCATGTACTCTGTCTCTCTCTCGCTCTCTCTCTGCTCTTGTCTTAAGTTTTTTATTGTTCCTATGTGGGCTTTTTAGCAGCTGGGCCTTTTTGTTGTTAGCGTATGGAACTTTCTCAAAATTAACTTTGTTCGGGCCGAAAATAAGAGATTTTACCTTTTTTTTATTAACTATATAATTATAGCAAATTGCTCAAACAGTCAAACTTCACGTGTGCGCGCGTTTTGTTACTGATAAAACTCATCTTAGAGCTATTAAAATTTCAAGGACACATTCTAATTTAAGTAAAAAGTTATTAAGCATGTTTGGCTTGATTTAAAATAAAAAAATAAGTGTTTATTTTGGGGTAAAAGTAACTTATTTTGTTGGTAGCTTATTTTGCATGTTTGTTTCGGCTTATTGTTAATTTGACTTCTAAGTAGCTTATAGCTTATAAGTCAAAATAAGTATAAGCTGTTTAAAACGGCTTATTTATAACTTATAAGTCACTTATAAGGTGGGGCCTACAAATTTTGACTTATTTTTCACATCTAATCACAACTTACTCAAACATACACAATCTGACTTATAGAAAATAAGTCACTTATAAGTCATTTTTTTCACAGCTGACCTAAATATAAATCTCATTACATAATCTGACTTATTTTCAATTTGACTTATTTTCAATCTGACTTATATATAAGTCACTTTTTCATTAGTCCATCCAAATACACTCATTATCTGTCTCTCATGTTTAACTTGAAGACATTTACCTAAATGTTTGTGACAAAACAGAAAAATAAATTGTTCTTTACTTGAATTTTGTTTTCCAATTCTTTACTTGAATTTAGAGGAAGAGGAGCATGGGAATATACAATGATCCAACTAATTAAAAAGACGACAGATAAGAATAACAAATATATAGAAGCGAAGAAAAGAATTTAATTGGCTTGTAGGGAGTGAGACAGATCATGCATTGTAATTATATTGTGTTGGAAGGCAGGCAAGTCAAAACAACAAACAAACGCATATTCTGTTCCTCCCTATGCAGGCAAGCAACAATAATGTTCCCTTTTTCCTTCCGCACAACACTTCACAATGTTTGCGAAAATATTGGTCACCAAGTTTTGAGGTGAACACAAAATATACAAAACAAATGCTAATACATTAATAATAGTATAATACAGCTTTGAATTGGAAATTTGATATAAAATTTTGAAAGTTTAAATTTTTGCATCATATATAAAAGTTCAATTAAACTAACTTTGTTTGTAGTGTGATGAGATGGATCGTCTTCTCAATCTCTTCTCTCCTTTTCCCTCTAGATTTAATGGTTCATATTAAAAATTTCTATAAAAATAAATATAATTATAATAATACTTAAAATTTGGTGTGAACAATTCAAAACTGTACACTGTTATTATAAATTTAGATTTTATTTTTCATTTTTTATTATAATTATGAACTGTTCAAACCAAATTTTGATAAATTATATTTATATATATATGATATTTTTAAGTATTATTATAATTATATTTATTTTTATAAAATATTTAATCTGAACCATTGGATCTTTGAAAAAAGATGGAAAAGGAGAGAAGGGTAGAGGAAAGGATCACGTCGGTGGTACTGTATAACAAATAAGTAAGGTATTTAAAATCATACAATGAAATGGCTCAAAGCTCGGTGATTCAAAATTAGGGACAAATTCGAGTCAGATCAGTCATGATTAGGACAATATAATAAACTTAATCTAAACATGCAAAATATTCACAATTTCACACACACATATTTGAAAAGAGTAGTATTAATATTTAAAAGACATTATTGTCCAAGTATATAGAATATTCTTATATAAACCACACATAGCCCAGCAAAATATAATTAATAAATCACACATATAATATACTACTTCCTCCAATTCTAAATATATGACCTATTTTGGGATTTGGTTTTAGTCCTAAATATATGACCTAATTATAAATTTGATCAATTCTTTACCAAATTATCCCACATTGGTGCTCCTCAAACAATAATCAAGTAAGAGATGTGGGAGGGAATAAGAGAAGATGGTTGGAGTGTTTTAGAAAAAATACATCATACCAACTAATATTCTTAATTTGATCACATTGATTAAATATGTCCTATATTTATTATCGGGGGAGTACTATTTTCTAAAAACTCAAAATATTATCATTTTAGGCTTATAAAAAATCCACATGGCTGGTATATCCAAAATTCTCAAGGAACTAGTTAGAGAACTGACTCATTATTGGTTCCTTAATCTGATCAGTGGAATGTGGTTGAGTTTTCATGATCATAATATAAAATAAAGGGAAAAAGACAAATAAATACCCTCCAATTTGCAAAATCCCATTAACAACTTCATGATAGGTATTAACAATTTCATGATAGGTTGTTGTGTTGTTAATATCTATCATGAAGTTGTTAATGGGATTTTCCAAATTGGAGGGTATTTATTTGTCTTTTTCCCTAAAATAAAATTAGGTGGAACAGCAAGGAATATTTGCCTTGTTCATCACCAACCATGGGGGGGGTGTCAACAAGCCATCCCTAAAGCAAAGCATAGGCATGATGAATTCTGCTATTAAGCATTTTCAGTAAATGGAACCACATATGGCTTTTTTCCCAAGATGCAAAGTGATTTCGTCAAAAGTTCATCCAATATCAAATGCTTTTTTTAGATCAAAAGTAACACTAAACTTCTAAATTAGGATCAAAAGTCACACTTACAGTTAAATTAGAATAAAAGTAACATGTGATTTGTAACCTCTACTTCCACCACCACCACTCCTCCACCGACCCCACCAAACCCCTCCTCAAAAGTTCAGCAAATCAATACTTGGCGATTTCGACGAGTGCGACGCCATTTTTCAATGTTCAGGAAAAACCGATTTTGAACTTCGTTTCTACGATGATGCAACCTAGCGAAGAGGTGAGTGGAACAAGCTCGTCTCCATAAATATGCCAATTAAACACCATGCATTTGACGAACTTTTTAGAGGGGAGGAAGAGAGGGGGTTTGGTGGGGGTCGGGTGGAGGTGTGGTGGTGGTGGAAGCAGATGTTTGGTTGAAGACATGTGGAGTACAACTGGCACAAATCATATATTACTTTTGACCTTAATTTAATTGTAAGTGTGACTTTTGAATCTGATTTGGAAGTTCATAGTTACTTTTGGTCCCAAAAAAAGCATTTGGTATTAGACGAACTTTTGAAAAAAAATCACACGTGTATTTTTTACCATTAACCCAAAAAGTTACATCCATAGAAAAGATATAATACATTTGGTCCTTAAAATTAAATTTTAGGATTCAGTTTTCGTAACAAATTCTCCTTAAAATTAAATTTTAGCTTTCAGGCATTTTTCAGTAACAAATTCTGTTTTTCTTTCTTTAGCGGGCAAAAAATAATTGATTTCTCAGCAAATTTTTTTTTCCAATTTTAATTATAGGCAATGTGAAATCCTTAATTGCGGCTTAATATTCTAAAACCAATCACCATGTTTTAGTCAGTTCCACATTAATCATAGGTTTTGAGCTTAAGTGATGGGATATAGCCATAATAATTATTTGAAGGTATTGGTGTTGGTACTATTTTGGGCTTATATTCTCACAAGCTCAGCGATAATAATTAAAAATCCAAAATGAATAGTGTTACTCCATCTTACCCTAAATATAAACTTATTTATATAATTTGATTAAATTAAGAATGTTTATTAAATTAGTTAAAATTATATTGTATTATCAAAACCAAGGTAATCAAACCCGGACCGGCAACTGGACCGGTCAAGGTAGTGGGTTAGACCGTAATTAGCCCGTGAGCCAGACCGGTGAAGAATAAAAAATCAAAAAATATTTAAATTCTTATTTCACCTTCTAAAAATCTAAACAATAAATTTTATTTCACCTCTTTTAATTAATAACAAAAATTCATTTTCAAGTATGCAATATTTTTTACAATTTGTTAGACAAATTGACATCATAATCCTACTACTACCAAATAATACCAAAGTCAAACTGAGTAATTAATAGTAGTTAATGCTAAATATTCATCATAAAATAATATTAAATTCAAATTTTCCCCTTCTCTCATTGTTCTCTCTCCCACGTGATCACAAAATTTTCTTTCAACTACCTAACTCAACACATCAGTAAATGTCAATGAAGCACACATCACGGAGAGAGAAAACACAAATCACGAAGCATCAAAAGTATAGAAAGAATGAAAGATGAAAGATATCTCATTTGCCTCTTTTCTCTTTCTACTTCTTCTTTCTTCTTTCTTCTTTCTTTTTGCTTCTCCAATGAACAATGAACGGCCACTTTGTTTAGCCACCGCCAAACAGGACCACACGGAGCACGAGCACGAGCACCGAAAGCAACTCAAACGACCACCTTGCTTTCTCATCATCTTCTTCCTCCCTCTTTCTTTCTCCTTCAGCCTCCAACTGCCACTGACGAGAACAACTCAAGCGTCGCCGGAATACATTTCCAGCCGTCGACCACCCATGTTGTTTCCATCGCTGTGACGGGAGAAACAACTCGGGCGACTCGCCCAGCTCGACGGGTCGCCCGAGTTACGACCGGGTTATGACGAGTTGGCCGAGTCAAGGCCGAGTCTCCAATCCCCCGGGTCGCACACCAACCCAGACCGGTCCTCCTCCCGGTCTGGCGAGTTCCGGGCCGGACCGCCCGGTCCGGTCCGGGTTTCATTACAATGATCAAAACACTCAAACCACCCACCAACCTTAATTCCCACCATTTTATACTTGTTTGTTATTGAGGAGTATTAATAGTAATAATATGGAAAAATGTTGAGAAAAAATAGAAAGATATTTTATATTTCGGAACAAGCTCGTCTCCTTATAAGACCCATTTCAAGAGGTGAGTTTGGTCCCAGATTTTACATCTCTTTCCAATTTTTCTCAACTTTTCCTCAAAAATATCATTACTGATGCTTCCCAATAATAAACAAGCAAGAGAGGGAGGGAGGGTGTGAATAATGGTAGATGGTTTTGTGTTCTGGTAATGGTAATGTTATGTTATTTTAACTAATTTAACTAATATCCTTAGTTTAATCAAATTACATAAATAGGTACTCCCTCTGCTCGTAAATATAAGACATATTTAACCACTTTAATTAAATTAAGGATATAAGTTATGTTTGTTAGTATGGTATCCCTCCCCCTTCTCTTACTTAATTATTGTTAAAGGACCAAATATAGGATTAATTTAGGATGGAAGTCGGCAAAAACTAGATGTTTGGGACCAAGACCAAATAGATCTCGTGCAATTAGGATTTAGGACTAAAAGTGTTATAATTAATTAATTATAATTAGGGGCTGAGGGAGTACTTGTTTTACATTTGGATTTGGCGCCCCTGATCAGTCAAAAAACGCGGTTCGCAAGGAGGCGGAGAGAAAGAAAGATGGTTAAAACTTAAAACAATGAGCCATTGCCCTAACGCTTGGAAGAAGCTCTTCACCAAAGCTTGTACCCTCATAGGCCTCGGATTCACAACCTCTTTCTCTTCCTCTTCCTCCTCCTCCAAGCTCGCCGCCATGGACGACCTCAAAACCAAGCTCTGCATCATCGGAAGTGGCCCCGCCGCCCACACGGCCGCCATTTACGCCGCACGTGCCGAGCTCAAGCCTATCCTCTTCGAAGGTTGGATGGCCAACGACATTGCCCCTGGCGGCCAGCTCACCACAACCACCGACGTCGAGAATTTCCCAGGTTTTCCTGAGGGTATTATGGGCGGCGAGCTCATGGATCGTTGTCGGAAACAATCCGAGCGATTCGGCACACAGATCTTCACCGAGACTGTCCCTAAGGTCGATTTCTCGACCAGACCGTTTAGGGTTTTCGCCGATTCCAAAACCGTTGAGGCTGAATCTGTGATCGTTGCCACCGGAGCTGTCGCTAAGAGATTGCCGTTTCCTGGCTCTGGTGATGCTCCCAATGGGTATTGGAATCGTGGCATTTCGGCTTGCGCGGTTTGCGATGGTGCTGTTACATTTCTTTCTCTTATATATTATGTTATTCATTATGGATATTATAGATATTAGAATATCTCCGCTGTTAGATATATTATCTTTTGGTTTAGGGTAATTTACTTTGGCTTACAATATTATTATTAGTCTTGATGGGGTGATGGGAGATTAATAATAATAAGATTACGTGTTTAAAGCGGTATAAACATGTCTCTTTACGTAAAGAGATATCATTCTCGCTTATTTAAAGGTTCTTGAACTAGTTTTTGGCATCTATTTAATCAGACCATCACTGTGCCTTATTTCTAGTCAGAAGAGTAGTTTTAGCATTTATTTCGATTTCAAGTGTGAAGATACAGAGATTTTGATATGCTAAATCTTCCGCTGTATTGACATGTTCTGTGTGATTATGTCTTTTATTCCATCAGGTGCTGCTCCGCTTTTTAGGAATAAACCGTTGGCTGTGATTGGTGGTGGGGATTCGGCTATGGAGGAAGCTACATTCTTGACTAAGTATGGTTCTAAGGTTTATATTATTCATAGGAGGGATGTGTTTAGGGCTTCTAAGATTATGCAGAGCAAGGCGTTGAGTAATCCTAAGATTGAAGTGATATGGAATTCGACTGTTGTGGAAGCGTTTGGGGATTCATCTTTGAAGGGGCTGAAGATAAAGAATGTGGCTACTGGGGATGTGTCTGATTTGAGTGTTTCTGGATTGTTCTTTGCTATTGGACATGAGCCTGCAACGAAGTTCTTGGATGGTCAGCTTGAGCTTGATTCTGATGGTTATATTGTGACTAAGCCAGGAACCACAAAGACCAGTGTTGAGGGAGTTTTTGCTGCTGGGGATGTCCAGGATAAGAAGTATAGGCAGGCTATTACCGCAGCAGGCTCCGGTAAATCTTATATCTGTTTTAATCATTTGTAGGAACATTTTTCTTCCTCATATGCTATTGTGAATTGGTTACGTGATAGTGATACATTCATCCAAGGTGACTGGTATCTGAATTATGAAATTTATTGTTTGGAAGCCGGAATTTCCCTATATATTCATGAGAATTTCTTGTGTATAGATGCTGGTGTGAAGTTCTTTGTAGGACATTTGAAATTTCACGTTTTAATTGTTTACATATCAGAAGAGATTGCTAATTTTTTTCAGGTTGGTGGTTTTTAGAGAGAGGTTTCTAGGTTTTATATGGAAAGATGACATCCTTCTTCTAGAAATTGATCTTACCTCCTGTGAGTGTGACTATTTGGTGTTTGGTTTGTCTGACAATGTGTTTGTTAAGTGGACATCCTTTTTAAAATGCTTATTGTTATCCGGATGAAAGTGGCTTCTTTTCTTCTAGAACTGTTTTATGAAATTATAGCTAATATAATAATATCGATTCTGTATGATAGAGGAAACAAGTGACACCTTATTTACACTATGCCATGAGTTATGTTAACCAGAGGCAATTGTTTGGACTATTGAACATTTGACCATCTGGTTTTTCTTTTCACATGATTTAGTGTAGAAATCCGACACTTGCTGAAATGATTTAATGAGGCTGAATATTTCAGGATTAGGTTGATAACAACATATTTTCTGAAGCAAGTTAATAATGTACCTTTCTAATGCTTTATAGATTGCATTGTTTTACTATTATTGATATACTATACTGAAAACATTACAAGTGCATTAACCATTCCTTACGAGTGTTGGCTGTAGGATTTGGGCTTGATAGGAAGTAACTACTTTAGCCATGACATTTCAATTTTTTCCATCGAAACTAATTTAGATTATATTATTATAAGTGATTGTGCTATGTGTGTCTTCGTTGGTTATCATTGGCCTCTGCACATAAAGTTGCCACAGAACTATGCATATTGATTGTCAGAGGAAGATGTAGCCATCAAAGGCATTTCTGTCTCAAGGATAATGAAAATTATGTTAATGGTGCAGGGTGCATGGCAGCTTTGGATGCTGAACATTACTTGCAGGAGGTTGGTTTTCAGGAGGATAAGGCTCCATGACTATCTAGGGTGTGCCCAGAGCTCAAAAGATGCTTAATTAGAAGTAATGTGTGATTATTACAAGAATGAAGAAATGTCTTCCTGATCCAAATTAGAAACTTCACTTGTATGTTGGCATTCCTTATCATTATCCGATTGCAAATTATCATAACTTGCAATATGTTTTCAGATAGACAGATATAGCTTTTCTGCTGTAACTCCATGATGAATACTGTCATTTATTAGGGATATGGAATTAATCTATCATTGATCGTTGTATTTGGTCTTGTGATGATACAAAAATATTGCTTTCATTATGGGGTAACTGCTTCCTGCTACTGCTCGTGTTCTCAACACAAGTCAAATTTTGGCTAGGAAATTCTCATAGCAGCATGTTTTTTGTTAAACGAGTTTTCTGGTGCCTCCATGTGGATTTCATGGCTAGTCATTTCCCGATTGTTTTATTTTCTTTTGGCCTGTACTTCCCGATTGTTAAATGGCTTGATGGTCATAAAAGTGAAGCTTGATGTTCAAGGATAATTCAAATGCATCTTTGGGCGGATTTTTTTTAAAAAATATTTATAATATTACTTTTGAAATATATTAAGAATAGCTATTGGAGGCACACTGAACAAAGACTTGTGATTTTTACTTATTTATCACGTTGGAGAATCCATGGAGCATCGACGCATAAAAAAAAATAAAGAATTCATGGAGCATCAAAAAGCTTTACGCAAGTCCCTAAAAGGCCAAAATATGTTATTTTTTTGTACAAAAAGCATGTTTATTTGATAATGTAAGGTTGTCACTTGTGAGCAAAGTCCAATATCAAATACATGTTTTTGGGCCATGCAGCGCGTTGCTTAAAGCTGACTGCAGTGCAAAATCTGAAATCCAAGTATTGAGACAGACAAAGAAGACCTTTTATTTTTTTAATAAAAAAGAAAATTAGAATAAAATTTAGTCATTTCCTCATAAACATAATAAGAGGTTTCAAATTTGAACCTGAAAATGTAGTAGCGCAAGGTGGTAGAGTTTTTACTTGGAAGGGTTCTTCAGCTCAATCTAGATTAATCTGGGCCTTCGAAGTACTTGAGTTAAAAGTGGCAGACCCAGAATATCGGTTGCTCATGGGAAAAAAGAATTCTGCTCAAAATCAATAGCCCACTGAAGATTAAATCCTGGTTAAATAGCAAAAGCCCCTATTTCATTCTTTCCCACAAAAAAGGAAAAGGGCCTCTTTCATTGGTCTCCCTAGTCCCTTCAGTCTGCTCAAACATTGTACAGGAAATTTTTATTAGGGTTGTACAAGAAATCCAGTGGCCTGCCCGGACTCGGTCGGACCCGACTTCAACTCGGCCCTGAGATAAATTGGCCTGAAATCATAACAATCAAGATAGGACCGAACTCGACCATCGGGCAAGACAGGATAATGGCATATAAGACCCATGGGCCGGCTCGGTCCATCCCTAAAATATTATTATTTTTTATAAAAAATAATATCTTTTAATTAGTTACAATAAAAAATAATATCTTTTAATTAGTCACAATAAAAAATATCTTTTAATTAGTTATTATTTACTACACAATATAATTTCATTATTATTTTCTTCTTTTTTGCTAATCTTTTATTTTTAAAAAATATCTTTTAATTTGTTAATATTTACTACACCATATGATTTCTCTTCTTATCCTTTTCTTTTTCCTTTTTTTTCTTTAGGATCAAAAGGCTCAAATCAATAAGACATATCTTGTGTCTCAAAGGATATGTCCCGCCCGATCTTGGCTCCTGGTCAAACAAAACCGGACCAGCATTGGGCTGAAAAAGCCAATCAAAAGATTTTTAGGACAAGATTTAGGGCATATATCTAGTCTGGTCCTGTTCCTTTTAGTGCAACCCTAATTTTTATAGGATTTTTTTGCATATAACCACGGTTTGAGCGGAATGAATGGAGACCGATGAAAGAGGCTCTAGTTCATGGTATATGCGAAAACTCCCATAAAAATTACTAAGATAAGATAACTTTAAAATCCCTTTTCTTGTTATTTGGGCTTTGATATCCAATGGTTAGAGTTGATTACCTCTTCTTATGATTAAGGTGAAATTGACTTGCAAGTGCCTACTCCTCTGTTTCTATTTATAGAACAGAGAGATAATATTTTATTTGGTCCTATTTATAAGTCGTCTTATTTAATTTTTCATATAAATATATAATTTTAACCTTAATTTATTATACATTGACTTTATTCACATATTGTATGGTGAATAATAAACATGGGTAAAATTGAAAAGTTGTTAAATTTTATGGTAGAGTTGATAAGATTTAAGATTTTCTTTGATCTGAGTGAAATATGTTGGAAATGTATTGTAAATAGGATTAGAAGAGGATAATTTAATTACCTCAATTTTAATTAATTCATTGAATTTGTTTTCTTTCCATTGAGACCTTATAATATTATTTTCCTCATCTGTAGTTACTGGTTCGTATAATTATAATTTGTTAGTTTGTAAGAGAAACAACGTAGGTAGCAAATGATATGACTCTCACCCAGCATACCTTTGGATTAATTTTATCGCATGGATTTAAATAGAATTAAAATCAACTAGATTAAATATCATACATAAATGCAAAGAGATGGTAAAGAGAAGACTAATTTATTTTTATGTTGATTATAAATAAATTTTATTTTAAAAAACTCTTTTTATTCTGTATTTTGTGGCGTCTTACAAGACATTTAATTATCATCTTCATCAGTCCTAATCAACAAATTATTAACACAAGGACCAGTACATGTAATTAAGAAACCTGTAAAACCCCAGTAGAAGTAAAAAAGTATAAAACTAAGTAGCAAGCTGATTAATAATCAAGTAAAATTATAATTATTGATAAATTGTTTTCACGTATTTTTAATTAATCAAGAATGTCGTTTGTGATTGTAGATAAATTGCTTTTATGATAAAAAAAAAAAATAATAATAATTTAAAAGGCTAAGTCAAGACATGACCATGAGAAAATTCTATACGGGACCACCCCCATTCATTGTTGGGTGGGGTTGCGTCCTCTTCTGTTTTCTCCTTCTCTAAAGTTTAGAAGCTATCTATTCATCAATCAAAATTTGAGGGGATTACATGCATATGAAAATAAAGTTTGTGTCATATAGACTTGATAAGTTGAGGTTATATTTGAGTACTTGTTTTGATTTGTTCATCATAAACACGATTACACAGGTTGAGATAAAACCCTTCTAATATATCTTACCTAATGCAGTGTAAATTACAATTGAAAAATTATTTTTGCAAGCCCCAATCCTAATTGTAAACAAGCCAGTAAGAAGCTCATATGGGTTTATTATTAAGTTTAATGGATATAGATAGTTTTTTATGTATTCCAAAATTCAAGAGATTATATATAATTTATCGGATGAAGGTGAAAAAATACCTATAAACTTTTCTCAGAAGTGCACCAAACATCATAAACTTTTTTTAGTTACAAAAGTGCCCTAAAACTTGCTTAAATGGTGTAAAAATGCCCATATCTGTTAAATGTGGTGGATGTTCGTTAACATTTTAGCTATGTGGGTCCAAGCTATTTTTTAAAAGAAAAAAACCCTCTAGCCTCTCTCTCTCTCCTCCCCCCTCCTTCCCCTAATCGGCCATTATTCTTCTTTATTCCTTTATTCCCGTCGGTGATGACTCTCTCCAGCCGCCCAGAGACCAACCCGCCACCAACTGGAAGAAGAAAATGCGATTGCAGAAGCTAAAAAGTGAAGACAAAGACGATATGGATCCACTAGCAAATACAAAAATCTAAACTCCAGAAAATCTAAAAACCAATTGTTGATTGATTGACTACATATTTTGAGGAGTTAGAATACTCCAAAAGACCCTCGTCTCTTGGTACCTCCATTTCATCTTTTCCTCCCATTTTTATATTCTCTTCCCAAAACAAAACCACATCACCCAGATTAATGATGATACACCCAAATCTTTCAAAAATTACATCCAGATTTCTATTTCTTTTGTTTGGGTTTTGTTCCTTTTTCCCTCTCAATTTCCCTTTTCTGATTTGTGAAGATTTCCTAATTTAATGATGAGCGTACCGAGATTGAATCGCAATTTTCTTGCTTAATTATAATAATTGTTAGGGTTTACTCTTTGTCGATTCAATGAGTTGAATTTTCGTCTTGATTGTTTTTTACATGATGAATTTCAACTTTCAATTTACTTGTTTCTAGAACTTCTCACCTCAATAGCTCAAATACTATTCAAACTTCCCCCAATTTTCTCGGTGCCCTTATTGTATGTATGATCTAAGTTCTCTGAGTCATCGCCGGTTGGACCGAAGGAATAAAATAAAATAATGGACAATGGGGTAAGGGATGGGTAAAGGAAGGAAGCAATGATGGAAAAACCAAATCGGGCTGGGGTGGTCCGACCAGAAAACCGCCCTTCAATCCGGTCCTAGCAACCCTTTAAACTGGGGCCAAGTTGAGCCGGCGGAGGAATGGGTCAACTATCCCAAAATCGGGCGACCCGATAAAAACCGGGAGGTTGAACAAGTTTCTTTTCTTTCTTTCTTTTTATTCTTCTTCCAAAATTTCATTTTTTTTATTTTTTTATAATTAATCTAACTACTAACTTTTACTTCATTCAATTTTAGAAACTAGGAAACTATAATATTTTAAATGCTATTTTACTTGCATATGTTTAATATTTAATTGTTGTTGCTCTTAGTATTTGTATTTTAGTCTGTGGATTGTAGAATAATATTTATTTTCACGTATAATCAACTAATATTTTCTCTTTTTCCCTCTATAGAAACATTAAAATATTCATGTTTGACGAATCATGCATATCTATTTATATTTACATTTTGATATTAGTGATTATTAATGTTAATATCAAGAAAATTTTATTATTTTAATATAATTAACAGGTTGGACCTCGGTTCGACCCCGATCCAACCATTGACCCTTGAACCAGTGCCTCGTCTGGCTTTATGTCCGGCTGGATCGGGCTGGGCTCAAGGATAGCATCACTCTCGTATTTTTCTTGCTTTTGACAAGTTCAGGTAATCACTCTCACCTTACTACTTGGTTGTGTGTGATGTTAGTAGGGATTTTTCTCAAGATCCCTTTTTATTTATGTATATGACCACTAGTACGCAAGTTGAAATTCAAACGTTAGATTTATACTAAAAAGGCTATTGGGTACCTTTGAAATTCCTCCTATTTTCATATGAAATAACAAGAGTTTTCTTAAATTATATGTAGTATCCTGACTGGCCGTATTATGGCAATGATTACATTGATATATTTGGGGCTTGTTAGAATTTAGCATATATTTTTTTTTGTAACCATTTCATAAGCTCTTTTTGAGAATATTGCATAGGCCAAGAGCTTGATAATCATGGTGTTGCATACCTATTTTATTGTGTGGGTTTGTGTGTGATACCGGTGAATCTGAATATTGCCATCACGTGATGAGATACCCTGTTAATTTGATTATGAAAGAGGAGAAAGCCCATACGGTTTCAGGAAGGGTAGAAAGTCCCTTCTGATCTGTATTACGGCTTCAGGAAGGGTAGAAAGTCCCTTCTGAACCGTACCATGGTTCCGACGACGGGTAGAAAGTCCCGACGAGTTCCACCGTTGTTCTAGGAAGGGTAGAGAGTCCTATCTGGTTCCACATATTTCTAGTTCCAGGACGGGGTAGAAAGTCTCGTCTGGTTCCACTTGTTTTTGGCGACTCGTACAACGCTATCTAGGATGCTTGTGAATATTTTTAAATATAATTTTGGAATACATTATACTAAATGTCAAAGAAATTTGAAAAGGAATTCTAAATTTGAGATGTGCATTGACTTGATTACCTGTCTATGGTTTAGAAATATATAAATATATTTGATAATGTACAAATATTTATGAAATGTGGTGCCCCTTTAGGTGCTCTGTGTAACACCCCAAATTTACAAAAAGAAATAAAAAGGATTTATTTAAGATCTTGATGTGTCATTTAAGAATTAAAAAGCCTTATAAATAAATTTATGAAGCCACAAGTATTTTTGATAATTTTTAAGGCTTATTTTCTTTATTATTTGAGGAAAAATAGTTAGAAGATTAATTTAAATAAGGGAATATTTAAAACCTTGAGGTATTTTTTGTTATTTAAAAAGTCTTATAAATAAATTTGGAAATTAAAATATATCTAGATAAATTATTTTGGGACAAATTCAGGTGTATTTCTAAATGATAATGGTAAATAAAATTACCATTTAAGAGAAAAATATAAATTGGGAAATGAAAAAGACAATATCCGCCCCTAGTTAAAAATATCTTTAGTTATAATGGCAAGGGCAGAATGGTAAACTAACCTATTAAAATATCTTCTCTCCTTCCTTATCTTATTCCCACGTGTCCATTCTTTTTAATTAGTCCTCCCTCTCTCATTTATGATCATCACCACTCTCTTTCTCCCTCTGTTCCCCGAGTCTCTCTCTCTCGTCTCACCTTCTCTATTCCTTCGAGCTCAACGGCGAGTTCCGGCGAAACCAGTGGCGGTCGGTGGCGAATCAGCGGGGGAAAACGCTTAGGACGCCTGGATTAACTTCAGGTAAGTTATTTTTCTTCATTTCCCTTTCTTATTCGGCTGATTTTAAGTGAGATTGGGGGAGGAAGATTCGAATTCTTGGGGGGTTTTTGAAGCTTCTGAATTTGTAAAAATGGAGCTTAGGTCTTGATTAACCACCTTTGGGAACTAATTTGAGTATTGGAATAACATTAATCAAGATTTTTCCAAATTTCTTCCTCCGTGCACTGTTCATCAGACGCTGTTCTTAGTGTTTTCTGGGCAAGAATTGAACGAAACCTTAATTCCATGACAATAGGAGTACACTTAAGTCCATAGTTATGCTTGATTTCTGAAATTGGGGATTTTGTTCTTCTTCCCCTGTTAGGTCCGACTTCTTCCCTTATTACTTCGAAATTTTCGTTTCTTCTCTGCGATTTCTGTTTATGAACATGATAAAGGGAAAATGAAGTGATGTCTGATGTTGCATGTTGAATTTTGTTGAATGGTTGTTGGAAATTCTGTTTCCTTCTACTTTCTGTTATGTTCAATTCCTTATTCCCTCTGTTTCTCTGTTTGGCCGATGGTTTGATGACAGGATAAAGGGGGATAATTGTGATGTTTAATTAGGTAAAATTGCTGTTTAATTGGATATGGGAGAGTATTGTAATTTTTCTTTCTTTTGGGTGGTCTTGTGCAATTGATAGCAAGGGAAAAGGAAGAAGGAGTTTGGATTGGTAATAATGTTGATTAGGGGTTTAATATGTGTAAGTGAGTACTGTGATAAGATTTAGTTTTATAGTTGGGAATTTTGGATTCTGAATTTGAGCAAGGGAGAGAAGTGAATTTTAAGGAGTTTATCTGTTCATGGTATGATAGAGTTGGTTACTATAATAATGGGTTACGTGGTTGAATGGCGAGGGCCCAATTAGGGGCTTTAGTGCAAGAAATGTGTTGGGATTCTCAGAAAAGACAGGATCAGGTGAATGAATTTGTACTGGCTATATAGCAATAATAGGTGTGTTGATTATATGCTAAGGTTCTTGAAGGTGAATGTAGGAGGCTAGGAGGATCTGAAATTGATTGGTGAATGGTTGAGGATTTATGTTAAATCAAGGAAAGGAAATTAGAATAAAGGAAATATGGATTATGATTTTATTTGTCTGCCTATGAGCTTGGTGTTGTATGAAGAATAGAAAGGAGGATTATGGAGAACTAGAGGCTGATCTTGTGTATGTTCTGGATAGTGGTGTTGTTGTTGAGAATTTGAGGGTATAATTCTAGTTGTGTTTGAACCCTTTTAGGGGTAGGATGAAGATTAAAATATTGCTTGATATTGGTAAAGATGTTGAAGGTTTTGTTAGTATTAATTAAAGTTGAGATAAAGAAGAGATTGAATAATGGATGTTAAGAGATTTTAAATGGATTATGTTAGAATTGTGGGATTATGAGATAAGATGTGTGATTGGGGATATGAATGATGATTTTTGGACTCTTTCCTTGATTTCTATGTTTATGGTGTAATATTTTGATGTTTAATGAGTTTTGAAAAGATCTTCCTGAATCTACGGCCATATGAGACTTTAGGGAGAGGGTTATCGGTTGTTATTTGAGTTAAGCCTAAGATTAGGTGTGATGCAAGATTAAAGTATTTTGTAAGGAAATAATAGTTTGGTCATATGAAATAGATACTTAGATGATTGAATGGTATTAAATTTAGATACTCATGAGCTTGTGATTGAATATGATTGAATTGGTACTGGATAGAGTAAGTTTCAAAGTGAATGTTAGAGAAGTAGACCATGACCTTAGGCTCTATCTGGGTTTCTGTTAGTTATATATTGAGTATTGGAGGTAAAGTTTATTTGAGTTTACGAATCTAAGTATTAGGAATGGTTTAAAGATATATGGTTAGTGGAAGTTATAAGGGAACAACTTATGGTGACTTATTGTATGGGAATTGTTTGGAAGATTTATGGATAATGGAAGAGGTCAAAAGGAATGAAGTTAAGAGGTAGAATGGAATAATTGATGACTTAAAAGTTTAAGAAATCTGGATGTAATAAGTGATTGAGGTTTATGGATTTGAAATTCATGTTTTATATCTGGTTTTAATATTATGAGGAGTAAGTTGGAATCAAAACTTGTATGTTGAAGTGTTATAATTTCAGAGGAATTATGGATTCATAGGGGTTGGTTCTTTGTTTAGTTGTTCTGATGAAATTGAGGATAAAGCAGAAGATTCAAGGAAAGAAGTTAATTCCGAAGATTGGGATTTAATCTAGAATAATTATTTTAAGGACTTCTAGGAGAAGAGATTCTATATTATTTATAAGGATTAATTTTTACTTGATTAATTTCACTTTAGATTCTAAATGAAGTTTAGTATATCTAAAGGATATTTTAGTGTGGATGGAGGTTATAAATTTCTAAAAGTCTGGATTTATTTCTGTGCTTGTTTCTATGTCCTATTGCTCTGTATTTTTATATACGATAGGAAGTAATGATAGAAATAGGAACTAAATTTATCTATGGTTTGTTGGTTAGATTGAATGTAATAATTTGAAATCTATGTTCTATTTCTGTTCTCTTAAACAACATTTTTAGTGACGACAGTGAATCAATTGTAAGATATGATTCTGATAAGATTAAAGTTATACTGTGTAAAAATAAGGAATTAATATATGATAAAAGATGATCATGGTTAATAGATTCATTATGGTTAAGTCATTGTGATTATTATATTTAATTTCGGAAAAGATGATAATGAGAATTAGAATAACTAATTGAAATGAATTATCTTAAGTAGCCTTCTAATTTTAAAATGGTCAAAATATTTAAAGTAAAACCTACTTATATAAGATATAAAGAATGTGGTAGTATTAAGTATATTAGGACCCGAGAGAGACGCTAAATAAATATATAGAAGTTTAGTTATTAAATTACTGTTTATATTAAATGTTAATAGGTCTTGAAAGTAACATAAGCTGAGAAGGTCAGTGGAAAGGAAATGAGCAGATAAGAACTAAGCTTGGAGTTCAGGTAACAGTTTATCTCATTACACTCAAATTGCATGTATAATTTTGTAATATCTGTTGCAAGTTTACATTATGCATGAAGGTGTAAACCTTGTTAATTCCTGCATAGAAGTTTATGAAATACTTCAGGCTTAAGTCGTTCGCTACCCCTTTGCCAAACCAGTTAGTTGTAGCTTTAAATGCTATAATGAGAAGTCCTGCAGGTAGAACCTCCACTAGTTAACGAATATATCGTTATCAATGGCTGGTAGAAAATGTAGCGCAGGAAGTATGTATAAGTGTATTATTTGCAAAGGTTTATAAAATATATACATGACAATGCATGCATAAAAGTTACAGTTAATGACATAAACTGCGTTGAACTGCTGTTTTCAGAGAAGCTGAAAGATAGTAAGATGATTGAGATAAGGCAGGAGTGCTGGAAGAAAATTAGACGAAGAAATTTAAAATTATAATTTGGAAAGTAAGGTTATTTGTATATGATATAAATTTTAAATTATTAAATTAATAGTAGAAAGCATAAAAAATATAATTATATAAATTTATAAAGGGATCTAAATTTCCTAAGTATTATGAATTAAGAATAGATACCCTAATAGGGTTAGCGTATTTTTAATTGTTTTATTAACCATTTTATTTTATAAAGAGTTGTAAATTATTTCCATTTGTCTGAAAAGCCCATTCCAACCAATAGAAGGTTGGTCTAATATTTTAAAAGAAAAAGTTTTAAATTTTCCGTATTTTTGGGCTTCTGATATTGAAAAGTGGTTATAATTCAATTAAAATTGCTATAATATAATAGAAAATTTTAGGTGTTACACTCTGCTAACCCACTCATACTCTTGTATTGAGTTGAGTTGTGATTACTGAGAGTCTGAGACATAACCGTCTCACCCTATTATTGTTGTCAGTTTTGCAGATGATCATGCATTGCAGAGGGAGCAAAGGAAGGTAGCCGCCGTACCATACTGACTGTGTAAGTCAGCGGTACTACTTTTACATTGGAATTTGTATATTGCCATATTAATTAGGCTTGCATTCGCTTTCGCATCTTTATGTTTTGATTGATATTGGATTCAGGATGATTGTATTGATATTGCTTGAATTGACTATTTGATAGTTGTAGAATATCTGTGCCGTTGCCCCTTGTGTATGGTTATATTCTATGACAGGTGGATTTTTATTAACCATGTTAGGTGGCTCTTTATCTAAGATGGTTAACTAGATTATTAATTATTGATCAGATGAATCTTTACTATGTTAGAGGATTCTTTTTCTAACATAGTTAGGGATTATAATCAATGATAGTATAATTGTGATGATTGTTTGTCTTTTCTATCATGGATTACTTTTTGAATTCCTAGGTAAATCTTTTCCTAATTATGACGGGGGTGTTGTTGTAATTGCATAAAAAACCATTTTCCTATCGTAGTTAGCAAGGTAATTATTAGAATTGATGATGAGTGGTTGATTTGTGATTAGTAAGTAGGATTTTACATGTTTCCATTTACCAACTTTCCTAGCTTTACCAACTTCTTCTTGTGTATTATTAACTTCATATAATGTTTTACCTACATGTGTATTTCTATTTACCAACCGATTCCCTAACTTTACCAACTTCTTGTGTGATACCAAGTCTTTTGTGTTACCAATTTTGTTCTGTGTGTTTCCTATGTGTTACCAACCCGTCTTATAAATAGGAAACTTTTGGTATTATAAAAGGGTAAAGGTGCGATTCTAACAATAATGTTTTGTCAAAGGAGCATATGGCACCATAATGTTTCATAAGGTCCAAAAGTACCAATAAAGTTTTAAAAACTGAGCAGAAGTACCACTTCCGTCAGTTGAGTGGTAACGTCCGTGAGTTCACTATTAAGTGGGTCCCAGAAGACGTTGAGGTGGATATGTGGCCTTAGTAAATTCCCCAAATATGATATTTCTTTTGAGCTAAATTTTTTTTTTTCACTTTAAAAAATTTACCTATAATATTCTCTAATTTTTTTGTCCCACAATAACTTCTTTTGAGCCTAAAAATAATTTCTCCCAGACTATTATCCTTAAAATAAGGGAGAAGAAACTAAATCTTTAAAGTCTTCAAGATATACCTTCAATTTCTTAATTATCCTCATAATTCATCATTTTCGATTAATTAATTCTTGTCTTCATATCATCTTTTTTTATTCAGTTATTATTTTAATAGCTACGTAGCATTAAAGAATTACTATGATATTACTGCAGGTGTTACTGTGCCTGTGCCCCAGGAATAATTTTTACGTAAGAATTCAAATACGAATTGTTAAAAATAATATCTATATGACTCAGATCTCCGGATAGTAATGATCTCCTTGGAACCTCTCCTCACCAACTTCCTTCTTTTATTTTAGTCCATCTCATTAGATTAATAGATGAATGGTTGAGATTTAACAATAATAAAATTATGATTATAAGAGGAACGCGTGACTTTAAAGGCTTAATTTCTCCCTTATTTTAAGAACAATAATCTTGGAGAAATTACTTTTAGGCTCAAAAGAGGTTATTGTTACAAGCAGAACGTGTCAGAGAATTTATCTACTACCTTGGACGCGTAATTAGGAATTTATTGATGATGAGAGGGTGTGATTAGGAATTAATTAATGGAAAATGATGAATTGTGAGGATAATTGAGGAATTTGAGGTATATCTTTAGGACTTTAAATGTTTAGTTTCTCCCTTGTTTTAAGGATAATAATCTAGGAGAAATTACTTTTAGGCTCAAAAAAGGTTATTGTGGGACAAAATAATTAAAGAATATTATAGGTAAATTTTTAAAAGTGAAAAGAAAATTTTTAGCTCAAAAGAAATATCTTATTTGAGGAATTTAATAAGGCCACGCAACCCTGTACAGCCACCATTCCACCTCAACATCTTCTGGGACCCACTTAATAGTGAACCCATGGACGTTACTATTCAACTGACGGAAGTGGTACTTTTGCTCAGTTTTCAAAACTTTATTGATACTTTTGGACCTTGCCACATATTCCTTTGACGAAACATTATTGTTAGAATTACACATTTACCCATTATAAAACAAGTTGGTAAAGTTATGGGAAAAATTGGTAAAAGACCAATAAGTAAAACATGGGAAAGTTTTGGTGACAAATAAAACAATTTTGGTAAAACATAAGAAACTTTTGGTAATATTAAAGAAGAAGTTGGTAAAGTTAAGGAAAATGTGGGTAAAATACGAGTTGGTAAAGAATAAGAAACTTTTGGTAGCACATAAAACAATGTTGGTAAAATACAAGCATAATTTGGGAAAATATTAGAAAAGAATGAATTATAATGTGTATATATATACATATTTTACACTATACAGAAAGGGGTGGGTTCGAATCCCCTCTCACTTTCCATTTCATTTTTGTAATAACCCCTCCCCCAAAAATTAAATAATAATAATTAAATAACCCCCGCCTACCATAGGTAGGTAGGTCCCAATCGGCGATGTTGGGGCGTTTTCTTTTAATAAAAACAAATTTAGTTCATAGACATTTTTGTCATTTCTATTAAATGTTAAAAGAATACTTAAATCTATTGCATGCATGGTTCGAAAAACCGGCCCGGCCCGGCCGGTTGAACCGGGACCCGGGGAGGAGGACGATCAGAAACAAGTGTCACCCGTTGAAGGAATCAACCAGAGAATATCCGGGTTGATTCGGCCGGTTTTTAGTGACCCGGCAGGTGGTTCGGGTGGAGGGGGTGATGAAAAATGGTTCTTGCCTCACCAAATGGCTTCGTTTTGGCCATTAACAAAAAAAAATCACTGATGCATTTTTGGGGGCAGAACTGCAGAAGTGGAAATCCTTCGTTCCTTACCTTTATTTTGGTTTCATTCCTGCCCTAATTGAAGGGCGACGGCAAGAAGGGGAGGTGCGACGGCGGGGGAGGCGACGGTGAGAAGGGCGAAAGAGGCTCAAGGCGGCGCCGGTGTTCTTGAGGTAGGTGGCGTAGGAAGTGTGTGCGGCAGTGAAGACATTGCGATCGCTCTCTGCATCGAGCCACTGCTTCTTTGTTCTTGATCTTCGACTGTGTACAACCCATTTTTCTTCACTATGATGAAGCTCTAAGGGTTCTGCGCAAACTGATAGTAATCATGAAGGAGAGAAGAAAATGTTGCAACTTTTTCAAATTGCAAAATGCAAGCTGTAAAGCACTAAAGTCAGAGTCAAACAAGAAAAGAAAGCAATGTATGTGTGGACTGTGGAGATAGAGACAGATGAGACAAACATACAACGACACAGTAGTGGGCTAGTGGCAGAGACAATCAATAATAATATCTTATGTTAATTTTTTTATTATATTAATTAAATAAATTCTCCCTCCATCCTTTATTATAAAATCTTAAAAGAAAAAATTATATATATATATATATTAAGGTACTAGTTGGATTTCCTTATATTTTGACATCAATGTTGGTGTATTTTGTTATTAGTTATTGAATTATATTATTTTAATATGGCCGGTTCGACCCCGAGTCGACCCTCGGTTGAACCCCTGACCCTTAACCCTTTGCCTCGACTGAGTCGATCCCCGGTCCGGATTTTTGAACCTTGATTGCATGTTATGATCGTTTTAAAATTCACTGTATCTAATTCTCCTTTGTTTTTATTTAAAATTTTCCATCATAAAATGCTATGCACGTGCCCCACGTGACGGGGTGACCCGATTTGTTTGCAAACGGACAAAAGATTTACTTTCAGAAGCGGGGTTGGCTAACCTGGAATAAAAGGATCAATCAAATAGCCACCGAAAACGTTAAATTAAATAAAACAAAAGAGATAAAGGCAATTCATGCATTCAAGGCAAATTGGATTCGATGGAGGATGGATAGAAGAAGAATTGTGTGAAAGATAATGAACCCGTATAAAAAAAAATGATTAAAATTTCAAATACTTTTTTAAGTTTATTTTATAAATAAGATTGGCTCCTCCAATCACCGCAACAAATCACTTTCTAAAGAGAACAAGTAGACATCCCAACCATAAACTATTTTAAAAGAATTTTTACTTTTGCTCAGTTTTAAATTTGATTTTGGAATTAAATCTTTAATCTTTTTCTGTTACTATGGTTAACTCTCGTGCACGAGCTAATGATGTTAACATAACAAAATTATAAGGGCTAAACTTAACGATGAAATTTGATGTGATTTCTTTTTCGATTCTTAATTCTTTTTTTTTTTGGCCAACTTTTCGATTCTTAATTCATGTTTTAAAACAAAGTAAATTTGATAAGACTTAAAAAATTATTCTAAGAAAAATTTAATAAATTTTTTTATACGGATAATAATGTTGGATGGTATTTATTTATCTATCTGCATAGGGTTTTTCGCAAGCGTACGAAATCTTTGAGACCATAGTCCATAATTGCAATTTGACAACTATTACACAAAATGTTTGGTTGTTATCTTTGTCTGGTCTTATCTAAAAGTTAACGTGTAATTAGAAATTCCACGTGTAATTAATGGCAAAGTTGAGGACAACAATTTTTAATATTTGTTTTTCAAACTTTTTAAGCAAGTTGGTCTCGTTAAAGGCCATCCCCTGAGTATACTCCCCTTCCATTGCTGAAAAAAATTCAATTCACCCGAACATGCCAATAGCATGCCACATGATTTGTTATCTGAACAGAAACAAACAAACATCATATGAATGAATATTTTTATCTGACATGAAGAACATTAATTTCATATGATATTATGGGGATTTGATTTTTCTCCCTTCACAATGAAAGGAAAAAGAAAATAGGGCCTAAATTTCTACCTCACAAATGTCACATAAGATTAAAATTTTCAGATTAAAATAAAATATTTTCCAATTTGTGTTCAAGAATGATCAAAACACAAGTGAATTGGACTAGATTCATACAAGAATTCTCTCCATTATCTGCTTGGAACCATTTTTCTACTAAATACTACATTAGAGATGGTTAATCAAATATGAACCCTCCAAGTTTAATTTAGACGGTTTAAATTTGAATATTATTAAAGTAATGATTTTTTGAATAATTTTTTAAATAAATGATATTTAAAAGATTATATTTATTTTATATTTTATACACAGCTAATTTTAAGAAGAAGAAAAATCTGTACCAATCATATTTGAGTTGTTGCCACCACTAAACATTGTGACTAGTTGACAAGCTGGTTCATGCAATTCCCGCCTGTTTGGGTAAATTAGCTAGATCTTCGATTGCCATTCGGAGTCAGATTATGAAAAGTAATGGTAAATGGCAAGTGGAAGAAAGCATAGTTGTTTTGTGCCTATAATTTTAAGCTAGATGAATGAATCTGATCCGTACTTGATTTGGTTTCCGATTAAGACCCAAACCCTTCCTGGTTCCCTGAATTTTTTTGAGTTCTTGTGCATATTCTATTATTCTTGTTCAGATTGTGGGTCCGCTTCAGTGCCCAAAGTTATGGATCACATGCTTGATGCGATAAAGTCACTTGAGGCTCTGCTTTGATTGCTCTTATTGAGTGACGTGCGATATTTTGTCACCAATCGAAAATCATGTTTGTTTTGCATTTTGCTTCTCATGTTCTCCAAAAAGATGGAAACAAGGAAAGAATGGCTCTTTTAGTTTTAACTAAACTTTTTTTTTTGTTTGACCAGATTTTTAACTCGTTAAGTTTAAACTTTGTTTTTGAATTCAACTTTAGTACTACTATACTCATTTAGAAGCATGCCAGGATCTAATCATCAAAGCTATCTTCAAAAGAGAGTCTTT
Organism: Mimosa bimucronata; assembly: GCA_037074515.1. NCBI lineage: Eukaryota > Viridiplantae > Streptophyta > Magnoliopsida > Fabales > Fabaceae > Mimosa > Mimosa bimucronata. Next base: position 37,758,869 of record CM073445.1, on the reverse strand, counting down.
ATTCTCTCCCAAGCTTTTCGTTCATCTTCTGTACTTGGCCCTTTGCTTTTATTCTTACCCATGTGTTCTTTCTTCCCGTGATGCTCACTGTTCATCCATCTCTGCTTTAATAAACAGATATTTCTTTACAGCTCACTAGGTAAGGAAGATGGACTATACAAACACTCAGTTTTTAATTTTTCCCTTTTTTCTGCAACAATGAATTATCATTGCGTCTCTTGACAAACCAACATAGCACTGTTCATGTGTTTTTAGGAACAAGTGTTTTGTGTGTGTGTGTGTGTGTGTGTGTGTATAGAAGCTGCGCTAACGAACGTGTTCTCCCTGCAAAATCACAACATTTCTTGAGGTCTTCTCGTAGTAGAAAACTGCAAGAGATTCTATTGCACAATATGTCTCTGGTTTTGTTGTTTTACTTATAAGTCTTCTTTGTGCAGGGTTGACATTTATTTTTTTCGAAGAATCGTGACTATGGGGTTTCTACAGCTTTTCTATGTTGCCTCTATCCCTGTGATCAAAGTATTACTAATTTCGGTACTAGGCTTGTTACTTGCACTAGATCGGGTAGACATATTGGGAGAAACTGCAAGGACACATGTGAATCATGTAAGTGCTTGAATGCTTCAGAGAATTTTTGGGTGTGCGTGTGTAATATATGTACATATATTTATGTAAAAGAAAGGTAATACGTGGTGACAAGAGTTCTCTGTGTGATATAGATGGTATTTTATGTGTTTAATCCTGCAATGGTGGGCGACAATTTGGCAAAAACTATTACCTGGGAGAGTTTTATGTCACTGTAAGTATTGATTTCAGATTTAAGTCTTATGAGAGGAGTGATTTTCATCATTCTAATTCATGGCTTGTTACAATTTGTGTCTGACATATAGGTGGTTCATGCCAATCAATGTTATCGCTACATTTTTACTAGGCTCAGCCTTAGGTTGGCTGCTTATTAAACTCGCAAGGCCTCCTAAACACTTGGAGGGTCTTATCCTGGGTTGCTGTTCAACAGGTAAGACAATAATTTGCGTGTCACATTCATTATGCTTTGCATCTAAAATGCACTTTTGGTCCCTAAAAGACTCACAGTTCAAACATTTCAAGTGATAACTAATGAATAGCCTTGGCATGTGCATATACTGCTCATAGTTCTATGATATGGTTCTCTGCCTAAGATTAAACTTCCTTTCTTACACAGTTCAGCTTGTTCTGAAAACAGAAAGTAGTCATGCTATAATGCTAAACTTGTATGGACAGAAAGTTTGCATTCATACTTATATTTGGATTCACTTGTTCTACAAAGAAATACATGGTAGACAGAATGTGCAGTTTCAGAGTGATAGGCATTTGTTTTGTCATACAAGTGGATTCTTTATGAAATTTGCAGTTTTGTGCTGTCTTGCTAGTTTTATGTGAGATTAAATTTATATCAACATCAATGCTTGATGCAGGCATTATGAATAAATGCTATGAGTTTATATGAACAGGAAATTTAGGAAACTTGCCTATTGTCATTATCCCGGCCATTTGCAAAGAGAAAGGCAGTCCCTTTGGTGATCCTGATGTCTGTTACCAGTATGGGATGGCTTATGCTTCACTTTCTATGGCGGTATGTAACTTCATTTGCTCTTTGGGGTTTCATAATGAAATGATAAATTTTGATAGAATACACAGTTAATTAAATCAGCTAGTTGACACTGTTCTTGTTTTCTGGAATGGGGTTCATTTGGGCGAACATCAGCTTGGGGCTTTCTTTGTGTGGTCTTATGTGTACAACATTATGCGGAGTTCGGCTATGAAATACCGGAGAGAAGGCAATGCTGATGATGACTTCAGAAAATTGAAAGCTTCAGCAGAAAATCCAGAATGCTCAGAAACATTTAATCCTTCAAAAGATGCTATGGATGATGCATATACTATGTTGCTTCCTAATGCTGAACCTGTAGAAAATACCAAGGTTTCCACAAACTTCACTTAAATTGAGATATTTTATATTGATTGAAAAGAGTTTATGGCTTAAGAATAGTTAGCTGGGCAGAAATATTAGATCTAGTAATCATGTTTACAAAAGTCTACAAAAAAAAAGGCTGGAAATTTTTTTTTTTGGGTGATTTTATTTTTATTAAGATAAGTATAAAAAATTCCCATGTTTCAGGATCAATGTCACAAGAAGAAATCAAATTATAGGTTTTGTATAATGTCCTTCAATAAATTATGAGATTTGCCTATCCTATGATCTGAATTGAGAACATAAGCAATTGAGAATAGGAAGGTTTGTTGTTAATGATTGTTTTCTGTTTTGCCTTTTTCACATGTCAAATAATAAGATATAAAATTATATTTTTACGTCTTTCTGAAATTTCAACCCAGGTACCTATTTCAGAAAAGATAAAGTCTTATTTGATCAAGACATTAACAAGCGTCAATTGGAAGGCCATGTTTGCACCATCAACTATTGCAGCGGTATGAAGGAGTTTCCATTGCCTTGAACATTTATAGAGACATATATCTTTGATGCACCCTAGTTATATGGGAATCAGGCACACTTGTTTCTGCCTGTCCTTGGTGATAAGCTCTATATATAACTTTTTGAAAGAGATATTTTCATCTGGTCCATAATTGATATATGTTGATTTTCTCATATTGTTCTCACTAGCATGATCTTCATATAGAATGGATGAAAAGATAGCTTCTTATGTTGTTTTAAAAGTTTTCCTGCAATTCTCCAAATAAATATATCTTTGTATTACAGATTGTTGGCTTTGTCATCGGCTTAATCCCCCTGCTTCGTAATATCTTGATTGGAAGTGATGCTCCACTTCGCGTGGTTGAAAGTTCGGCTACAATGCTGGGGTAAGCAGCAAGATTGCATCAATAAGTTTTTAGATGAATGTGACCCTTAATCAAAAGTGTTCTTAGCTGATCATCATCCATTTTCTTAAACCCCTGAAGCTTTTCCTTTATGTACTTTTATTTCCTAACAGATTATACCTTATGGATGTTCTTTTTTTGGGGGGCAAAAGCCACGTCATTTTCATTTGCCACTTCTCTATTACTAATCTTCATTGCCCCTAATGTTGCAGTTAATTGTTTTTCAATGATCTATCATTCAATGGAAGATATCTCACTTTTATTTCTTCATCCTATTGCATTCAGTGATGCAGCCATCCCAACTGTAACCATTATACTGGGTGCAAACCTTCTTAGAGGTAAACTTTATATACAAAGTTAGCCATGGAGTTTCTCATATAATTAAATTTAAAATCTCTATCTTTTCTATGTGCCTGTTTATGGAAAACTTTTTACTAACTTAAAATCATTGGACCAGGCCTGAAAGGAACAGGTACTATGTGGTCGACAACCGTGGGAGTTGTAGCGGTTCGGTACATTTTCCTGCCAATATTGGGGACTGTGGTAGTCAAAGGGGCAATACATTTTGGATTAGTGAATTCAGATCCTCTCTATCAGTTTGTACTCCTGCTTCAATATGCACTTCCACCTGCCATGAACATAGGTAACTTTGCTTTTGAAATCAGTAAATTCATTCGTGAAAAATTCAGTTTACTTTGGTGTTAATTTGTCTAGTGCTTCCATTTTTGGTCATAGTCAATAGCGATTACTTTCCATATTGAAAACTTACAGCTTCAAGCCAGAAAGCTCAAGTTGTTCAGTGTCAATTCATGAATATTTTATAAGGGTAAATTACTCTGTTGGGGTTCAATTTGATATTCAACATACAAATTGATTGAGTTTTCATTGGATGATTTCAATGCAAATCATTAAACAAATTTTTTCAGGAGAATCAATATACATTTTTTAATGAACAACTAACTTGACTAAATTTTATAACCTATGTAAATTGGTTATCTAGTTTTTATATTAAGAATTAGAGGGGGGGATAATTTAGAAATGTTTGTAAAGATGGTCTCTTATTGTAACTCTACATTGGCAGGTACAATAGCCCAATTGTTTGGAGGGACTGAGAGTGAATGTTCGTTTATAATGCTATGGACTTATGCGTTGGCCTCAGTTGCAGTTACACTGTGGTCAACCTACTTCATGTGGCTTATTTCCTTTTGATCTCTTTTTCTCTTTTTATTTATAAATGATATTATTATTTCACTTTCTTTTTATTATTATTTTCCATTCATATTTATTCAAACCTCGTATGGACTTTAATATATAACTTCAGCCATATGCATGGCTGGATAGCCAATTAGTCTCATCAACTAATCAAATTAACACGTGCGTGTGTGTGTTCAGGATTCGGGAACTACTTGGTTACAATTGAGAAATCAAAGAATCAATTGGGTTAATACAATTTTTGTGCATTAAACTTTCATTCAATTTTGGTTTTAATCCCTAAACTTTAAAATCAGTGGTTTTAGTCTTTGAACTCCTCAACTTTGTGCCATTTATAACTATTGGTCCCTGATTTTTCTTTTAAAGTTCAGGAGTCAAGAACAAAATTAATCAAAAGTTTAAGGGCTAAAATCACTTATTTTTAAGTTCAACGATCAAAACCAAAACTGGCTGAAAATTCAAAGATCAAAATTGTATTAACTCAAATTATTTATTTGACACACTGAGGAAAAATGCTTTGATTCTGAGGTAAAAAAGTTGGTAAAAATTAAATAATTAACATCAAATACTTTCTTAAATATTCCTACAAAATGAATCACGAATACTAGAACATATTTTGATTGTTGATACTCAATTGAATACACAAATCAAAATTGATAAATAATGTGATGTGATTTATCTCATGTCTTGTGAAAATCTATGGATTACGTTTGTACATTTAGTTCCAGAAGAATATTTGTTGGTTTAGATTAAAAAGGTTTGAACTTCAACATACTCAATACTAAATCAAAAAGGTTTTAATCAAAATTAGTGACTCAACCCTTTTTTGTATGAAAAGATGATTGGAATTTGGAAGTCTTTTATAATAAAGTATAGATTGTGGCTAAATTAAAATTATCGGATTAATATAACATTTGGTCCCTCAAATTTATTCTAGTCTTGATTTTGGTCACTTAAGTTTCCAGCAAGAGAGTTTTAATCCCAAGTTTTATTTTGTTTAAAACATTGGTCCATAAAAATTAATAAAAACCTGGATTATTTTTCCCTTAAAAGGATCATAACCTCTTATTTGAAATTTTATAAACCAAAACAAAAAGGAAGGCAAATTTAGGATTGTATGATTATATTATCTCCAAATTATGGATTAATTCCTTGAATTCAACACAGATTGAACTCTCAGAACGATAAGAACATAATTGGGCTTCATTGGCCCATTCTAATCACCCTGACTTTTTTTTTTTAAAACCAATGAACCTGACATTGCATTTTAAAAATGGATCAGTCTTGGACTTCTGGTATTGTATTTAATATAGGAGTACATGGGTTTCAAACACACTATTTTTATTTTTCTTACCTCAACACATTATTTATTTTAAAAATTATAGATAAATATTTAAAATATATTTATCTCACAAATATTCTCATTCATGTAAGAAACTACAGAGTTTATGATGCAAGATAAAGCGTCATGCTGAGTTAAACATGTAAGACTCTGAAATATAAGTAAGGTAATTAAGAGTTGTAAAATGGAATGAACTTTCTATTTAGTACAATATTTGTATTGCACTCCATGATGAACATATCTGTCTATTTATCTTGTTCATCATGATGGTCATCATCTTAATCAGTCACTTTCTCATTATCAGAAGACATTAATATGCTGTGATACCTCCATTGTCAACCACCTTTATTAATTATTTTATCTTTTAGCTGTGCCTAAAAAATGATGTGCTACAAGAAACAAAAAAAAATTTCGTTTTTTTGTTTTCTAGTGATGGTTACATCCTACAGCTTCAGGGTGCGTCTAATCTATGATTGATTTTCCTTGTCTAATCTATGATTGATTTTCCTTTTGTTCATACAGTGATTTAACATTGGTTTTAAAGGCATGAAATATACAGATAAAAAGGTAAAAATTAAAGTAGATGAAAAAAAACAGAAGTACAATCAGAATCAAATTTGATGAAGATTCCTCTCAAGTACTGTAAAATAACAATATAATGATATTTTCTTTATTTTTTTCAATGGTTAAATTATTCAGATTTAATACGAAAGGTTCAAAATTGTATAACTATATATATAGATGTATATATTCTATTTTTTCATGTTAGTTTTAAGATTTACACGTGGGCATTAGGTAGCATATAATTAGCGTGTATAGTCAATACTTATATCATTACTCCATGATAATTAATTTTAGATACGACTAATTGTTAGATTTTATTGCTTGGGGGATATATTAATAATAAAAACATCATCAAGATGCAATAAAAATAAGATCAACAATGTAAAGAAGGCTTGATTTTTAGTTGACATACTCTTTTTTTTTTTTTTTTTTTGCGGGCATAATCACAGAGTTTGAAAGCAAATTAAATGATAAGATACTCCAAACTTCAGTAATAGTCATGTGAGGGAGTTTGAAATTTTGTAGAAATTGCTCATCCAATTGCTGTTATGATCCCAAAAGTTTCTTGTCTTTTTTATATTACTGAGCTATGCACATCTAATCTAGTCAAATAAACCCAGTTAGTTTAAAAATTTAAACAATGACTATGTGAAATGTAGCTACTACCTTTGAAAATATGCAGAGGAGCCAAGACACTTGCTGTTATGAGGACAAATCTGTTAACTTATACCATTTATTTTATTTTTCACAATATTGATTTGAAAGAGATGCCAATATACCTTTTAAAAAAAATCTGGTTTTTCCAATAAATAAGCCATGTTTAGCATCCTATCTCGTAAGTCTATTTTACAAAGGTCATGTTAGTGATTTTATAATCATTACATTTACTATTACTGCTGCTATTTAACAAGCGATACTATTGACTATTGAGAGAAGTTAAGATAAAAATAGGGGACGCGATTAAAGAAAGATTCCCTGAAATTCATGGAACCATAAATAGTGGAAAATAGGGCCCAAAATGAAATCAAAAGTTGATGAGCATCATTAACACTACTGTTATGCTTTTCTGATATTGCTTACTAATGAAAGCAATGATAATGTTTTGCGACAGTAAAGAAGAAAAATGATTGTAACGGTGATAATTGATTTTTTTTTTTGGGCCAGTAGTAACGGTGATAATTGATGAAATATATACTCACGTGAAAGTAAATTAACCTTATATATATAGTTGAATAATTAGGTGGAGATCACTGCTCATATTCATGCATTATTGCAATGTTGACTTGTGTGCCCTAAAATTCCATTACAGTGATGGAAGTTAACGGTAACAAAAAACTTTGCTAATGATCATATTTCCCACAGTTGATTTTCTTTAAGTTGATTCATCATGTTGTTATATTGTTTATTTTTTCAAAAGTAAAAGTTATACTTTACGTTTAACTTTATACAAAGTTTTATTTGATAACTTAATCTTTTTATTAATATATTTTCAATCATCTAGTCCTGTCATGGTGAGTTTCATTAGCGAAAAATATCCACATTTAAATTTTAAATATTGAAAAAATATTGTCCAATATTAGTATATAAAGTTTAATTTTAAATAATAATTATTGATAAAAATTATCTTTAAGATCGTTGGTGTTGGGTTTGTTAACTGAAAATATGCTTAATAAAATTAAGAAGACTAATTTTGCATAAAATTGAATGATTAAAGCTGTAGGCTTTTAGCCAATAAAAGTTGGTTTAATTGATAAAAGAGTTTATTTATAAGTTAAAGTATATAAATCCTAAGTTCAAATCTTAATGCTGATGTGAGAATTTTATTGGTGAGTAATTTGTAAGTATCTTTGTTGGCGTTCTTTAAGTTTGGAGGCATATTCCAACTCTAGTAAACATTTTAGAGTCCAACTCACCTAATTTCTTATAAAAAAAATTGCACAATTTTGTTTTTAATTTTTTTAAGAAATAAAAAATAAATATGTGAATTCTATTTGAGTAATTATTATTACCTCTCTAATTACTTTTGGTAAAACAAATTTACCTACTTTATGCGTATACATTTAAAATTATCGTATGTTTTGTTTTTATGGCCAATACCTTTCCCCCCTCACTTCTTAAGGAGCATTTTTTAAACAAATATATTTTTCTTTGTCTAAATCTTGTAAAATTTCTCTTAAACTAATGAGTTCAACAGTTTAAGAGTCGAACATACTCACTGAAAGAGGAGTGAATTTAATTTATGGAACTATTGGGGAGGCATATCTTACTTGGCTATACACGAAATTTGGACTTTTTTTTTTGGCCAAAAAATTTGGAGTTAAACATTGCGAGGCTAACACTCCATCCTAACCAATGACTTAACTACACCGAGGTTACATTAAAAGTTAGTGATATGTGGCTGAAAAATGATTTGGTTGTGTAAGACTGGATAGAAGTCCTGACTCTTGTCTAAAATTTATATAGTAAAAAACTATTGGAATCTTCAAAATTTTACCTTGTGAAAACAGAGGGATAGGTAATTTTTAGTCTGAAGGCTAGTTTCTCTATTACTTCATTACTAATATTTCATGAATGGTATAACAGTAAAAAATTAACATTCATACAATAGTTAATTCTAATAGACAACAGTCCATTCACAACTATAGATCATGTCACTTTTGGCCCTACAAATTATGTATCCTTTGAGTTGCAAATAGATTATTGAAATAGACTCTTGCCATCTTTTAATGCCGAAATAGTTATTGTTATAATATAGGAATATATACTCTACATATTTATATTTCTCTTTTATGAATTTAAATTTAACTTATTTATGACTATGTCTTGTTATAACAAGTTTTAAAAAAAATTAAGAAAATTTGAATGCGCATGCTTTTTTTATGTTGTGTTTTTTTTTTCATGTATCTCTATTTTTTAATTGATCATATAACTATATTTATAACATTCAATGTATCCCTTAAGTATATGACAAAATAACATTTTTCACAAATTATAAATAATATTCCAAAAAACATCGTTAGAATGAACATGCTTTTTTTATGTCTTTTTTTTCATGTATCTATATTTTTAAATCTGATCATATAACCATATTAATAATAGTCAATGTATCACTTAAATATATATATATATATATATATGTATATATCAACATTGTTCACAAATTATAAGTAACATTTAAAAAAATCAAGAAAGTTAGAATGTACATGGTTTTTTATGTTGTGTTTTTTTTTCCATGTGTCTATATTTTTAATCTGATCATATAACTATATTAATAATATTCAATGTGTCACTTCAATGCATATCAAAATCACATTATAAATAACATTTCAAGAAAATTAGAATGTACATTTTTTTTTCTATGTCATGTTTTTTCATGTATCTATGTTTTTCAATCTTATCATATAACAATATTAGTAATATTCTATGTATCACTTAAAAATATGTCAGAATCACATTTTCACAAATTATAAATAGCATTTAAAAAAATCAAGAAAGTTAGAATATACATGCTTTTTTTGTGTTGCGTTTTTTTTCTCATATATCTATATTTTTAATCTGATTATATAATTATATTAATAATATTCAATGAATCCCTTAAATATATATCGAAATCACTTTGTTCACAGATTACAAATAACATTTCAAAAAAAAAAAGAAGAGAAAGTTAGAATGTAAATGTTTTTTTATGTTTTGTTTTTTTTTTTGTTTCGTGTAACTATATTTTTTAAAATGATCATATATATTAATAACATTCAAGTATAATTTAGACATGCATCCAAATCACATAGTTCAAAAATCATAATTAACATTTCAAAAAATCAAGATAGCTAGAATGTACAATACATGCTTTTTTTATGTGTTTATATTTTTTAATCCGATCATATAACTATATAAATAATATTCAATGTATAACTTCAATATATATCAAAATCGTCCCTTCGGGAACATCCGATAAAATTGTAATGATATAGAGAAGATTAACATGGCCCATGTGCAAGGATGATACGCACAAATCGAGAATGATCCAAATTTTTTAAAAATATTTATCAAAATCACATTGTTCAAAATTATCAACAACATTTTTTTTATGCAATGTGCAAAAAACGGCATAGTCTGTTATAAAAAATAGCACCTTGTTAAGTTACATCTGACTATTTGAGTTATAACCTAGTCATATACACACACATATTAATAAGACTTAGTCATATATTTTAATGATGCATATTCATATTTCAATATCAGGGCTACTTGCACATACACACATGATATGTGCATCACATTGGTAAGAGATTTCAGTTCAACCCATTTAATTATTTAGGAGAGTGTTACAGGAATAAAGATTAAAATATAATTGTAAATAGTCAAATATATTTAAAAAACAGGGCCTCAGATTAATGACTTGAAAATTAACATATCTAAATTCATAAGATTCTTGGAAATCAATAATTTAGATAATAGTGTTGAGTTAATAATGCACTCAAGAGACTATGACCGACACCTACTTAATTATTCATTGAACCGACGGGTAGATAAATTTTTCTATTAATAAACATTGCATCTTAATTATCAGACATGTATGATTTGTTTTGATAGGAAAATTGAAATTTCTTACACTATTTTGTAAGATGTAAGTCGTATATTTTACACTATGAACTTAAAAAAAAAGCGTCATAAATCATAATCACATATAATTTGATGGTATTTTAAGACCCAAAAAGCATTATAAACTTTAAACATTGCGAAGCTTTTTTTTTTTCGAAAATTAGATTATTGAGATTGAATAACCAAAATTTTCTCATTACAAAGTTTGTTGTCTAAAAGCGCTGAAACTTATTTAAGAACTGAACACTTGAGTATAGTTTATTTTCAGCAGGTGTAATTATTCTTTATTTATATGTGATTTGTTTTCAACAATGTGCAAAATAAAAAAAAAAAGATTTAGGTATAATTGAAAATAAGTTACATATTTTTTTTTTTTTGCCAGCTTAGGTTACATATTGTTAAAGAATAGTACGGTGTTGAAGATGAGCTGCATTGCACCTATTTAAGGATTTAGATCTCTAGGTAACCTTAGATAATGAAATTTTTTAGAATTTTTAACATTTTTTCTTGTAATGCTTTCTGTTATTTCTATTAAAAAACAAAAGATAGGTCACATGATTAGATCTCTGTTCATGCAGGTCTGGCTCCACTGGCAGTACCCGGGATGTTAGGGCCATATCCTCATTTTCGGTGGACACCCAAAATTCATGCTTTCTTGTCACACACTTACACCTCCTTATTCTTTATATTTATATTTATATTTATATTTATATATCTCTATATATATATATACACATACAAATACACATCACTATACAATTAAAGTACTAGTGGTTTATTTTATTACGTTTTTATCTTTTAACTCATCATTATTAATTCCGTTGGTTGGTAATAGAAATTTACTAGAAACTATATAATTAAGAGTTCCAATGTAATTGATGTGAGGATTTGGTTAGATGCAATTAGTTACAACTTACAATTTGTAAGTAGCTCTACTTTCAATATACTCTATAGCTATGAATAAAGGAAAATATAGAGTTAAACATAATAAAATTAAAAATTGAAAGATTTGATTGAAATTGTTTGTTTGAAAATTTCTTGAAAAATTAATGATATGTTCTTCTCTACATCGAAATTAAAAAAATTGTATAAGCGTTATCTGAACTTAGAGTTCTACCTTAATATGATAAGCTCAAATCCAACTCAACTAAACTTTTTTTAGTCTAAATATACATTTCTTATATTCAATTTATTCAAATGATATGTTTTTTTAGCTTAAGAAATTCAAAAAATATATTCAGCATATAAATAAATATATGAAAAGGAAATATTATAAGTGTTGGATGGGCCCCATCATGATGTGGTACAATATCTAAATACTTTTTCTTGGAGGGGCCATTATTTTCACCTCTTATCATTTTCCTTGAACCTCCTTTTTCTTTGTCCCTTTCGCTTCAATTCTATTTAAATTTATATGAATATACATGAATAACACCTTTATTTCCTATTTCAGCTTTTCATCATTAACAGTATTTCATTTGTCCCCCCCACTTATAGGATTAATTTTATGATTTACTCTTTTACCTGAAAAACTAAACAAAAATCTAATACCTATCGGGTCCTAAATATAAAATCACTTTAATTTTTTTTTGGAAGTTAAGGAAGTAAATTAGACTATTAAATTATAATATATGTCACATGTAATTAGATTATAAGTTAGTTTATAAGTAGAATAAATTATTTTTGAGGAAAAAAATAATTATAGACAATTTAAAGTGATTAATTTTGCATTCTTAATTTCTCCAAAAAAAGTCAAAGTGATCTTATATTTAGGACGGGGGGAGTATTTCATACTCATACTTGTACTCAAAACTTATGCATCCCATCAACATATAGTTGGTCTAACGGTATAAGGCCCCGTTAAATCCCTTAAAATCTTGAGTTCGAGTCCTAGAGGATACATTTGTGTTGGGAGGGGAAGCCATGAACCTCGAAACTTGAGTAGTCGGTTATTCGAATACCTGATAATAGGATAAAAAAAGGTGTAGATTGCCTGTATATATATATATATAAAGAACTTATGCATCCTTCTTCCATTTCTCTCTTCATTATTTTCATATATAAAAAATTACTAACTTCTCTGTTTTTTAACCACAACTTGGTATTTTAAATATTATCAATTAATTCTTGTAACCACAAAATTGTGAGTGTTTTGACCTAATTGCCACTAATTGCTACGCTTTACTTTCTCTCACTATATTACAGCTTGGGTCGTTGTTTATTCTTCCTTCAAGGCATCACAGTTGGTTAACATTTCACAATGGCTACTTCTGAAAATGCAGGTAGAAGAAGAAGAACAAGAAGCATTGCCTTCCTTTCTCTATTTCTTGCAGTTTCCTTTGCACAGATTACTGTGTGCTTCTCTGCCAAGGTAGCCTCAAATTCCACTGTTTTAGTTTTTCTTACAGCAAAATATGGAATCAGGAATTCTGGATTGGATTATTGCAGGTTTATGTAGTCTACATGGGAAGCAAAAATGGTGAAGACCCTGACGAAATTACGAAGCAGCACCATCAAATTCTTGCTTCTGTTCACAGTGGAAGGTCAGTTTTCTGTAATTTGTCGTGGTTTGTTTCTGATTGGTTTAGATACTCTGCATTCATATGTTGGAAGTGAGAATAGCATAACTGAAGAATAGAATCGAAGATTGGTTTTAGATTTTTTGATTTTTTTTTTTTAATTTTTCTTGTGTGGAATGATGAACAGCATTGAGGAAGCTGAAGCTTCACATGTTTATAGCTACAAACATGGTTTCAGAGGATTTGCAGCGAAGCTGACGGATGAGCAGGCTTCTCAGATTTCAAGTAATTCAGAGTGATTTTCTCATCTTTCTTGTTTTGTTTATATGTATTTTGGGCCTCAAGATTTATTTAATCCCAGAATTAATTTGCCTGTGATAGTGATATGGATGTTCAAATTAATTGACAGAAATGCCAGGAGTGGTTTCTGTGTTTCCCAATTCTAAAAGAAGGCTGCATACAACTCATTCCTGGGACTTTATGGGCCTTCTGGACGATCAAACTATGGAGATTCTTGGGTTTTCTCCCAGAAATCAAGCAAACATCATCGTTGGTTTCATTGACACTGGTGAGCACTTAGCACTTTTACCTTTCACAGTAGGCGTTATCATGATTAGTTATCTTCGTTCATCTCCAAGTGTAGTACACACATTTTTTTTTTTTTTCATTATTTAGTATATGGTTCACAGGAAATTTCTCACATAACTAGTAGAAATTCTGCCAATTTTTCTGTGGCATTTTAGTTGTAAATGTTATTTTTACAAATTAAATATCTACAATTATTTATTGTCTTTATTTTCTCTATTTCTCTCCATATATATTATTATGTACACTGAATCTTGCTATGATAAATTATTCAAGTTGCATCATTGAAGAATTAACGTAGATCATATTGGTTATTGCTATTGAATCAGGAATTTGGCCTGAATCTCCAAGTTTCAGTGATGTTAATATGCCTCCGGTGCCACCGGGATGGAAAGGAAAATGTGAATCAGGAGAAGCATTCAATGCTTCCTCCTGCAACAGGTTTATAGCTGAATCTTTGATAAACTATTGTTTCAAATCTTTAGAAACTAAAAAGGAAAAGCCTTTTAGTTTCACTTCATATGTATTAGTTTACTCATAGGTCAGGGGTGTCATCTTTGGTTAATGATCCACGTGGAGCAGGAAAGTCATTGGAGCTAGATACTACATGCGTGGTTATGAAGCAGAAGAAGGATCAGACTCAGACATAAAAGTCTTCTTCAGATCTCCAAGAGATAGCTCAGGTCATGGCAGCCATACAGCTTCAATAGCTGTGGGCCGGTATGTGCCCAACATGAACTATATGGGATTGGCAGGTATTACTGGTAGTTTGATATGAAAGTTCTTATGTTACATAAATAATTATTTAAAACTCTTTACATTTTTAAAATATATGAGCTAACTATATAAGTTTTCATGCAATGAATGGATTGCATAGTCATTCATAACTTGGGAATAATGTGACTTTTGATGCATATGCAGGTGGAGGAGCAAGGGGAGGAGCACCATTGGCTAGGATTGCTGTGTACAAAACTTGTTGGGACTCGGGCTGCTATGATGTGGATTTGCTGGCTGCTTTTGATGATGCTATCAGAGACGGGGTTCACATATTGTCTGTGTCTTTGGGTCCCGAGTCTCCTCAAGCAGACTACTTTAATGATGCCATATCTGTTGGGTCGTATCATGCAGTCAATCGTGGAGTGCTAGTAGTTGCATCATCTGGTAATGAAGGGTATCCTGGTTCTGTTACCAATCTTGCACCATGGATGATCACTGTTGCTGCTAGCTCCACTGATAGGGATTTCACCTCTGATATCACATTGGGAAACAGTGTCAATATCACGGTAAAAATTCATCACTTTACAAGAAAATTATTTATTACTGCAAAGCTATTTAATAAGGGTTTTCTCTGATTGTTGCACTGACAATTTTTCTGGCTGAATGTAACAGGGTGAAAGTCTGAGTATCTCGGAAATGAATGCCGTTGCAAGTATAATCCCTGCTTCTGAAGCTTCTGCAGGATATTTCACTCCTTATCAATCCAGGTGAAGCACAAGGTACTTTTGAATGAGAGAAATGTGTAAAGATCAATGCAAAAGGATGTTCTTATAAAAAAAAACTTTTTGTTGTCTTTTTGTTGTTTTTGTAGCTACTGTATAGAAAGTTCCCTCAATAAGACCAAGACCCAAGGGAAAGTTCTGGTGTGTCGACATGCAGAGAGGTCAACAGAGTCAAAGGTAGCGAAAAGTACTTTAGTGAAAGAAGCGGGCGGAGTAGGAATGATACTTATAGATGAAACAGGTCTTCAAGATATTGCCATCCCGTTTGTGATACCATCAGTGGTTGTTGGAACAAGAACGGGCCACCATATTCTCTCATATATCAATAATACACGGTCAGTCTTTTAAATCTCCACATTCCCATAAGTGAAGATATATAATGTTTTGGAAAGAGATAAAGAAATAAGTACATAGTATTAAGTTCTTCTGTGTTGCTTTTTCTCCAAATATATGAATGCGTTCAATTCTCAAATCTTACTTTCTGCCACTTCTATCCTCAACAGAAAGGCTACGGCAAGGGTTTTGAGAGCAAAGACAGTATTAGGAGCAAAGCCTGCACCACGTGTGACAGCATTTTCTTCCAAAGGCCCCAACAGCCTAACCCCAGAAATTCTGAAGGTGATGTATTCCCAGTAATATAAAGGGAAATCCGACATGAATTATGGGTATTTCATAATATTCCTAGAGGACCGAAATTCTGACTTTATGATAATTTTACGTAGCCTGATGTCACAGCCCCAGGATTGAACATCCTTGCAGCTTGGTCTCCCGCTGCCAAAAACATGAAGTTTAACATTCTCTCAGGAACTTCCATGGCTTGTCCTCATATAACTGGAATTGCAACCTTAATCAAATCTGTTCACCCTTCATGGTCTCCATCTGCTATCAAGTCTGCCATCATGACAACTGGTATTACATTAACAATACTGTCTTTTTCTTGAGTTCTATATGACTCTATTATAGTATAGAGATTCTTCCTCCGCACAAATAGAATTTATAGAAACATAAATTTTATCTTAACTTCCATCAGTCACAGAGTGCCCTCAAAATAAAGCACTACTATGTTCCTAGAAAGAAAGAGAAATCATCAAAATAATGCAGAAGCTTGGCCGCTTCAGTTTGAGAAACTAACTACTACTTCAATATGCAGCAACAATTCTGGATAAGCACCATGGATTCATCAGGGCGGATCCTGAACAAAGAAGTGCCAATGCATTTGATTATGGATCAGGGTTTGTGAACCCTGCAAGGGTTCTTGACCCTGGTCTCATCTATGATATAGAAGCAAAAGATTATCTAGCATTCCTCTGTTCTCTTGGTTACAATGAGAGGTCACTCCATCTTGTTACTAGAAACAACATAACATGTGATAGGGCATTCAAATCCGCATCTCAGCTCAACTATCCATCCATCACAGTGCCAAATCTCACAGACAACTTCTCAGTGACTAGAACTGTAACTAATGTTGGAAAAGCAACTAGTATTTACAAAGCTGTGGTGTCCCCTCCTGCAGGAATTAATGTCACTGTTGTGCCAGACAGGTTAATCTTCACAAGGATTGGACAGAAAATTAACTTCACTGTGAATTTCAAAGTTGCTTCTCCGTCAAAGGGCTATACATTTGGTTTCATGTTATGGAGGAACAAAAGATTGCTTGTCTATAGTCCTTTAGTTGTCAGGGTTTCACCTGCAAAACCTGGGTTGGTCAGATAATAATGCTTGTTTGTACATATTACTGAAGTCTCTATAGGAAATGGAAGCAAACCATTCATACTGAAATCTGGAATTATTGGATAATCACTGCTAAAGTTATACCAAAGATTATGATGTTTGGAGCAGCAAGCAAGATGATCAACTGCAGAATATGAAGACCAGAACTTATCTGAAAATACATGATCATCATTTCATTTGTCAGTTGTAACTACAGAACTTAGTTTTGTGGCTTCTACAGGAATTTCCCATGTACTTGAAATGGATGTGAGCGTCTGCGACTATAACTTGATTTGAGATTAAGACCCTTGGCTAAGGCCAGTACATATCATTTACACTGCACGCTTCTGGAGAATAAATGCTCAAATATAGTGATAGTATTATCCAAAGCACATCGAATATTTTCTGGGGCGTGAAGAACATATAACCTCTTCACTTCTGTAGCCTTGAATTTATTTTTAAATAAGAAGTGTCCTATGATTAAAGTTTTACATCTCAGAAGGAGCAGTAAAATGCAATCATTTGTGTAAATCAAACTGTGCGCGCGCGTATTGTGTGATTTGACTTTGTGAGTTGTGACTTGTGAGGTTAAGTCCAGAATTAAAGAAACGAGATTATGGTGCTACGCCAAGCTGTCCCAAATCTTGTTTTTATGCATAGAATAGTTTGTTCTGAAAATAGTAGTAATCCTCGGTCCTAAACATAAGAGCACTTTGACTTTTTTTGTGAAAGTTAAGGAAGCAAATTAGACTATTAAATTATAATATTTGTCATATGAAATTAGTTTATAGATTAGTTTATAAGTAGAATAAATTAGTTTTGAGGAAAAAAGATTTTTTTTTGACTGAAACTACTTTTTTTTGGACTGAAAAAAAAAGTCAAAAAAGTCAAAGTGATCTTATAATTAAGATCGGAGGGAGTAGTAAAACTTTGTACTTTGGCTACAATATTTTCTCAATGTGTAACAAGTTTGATTATCAAAATCATGATCAATGTTTGTCACACTTCAGGCAAATTCAATGTCAGCCTTTTATTAGCCTAAATAATCAGGATAGATCCTAAAAAAAAACCCCTTCAAATAAATTCAGGCATGAATATGTTAGGCTGTTTGCTTTAATATCGTTTATCAGTAGTAGTCGTGGGTTTTCATTTGTAAAACATTATTAGGTAGTAGGTTCAAATTATTATTTTCATTTTAGGTCATACAAATTTATTATTTTCATTTAACAATAGTGAGTTATTTATAATTTTCTTTCCGATCATTTGTTATTATTTTTTATACTTCAACAGAAAATAATTTTTCATACATATTTTTTTAAAAAAAAATTCTCACACACTAGTTCTATTTGTATTTTAATAACTAGCCTATGCTACCCTGTGCGTTGCACGGGAGCATTGACTTTAGGGGCGTATAAATTTTAAATAACATATTATCTATTCAAAATAAAGCAATATAAGCCACGCTTAAGTATGTATGAATTATTCCATATAAGTAGTATCCAACTTTGTATAAAAAGTACCACAAGTGAGAGGACTAAGGAGTGATTAATATAGAAATGGCATCTTCAAAAGCTTCATTAGTCTCTCTTTTGCTAATTCCATTTTCTCTTGCTTTCCTATGTAATGCTCATGATCATTGTCTTGTTTTTTTTTATCAATTTCGGACCAAAGGGTGAAGGGAATATAAGCCACGCTTATATTATCTACTCAAAATAAAGCAATATAAGCCACGCTTAAGTATGTATGAATTATTCCATAAAAGTAGTATCCAACTATGTATAAAAAGTACCACAAGTGAGAGGACTAAGGAGTGATTAATAGAAATGGCATCTTCAAAAGCTTCATTAGTCTCTCTTTTGCTAATTCCATTTTCTCTTGCTTTCTTATGTTATGCTCATGATCATTGTCTTGTTTTTTTTTTCTTATCAATTTCGGACCAAAAGCTGAAGAGAAAACCAACTAACGTGGTTGGTACCCAAACAGCCCGAATGTCATGATCATTGTCTTGTTAATGGTTCAATTCCTTCGGTAGTTGTAAATGTTAAATTTCGAAAGAAAATTCCGGATACTACTTTTGACTTCATATGTGTAACTCTCTTAGAACATCGAGCAAGGAAAGAAATGTGAGGTTGCTTTCTACGTACAATCCCAAAAATCTGTTGATTTGAAAGTTGCAATTGTGGGAGCAGATGGAGAAGCATTGGATTCTACTAACATCAGGTTAGGAAGAATTGGATTCTACTAACATCAGGTTAGTTGCAGAATAATTATATGTGTGTGTGAATACTATTTTACATAATTTACTAACTTTCTTTTCCTTCTTCACATAGAAAAGCGGTTTCAAAGTAGGAAAAGGTGGAATTTGTTCTCAAGCAAAAGCATCGAACTATAATTCAAGCCTTCAAATAACAACCAACAAACGAAGAGTAATTTGGTTTGGTCAATTCTCGGCTGTACCAAATATAAGGTTAGAAAATTTGAAATTTAGCTCGGTTCAAAAAAATTTTGATATTTAGCCATGTGAAATGAATCATTTTAATTAAATCATTCTTTTTTGGTAAGTTTGTGTAACTCGTTGTATTTTCTTTATATCTAGGGACATGGTTTTCGAGAGGACCATTTCCAAATGATTGCATATTCAAAACCAATATTTCTTTAGATTTCATGGCATATATAAATCAAACCAATAATGTAAAAACATAGTCTTTCTTAAATATAATATAGGATCTAGTTGACTTTTTTGAAAAAATCCTTAAGATTGTTAAATAAGTTACTTATAAATTGATTTAACTGAATTTTTCTCTAAACTAGTTTATTTGACTTATAAACTACCATATAATGTAATAGTGATACACAAAATATGTTATGATTAAGTAACTCATTTTACTTCTTTAATTTCTCCAAAAAAGAATCAACTAGATCTTATATTTAAGAACCAAAGAAGCAGTTCCAAAACAGGTTAGGATTGGCTCTTGATCTCTTACTATTCACTTGCGAGTATTAATAGAGCTGGGACTTTCGGGCCAACCCGTGGGTTGAGCCCAAAAAAGGAGGGGAAAAAACGGGCATGAGCTGCAAAAAAATCGGCCCGAATTGAATCGAGCTAATCCAACTCGCAACCCAATTGAAACGGTTTATTTCGGGCTAACCCGTGGGGTGTACGGGTTAGCCCGATTATTTATTTATTTTTTTTGCCTTCAATTTCAATCACTCTCAGTCTCTCACTTAGTCTCAGTCACTCTCGTCGTTGTCTTTCACTCCCAAACCCAGTCTCTGTCTCTCAGAGACTCACACACAGTCTCTCAGCTCACTCTCAGCCTCTCGCCGGCGGCTCGGCGTCAGTCTCCTTCCTCTAATCTTCTCCTCTTCTCTTCTCCATCACGCGGTCGGCCTGAAGCGGTGAAGCCTCCATCGTCCCTCAGTCTCCGGCGCCCTCACCCCTAAGCCCCTAACCATTTTTTGATCTCCGACGCCATCTTTCATCCACAATCTCCCAAAATCCAGAGCCAACTCCAGGTGAGACTCACTCAATTTTTTGATTCAATTTTAGGGTTTTTTGTTTTGATTCTTGTTTCCTTCAATTTTTGTTGTACATATGTCAAGCTTCGTGCCTTCATAGTAGTCTGATTCTAATTGCTTGTTCTTCCACAGTTGGGTTACAAGATCGCTTCTTTTGTTGCAAGATCGCTTCTTCCGACACGACGTCGTCTCAAGCTTGATCCCCTCCAAGAAGCTTTACCTCCCTTATATGACTTGCTTCTACCATTTTTGGCTCACTTTCTTTCTATCGCAAATACCCTTTTTTGTGAAGTTTTGGTTAATTCTTGTGCTTGTTGGTATGCAATTGAATATTTAATAGTTTGATTACGAACTGACTTTGGTCTTTGCTTTGATTTCCTTTATTGGTTGGTGAATGGTGAATTGGTTTGTTTGGTGATGGTATTTTGGAATGCAAACTGTGGCTGTACTGTTGTAGAATGAATGAAGAATTGTTGATGCTAATATGCTATTGTTATTGTGTTGATTTTTGTTTGCAGGAAAGCTGAAAAGAGCCTCATTCTGGATTTTTTTAAGTAGTTATTATCGGTGACAGCCCATTACATTCGGTCCAGGGCCAGGGAAATCTTGGACCGAATTGTTTCGGGCCAAAAGCGGGCTAGCCTGTTTGGCCCGCGGGTTGATTCGGGCTGGCCAGTAGCCCGCACGCTAGCCCAAAATCCAGGCTCTACAAGTATAATTGTCCAATCTACTTTTATTTATACAATCAAAAACTCCGATAGACATTAGACAATATGATTGTACATGGAATATGTACCTATTATATCTGTTCATTTTTTTGGGTTATATATATATAAATATTATTTTCAACATAATAAGTAGGTATATCCGAACTGACAAAATTGAACATGTCAGTCCTACCCAATCCAATTGATCAAGATTTTGTGGTGACCCAATTCTGAGTCAATTCAGGTAGACCCAGAATTAATACAGTATTCTTATAAAAAAAAAATGAAATTCAAATCCTAAACCTATCTCAAGAGAACATAGTCTAGCTATTTTTATAACTTTCAGCAAGGTAGCCCTCCAATTTACCTTGAAAAACAAAATCCCATACCTCGAATTAATAACATTTCATTTTTTAATTTTTTTTAAAAAGTTCAAATAGTTTTGAGATTTACGTTAAGAATTTAGGTCTCGTTTGATACACTGGAATTGATTTTGATAAAAATATTATAGAAATAGATATGGAGATGGATTGGGATAAACTGTTTCGTATGAGTATAGAAATGCAATTTACTTTTTAATTAAAATATATTTCCCTTCAAAGTTAAAAAAATCATCTCCATCAACATTTGATATTTCCTAGATGGCAAAAAAAAAAAAAAACATTTGATATTTCCTCATCACCCCGCGTGAGCCACCACGGTTCTTCTCAGAAAGTCCAAAAACAAAATCAGCCATGGATGACCACCATAAACAAACAATAAGCAGATCATATGTGAAATTTTCAATTAGTTGGTTTGTAATTTTTTTATTTAGATTTGAGTATGGAAATATGTAGGTTCAGTATTAATTTCATATCTGAACGTGGGTGAAGAAGATGATTTCATGCCGTCAAAATAGCGAGTTCCATTGCCGACACAGATCCGGTCATCTTTGGCCTCAAAGATGACGACGCATCGATTGCAAAGATCTGACCATCTTTAAGCCACAAAGACGAAGACGCATCTTTGAAGATGACCGAAAAAGCGGAAACGTTAATGCGGCGTCAGCAGCCACGATGATCCTACAAGCCTTCGATTTGCTTCTCTATCATCTTCGACTCACCCTTAAACTCTAACACCAATGTTGTGGATCTGATGAGAGGGTTGCCTGAGGTTATAATCATTCTTAAAAAATTCAAGATATTGTGCGTTTAACTTTAAAAAATTTCTTGTCTTATTGCTCATTTCACTCAATGAAATCAACTTATTAGCTACGGTTGATCTTATTAATCAAATATATTTAGTTTTATTTTTTTTATTTTTATATCTCTTATTTTTATTGTTTTTATTTTTTTTTCCTAATACGAGAGTGTGCCTTTGAGAACTCTAAAGAAGTTTGAATGAAGAAAAGACCAATAAAATGCAATGAAGAAAGGATAATAATTAGTTGCAAGTTGGTCATTAAAAAATGAAATGCACACTTAAAAAGTCGAAGAGAGTAGTTTCGAGACATGACACATTGGGGCTGGCGGAACCGTGTTAATCATGGTATCTAATAATACAACATTTTATCTTTAACCTTATTTTTATATTAAAGGCATCTTTTTTACTTTATTTTGAAGGAGACGTATATTATATAAATATAAGCATGTATTTCTTTAATACAATATGGACAAAGTTCAGCTGATTAAAATAACGACTCAAATAAAAAAGTATGCTTTATGGCACATGAGCTTCCCATTTTCTTTTCTTCTTTCTTTTTTTATATAAAAAAACATTCCGATAAGAATTGTTGTGATTGAAGTATTTTCCCAAGTATTTATACAGCAATGCACACAATTATAATAAAATGTTTGATAGGAGATAATTCTCCTCTTTCACTCAACTTGATTATTATACATCTCCCCTACTTTTTTTACGCCTAGTGCCTCTACAGAATTTGTAATGGTTATTGTTAATGTATGCCACGGGCCAAATAAAAACTGTTGATGTGTGCAACCTTTGACATGTACACACCACCATACACACCCAATAAGAATGCACACAAACACCGGCTTTTCTACCAATATGCTACAAACACTAATTTAAAATACCAAAATGCTACATGGACAAAAGTATTTACCAATATAGTACACCTAAATTTGTTCTTCAAGTAAATGATTTTAAAGTTGTGAAGAAACTATTCACGTGAAGAATGACTTTAGAAGTTATTCTTCGTGTGAACGATTTTAGTTTAATGTGACAAGTATTTATCCCTCCTCATGATAATAATTTATGTTGTCTAAATTTTTTAAACTACTATCTCTTCTATGTGTGAGTTAAATAAATGGAGAAACACTTCTTTTGGTTTAAAATATAAGATTTAGTTGCCAAATTTGAGTAAATTAAGGATATAAGTCAGTTAATATGATTTTTTTTTTTCTAAAATACCTAAATCATTTTCCTTAATTTCCTTTATTTTTCTCACTCGATTATTGTTGAAGGAGTAATAGTGGGAGTAACTTGGGTAAACAATGGAAAAATATTTAGAAATATCTCCTATATTTTAAAATCACGATCAACTCTTTTAAAAAGATTTTATATTAAGAATAAATGAGCAATAATTACGTTAAACACCGATATTCATCACATAATTTTAAAAATATTTTGAATATGGTATATTTATACAATCGTAATTAAATCTTGATTATGTTTTGTATTTTATGTAATTAATGTTTTATTGTCCTTAATATAAAAATCTTTCTAAAGAATTGATTTTGATTTTAAAATACAAGAGATATCTCTAAATTTTTTTCATTGTTTACCACTATACCCAAGTTGCTCCCCGATAATAATTAAGTGAGAAAAATAAAGGAAATTCAGGAAGATGATTTAGGTATTTTAGAAAAAAAAATCGTATTAACTAACATATGTCCTTAATTTAATGAAATTTAGTAACTATATCGTATATTTTGAATGAGTGTTTCTCCATTCATTTAACTCACATATAGGAGAGATGATAGTTTAAAAAAATTAGACAACATGCTGTATTATTATGAGGAGAGATAAATAGTTGTCATATTAAACTAAAATCGTACACGCGAAGAACGATTTTAAAAGTCGTTATTCGTGTGAACGATTTCTGAAGTCGTTTTTCGTGTGACCGATTTCTTCACAACTCTAAAATCATTCATGTAAAGAACGATTTTAGGTGTAGTATTTTTGTAAATATTTTGGTTCCCGTAGCATTTTGATATTTTAGTTTATTGTTTGTAGCATATTGATAGAAAAGCCCACAAACATCACAATCAAACTTTTAATTTTGTTTCTTTTAATTAAAAATACATACATCAATAGCTTGATGTTATCATTATGCATTCAAAAATGTTTTGCGAAGCCAAGACTGAAGTATGAACAAAATGAAGATCCATGCCACTTTCCATAATCAAATTCATAGGATCTTTGATTTTTCCATAAATATGGAAAGAACCATATTCTTGAGTCTCATATGAGATCGGATGTAATTTTCTGACATAAAGTCTGGTGGTCTACGCAGAACAGAGAGAAGCACTGATTGTGGAGTAGGCCTGCTCTATAAACTTGACGAGCATTGTTCAAAATGTAGGTAAATGGCAAGAATAATAAAGTCAAGGAAAAGAGGAAAGCATCAAAATAAGTTGTTGAACTTGTTGGCTGTTTGAATCTTACCTCACGTGAAGGAGTTGGATTTCCGTGGGAATCGGCAGCCAGAGAGGGAGAGGAAAGGAAGAGGGAGGTGGGAGAGATCACTCACTTATTTTAGCTAAACCACACAGATGAAGAAGGGATTTTTACTGGAATTAAAAGAAAAACAGGGGGAGAAAGTGGTCTTGGAAATTGGCAGTAGTAGTAAGTATGAGTTGACAAGACTATTCTGAGCATATAACCTGCCTATCGAAGAAGCTGATAATAAATTGACTCAAATTGAGAAATTAAAAATAAAGGAAAAAGCCAAAGAAGGAAAGGTTACAGCTACAAGAAACAATAGATGGGAGGGGGAGGAGGGTTAGTGAGTACTGAGTAGGAGGGTTGGTACCGAAAGAAAACGGGGCCGACCCCCTAAGAGCAAGCTTGAGCCTAAAGATGAGGGCATTAAACCCATGGCAGCAAGGAGGGGTCCATTCCCCAAGAGTAAGCCTGACTCTGAGCCCGTAAAATCAGAGGCTGTGAGAAGAGGAAGACCGAAGAAGAAGCGTGCTTCTTCACTGCAAAACAGGGTATTTCTTCAGCTTGATGGTGACAACTTTCAAACAAGAAGTAGTAGAACCTCTCTTTAATTTAATCATGTGATTTTGTGGGATCTCAATTTAATTAGGGGATTTCATGAAACTTATCATAATTAAGTTTCAATATTAAGCTACTTGAAAGCTTATCTTCAAAAACTTTCGAAACAAAATAGACTTTTAGCCCAAATTTTTTTTAGCATAAAGTCTTTGAATTATGCTTAGTTGCACATTTAGGGTTTGTTTGGTATGAGGGATTTAGAGGGGGAGGAGAGAGAATTTTTGTAAACTGAATTTAAAAAAATTGAAGAAGTGGAGTTGTAATTATTAAACAAATATTAGATTTAAGATAAAAGAGTAAGAGAAAATGATTATAAAATTTTAACCCCACATCGCTAATTTTCTTAAATTCAACTAAAAACAATTTTCCCTCCGTCTATCCCCCCTCCCCTCATACCAAACAGACCTTTAAGGCATTTGTAAAGAACCTTTTTTTTTTGAGTAAAATCTGTAAAGAACTTTATCCATCACTTGATGGAAATTTCTTCAAGGTAATCTTTGGAGTTTGATCATTGCAAGAATTTCATGGACAAAACATGACATGCCTATGGGGTTATGAGTATCAACACTTTCATTTATGGATACTTGTTTTGTTATATCAATGGATATTGCTTTGGCTTTTACTGGATACACTTAAAGGCATATTTTTTCCATTACATTTTTATTTCTATTTCACACACGCACAATTTATATATGTTGCAATAGTTGAAACAGTGAAAGTATTACATTCGTGAATAGAACTCAATAGTTGCATAACACTCTGTCATAATTCAACCAAAAAAGTTCTTTTGATGTTAAATAATAACAATTCTCTAAACCAACCTCTTCTAATTTGAATGTTGATAAAAAAAAACATTAAGCTAATTGAAAGCTCATCGTAGTAATCGTTTTCTTGGGACAAACTTGCTTCAAACCCAAGTGGGAACATTATGTATATAGAAAGTTAAACATACTGATTGCATCTTACGACAAAATACGTCGTCTAGCCCTATATTATAAAATTATAATAAGAATCCAGTGGACCAAAAACACGTTGCAATATTAAAACAAGTAAGTAACCCCAATCTCGAAAAAAAAAAAGGAAATCGAAACAAATAGTGCATACCCCTGTCCAAAATAGCTGTGCACTGCATTTTCCTCTGTTTCTCATAGAAAAAAAAAACCAGCAACCAACAGAAGCAGAGAGAAAGTGCTAAGCTAATAACACCAACATTCAAATTAGAAATTCCTCCCACAAAAAACCTTCAAATTAAAACCTCTTCAATCTCCATTAACACTCCTAATTACCTTATTAGGGAATGCTTTCCCTCCAATGCCTAACATGAATCCACCGCCATTCTTCTCCTTCTCCACCGCCACCATCGCCGCCGTAATATGCACTCTGCAACTTCTTTTCCCGGCGGCTATGTCACAACCCCAGAACATAAAAACATACAAATACATCTTCGGCCCTTTTGATGTATCAAACTACACAACATTGAAAGTGATCCCACCAGCAGCAATCAACTTGGGAGCTCTCCAAGTAACTCCAGACACAGCCGGCAACGTTAACCTCACAAACACCACAGGAAGGATCCTTTTCAAGCAACCCTTTAAGCTTTGGGAAGAAGACACCGCTAAAGTCGCTTCCTTTAGCACTTCATTCCTCATCAATGTCTATAGAGTCAATAATGCCACCCCTGGTGAAGGTGTTGCCTTTGTTATTTCACCAAACCTCGACCTCCCCAAAAACAGCCATGGCCAATACCTCGGACTCACCAACTCCACCACAGATGGCAGAGCCGACAATCACCTCGTTGCCGTCGAATTAGACACAGTCAAGCAAGATTTCGACCCAGATGACAATCACCTCGGACTTAACATCAACAGTGTCAGATCAAAAACCAATGTTTCTCTGTCTCAGTTTGGAATCCAGATCGCTCCGGATAGTGCTAAATACTATGTAATCTGGATAGATTACAATGGTTTAAGCAAGAGAATCAATGTGTTCATCAGAGAACAACCAGATAGGAATGGGGTTATAGTGTCAAAACCTGACAAACCGGTGTTGACTTCAGATCTAGATCTTAAAGCCATTGTGAAACAGAGTTCTTACTTTGGGTTCTCTGCTTCCACTGGAACACTCTTCCAGTTAAACTGTGTTCTTAGATGGAACATGACGGTGGAGGTTCTTTCAGAAAACAAGAAAAAGTTGCGATCTTTAAAGATGGGTTTGGGAATTGGGGTGCCATTGATGGTTTTGATGCTTGTGGGGCTTGGTGGGTTTGTGTTTTATATTTATATGAAGAAGAGAAGGAGGAGGTTGGATGATGAACACATATTGGGGACATTGAAGAGCTTGCCAGGAACGCCTAGGGAGTATTCGTTTAAGGAATTGAAGAAGGCGACGAGTAATTTCAGTGAAAAGAACAAGCTTGGGGAAGGAGGGTATGGGATGGTGTACAGAGGAATTTTGCAGAAAGAGAATAATTTGGAAGTTGCTGTGAAGAAGTTCTGCAGAGATGCCATGAAATGCAAAGATGATTTCTTGGCTGAACTCTCCATTATCAATCGTCTTCGTCATAAGCATCTTGTTCGGTTATTAGGTAATTAATTTCATTCTCATCCAAAATTCTTTCTTTCTATCTATATATCTATTTTGCTTTTAATTCGTTGAATGATTGAGTCCTGAGTACTATGAATCTACCTGCAACTGAAACTAGGAATATATCAGATTTGATCAGCACATTTAAAACGTATCATTAATGATTTGATGTCTCTATGTTCTGTTCTGTCTATGATTCAGATATTTCAGACCAAATTTAGAGTCAGATTAGGATATGCTATAGTTAATAGGTGAATGATAGGTAATTAGGTCGTAGTTGGTTTTGGAGATTGAGAAAATCTTAAAACACCAGAAAGATTATGTTTGTTGGATTCTTTTTTCCAAAAAGGAAAAAAAAAAAAAAAGGGATTGCATGGAACGAGTTGAGTGCCTTAGATCTGAATAGGCATAAATGCAAACAGAAGAAATCTATTGGGACCTTTTTAAATTAAATTTTGATGTGTGACTAAGTTAACTAGAATTTAGGTCTGTAAATCCTTTACATTTATATACTTGTGTGTGTGTGTGTGTGTTGTTCAATTATTTTTTAACTTGATTCAATGGAAAATTTCTTCCTTTTATGTATGATTGAATGCTAGCAAATTAAAATTATGGTTGAAGGCTAACCATACCTTAGTATCTTATTTAGTCCTGTTCTTTCTTTTATGGGAGCAATTTCTTAAATCTTAACATTAAAAGTAAATTTTTCGTATGAGGATTCACTGAAATGATTCAGGGTATTCAATATATATTTTATATATTAAAACATGGAAACCGTGAAAAACATGTATTTTCATCTAGTTCACTAAAATTATAGGTAAAAAAAGTTCAGTGATTTTAAACTTCCAAGTGATTCTAACACGGAATTGAGCTTAGCTGGAAACCACAAAATGCAATCTTTCATGCCTTGTGGTCATGTTGTCAAAGTCCACTTTTTTGAGTTTGTCTATGTGAAGGATAGTTCCAACGTTAAATCATATCATAGATAGTTAAATACCACTCATTCTTAATATGAGGCACTTTTAACTAGTACTACTTTATAAGGATTAGGAAAAGTAATATGTATCATTAAAGTCGTAAAAAATTACTTCTACTTTTTAAGATTACCCTCCAATTAAAATCAATGTATTTTAATTAATTTTAATTTTTTTACATAATCTCTGTCTACAGTATGATTAATAAGAGTATTTGTGGAAAAGAAAATTTTGAACATATTAACTTTTTGCAAAGTAACTTAAATTTAAGATTATAGAATCTTTATAAAATACTCCTATAAACATGCCATGCAGTAGGAATACACGGCCTTACAAAATCATAAATAGTGCAAATTTCTAAAGCAGCATCTTTTATGTTTTTTTTTAATTAAAAAATAACGTAGCATCTTCTATATTCTAATAATGCATGCATATCTACTCCCAATTAAGTTAGAGAAATTGGGAAATTCAAAACTTGATTAACATGTGCCAGTTGTGGTCAATGATTTTAGTTTATTCGTTGTTAGCTGTTGCCATAATTTATTAGTGCGGGCGATAGCGTACTCTTTATCTGGTCCATTGATTTCAAAGCTTTCTACTTTTTCTTCTTTTAATTTATATTATAAAATGTCCTTCCCCCCAACATCTAACAACTAAAGAAGGATTCCTTGCAAAAGAATTCAATGTTACAGACATTTTATTAAAGATTCTCATTTCTGTACAACTCAGAAATGGATGATATTATGCATATAATAACGTCAAAGAGACCAAAAAAAGTCAATGAATTTAAGACTAGAAATCAGATAAATAAATTCTTCTTTGTGTTATTCTCCGTCATTTGGTGGCTTTAAAATATTGATTTTATTTAAAATATAACTAAATTAATACTTTAATTTTGAATTTGTAGAACTAATTAATTGTTGTCTTTAATATTTAGACGATCTGTGCTGCTTACTGTAGATTAAGCTGTAATAAACGACAAGTACCTATATTTAATTTTTTTTTTTTTTGCCAAATTTTGAATTTATTTGTGAAAGTGATAATAAATTCAAAGTTTCATAATGTACATGGTGTGTGCAGGTTGGTGTCACAAGAATGGAGTGTTAGTGTTGGTGTATGAGTACATGCCCAATGGCAGCTTAGACAATCACCTTTTCTTTGATGAAACAAAATCCACAACTCCTCTAAGTTGGCACCTACGTTACAAAATCATCTCAGGTGTAGCTTCAGCACTTAACTACCTTCACAATGAGTATGACCAAAAAGTAGTCCACAGAGATCTCAAAGCAAGCAACATCATGTTGGACTCTGACTTCAACGCCCGCCTGGGCGACTTTGGCCTCGCTAGAGCCATTGAGCACGAGAAAACCTCGTATGCCGAGGTTGAAGGAATCCATGGCACTATGGGATACATCGCTCCAGAGTGCTTCCACACAGGGAAGGCGACACGACAAACAGATGTGTTCAGTTTTGGGGCAGTTCTTCTGGAAGTGGTGTGCGGGGAGAGGCCATGGACAAAGAGGGAAGGGTATCAATTGTTGGTGGATTGGGTTTGGTATTTGTATGGTGAAGGTAGGATTCTTGAGGCAGTGGATAAAAGGCTTGGGAATGAGTATGAGGTTGAAGAAGCAGAGAGAATATTGAAATTAGGATTAGCTTGTTCTCATCCAATTGCTGCTGAGAGGCCAAAGATGCAAAGTATAGTTCAGATTATAAGTGGGGCAGTTCCTGTGCCTTATGTGCCTCCAAGCAAGCCTGCGTTTATTTGGCCTGCTCTTGATTTTGGAAGCTTTATTAGTGATCTCACCACACCATCTTCTACCACTCAAAACACACCTTTTCATAGAGATTCAGATTCAGATCCTCTACATTCATCAAAATGAATGTGTTTGTGTGTGTTTGAGACATGTTTTGAAAGGGATTATGAGTATACAAACTATATATTCTTTTGTGTCGTCCTCTTGGGATATATAAGTTTATAAATGAGGAGGATTTAATTTTCTGCTCACTTGAAACATTCTTTTGTGCTGATGATCATTTCCTCTAATGTGACATTTTGTAACTGTTTTAGTATATAGATTCTTTTCTTGATTTGTTGTTGTGTTTATTGTATTTGAAGTTGCTCATAAAATCAGTAGAACCAAGTTGGCAACCAACAATTCTGGTTTGGTCTGATTTTCTGGAGCTCAACTTGACAAGCAGATAGAATCAAACAGTTCATGTAACTCACGAGAAATAGAAATAAGATATAATGATGATGGATGGTGGACCCCAAATGTTGTCCTTTTCAATTGTATGATTACTTGGCTATGTGATGGTATAATGTAACATGTGATGTGAGCACATAATAATTCACTAGATATGTCATGAAATAGTAGATCTCAAACCATTTAACTTTTTATTTTCGGAAATGCTGGAGGCAACCTACAGATTTTCTACATTGCATTGTGCATATATTGGTTTCCACAAAGTCAATGGATGGTAGGTGCGTGGTTATGTTTTGAAAAATGAAAAAAATAAAGAATAAAACTTGGGGTATTTCAACATTTGGGATTCGTGTAATTCAAGTGAAACTCAAAATTTAGTCTTAATTGGACTTGTTAACATCAATTTATCATGGTATGAACGTTTCACCCGATTCAACGGTTAGATCTTCCAAGTTTTGTCAAGAGTTTAATGTTCAAGCTTGGCACAACAATGTTGAGTTAATATATAAATATTTTTTATTTTAATCATGCTCAGTTTTTTTTTTTTTTTGCCCTCACATGTTCAACCTTACATAAACTCCAAGTTGAACTACTAACCTTTGAACTATTATCGCTCTCGCTAGTACATATACTACCTCTAATATTAATTATAAAAGTTAATTTGGACTGTTATTGGTTTTAAATATAAGAAATTTTTTAATTTCATAGCTTATATGTACCATTTTTCTCTAAATTAATTTGTTTGACTTAAAATTAGCATATAATTAAATAATAGACACGAGTTTTACAAAAATAATTATACTCCCTTCTGTACTAAATATAAGACCTATTGAGAAGGTGAGCTCATTCCTAAATATAAAACTTCTTTTTAGTTTTTCTCAATTTTTCCCTAAATTATCTTTAGTGATGCTCTTTAATAATAAACTAGCATGAAAAGAAGGGTTATAATAAAGATAGATTATTAGGGTGTTTTGATAGTATCATATGATTTTAACTAACTTAAATATAATATATGACATACTTGACTAATTTATTTAGGTTCTTTAATCTCCCAAAATTAGTTAATTAAATCTATTATTAATGACTAGAGGTAGGAAAATTTATTATACACTTGCAGTTATTAAACGGTATTATATATTAACAAAATTCACCAAAATATCTCCTATGTTGAATCACTTGTTTCAAAATGAGAATGTCATGAAGCAGTAGGGCAGGCCCAAGAATTAAAACTTAAGACATTCTGGGACAGAGAAACGCTGTCAATCTCACTTGTCTTTAAGATGATTTTTACAAGCTTGGGCAAAAGAAAAATGGATCATATAAGTAGAGAATCGAGTGTACATTCATATATGCAATGGGATAAGAAGGATTAGCAATATATATACAAGCATTACATAAGCCTATCCTACAAGCAATACAATATTGCACAGATCAACACGAAGAAGAAAAATTTCCAATGTCATTGTTGATCACCGAAACACTTGAGCTTCTGATTCTAAATCTCAGCCCCTACATAGAATGTCGGCCATCTGGCCTCTCTTTCATAACCCGTTCCTCTTGAATCTCTTCCAATTCTTCTTCGTCGCCCCTTTTGCCCGCCTGCTCCTTCCAGTATGCAACCAACTTTTTCAATCGAGCCACCTCTTTTGACGAAACATTCTTGCTCGGATCGTTCACAATCGATCTCACTCGAGATGCATACCTGAATATCCCAAAAGCATAAAACAAAACTTCAGAAACTTGAAGTCCAAGAAACTCCAAAAGCAAAATTACACAAGATCTAGGAACATACATGAGAGAATTGTGTGTCTCATCCAAGTTTGATTCTGCTGGAGATACATTCACGAACATAAGAGTTTTAGCATTACCACCAAGTGAATCACTCATGAGCATTGTCAACTTGTGATTCCTATAAGGAGTGTGTTGACCACCAGAAGATAAAGCACTAATAACATCCCCAAGAGCTGATAATGATTTGTTTATACTTTGAGCTTCTTTAAGTTGACTACCGGTGGAACCGGATTTTTTTATTCTTTCTGAACCGGCAAGATCTACAAAACTTAACTGCATATTGAATCAAAATATAAAATATAATCAAGCATCAACCATGCCTCAAGCTCAGGGTTCAGCATAAACAGGCATACATAACAATTAATTTCAAAGAAAAACGTAAGAAACATACCTTTCCTCTTGCCATTGATTGAGTTTGAAGGTTGGTACTTTCAATCACAATTGACAAAATAAGATGAGATCTCGAACTTTCTTCATTCATCTGAGTTCCAGATGTATGCCGTTGTTCAGATCCTCTCATTATTATGTTATTCAATTCTTCCATGGTAGAAATTGGCAACACTGTCACATTTTCCACAACCACCATGCCCTAGAACAAAACAAAACAAACAATACAACGTCAGACAAATAAAGACCTACAAATCACAGGCAGAAATTCACAATGGCTGGGTAGAGATCATCACCTTTGAATCCTTCTTGATATCTAATTTTAAACGCTTTGCATTCTTAGGTAACAGAAGGTCTACAAGTGTGTCTTGATATAATTCCACAATGTATGCCTGTAACATCCATGAGAGGTCTTTGTAAAATAATGTCTCATTTTGTTTTCGACTTTACGCACAAAATAAAGATATGATTATTGATCAGCTGAGTATTTCTAATTTATTGACAACATACATAGCAACAATTTTCATAAAAGCAATGGAAATTGCATAAATAATCTCTTTGAAACTATTACCTTCAAAGAAAAAGAATACTTGTTACTATCTCTCCTTAAAATTTTGAACAGTTCTGCAGTAGCACGAGGGGTGAGTCCAGGGTTGTTTTCAGTTCCATAGATTGTATATGTCTTCCCGGACCCAGTTTGGCCATAAGCAAATATGCAGACATTATAGCCATCTACAGCAGACTGTACCAAATACTGCATGGAAAAAAACCAAAATAAAAGGCATTACCAATAAATTTTACATAAATTATATTAGGCAAGAAAGGGCTATCATCTTTAAGCTGATATAACAAAACTTACCCTTGTATCATCAAACACATCTTCTTGGGTAGCATGCTCATCAAATACACGATCATACACAAATTGCTTTGGTTTATCCTCCTTCCATGGATGTTCGATAGTAAATTCATCTGTGCTGGTGAGGACATCTCTCTCTCTCTCATTGATCTCTTTATCACTAAGAGGTCGTCGCCGGCAGTAGACTCTTATCTTGCCTTTCATATCTGAAAAAACCAAGCTTTGATGCTGTAAATATGCTATGGACATATTAGATACCAGTCATGTAGCTATAGGGAGTTTGAGTATCAGGACGAGATCAGGACAACTCTATCCCAAGTCCTGATTCCGGAAGAAAGCCATGATGCCATATGCATCCCAGTCCTATTACCAAGGACGTCCCGGTCTCATCGGGACAAGGACAGAGAAGTCCCAATTTTCTTGAACATAATCCCACTAATCAAGAAACATTAAAAATCAAGCGGATTTGTATGTTTATGACTTGGTTACTAATAATATAGTATAACTCATTTTTCTAATATCACATATATAGATCCGTGTAAATAAAAGAACAACATTCAACAACCATCTGATCCAACAAATCATTTCTAGCTACTTCCAAAATCCTCAAAATATTAACAACTGAACAAGACAACCACAATAAAAAAAAAATTGATAAGGTAAAGTAAGAAATAAAAATTTAGATTGGGGAAAAATTAATTTAAAAAGTTACTAAGATAAAAAATATTTAGATTGAGAAAAAATGTTAACAAAGTAATTATCCAGTCCCATCAGGTCTGGGACAAAACCAGGACCGCCAAGACCGGAACATTTTGAACAGCCCCATACTTTTAAAAGCCCACCTTCTATTGTGTTGAAATAGCGTTTCCGTAGAACTTGCTCTTCTTTATAAAGTGCTTCCATTTCCGCTAATTGAGCCCCTTGCATCCTTAATATGGCTGCTGTTTGTTCATTCTTCCTATCAATGTCCTAAACAGAGAAAACAGCAACATAAAAATACGTTTGAGTGTGAGCCCTACGAGTGTGTTGTCACATGATAGGAATATTGCAAACTCATGAGTATTAAAACCTCTTTCATTTCTCTTAGTTCTTCCAGTTCCCTTAAATTATTCTGCAGTGCAACTAACTCAGCATCCTTGGCTGATAGAGCGGATTCAGCAGCAGCTAATTCTTGTCTGACTCCTTCTAGCTTTTTTTCAAGGGTATTCACTTGAGATTTCAAGGCTTTGCGTTCTTGCTCAAATCTTCGTTCTAGAACATTATTCTGCATTGCAGCCAAAACCTTGAGCATTAGTTGGAGATTCTATAGAATTATTGAATTTTAAATCAAATAAATACTGCTTTTAAATGTTTTACATTACCTCATCGGCATTTCTCTTCTCCAGCTCTGATAACTTCCGTGCCAAAATCAAATTTTCATCTGTCAATCTTGTAATAGTTTCTTCTGCTGCAAGCAACTCATCTTTACGAACTTTTAGCTCATTTTCAAGCTTATGCAAATCCTATTTATCAAAGTGAAAGCTATCATGTTAACCAGATATTATTTCACACATGAATAACAACACCTTCACAAGTATCTTACCTGGTTGTTTGCTTCAACAGATTCCTTTTTAGTGCTCTCTAGCACCAGATTATTCAACTTGGTCATCCTTACTTCCATATTCCTTTTCTCTAGAATTGCAGCCTAATAGATTCATATCCGTAAGACAAAAAATATGACAAAAATAAAATTGGATCAGATATATGAAGTATTGATATTTACGTGAATGGCCTTATCCTTTTCACTGCATATTGATCTCAGCCTATCACATTCACAAGTAACTTCCTCAAGACTTTGTTTATCGGCATTCAAGGATTCCTTCAAGCCCTCCAATTCTTCTTGCATCTTCTCTTCTTGCTTTTGTTTTTCCCGCAACTCTTCCGCCAACTATTCAGCATAGTTTAAAATATTAAAAAATTTAGCTGACAAATGTCTACTTTCATTGCAATGACAAATTTGAACTATTATGCCTTATGTTAAATGAGCTTTTGTCAAGGGTGCAAACTAATCGTGTCCATACATATAGATAGTTAAGAAAGAAGAGGCTTCAATATTCTGCCTCAACACAACTAACTAATGCCAAAGTTCACCTTTAGTTCCTCAGCCATCTAGTGAAAAGCAAAAGTGGATATAATGGTTGATCTCTACGGTTTCCTTTTATCATGCAATGATCCAGAAGAAACGTACTCTAAGTGACTAAGCATAAAGACTCATTTTGGTGATTTTTATCGAACATGCATAACATCCTATTGTAGATAAGAGAAGCTTGGACTTACTTTATCAACATTTCTTTGAGAACCTTCAACAGCTTTTGACAGATCTTGAACACGTCTTTCATATATTTCCAAAGTAGGACTCTTAAAATTGTTGCCAATATCTCCATTTACAGAGCCACCACCAGCAGACCGTGCCTTGGAATATCGGCGCAACATTACATCATTGATATGTGTCTGAAGAGCTACACAAATTTCTTCCCCCTATAAAGAAAATGAAATTGTCAGTGAGGCAAAAAGTAGTAGTGATACATATGTTGAATGTTAATCAAGTACAAAACTAAGTGCTTTCTCAACTTATACCTGCTTGGTTTCAAACTGGAATATGTGTAGAACCCCCGCAACTCGCATTTTGAAAAATACTGCAGTATTGCTACTTCCAAACTGCATTATGTCTCGTAACTCAGCCGAGTGAAGGTATTCCTTTGGAACAGGACGGAAAAAATGAACCTACAATTGAAACAAAAAAATAAAATAAATAAAAAGCACAAATAATTGTTTAACACATAAAAGGTGTATGCATGTTTAACTTTACCCCTCTTTTGTTGATGCCCAATATTATTTTTCCGGGTAGAAGTCCAATAGGGTCATCAATTTTGCGAACATGAAAGAAAACAGAATTCCCATAAGGAAGTGCTCTCAATATGCGAAGGAACTGTTGCCTCGCCTCATCTTTTGTCAGATGTTCCTATAAAAGGTATCAAAGAAAAAAGAATTAAAAGTGTTACTATGCATGTAAAGGAGTAAGCTAAAGTAGATATTGATTTATATATTTCAGTGTGATTCACATGAGTAGAAAGTTGGGGTTTGGCAATGTCCTACTACCATACCAATGAATGATAGCGAGAAAGGATGTCCAGCTCCCATTCCCGTTTAGCTCGAGTAATTGCAATCTGTCTAGGCAGAAACCTCTCTAAAAGTGAATCCCAATCTCTGAGAAATGCAAAATCATAAATCTTAGCCAAGTAGACTCAAGAGTTTACACTTTAAAAAGTGTTAAGCTTATTCAACAAGGCAAAGATTATTGGTAAAAGGTGATATGCTGAAATAAATCAAGTGAAGCTAAATATTGTTGCAAGATATTTATGTTTTTCAAGCACTTACGTGCAAGACTCAGGTGCTCTAACAAATCCAATTTCAGCCAGAATTTGCAATGAAGACAGTTGGGCAGCATCATCTCTTCCAACAGGATAATTGCCCAAGATATAATCATGTTGTAACTGTACCATTAATCGACAAGAATCAACAAATATAGAATCTGAAGGTAAATGTTTGGTGCAAAAACTAGATATAGTTTATTGATTGTAAAATAAGTATTTGTGGTGATTTTACAAAGCAAACAATCAACTTCCAAATACATTTATAAAATCATGAGTTTGAATGAAAAGACATACTTGTACATAGCATAATTGTACAAACATGGGATCTGCCACAGCTTCATCTGACTCTCGAAATAGCCTTTTCTTAAATATAAGTTTACATTGCAAGATTTCTCCCTTACTTCGATCTTTTGCTGCCTTAAATTCTGCCAAGAGGTCTCCAATATATTTATTGTCATCCAACCCAACATACTCCTCTGAGAGCCAATATAAGAGCAATTAGAATATTAGTTCTAGTTAGTAAAAAACTATAACAATCAACAAGTGTGAAAGAGACATGCCATTTCCAGAATCTGGTGATTTGGACCCAGTAACAACTTTGCGGCATTCAAACAGAGTAAAGCTATTGTACGTTGACAATTTGATGATCCCCGCAAGTTCCTGAAGCAAATGTTGCGTAGAAAAGCAAAGCA
Source organism: Mimosa bimucronata (assembly GCA_037074515.1). NCBI lineage: Eukaryota > Viridiplantae > Streptophyta > Magnoliopsida > Fabales > Fabaceae > Mimosa > Mimosa bimucronata. The sequence continues at coordinate 37,720,552 of CM073445.1, read as the reverse complement.
TGTCAATAAATTGCAAACTAAGGTAGAATTGCATGCAAAAGAGTAACGTTATTGATAAGGTTTTTAATTACTATTTTTAGGTTGCGAAGCAATATACACATCAAGTGAAACCCCTTCCACAAATTACTACTATTATTTGGTCAGTTTTTCCCATGCATATTTGGAACTGGAGACCTAATTCTTCATACATATTTGAAACAATTCCATGTAGCGACCTCCAGCTTAGGAAATTGATTACCTTTGTTAATAGCACTAGAGGCCTTACTATGAATAAATTTGAAATTGGCCGATTACTGATATGTATTATTGGATTGAGTAGATTCTTCGAATGACTATACATTCTTCAAAACTTTCCTAATTATTTTGCTATTATCATTCATAGTCTCCCCATTTTTTTATTTTTTCTTGAATTGAAAATATTGCATCACATATTTAAAATTTAAAAATAATAAAAGCAAACAATTCTAAGATAAACAAAGTTTTAAAGCACCTCAACGGCGTCAGCAACTGTTGTTGCCATGTCATATGTGATTTCTTCAAAAGTTTCATCCAAGAAGAACACTATAGTTGTCAGCTTTCTCCCAGTTAATAAAGCTTCAATCTCCTCACGTCCAGGCATAATATGTCTAGGACCAGCTTTGACAGAACGCTTAAGAGCATTTAATGTATTTAGTGCAAGGGCTTGGATTTCAGCATCAGTGGCCACATCATGGGCCACGTTGTGAACATATTCAGACAAATATCCTCCAATGTCTTTACTAGGTGGCATGGAGGATGCACATAAATACATCAGCTCCCATGCTTTGATCAAACATTGCCTATTTTGAGATAAGAAATGGTTTGACAGCATGCAGATATAGCGAAGTTATTATAGCTTCAAAAACTATAAGCCTGACCAACATGAAGCTTCACAGTAAATAGAACATATGCATACCTCTCAGGGTTATTTCTGGTTTGTTTTGATAGTTGAACAAAAAGTTCATCTCGGAGTTCCGAACGCTTCAAACTGTGCTTGTATAGTTTACCTACAAGCTCAACCCTCTCATCTAAACTTATCGGATTTACTCGTTCTGATGAATCTACTCCCATATACTTCAAAATGATCTGAAATAGCTTAGTTGCCCGGCTTACCATATCACCATTAATCTTAAGCAAAGATGTTGGTATAGGATCCTAAAAAAATTTGAATTAGCATCTCAAGTGTCAAGGATTTCTGGCCACACATTTAACCAAAGTTGGTATTTTATTACCTTTTGGAAACACAGCATGTCCTCAAATGTAAACTTCTCTCTAGTTTGAGGGCCCACAGATCTTTTAGAAAAAAACCCACGCTTCCCAGAAGAATTAATTTGTTTCTGCATTAATCTTAGAAACCCCTCGACCTAAAACAGCATTAGGAAAAGCTTAATGATATAAAATAAAATAGATGAGCAAATGGAGAAGATCATGGTGACATATAATTCATAACTGAGTTAGTATATATGTTTTTTTAATTTTACCTGGAATCTATCCATCAAGGGCACAGCTCCAGCTAGTTCTGCTGGAATGGCCATTGTTAGAGTTGAAGGTGTGCTGCAAGTGCAAACCGAAATTCATCTCACTTGTCATAAAACTAGCCCACAATTCAAGGGGCAAAAGCAGAAAAAAAAAAAAACACACACACACACACAGTAACATACAACGTCGTCAATACAACCAGAATGCAAGAGTGAAACTGAGCTCATACAAAGAAAAACTATCGAATCTTGCCAAGAGATGGAGCTGAGGAAAACTTTATTCAACTGCTCAAACAATCTGGGGGATTCTCTTATTGAAGGGATTAAACAATAAATGCAAGATGAATGTGGCAGTTCAGCGTAAAAGATGAGAAAAATAATGGTCAAGTTAATAACTTATATTTGTTAAACTGATTCAGATATTTTGCCTAAAACACCTGTTTCAGTAAGCAGCACTAGCTAACATCAGAAACCCTAAGTACCAGTCAGGCCATAGAATATTACATTTTTTAACTTCATCAAATATAGTTTCTACAGCAAAGGTGAACAAGATTCTATCCCACTAACATATATTTCATTCTTTACAGGGAAAATAAAACTCAACACAAGTATAATAATAATGACAATTATTATTTACATAAATTCCAATGTATCCTCAAAGGAGAGAATGATACTAACGGTGGTGCAAAATTGGAGCTATCACTGTCATATCCATCACCATTGCTAACTCCAGCATGATTGTGAACAGGGGTATCATAGCCATTACTAGAACTATAGGAAGGTCTGTTTGTCCTCAAACTTTGAGACACGGGCGATGGCATATCAACAATGGTCATCTTTCTGAATTCAGCGGATGAACTGAATTTTAGCCTTCCTCAGCAACAATTCCGTGCTTATTTACCCCTCTGCATGATAAAAAAAACTGAGTTATAAGTAAATAAAGAACAAGAAAATAACAAAACCCAAACTCAAAAAAAAAAAAAAATGGACCGAAAAGTTGCAGCAGCTTTTAAGTTTTCACTAAGGAAAATCTGAAACAGACGTTTCTTGCGAGGAACAAAAGCCTATGAACCTTCAACCTAATAAGAAAGAATATAATTGAAGAAAGCAAGAACTCAGACCCAATCATAAACTAAAATATAGATTATCATCGGACATAAACCCAGAAATCTAAGAGCGAAAGCATTAGACCAGCAGGTTACAAGATCGGCAAAACCAGGAAATCTTCAGAATGGAACACACTTCAATGGACTTCACCATTAAAATAGGGACACCCAGTAGCAGCATTAGGCCTCTAATCAGAGAATGCGCTTCGAACATCCACAAGAAAACTAGGAATCAAGCCAACCAAGAACCAGAGGATCGGGAAAACAATGAGAAGAAGAAGAGAAAGAATGGGTAAAAATCTGACCTTTAATCGGGCAAAGAGAGCAATGGCCACATAAACAGTGCCTAAAGCAGAGGAAAGCAAGGAGAAGAAGAAAGAGATCTGAGTGGTGACGGGAGGTCAATCGCAGTCCAAAGGGGTTAGGAGAAGAAGAAAGAGGAAGCGAGAGAAGCGTGAGGGAAAAGGGAGAGAGAAGGGTCACGAGAGGATTATAAATGCAAACAAAGGGCAGCTCATTTTTGTGCTTCAAGAAAGAAGATTGAGAAAGAAGAAGTGAGGAGATGTGATATCAACCAACAAGAAAACATGATTTTGTGCAAATGGCATTTGGATCTGCTATGAATGAATCAATGAATGATCCGATTATCCTTCACCTTCATCTTCAACTTCAACTTTAACATAGGAGAATTTTGAAATGCAAAATAATAGTAGTAGTATTTGCAATAATTAGGCCTCCCAGTTGGAATGGAACAAACAGCCCTGCGATACGGGCACATACAGCCAAAATCAAAGTTTTTAATTTTTAAATTTCGAAATCTCAAATGCCTCAAGTAATGAAATGCTACCGCTTTCTTCCCTTCTCCCTACGGTTAAGTTTATATCACACTCAACCAAAAATTGATTGATTCAGTTGATAAAAATGTTAATTTATAATACAAAATTGCGGGTTTGAATCTCACCAATATAAAAATTTTATTGATAGATGATTTATGAGTATATCAGTGAACCCGATCTATCTTGACTTTTGCGAATATTAGGGTCAAAATCACCTAAAAATCACAAATACTTTGCTTTTATTAATAAAAGAAGGGGAAAAAATTAGTCTTCTTTACAAGATGGTATGTTACTGGATTATTTTATATAAATGTAAATTGTATAAATCTTGTATTATTATCTACACCCCTCAACTCATCTCTCTCATTGGTCCCTCAAATAAAATCAACTCTCAAAAGCTTACAGAGAATATCAATCATTATACCATGATTTAATCATCTTACAGTGAAGACATTTATTTATCATTAATAATATTGCCACTTTTTGTCAATATCATTAAATTAAAATTCAGTAATAAATATTTTACAAGTTTTTGGTCGAAAATAAATATTTCACACTCGAAGGAATATTAGTTTCTTTTTTTTTTTTTCCTTAAATCGATTTCTGTATAGGATTAAATACCCTCAATAAAACTCTTTTACTTGATCAGAACACGTTATGATAGTGGAGGTAAAGGCGTTTATTTATTATTAAGAACAAAATTGTAACCTTCCATTAATTCCGTTACATCACAATCCAATAATTTATTTTTGTCTTTTGACGAAATTCAAATCCTATTATATATTCAGTTAAAAAAATCCTATTATATATGCTTGTTAAAAATAATAAATAATTTCTTTTTCACCTTCGTCAATATCAGCACAACCAAAATTTTCAAATTTTACAGCATAATCGGTATGACTGATTACAGATTTACAGTTGAATCAGTCAATTAACGTATGAAGAAGCAGACATTGATTTATAAATTAGTGATTATTCATTGATTTCGTGAGCTCTGAATTTTATATTAATTTGTTTTGTCATGCACTGGCCTTTTGAAATGCTTTGAATGGAGCAAAGAGTTCAGGTCGCAGGTCAAACTAATTCATTTGATTCAATTTCTTCAACATGCAGCAGCAAGCTTCCTTTACTGGCAGCTTTTGTTAGAATTGGATTTTTTTATAAGCTTGTTAGAATTGAATTTTGTTCAATTGGTTTGGGAAAATTCTCTCAAAAAGGTTTTTTGTAATTAAAATGACTTGTAAAACTCATCAGAATTTCACGTTATAGCAAATCCCATATTAACTAACCATGCACTTGAGGTAGTAATTTTTGACAATTTTTATTAAAAACTTAAGGTTCTTTTTAAGATTAAGATATATACAAACTTCTGTTTAACTAGTAATAAGCAACAAGACAAATTTATGATTTTGTGCAAATGTATGGAAGACGATCTAATCTACACGTGTAAACTCTACAAGCTCATTGTATTTCATTTTTTTAAGTCATAATCATACAGGTAAGAAATAGACTAGTAAGTGTTAATTATGTAGCCAGCTACACATATAATTTTTTTCCCACATATATTGGACTCATTCAGAATAGAAAGAGCCAAGCATACCTATAATATAACTAATTACAATAACTACGAGCAATGAGTATAAGTTATTGTGATGTGAGAATGTAGAAACGAATGAATAAACAAATAAAGATAAATATATTGCCGACGTCGCCGGCTTGGGCCTGTACTGGGCATATGTTGAAATCAGAAGCTGCAAATAATAAATAAGTGTTTTTATTTAACAATTTTTTTTTCAAGAAGAAAAGAATAAAGGTTTCTGTAGATTTGGTGAGAGAAGGGGGCAACAAGAACATGCATGAGTTATCAATTAATGTGACTCACGAGAATGCCCTTTGTACTGAAGTTTTTCATTTACGCCCCACACTTCCATTTCTTTTCTACAACTAAAATCAAACTGTGAAACACGACAACTTACAATGTCCCCCCTCATTTCATTATTAAATTTCCATTATTTATATTATTACTTAAGTTAAATACTTGTAATAGTTCACAAACTAATTTTCGTGTCACACTTAGTATTGTTAAATATAAGCATTTTAAATAATCGAATTCAACAAAGTTAATCAATTGGTTTTTTAAAAAGATATATAATCAATTGGTTTTTTAAAAAGGTATATTCTTATTGTTTTCTATCCATATATATGTATTACAAAATCTTATGAAACAAAAGTAGAAGTGAGGGGAGACCTGAAATAAGGTAATGATTATTAAAAAAGGTGGAAAGACAGAGTAGAAATCAACAATAACCTGAAACTAAGGAAAGGTGAAAAGAAGAGGGTAAGGAAGTTTACGTGTAAAGCATTTAAGAGAGACATGAGAAAGTTAAGGAATCGTTTCTTTGAAGTGGTCCCCTTTCATTTTGCAATCTTCCTTTTTTCCTTAATTATTATAGCAAGTAAGAGCTTGAAAAGATTATCCAAAAAAACAAAGAGTAGGAGCTTGAAAAAAAATAACGATGTAGTACAGTACTACTCTCAATTTCATTCGTTAAAACATGAATGTCCCAAGACCCAAGTCTATGTCTTATAGAGGAAAACTATAGCTAGATATTGGGATTCAAAACTTATAACACAAATATGGGTGTTTGTCTCTCCCAACAAGTGTGCTTCCGGAATATAAGTTGTCTTCGGTTGTCTACTACCTCAATTACGGTCTTATTGGAAGCAAATGCAATTTAAATGAGATTTTATTCAGCTGGTTTAATGGGTTCATTCCATTTTACGAGCTATAAACTAAGAATGCAATTGGATAAAGAATGATAACAGAAAAGTGGATAGAAAATAGAAATAAGTTGGGAGTTGTTAAAGTAGGAACTGGGAAGAAGGAAAATAGCTGGCTGGCTCTACTAAAATGATGGCCACTTGCATTTAACCAAAGGGTAATAATTTTTAATTAGAAGATACTTTAAAACTCCATTATTATTACATCCAACATCTAATCCGTCTGGTTAATTGCCTTGAATTGAAGGCTCTTTGGTTTTTAATGTCTCAAATTTGTTTTTTAAGTGATAGATGATAGATGGGCCATTCCCGCAACAAACATGTGTAATTAACAGTGAAAAAGCACAACCAGAATGAGACACAATACCCTTGTACCAAATCATCAGATGCCCAAAACTGAATACTGTGATGGGCTATTATTTTAATGGGCTGAACGAATTATTCAAGCCCAATCCAAAGCAAGGGAGTAAGGAATGGAGTTATGTGGAGAAACTTATCCACACAATGGGATTAATGACGCAATGGTGACATAGTTGCTCACAACGTGGCAAATTAATTTTCAATTTTCACTATAAAGGCATCCATATTTAGTGTTCAGTGATGAGTCAAACACGACTTTTTTTTTTGCCAAATAAGACATATGATTTCATTATAGTAAGGAAAAGTAAGATACAGAGCATAAAATAAAATGTCTGCAAAAGAAATTCCGATTAATGATAGATAGAAACCCTAAAAATAACAAAACCATAACATAGGTAGGGTCGTAGGAGGGAGCTGTCGCCGTTAAGAACCCTACCGTCTTCATCATTCTTTTATCAGAATTCGTTTCGTTAATAGAAAAAAGCCGTAGCCAACAACAAGGTCATTGTGAATAGTGATTGTTTGAAGAACCATCTCAAGGGATTCGCACCTTTTATCTGTATTAGACCAACCGAATTGATTTTTGAAGAATTTCCATGAGCAATCTCGCGGAAACAAAAGAATCTACAAACACCAATACGAAATATGAAGATTGGGTAGGAATTCTCAATGTCGAGTGCACAACAAACAATACGGTCTTGATCCCAAAATACGTTTCGAATTGGCCATTACCAACAATCCACAACAGTTCTACGTAAGATAGAGTCAACAATATGTAAGACAATAGTCACTAAATTCAGACTCCTAGAATCATGAATCAAAACTACTAAATGAAGTTTGTTTGTCATCTGAACCCCCAAACCAATTTATATATGCAAAAAACATGAAAATAAAAGCAGGCCGATGCAAATTACAAACACCGTAAAAAAAACTTGCACAACAACGAGGGAAGAGCTTCCACCACCCAAAAATTAGAGAGAAGGGGGAGAAAAGAGAGCCAACTCTACTTCTCGATTAAGTATCAAATACGACTGTTATAATGCACTTTTTGGATGTTCTCAAAATTCCCCTTTTCCTTTTTTTTCCCATAATTCTTAAAACATAAATAAAAAATTACACATGTCTTATAAAACATTAAATCTATAAAATATTTTAATAATATTATTATATAGTATTATATACTAATCATATCTAAACATGCAGGCTAGTGTAAATAAGCATTGAGCCTATTCAACTCCTGTATGAGAGTCGTCATAATTATTGTTATCATGTTGATATTGTTATTATTGTTATTGTTATGATTTTGTCCGATGTTTTGATGAACTACTAACATGCAGGATTGTAGCCACTCCTTTTCGTAATTGGCCTTCCGTGTTAGAAGCCTCTCAAATGCAAGGACTAGAAAATACAATAGCACAAATTCAATAGAAGTTTGTAAATATCATTATTCGGTACAATAAAAGAAATTCAAATAGAAACATCTCTCATAAGCACACTAAGTTTTCTTTTTAAAGGGTAACAACTGATGAATTATAAGTCTAACCAAGCATAAAGAAGTAATCTTATTATGTTAAAGTCTAAATATTTCCTCACATAGACGCAAATTGATATGATTTATAAGGAACATTTCTGTTCACTCAATGAGTGACATGTGGAGCTCCCACACCGGTGACGGCGACTCCGATGGCCGGGAGCGGCAACTCTAATGCCTCCACTCACTGTTGTCGTGAAAGGAATATGTCTTTTATGTATATATAATTTTAATTTCGTTTTATTCTTTTACAACTTACTAATACTTTCCTCATTGATATGAGGTTTAATTGACTAAATTTTTAAATTATGTATAATTAGATTTTATATTGGGGTAATTAATTACAGGTCCTGTGTCAAGGACTTAATTAAGATGAGGTCCCACGAAATCACCTAATTAATATGAGGTCCCACGAAGTTGTTATTGCAGGTCAAAAAGTTGTTATCACAAGGTCATAAGTTGTTGCAGACTAAGAGTGATTTTCAGGCCATAAGTTGTTATGGCTGATCAAAAAGTTGTTATTGCAGGCCGAAAATTTGTTATTGCAGGCAAAAAAGTTGTTAATAAAGGCTTAGTCACTAACAACTTTTCGGCTTGCAATAACAACTTTTTGGCCTGCTATAACAACTTTCTGATAGGGACCTTACATTAATTAGATGATTTCATGGGACCTCATCTTAATTAAATCCCTTACACGGGACTTGTAATTAATTACCCCTTTTATATTCCTTCATCGCATCCTTAATATAAGATATAATTGGAGAGTTGGACTTTATCCTAAAAATACAAGGGAAAGTTGCATTCAGATCCTAAAAAAGATCATTAATTCAAACAAGTCTCATGCAAGTGAAAATGCCTTTGTTAACAAGCGAAAATGCATCATTAACATGTCATTGGGTTATGTTTGATATTAATTCTCCTTATTGAGACTCAACTACAATTCTCCCAAAATATAATATATTCTTAACTTTTGTCAACTTTTCCCCTAATACATTTATTGATACTCTTTTATAATAACCAAGTAAAGAAGGGAGGGGAAAAATAAGGAAAAATGATCATGGTGATTTAGGAAAACATGTGATATCAATAAAATTAACTAACATTCATAATCGAATTAAATTAGGTAGATAAATCCCAATATAGAGTAGTTTATAAGTCAGATAAATTAATTTGAAGAAAATAATAAATATATAAGATAAATAAAAAAAATCATAGGAAAATTCTAAAAAAAAACTTTCAAAATAGCTAAAAAATAGTTTGCTACACCGAAATTTGGAAATGACAATTCAGTACAATGACTGAATTGTCCAACCCTAAATTAAAAGGAAAAGTCTTAAATATCCTTGGTTTAACTAATGGATTCCCAAGTTGGGAATCCTTTAAGGAAAGTTGGAAAGCCCCTGGGAACCCCATAAGGGCTTTCCAACTTTCCTTAAGGGATTTCCATTGGGAATCTCACAGTTGAACCAAGGGTATTTAAAACCTTTTTTTTTAATTGGAGGGTCTTTTTTTGAAATTTTCCTAAAAATCATTATGTTTAGGAAAAAAATAACCGAAACTAATACTAACATTTACGTGAGATTTTTTCTTAATTCGTGAGGATTGACTAACATAATTAAGCTCCATGCAGTTGAAATTAGCGGGAGTGGGTCCCATTTAAGGCTACAAGCCTACGACAGGCCGTTTCCCATCATCTTGACATAGAAAATGTTGTTTTCCTCGAATTAATAGCCTTGCCCTTTGCATTCAAGAGAAGGGTTGGAGCGTGTGAACTGTTTACTAGGGCTACACAAAAATCTAGCAGTCTGACCCGGCTCGAAGCCAAATCAGTTATAAGGCTAATTGGCCAAGAACCATAACAATCAAAATAGGATTAAACCCGATCACCGGGTAGGACAAGATAATGGCATAGGCTTTAGGACCATTAGCCTGACCCGGCCCAAAAATATTATTATTAAGAAAAAAATATATTTTAATTAGTTAATACTTTATATTTACTAATTAGTAATTACTACACTATATAATATTATAATTTCATTATTTTTTTCTTTTCCTTAATCTTTTATTTCAATGAGGCATGAGACATGAAAGTAGAGACAAAGACTCAAGAACCAAGAGATGTTTTTTTTAAAGATCAAAAGGCTCAATGACCAACAGGATGTATCCTGTGGCCCAGAGGACATGTCCTGCCTGGTCTTAGTCTCGGGTCAAATAGCACGGGCCGAGCTTTGGCAAAAAAGTAGCCCGGAGATTTTTAAGATAGGACTTAAGGCATATACTTAGCCCAGTCCTGCCAGATTTTTATGCAGTCCTACTCTTTTTGAACATATATAGTACTCCACACATGTGCATAATAATCCGATATATGGTTCAATACTCTTTTCATTCCTATTTATAAGCAGCATTCTTTTGTGTAAGGTTGATCTTATATACAAGTAGGAATTTAATCTAAAAATTTAATGCACTCTTTTTTTTTATTTTATCCCCACTTAATCACATATCTCCATCATAATCACATATCTCCATCAGTTCTTTTTAACCACACTTTTTTTTACACCCATCTTTTTCATAGATAAGGACATATTTCAAAAACGTTATATCTAAATGCTTCTTTTTGTTAAACAACACCCCCTAATCAACATCCATTCAACAGACTACTCTCTCAACGAGAGCGCTTTCCGGGATCCGAATATACATTCTCATTCTTTTGGGGGCGAGCCCCCTTACTAGCATGATCAACTGCTCGTTGGTTATATCTATATGTTTAATTAATTTTTACTAAAAAATTCATTTTATATGCATAATTCAAATAGTTATTGTTTATAAGAAAACAACTCCGTGAAGCTGAAGCATATTATTGAGTTAGATTTAATTTGTTTGGTGAAGTGTTTTAGCTACCTAGAGAGGTTGAAGACTAAACCAGGTGGTCCCCTACTAATTGCCCAATTTATTTTCTGCCATTGATCTGCACCGCTAGCCTTCATCCCTCCACTTTTATTTTAGAGAAAATCACAACCACCAGGTCCTCATAAGAGATTTAATTACAACCAAGTCCTAAACAATCATCAAATTGCATTGCAATTCTAAGGGACCTGGGTGATATTAAATGGATTGTTATTGAGTTGCCAATACCAGCTCCTTGAGTTGTCAATGTATAATTCAATAATTGTTAATGAAAGAGATGCATTGACAACTCAAGGAGTTGCTATTGATAACTATTGAGTTGTGCATTGACAACTCAAGGAGCTGATATTGACAGCTACTCCCTCCATCCCATAATATAAGGTCCATTTTTTGAATGACCTTATCCCAAAATATAAGGTTCTATTTGACTTTGTTTGAGTAATAAATGGGGTTTTCTCCATTTTACCCATGCATTAGTTTTTCTGCACATTCTCTTTCATTCTCTTTTATTCATTCATAAATAAGGGCACTTTGGGAAAAATGATATATTTCCTACATATTTATTGTTTTTAACTAACTTTAAATAATTTTTTAGGAACTCACAATTCGGTTAAAAAGACCATATATATTGGAACGGATGGAGTATTTAGTTGTGCAAGAAGTAAACACATAGAAATCGATGTGCATTTCATCAGGGATCTAGTGCTATCTGGTTTCATCGATGTCAGATATGTACCGTCTTCTCAACAGATTGCAGATTGCTTCACTAAATAAGGGCCTTGACACTGAGATTGTCACACCAAATGACTGCATATTTATTGTTTTTAACTAACTTTAAATAATTTTTTAGGAACTCACAATTCGGTTAAAAAGACCTTATATATTGGAACGGATGAAGTATTTGCTGCTAGAGCCTTGACACTGAGATTGTCACACCAAATGACTGCAGGTGCTCTGAGGAACAGACCAATTTCAGACAACAATGAGTCAAGCCATTTGATTTCAGCTCCTCCATCGGCCAACGCTCTATATTCTGATTCTGTACTAGATCTTGAGACAACCTTTTGTTTCCTAGAGGACCATGAAACTAAGGTGCCTCCAAAAAAGGTACATATTCCAGCCATGGATTTTCTGTCATCCAGATTAGTAGCCTAGTCTGCATCAGTAAAGGTAGTGATCTGCAACATACCAAATGGTTTCAAATGTAAACCAAAGCTGAATGTGCCCTTGAGATATCGTAAAATCAGCTTCACAGCTTGAAAATGAACTGAACGAGGCTCAGACAAATATTGGCTTAGCTTATTCACTGAGTAGGCTATATCAGGGCGTGTGGTAGTAAGATATTGCAGAGACCCTATGGCTTGTCTGTACAGCGTTGGATCAGTCATCACTTCACCGTTCAATGCTGAGAGCTGTTTACCAGTGACCATAGGTGTAGGGACAGGAGCACAGTCAAGCATATTAAATCTCTTCAATATATCAAGTATGTATTTAGCTTGATTGAGATATATCCCGGTACCATCTCTATATACTTCAAGGCCCAAAAAATAATACAGAGGACCTGAATCCTTCAGAGAGAATATCATATTCAATTTATGAATAAATGTTTGAATATAGCTTAGATTCCCTGTCACCAGTATATCATCAACGTATATAAGGAGGAACACAATAATTTTAGGTGCCTTGAGCATAAACAAAGAGATGTCACTCTTGGAGTTCTTAAAACCCCATTGTAACAAAGTAAGACGTAAGCGATCAAACCAAGCTCTTGGAGCTTGTTTCAGGCCATAAAGAGCTTTGACTAACTTACAAACATGTGTTGGGCGCAGTTGATCAACAAAGCCTTCTGGTTGCTTCATATACACCAACTCATGAATGAAGCCATTGAAGAACGCATTGTTGACATCTAATTGTCTGATAGGCCAATTGTAAGTCACTGCAATTGTCAAAATCACCCGAATGGTCGTTGGTTTGATCACTGGGCTGAACGTTTCATTGTAATCAACACCCGGAGTTTGTTGAAAGCCCTTTGCTACCAATCTCGCTTTGTGCTTGAGAATATCACCATCAGCTCGAAATTTCATCTTGAAGATCCATTTACAGTCCACAAGCTTCTGTCTAGTATATGGTACCAAATCCCAGGTATGATTTCGGTGAAGAGTGTTATACTCTGCTTCCATTGCTATCCTCCAGTGCTCGTGGTTGAGGGCTTCCTTGACTGATGATGGCTCCATGACCCGACTTAAGGCAACCGGATCCTCTGACTTGAGAAGACCAACGAACGGATATTTGGGCTTGTGAATCCTGGCCTTGGCACGTGTGACCATTGAGTGAGTATTAATAGGCTCACGGGGTTGTGGTCACTGTGTCAGAAGAAATGGGCCTGGGAGGAGATGCAACATGATCCGAAGGTGTTGGGCTCAAAGAATGACACAGGTCAGGCCCAGGTGAAGTTACAAAGTCTCGTAAATGATGTGAAGGTTAGGAAGAGGATGCCAAATTGTGATCTGTAGAGGACGAAGAAGCTTGATGCATGGTGGAGGAGCATTAATCAACAATGGAAATGAGACATCAGTGTCCTTAGAAGCTTGGCGTCGATTCAGGAAACCAGAAGAAAATGGGAATAATGATGGATTAAAAACAACATGCCTGGAGATGAAAATCTTCCCAGTGGAACTCAAGCATTTAAAACCTTTCTGATGAGCAGCAACGCAAAGAAAAACACACCGTTGGCTATGAAACTGAAATTTATGTTCATTATAAGGCTTCAAGCATGGGTAACATGCATAGCCAAAAGGTTGCAAGGCCGTGTAATCAGGCTCTGTTTTAAAGAGCTGAAACAGAGGTGTTGAGCCACCAAGGACTGGCGTTGGGAGACAATTAATGAGGAAGATAGCCATCTGAAAAGCTTCGACCCAGTAGGTCAGAGGCATTTGTGCTTGGGCAAGTAACGTTTGTCCCATCTCAACAATGTGACGATGTTTGCGTTCGGCTCGACCATTCTAGGCTGATGTATAAGGACAAGAGGACCGAAAAACGATGCCAGCTTCATGCAAAATAGGAAGAAATGGCTTAAACTCAGTACCATTATCACACTGCATACACGCGTCACACATTCATAGGGTTTGTTATATTTTGTACAGGCTGTAATTTTGTCATATAGTGTGTATACTCTCTGCTATATATATCAATGACCTGAGCACAATGATTTTGGTGCCTCAGAATTATTTTATTTCTGCATTGTATATTTGTTATAGTTTCTCTCTTGGTATCAGTCGCCATGTCCGTTTCCTCTTCTTCAACTACCTTTGAGGCTGACGCTACCTCCATGTCTGCCAAGGGCTATGCTATGTTTAGCTCGTCTGGCCAAACCACTGCGGTCAAGTTGGATCGCAGCAACTATCTCGTTTGGGATTCGATTGTTCTGCCTCTCATCGAAGGAAACAGGTTGCAGTCTCATGTTGATGGCACTCCGGCACCTCCTCCTCGTGTTCCGTCCACTGTTGGCACCACCATTCCCAACCCCAAGTTTGAGGAATGGTACTCGGTTGATCGTTTGTTGATGGGGTGGCTCAGAAATATCATGTCTCTTGACATTGGCACTCAACTCCTCCATTGTTAGTCTGCGGAGGAACTCTGGCGTGTTGCTCGTGAACTCACTTGTGCATCTTCCAAAGCCCGAGTCATGGTGCTTAAGCACGAGCTCCACAAGACTCAAAAGGATACCCTCAAGATGGAGGACTATCTTGCTCGCATGAAGTCGATCTCGGACCAGCTCACTCTTGCTGGTTCTCCTGTTGCTACCATTGATCTGATTCTTCACACTCTGGACGGCCTTGACAGAGACTACAACCCTGTGGTTGTTGCTCTCACCGACAAGCCAGATCTTACTTGGGTCGAAGCTCAGGCTTCCCTTCTTGCGTATGAATAGCGTCTAAACCAACTTGGTAAGCTCTCAACTTTGTCTATTCACCCAACAGCAAATGTTGCTCGCCGTGATGACTCTCACCCTGATCGTCGCTCAAAGGCTCCACGATTTGATTCTTCTCCTGGTCGAGGCACTTGGCGTGGCTCTCGTGGTCAGCGCGGTGGTCGTGCTCGTGGCCGCCGTGGGGGTGGAAATGGCAATCGTCCTTTCTGTACTTACTGCCATCATCATGGTCATGTTTTTGACACGTGCTATCAACGCATGGATCAATCTTTTCAACCCACTGGAAATTATTCGTTGTATGATCCTCAGGCATACTATGCTAATCCATATACAGTCTTTGACCCCAACTGGTACATGGACAGTGGAGCCAACTATCATGTTACACCCAACTCTGACCAGCTTGCTTCGGTAACTCCTGTAGGTGAGTCCACTCTGGTATCATGTACGGGCTAAAAATGTCCTATTAAAGGCATTGGTTCAGCTTCTATTCCCTGTTCTTCACACACTCTGTCTCTTAAGGATGTTTTACTAGTTCCCTCTGCACTAAGAATCTTTTGAGTGTGAACAAGCTAATCACTGATAATCCTGTTGATATCCTTTTTACTAATCATGGTTGTATTGTGAAGGACAAAATGACAGGAAAGCTGCTGATGCAAGGGAAACCCAGGTTCGGGCTGTACCCAATGGCCAGTGATTTTCATCGTCGAGCACCTCAAGTTCATGTAGCTCAGTTTGCTCCTCCAAGTGATGAGCCATTCATTCGCCTTCATCAAGCTTTAGGACATCCTAGTGTTAGAGTCTTAAAACAAGTTATGCATCATTGTAATTTACGTTTTCCAGTTAATAATCATTATATATGTGAGGCCTGTCAGTTTGGTAAATCAAAGTTATTACCATTTCCTATGTCCAGATCGCATGCTTCTTCTCCTTTGGCACTTATTCACTCTGATCTTTGGGGCCCTGCTCCCATTCAATCTCCTGGTGGTTATAAATTTTATATACATTTTGTTGATGACTACAGTCGATATACTTGGCTCTATCCTCTCAAACACAAAGGGGATGTTGTACATGCCTTCACACATTTTAAAGCTCTCGTAGAAAATCAATTTAACACAACAATTAAAACCTTCCAGTGTGATACACTAATTATAATTATGCTTTAACAGTGCATATATTCCAAATGGAGCAAAGAATAAAAATTTGTTTGATACAGCTTAAATTGTTGCGTTAATTAGACTAAAGTAAAAAAAAAAAAAAAAATCAACTCAGTTGCGTTGCTTACGAATCAAAATAAGATGGGCCATCTTGTCGAATAAAGGAGTGAAGGCTTTGATAGAATTTTGGTACCTTTTGTTACATCAATTGTGGCCTCCAGTCTTCCTTCTTTTGTTACTATTGCCAACTTTGCACGTTCTGTTATTTCTATCTATCGATATTTCAATTCTTTCAAGTTAAAGTACTTCTTCTCCCATTGATAAGTATTGATAGGGTAGAATTTTGTCCTAATATATATAGTTTAATCCTCAATAGTTTTATATGCAAGTATAATTTAACTATTCATTTATTTTTTTCAGATTTATATTTTATTTTTATAGGTTTAATAAATATGTAATATGTGTGTTCCGATAAAAAAAAAAATTTACTGGTGCGTGTGCGTGTAGTACTGATATTCTGTGTTTATTATTTCGAGAATCCAAAACATCATGGGAAAAATGTGCGTGAAATTTTTTTTTTAAATATACATGTATATAGTAATTACAATTATTGAACCTTGCATTTTAAAAATGCATGCATGGTTTTCTTATATTGTAATTACAATTTGGTTTTTGGCATATTAATGATTAATAATACCACCCTTATTACACTTTAATTAACTATCTTTGGCTGATTTAGCTATAAACTAGATTTTTCTCCCCCGTACGATGCACGGAAGTTAAAAATAAAAATGAAATAAATTAAAGAACATAATTGTTTTGAGTAACTATTTTATGATTAAAAATGTGACTTGAAAACAACAAAAGTTGCCTACACATGGATATAAATAATCTAAATCATTGATTGCAATTTTTTTGATAAAATAGAAAATATAAATTATTTTTAAAAGGCTTATTGTAAAATTGTGAGTTATCAAAATACATATTTATATGTTTATTATATATTTGAAGACAACAAAAGTTGATTTCATATGAATATAAATTATCTAAATCATTGATTGCACTCATTTGAATTTGAAATTGGAAGTAATGAAAGCGGAATTTGAATAGGTGCAATTAATTTGGTAAATAAAAAATATATGTATTGATTGTTGCTTAAAATATAACGATATATTTGAACACAATAATTAATTCCTAAACTTCAAAACCGAATATTAAAGATCAAAATTAAATATATATGATTTGAATTTTCATAAACAATAATAAATTAATAAGTATGTAAATGATCAAATATTCAAATAAGTATAGTTTTTTTAAAGAGTTATGACATATTATAAATGTAATATATATGTTTGGATTGTTGCATAAACTAATGATTTATTTAAAGATAGTTATCAATTCGTAAATTTTAAAGACCAAATATTGTAGATTAAAAAACAAAATCTATATGGTGTATTTTTTTGAAACAATAGTAAATTAAGATATATGTACATGAGAACTGATTTTCATCGGTGTAGCTTTTTAGCAACCAATTTATTTTTAACAACGGAAATGAAAATTCAAAAGAAAAACTTTTCAAATAGAAAAATAATTAATACCATATTGTCTAATTTATTGACATATTTAAACACATTAATTATTTTGTAAATTTCATAAGAAAAATTAATAGTGCTGATTTTAAATCATATATATGTGTGTGTGTTTTAATTGTTGCCTAAAATAGTGACTTATTTGAAGAAAATAACTAATTTGTACATCTGAAAAGTTAAATATTGCAGATTAAAAATAAATACATATAGATAGATTTTTCTATAAACAATATTACACTAAGAGGTGTGTATGTGATAAAAAAAAGAATTAATATAGAATACCTTCTTAAAAGTATATATATATATATTTAATCATTGCTCAATATTAAATAACTTTCATACATTTATATATTTAATCATTATTGCTTTGCTCAATTTTAAATAACTTTCAAAATTAAAAAAGTACATTTCCATAAGTAGAAATATATGATGAGTAATGATTAATTATTGGCAATGAAATTTGAAATAAAGAATAAAACATTCAATTATGACTTTGATTATGTGAACATGTGGACCAATAATTGAGTTAAGTGAAGATGATGTCATTGGACATGTTGACCAATAGGATTATTGCTAGGAGCTTTCAAAAAATATATAGATGGAGTCCATGCATGAGATCATAAATGTGTGTTATGTACTCTCAATTAACTAACTTGTCAAAATTAAGGAAATCTATCTAGCCATCTCAGTCTTTACCTTTAATTACTGACAAAAAAAGTCTTTTGCCTCTAATCATAAAAAATAAATACGAAAAACTCGCATAAAGGATTTATATTGAAAGAACTGCAATGAAAGATATTTTTGATATAAAATCTGAAATACTCCAAAAATTTATGTAAATAAACTTATATTTATGATCACAAATTTTCTCTAGAAGTTGACATGGTAGATAAACAACCAAAGGGAGTATATTATTTAATTCTTTAAAACACAAAAATATCAGGGTGTCAATTTAGCGGATTTGTGTGTGCATGGTAATTTCTTTTCTGCGAGGAAAAAAAGAAGACCATACCAAATCTTAGCATTTAAATTTTTTGTCAAGTGGGTGTGAAATTTGAACTTGATATATAATTGATGGCACGTACATTTAATGCTTACAGAATTGACACTGTGAATCAGCATCAGTGGTATGTGAAATATAGGTGCCTTGAGCCACATAATTTGAATCTAAGTGAGGCAAATTCTAAAATATCTAAAGCATAGAGGTTCTCATGAATTGAGGTCCCACGTAACTTGGCATGGACGATAAAATTGATATATATTGCAACATTACTGGCTATAAATTTTTTTTTTTATAAGAACCAGGTGGGACCATATATAGCCTAATTATGATTATATATAGACCATAGTCCATATCCATAAACTTCCCAATCAGATTTTATCTGAAACAAATTAAAGTCATAAATGTGAATAGTGGGATTTAAATTTAATCCTTCAATAATTTTCGAATTCCAATTCCAAATCTGATACAAAACGTGTGGAATCAAAATCATAATATACTCGTCGTAGATTCATAATTTATTAGATTAAAGGAAAGATTAACATGATTGGCTTAGGTTCACTCATCATCCCACAAGGCTAGATCGCTTGATTAAGTTAAATGGTTTTACGTTGGGGTATCAGTGAGATCATTAATTCCACCATCAATACATATCCTACACATAAGTAAAAAAAGATCACCTTACGTCTCATTCTATTTATGGAATTACCTTGTAATGAGGCATATCCCCATATTTGTGCCCTACACTATTCTTGTGAATTTTGTCAATTAATTTGTATATTTATCACCTTTACTTTTTTTCATTGGCCAAAACAAATACTACATTCGTTCATTAACATTATGATTGCCGGGGGAGTTATTCTTAATATTCTAAATATAAGACATTTTTACAAGAAAATGTGAATACACTGTTGGCAAAGCCATCAAAGTATAAGAGATGGCGAGATGAGAGAGAGAGAGAGCGAAGTAGGGAGAGAGAGAGAGAGAGATCACCGGCAACCAGAGAAGGGCAACCTCGGCTTCACCCTCCTGACCCACCGCCAGGTGGACAGGGGATATCCGGGGAAGCTCAGAGTCAAATCCCGAGCACAACCAAGGTACAAGAGAAAGAGGCTTCTGCGTTATCACCCCAGGAAATGGAAGGGCTGGTAGAGGACATAATGGAAGCAAGTGACGAAGAAGAGAACAAGGAACGAAGACGAGAAGGCAAGTTCACAGGAGAAATATTGCTTCCTGCAAGAGAAGAAGACTGGATGGTACAAGAGACACAACAAGAAACCCCTGGCGCCACAATGACAAAGGTTAACACGATGAAACCTGCAGCAATCTCCTATAGAGAAGCACTGAAGCCAAAAGCAAACGAAGAGACAACTCATAGTTATCTGGACTACAGTGAAGAAGACTGTGATGGCAACCTATTTGGGAGTAACGATCAGAGCATGAAGGAAGGAGTCACTATAACTGACTCATGCTCGGGACCTAGCATCGAGTTTTCAGAAGAGGAGAAAAGAAGACTGGAAAGAAGATGGTCAAGATCACTGATAATAAAACTTCTTGGTGGTTCGATGGGATTCATGCAAATGAAAAGGCGAGTCCAAACAATGTGGGGGAAATCCGGGAGGGTTGATTTATCTGAAATAGGCAATGGCTACCTTATAGCATCCTTCACTACTCTAGATGACTACTTCTTTGCCCTTGAAGGGGGACCATGGTTAATACAAAACCATTATCTTACAGTCCAGACATGGAAAAGAAACTTTAATCCAATGGTGGAGAAAATCAGACATGTTGCGATATGGGTGAGACTGCCTGGGTTACCCGGAGACTACTATGACAGGAAATTCTTCTACAACCTTGGAAATAAGATTGGAAAGGCCATCAAAGTAGATGAGATGACACTCATGAGAGCTAGGACAATGTATGCCCGAATGTGTGTAGAAATAGATCTTAATGCACCACTCCTACCATCATATATGGTGGATGGAAACCAGCTCAAGATAGAATACGAGGGTCTGCATATGATATGCTTTAAATGTGGTAAATTTGGACATAATGAAACTCATTGTCCCTCAAGACAAATCGATCAAGGAGGAGCAACAAACAATCCAAAAGAGCAAGGCAATATCGCCGGAAACAGGGAAATGGAAGATAATCCGATGACCGGAAAAGAGAGTATGTACGGAGGATGGATGATTGTGCAAGATACAAGAAAAAGAGGAAGGCCCACAGCTCGAGATAATAGTAAAAAGGAACAACCTACTCATGGAGGGAAGTCAGTGAGACTAGCGGGACCCTCAAGATTTGCAGTTTTGGAGGTAGATGGAGAGGGAAATGAAGTACAAGAAGAGACAGATGATAGCTGTAATCCACTGCAAGAAATCTCCAATGTCATGAGCGCAGCAAAAGAAACAATAAAAAAGGCCCCAGTCAAATCTAGAGACCAAAATACAAAGAAAGTAGGAGGGAAGCAATTTAAAAGTGGAGAAGGGAGTAAGATGGCTGCAGAGAGCAATAAATGCGTAGAAGTGGGAGAGAGAAAAGATAGGAATAAGGGGACTACACATGACTTTACACTAGAAGACAAATCAACAAGGGCCCACGGTGTGCAAGAAGGAAGATTGAATATGGAACAAAAAAGAGCAAAAATGAGTCAGATTTTAGAGAAAAAAATAGAAGCTGTTGGGGAGAAAAAAGGACGGGACACGGGTGAAGACAAAGGAAGAATTACTGGGCCTACACTCCGAAATGGGCCACTTGACAACGTCTTAGCGGAGAACATATTAGAGTCACGTCTGGACATTTTGCAAGATAACCCAATGACACTGGACGAGGATATACCACCAGACCCAAATATTACAAGACAAGCCAGAGGGCATTTAGAAGAAGGAGAAACTCTTCCGCAGCGGGCCGATTCAGAGACAAATGGAGAGAAAATCCATGGCTTAATGGACATGGAGCACCAGAAGGATTAATTGAGGTGAGTTATTATTCTCCTGAAATATTTATCATCATGATAATAGTATGGAATGCGAGAGGAGCAGCCGGAAAATCTTTCGGGCTTGCATTAAAGGAAATAAAAAGGAGATTTCAGGCCAAAATTGTAGTGTTGGTTGAGACTAGATGTAGTGGTCCTAATGCTCAAAAAGTCATTAGAAGACTGGGTTTTAAAAATCAAATCATTGAAGAGGCTAGGGGAATGTCTGGAGGAATTTGGATACTTTGGGAGAATGATACAATTTGCATTAATGTGATTAAACAACATAATCAGTTTATTCACTGTTTAATATCTGGATTGGGGAGAAGACCTTGGTTATTCACTGCCATATATGCTAGCCCAAGAGAGAATGAAAGGGAAATCTTGTGGAAGGCAATAGAGGAAATTGCAAGTACCAGCAACATGCCTTGGATGCTGGCAGGGGACTTCAATGACATCAAAACAGCAAGTGAACAAAAAGGTGGTGCAATGGTCAATGAACGAAGATGCAAAAAGTTTGCTGACAATATATCAAGATGTAACTTAATTGACATGGGATCAGAAGGGCCAAGATTCACATGGAGAGGGCCTCTAATGAATTTTGCAAATAGACTCTATAAAAGATTGGATAGAGGGCTATACAATGACCAATGGAGAAATGAATTCAATGAGGCCTTCATCAAAGTAGGACCTAGAGTTAACTCGGACCATCACCCGCTCATCATTGACATAGATAATTCATGGAAGAGGCATAATACAAGACCTTTTAGATTCGAGGCAGCTTGGCTGAAGCATAAAGATTTCAAAGGATTTGTGAATAAAAACTGGAAACAACAAATTCCAGTGCAACAGGGTCTCAAAGAGCTAGAAGTGAAGTTGCAGGAGTGGAATACCAATGTATTTGGGCACATCAAACAAAGAAAGAATGAACTACTAAGAAGAATTGGGGGAATTGAAAAAGCTTGCCAAGACAGAAGGAGTAGCTACCTGGAAGAACTACACGAAAAGCTCAAAGAAGAATTGACAGAGGTATTAGATCAAGAGGAGATTCTTTGGTTCCAAAAATCCCGTTCAAAATGGTTAAATGATGGAGATAGAAACACCTCTTACTATCATACAAAGACAGCTGTGAGGAGGAGGAAAAACCGAGTTCACTCACTCAAAAATGAGGCAGAGGAATGGGTTGAAGGGGACAAGGAGGTGGGCCAACTTGTGAATGATTTCCTCTCAAAGCTGTTCAGAGAGGAAACCAACACAAGGACCTGGGTAGTTACAACACACACATGGCCAAAAGTAAATCATGAAGAGTGGGTACAAGCATGCACTGATATTAGTAATGAAGAGATCCGAGAAGCTATGTTTAGCATAGGGGGACTTAAAGCTCCTGGAGAAGATGGATTTCCTGCGATATTTTTTCAAAGGAATTGGAGTGTGGTTAGTGAAGCAGTTTGCAAAGCAATAAAGGAAATGTGGGTAGAGCCTAGAAAAATTAGAGAAGTTAATCAAACATTGATTACACTGATCCCAAAGGTGGAAAATCCAGAGAAGGCCAGTCAATTTAGACCGATATCACTATGCAATGTAATCTACAAATGTATCCCAAAGATCATAGTCAAGAGATTGAAGAATATAATTGCAAAAGTAGTCTCGCCCTATCAAGCAAGCTTTATCCCAGGGAGAAATATACACGACAACATCATCATTGTGAATGAAATGATCCACTCCATGAGGAGGAAAAAAGGAACAAAAGGTGTCATGGCAATTAAGGTGGACCTAGAAAAAGCTTACGACCGAATTAGTTGGTCCTATATGGAAAAAGTGCTGATTGACCTTCAATGCCCTACAGAAATGATGGAAAAATTAATGGGATGTATCAATACATCATCCACCAATATTGTCTGGAATGGACAAAAATTAGAAGAATTCAATACTTCCAGAGGGTTGAGACAAGGAGACCCCATCTCACCGTACCTATTTGTGCTTGGAATGGAAAGACTCACTCACATGATACTTGATAGAGTGAAAGAAAAAAAATGAAGAGGTCTAAAAGCAGGTCATAAAGGACCTTTAATTTCTCATATGATGTTTGCTGATGACTTAGTTTTATTTGCTGAAGCTAACCCCAAACAATTAGATGTGATTTTACAATGTTTACAGGAATTTGGAGACATGTCAGGACACAAAATCAGTCAGGAGAAAACCTACATATATTTCTCACCCAATGTCAAGCAGGCTGATAGAAGGGCAATATGCAATAGAAGTGGATTCAAACAAGTCCAAGATCTGGGAAGATATCTAGGAGCTAATATCTCCCACCCGAAAAGAAGGAAAGATAAATTCACAACGGTGGTGGAGAGAATTAAAAAGAGACTCAGCGGATGGAATGCGTCAAGCCTATCTCTAGCTGGAAGGATCACACTAGTTAAATCGGTAACTAGCACAATGGCCCTCTACCCAATGCAACACGAACGAATTCCAGTGGGAGTTACAAATGAGATAGAAAAAATTCAGAGGAAATTCATATGGGGGGAACAAGATGGAGTACGCAGGAGACATGCACTCTCATGGGAACAGCTATGTAAACCAAAGGATGCAGGGGGAGTAGATATCAAGAAGCTACAGAATATGAATGATGCCTTTCTCCTAAAACTCATTTGGAGAATGGAGATTGAACCAAATAGCTTGTGGGTTCAGGTGCTAAAAGGCAAATATGGGCGAGCTAGAAGAAACAATGGAGAATTGATTGCAAAAAAAGGTGACTCTAAACTCTGGAAGGAATTAGCGAGCTTGTGGGACAAATTCAAGGTAAATGTACGAAGAGAGGAAGATAATGATGGCAACCAGAGATTAATATGGAAACCAGCAAGTAGTGGTGATTTCTCGGTAGCAAGCTCATACAAGCAGAGTAATGAAACGCATGAAGGGCAAAGAAATAATTATTGGAAGACCATATGGAAGTTACAAATCCCTGAGCGAATCAGAAACTTCATTTGGCTAGCCATGCATGACAGATTGACAACCAAGATGATCACAAGCAGATGGAATAATACAGACGGAACATGTAATATATGTCAAAGAGACCAAGAGGACCAAATACACGCACTGAGGGACTGCCCTTACGCTGTAAACATCTGGGAACAACTAGTCCCGAGAAGAAACTGGAACAGATTTTTTGGAAAAGACAAAGGAACATGGATCAAAGCTAATATTATGGAGTACAGAAAATTTGGAGACAGAGAGGATTGGCCTGAATTATTTGCAATATGTTGCTGGTTTTTATGGAAATGGAGGAATTTACAGGTACATGAGGAAGACTTCCAAATGCCAAGGAACACGGTGGAGCAAATTACAAATTACCTCAAACATTACAGGCAAAAGTGGACAGGAGATGAACTCCAAGAACCTAGAGAGGAGATAATTACAATAGCATGGAAACCCCCTCCTTATGGCTGGTGCAAACTAAATGTAGATGGAAGATTTTCTAATAAAGAAATAGCAGGTTGTGGGGGAACGCTGAGAGGACACAAAGGAGAATGGATCAGAGGATTCTCCATAAAGCTGAAGGAACAAAGCATAGTAGCCACTGAATACAAGGCAATTATCGAAGGCCTAAAAGTCTGCTGGGAGCTCGGCTTCAAAGAAGTAATGGTGGAATCAGATGCAAGACAGGTAACGGAGGCTATTACTAGGAAGGAAACCATCAATAGCTGCTCCCACTTAACAAAGGAAATGAACAACCTGCTCAACATGGATTGGATGGTACGAGTGGAACACATTTATAGAGAAGCAAACAGTTGTGCGGACCACATGGCAGCAATAAGTCTGAGGCAAACAAGAGAGATAATGGAATGGGTGGACCCTCCTCAATCACTAGAGAGAATGCTGATTGAAGATAAAGAAGGATGTGGATATCCTCGTAGAGTTATAATCTAGTTTAGCTTAGATCTTCTGTAACCAAAAAAAATAAATATAAGACATTTTTTTTATTTTCCCCAGTTATTCTCCAAAATTCCTAGTAATGCTGTCTCTGTAATAGAAAGAGATGGTGTGAATAAAAGTATATGGTTATTGTGTTTAGTAATATCATATCACTCCAACTAAATTGACTAACATCATTAATATAATCAAATTAAGTAAACATGTCTTATATTTAAGAACAAAAAAAGTACTATTTTAAAAAAGGTTAATGCGTAAACATGCCTTGAGAGCTTTCGCTCAGAGGCCGATATTGAAGCAAGTGTTTTATTGGGAGCAATCTTGCCGTATGAGTATTTAAATGGAACAAAAAAACTAAAATATCATCATTAATGTCAATTTTTTAATGGTAAACATTG
Source organism: Mimosa bimucronata (assembly GCA_037074515.1). Lineage (NCBI taxonomy): Eukaryota > Viridiplantae > Streptophyta > Magnoliopsida > Fabales > Fabaceae > Mimosa > Mimosa bimucronata. The sequence goes on along the minus strand of CM073445.1, from coordinate 37,694,556 downwards.
ATTTTATGATAGAACAGGATAATATTAGTATGTTTTGAAACTTTCATGAGAAATTTACATGATAACCTTTAAAGATAGAAACCAAAATCAAAACATCTATTAACATAATAACAACTCAACAATTATAATCTTATCTTATACCTATATAGCTTCATTCCGCAATACTTAAAAAAAAAAAAAAAAAGCGGCGGGGGATTTGGTTCTTTACCATATTGATTTAACTAAATTGTTTTGTCTAGTTTAGATATTCATCAAACCTTCCATAGAGAATTTGAATTCACAAACTAGCATTTACTTTTTTTTTTTTAAGAGAGGTGTTTAATTTCATTTGGATTATACATCCCAAGAAGCAAATAGGGCCACACAAGTGCAACTTGGTCATTAATTCAACACATGCTTTTTCTTTGGATAAATGAATAAATGATTGCTTCAATCTGTTGGTTTTCCCTAACAAATATTGGAAATCATCATTGTCATGTAATCTCTTACTATATTCTAGCAAAAATCATTGGTTTTTGTTTGTTTGTTTGATACTCCAAAACGCAGCGTTTCTATGGTGCATTTTGGGAACGGTGATTTGCACAACATCAGTAAGCAATAACGACAAGTGTCCAGCACAGATGAAAGCAGGGTCCCCTGAACTCACCGTTTTGGTGGCCAATCATAATTGCACATGCAAAAATGAAAAAAGAAGAAGAAGAAAAAGAGGCAAAGTTGGTATATTGGCAAAAGCCACCCACCAATGTGTCTACCATAAAACCGGGAAAAGAAATAAAAATCAACAACCTTCCACTTGTATTGTCCAATCGCCTACAACTTACTAAAACACACCGCTTCACTTTGTGAGTAAAATACTAAAATTATATATGTACCATCTTGAGTTCGCCATGAACGATTGTGATAGCTCCTGTACTTTTCCCATGAACCTCAATAACCGTAGAGGAAATTAAATTACTAATTAATTTATTTATTATGATATCCCAAGATGGGAAATCTGCCTTTTTTTTTTCTTTTTGGTTATCACAGGTTTATTATTGTGAACTCCATAAAATAGGTGTCAGTGTCAAAGGCTCTTCAAATCTACTACTTGGCTCCGACCGATTGCCTTATGGCCTGAGAAATCTCTGCATGGATATTATCTTCCACATTATTTATTATTTATTGAGAATAATCATAAACAAATATCTTAAACATACTTTAATTTTAAACTCGGGGAGTGTGATTGAGTGGCAATGATTCAATCACCCTTAATCAATAACCACCTATCGAGGGTTCGATCCTTGACGTTGGGTATAGAGAAACATTAAATCTATTGGGCCAGTTGTCCCACCCTTAAGATGCCTACAAATCAATAGAGGATTAGTCTCCCACCTGTCGGGTGGAGGATACCTTGATTTTTGATAAAAAAAATACATTAATTTTATATGTAATGATTTTATTTTATTTTTCATTTGTGTGAGGAGGAAAACCAACGCTCGTTTTACCTTTTCTTTTTCCAATTTCAAAGAAAAAAAATCAAAGCTTTACATTAATATATCATATTAAAATTCTTTAAATAAGATTAAAATACTGTCACCATGTGTTTAGTTGCACCTGGGTAGCAAACAATTGATGTAACATACCATATTCATGCAAGATTTTCTCAAAATTTTAATTTGATATACTTTTGAAGGGGAAAATCTTGAAGCTCTATATATTTTATTTTTTTTCACATGTGAGGGAAAAAATTAAGGCATCATAGTACCGTATCAAAAAAAGACTTTTCAAACTAGATTAAAATACTGTTAAATTACTATTTATTTATGATTAATCAAACCACATGTTTTTTCTTATACTATAAACGTTGTAGGTTGTATGTAACGTAACCCCATGTCACGTCATCGGTGCCAATAAATGAAAAATCACCTCGGCTACTTCACGTCCATCATCTTCATCTTCATCTTCATCCTATCTTTCATATAATAACACCGCTACGTCCTGTCTCTCTCTACCTCCTAACTTTCATTCTCTTCCTCACACAAATCTTACTCCCTTAGTCCCTCCTCAATCAACCATGGTCCCCAAACCCTTCATACTTTCTTCCTCCTCCTTATCCTCTCCCTCCCCTTACCTCCCTCGTCTATCCATTTCCTCTGTCAGAATCGAAGACAGACCCCCCCAATATTCCCCCACCGTCAAAACCAACCCTCCGCCACCTCCTCCTCCCTCCACCACCACCCACAAAACCCCATCATCAAAAGAACCACAATTTCCATCAAGAAACAACAGAGTCATCAAAAGAAGACCACCCACAGAACAACAACAATCTTTACCCTCCCTAATCTTCAACTCATTCGACACCATCATCAACACCTTCATTGACCCACCAATCAAACCCTCCGTCGACCCCAAACACGTCCTCTCCAACAACTTCGCTCCCGTCGATGAACTCCCCCCAACAGAATGCCACGTCATCGAAGGCTCCCTCCCACCTTCTCTCAACGGCGCCTACATCAGAAACGGCCCCAACCCACAATTCCTCCCTCGTGGGCCCTACCACCTCTTCGACGGCGACGGAATGCTTCACTCCATTCTCATCTCTAACGGAAAAGCCACCCTCTGTAGCAGATACGTGAAAACTTACAAATACAATGTTGAGAATGAAGCTGGTTATCCTCTGTTTCCTAATGTGTTCTCTGGTTTTAATGGCCTTATTGCTTCTGCTGCCCGTGGGTCCCTCACTGCGGCTCGGGTTTTAACGGGTCAGTACAACCCGGTTAATGGAATCGGGTTGGCGAACACCAGTTTGGCTCTGTTTGGGAAACGTCTCTTTGCTTTGGGGGAATCTGACCTTCCTTATGAAGTCAGAGTGAATGAAAATGGTGAAATTGAGACCCTTGGTCGTTTTGATTTTAATGGCAAGCTTTTCATGAGTATGACTGCTCATCCTAAGGTGGATCCAGATTCCGGTGAGGCTTTTGCTTTCCGTTACGGCCCTGTTCCGCCGTTCCTCACATATTTCCGATTTGATTCAGACGGTGTTAAACAACAAGACGTACCCATTTTCTCCATGATTCGACCCTCTTTCTTACATGACTTCGCGATCACGAAGAAGTACGCTTTATTCGGTGATATTCAAATTGGGATGAACCCACTTGACATGCTTACCGGTGGGTCCCCTGTAGGTTCAGATCCGGCGAAGGTTTCGAGAATCGGAGTCCTTCCTAAGTACGCTAAAGATGAATCTCAGATAAAATGGTTCGATGTCCCTGGTTTCAACATGATTCACGCCATTAACGCTTGGGACAGTGAAGATGGCAACGAAATTGTATTAATAGCACCGAATATTCTGTCTGTGGAGCACACATTAGAGAGAATGGAGCTAGTCCACGCCATGGTGGAGAAAGTAAAGATAAATCTAACAACTGGGTTTGTCACAAGACAACCACTTTCAGCTAGAAATCTCGATTTCGCTGTGATCAATCAAAACTATGTAGGGAAGAAGAACAAGTTTGTCTACGCGGCTGTGGGGGATCCGATGCCGAAGATCTCGGGCATCGTGAAGCTTGACGTGTCAAAGGGAGAAGAGAGGAAAGATTGTACGGTGGGTTGTAGGATGTTTGGGGAAGGGTGTTATGGTGGGGAGCCATTTTTTGTGGCGAAAGATGGAGAAGAAGGAGCTGGAGAGGAAGATGATGGGTATGTTGTGACGTATGTGCATGATGAGAAGAAAGGGGAGTCGAGGTTTTTGGTGATGGATGCCAAGTCGCCGGAGCTTGACGTTGTGGCGGCGGTCAGGCTTCCAAGGCGAGTTCCGTACGGGTTTCACGGGCTTTTTGTGAGGGAAAGTGATCTGAGGAAGCTTTGGTGAAGAGTGATGGAGAAGACGATGACTGTGTTCATCTTCATGGCGACCCGACCCGGACCACCGTCTACTGCTGCATGTGGGGTCACTGGGAAAATACTGTTCAGACAGACATTATAGCATATGGATAAAAGTTTGTTGTTATTATCTCTGTTTTTTTTCCAAGAATGTATATAGATTCATATATATATATATAAATATAGATTCGTATATATACACATATTTAATATATAGAAATTTTACAGTTTTATTCTCTCCTCAACCTTCTTCTTCTTTTTCTTTTTCTTTTTTTTATTAGTAAAATTAACAATTGAGATTTAACAATGAGTAAAATTTGGATTCATATTATATAAATAAATATAAAATATTAAGATTTAATTTGGATATTTTATTTAACTAATTTGATTAAATTGATGGTTTTAGTTATGTTAGTTGATATGGTGTGTTTTTTTAAAACAGTTCAATTGTCTTCTCTAATTCCCTGCCACATCTCTTACTTGATTACCGTGGAAGAGGCATCAATAGGGATAATTTGAGAAAAATGACAAAAATTAGAAATATATCCTATAATTAAAATCTAATGGAGTAATATTAAAAATTATTCTATGTGAACCATTTATTTATCAACCTAATAGTGATGATAGGATGTGGGGAGAAAAAGAGGGAAAAAATGAGGAGAGAATACAAATCCAAAATTTTTAGCGTTTAAATTTCATAATCAGTTCACCCAGTTTCTATATTTATATGTGCACGCAACTCATTGCCATTATTTTGTTTGTTATGTAATCCAATAGTACAATTAATCAACACAAAACTATTTGTAAGTAATTTGAGTTTTGGGATTTAATTTGCCTACAAGACAGAAACATGTGATTTTGCGTAAAATTGTATATCTCAAGTTGTTCACTAAAGCCATGTGTTTGTAGAATTATTGACGAAAGAGAGTGGCAAATACTTGTTAAATGCATTTTCTATATGTAGTGCACCTCACTTGCACACATACATAGTGTTAGGTACATAGTTGCAAGAAACTGCAAAATTAGTCGTTTTGCATGTCTAGCTAAATAAGGTGGCTAGCTTTCTAGTTTATTGGCGTTACACTTGCCTAACTATGTTCGATATATTCTACGTACCCATGCCTGACTAACTAACTAACATCCACACGTTCATTGATTAAATAAACTCTAATAAAATCCACATTTATATATTGCAACATAGAAGTCTTACTACCACATTTTTTTTAATACTTTGGAGAGGGAAGTCACAAGTCCTATCCTTATCTTATAAGTTAGCTATATAGATTATTCGACGTCATTATGTTTGTTGATAAAATAATCCCACTCGATAATTTATCATTATCAGAATTAATGTCAGACAATTTCTCGATATCATATAAAATATATACTAAATTGCACAATTTATAATTGATAAATAAAAACGTGATCTATCAATTAGATTTCATGTAATTCAAGAAGAAACTTGCCTAATTCAAGCTTTCATGTAATTAAAACATGACCTATCATTTTGATTTTTGGCCCCAAAGTTTGAAATAAGAAGTTTTGATCTCACAAGTTTCATTTTGTTTAAACATTAATCCCTATATTTATTAAAAAAAAAAAATCTGGACCATTTTGCCTCTCCTTGAAAAACCAAAATCTCTTGTATAAAACTTGAAAAACTAAAACCAAAGTGAAGAAAAACTTGAAGAACCAAAGGCGTTATACAAATGAGGGGTACAAAAAATTCGCCTTTTCAAAACTGGAATTTGAAATAAGAACCATCTTTCTTTAGATCTGATAAAATTAGCATGGTCCTTTGTATCAACATCTACACAGACAAAGATCAATACGGCTTTTCCTATTTACATGATGATATCATCAGTAACAGGATGGAAAATTGTAACAAGGCTCTAAAATGAGTATCATAATTCATTTCCTTAATCAGAGGACTTGGGTGACCCTGAAAATATGTGGCCTAACTGAAATGAACTCTTGCCCACTAATCCATCCGTATGGATCACTTGTTCGGAGACCCATGAGCCCTGAGTAGGGATAGCTCCAAGAGCTGCTTGTTTTTCTCTATAAGTTGCCCAAGTGACCGCATATAGACCAGCAATGATCAAAGATCCCCCAACCACACTGTTACCATAGATAAAAACAAGTAAAATTAAATAAGAAACCCAAATAAAAATGTGTTCCAGAATTATATATTTGTTTTATAGAAACTAAAAAGAAATAGTTGAGCTTGAGTAAGTTCAACGTGATCAGACATTCTATCAAGTCTGAACAAGTAAGAATTTGCTCAGGAATGGACTAGTGGATAGATAAAGGCCCCTCTACCTAGCCGCTTCATCAGATTACTATAGATCCATCATATAAAATAATAGGAGCTATACCTTCCCAAGAAAATAGGACTTCCGAGGAAAATTCGAGACAGAAGGGCCGATGCTGCCGGTTGAAGTGGGTTATAAAGGGCAACCATAGCCGGGCCCAAAATCTTGTTGCACCATGTCATGAGTCCATAGTTAAGGGCAGATGCAATGGTCCCCTGATCAACACACAAAAATATGCCAGTTAAAAATACTATAATGATATTACTGTTTTAAATTGAGTAACAGATCGATGCAAAGTCAGCTGAATTACTATTTTAAATTGCCAAATTATAGACAACTTGCAGTACTTTCTTGCTCAAATAGAAACACACTCTTTAGCCGTGAGATTTGTCCTGAGACTGATAAGCCTTGGGACTCATTTTAGTCCCCCACAAAAGGAAATAAAAAAGAAAAGAAAAAGAAAAAGAAGAGAAAACTCCCCCCTCACTATTCAATGCCTCAAGAGCTTGACGGCTATATAACTATTAGACTTGAACACGTCTTAATGAGTATGACTGCATGACAAAAACTTGTTGAGTGATTTTAAGGATTTTTTATGACTTCCAAAGACGGTATATTGTCATTTTTTCTGTTCAAACAATGAATAATGTCCAAATTAAATATAAGGCCACATGAAATACTTTATCACATAAAATGACCCAAACTGATAAGTATAGGAAGATCGGCAATAATTAACAAGGGCTGATGAAATTAAAGGTGGACTCACAGCATAAATAACAGCAAATGTTTCAGATGGCGTCAAGCTCCAGTCAGTTGACTCATTGGTCATGAAGAATGCTGTTGTCACCATTAGCAAAGCTCCAAAAAAGTAAGAGTATGCTGTGACAGATAGGTTTGCGGGATACTTTTTCAATAGTGGAGCCTGAAAATTGTTCATGTCAATAGTTAGAAGATGCCAAAAAATTTAAGCAAAAGAAAATTTAAACTGAAGTAGACCATGAAATTTGAGTGCTAATACTAACTAATTAAACAACAACAAAAATTGAGGGTGACTAATTCTAATGCAATTCATTTGGTAAAATGAACTTCATTTGAAAACAAATGGACAGGTGACCAAAGTCCTAAAGGAAGTAAGTGGGAAAAAAGGAATCAAGTAACTGGAAAGACATCCATTATCAATATGTGAAGCAACTGATAATTTACCATACCAACAAATTAAAATTAACAAATGACACTTGGGAAGCCCTCTTCAAAGTTTTTCAAATCTACATAGCTACACGACGGCATCTTGATATCTTGCAGCTTACCATGATGCTCTAATAAGATATTCATGGATAAAAAAGAAAGGCAAAGCAATAGCATGTAAGCCTAGTATCTAGTAAAGTCAACAAGAATGTTGCTCTAAAGAATACCTGACAAATAATTAGGGGACCAAGCCCAAATAGGCCTTCAGGGCCTAGATATACAATTATTATCATTTATCGATATTACTGAGAATCATAAGCCAAACAAAAGCCTTGGCCCTTGAAACTCAGCTATCCAAAGTGAAATGAATATAAGGAACTTAGCCTTGCTTTGAAAATAAATAGAAGAATCCGAGAATGAAGGTGGTGTTTCCAGTAGAAGGAAACCAGACTGATGAAAATCAAATATTAAGACATAAGAGGATTGAAAGTACACTATTTTTCTGTATAGAGGCAAAATTCTTAAATAACAAGAGCTACCTAGGTGATATAAACAAGAAGTGAAACAGGTATCTATTATTTTCCACCTGATGCTAAAATCAATCCATGTAAAGGACGTGCATGCACACAGATAATGTACCTGAATGGCCAGAAAAGTAGCCATGCACATGCAGTTTCCAATCAAGCACAGAACCCCAAGATGAAAATGGTCTAAGCCAAGATCCATTAAACCGCCAACTAACCATCCATATGGCTCAGGTTGACCTCTAGCAGTTATTTCATTATGTGCTAGAATGTCCGTATCCGCATATCCTATCAATGCTGGACCACGAAACAAAACCATAAATATGGCCCCACAAACACAGATAAGAGTTCCTCCAACTTTTGCCAGACCTTCATATCTGAGTAAATTTACTCTTTCTGTACTGCAGGGACACATTTATATATAAGTATGATTAAATGTGAAGAAAGGAAAGAGAATGAGAAGAAAATTATATTAAATTATTGAATGGATTCTATATTATGATTTACAAGGAATGTGGAACCAATATTTATAAGCTAATAGATAAAGGGAACTTGCAAGTTGCAACAGTTTCCGTAACAGTGAGGTAATTCATGATAACTCCAGAAAATAAAGAAAAAGAATAAGAACTTCCACAATAAGTCTTGACTTCTCTGAAAAAGTTTAATAATGAACCGATTTTTTCACTATAACTAAGAGTATGCAAGCCTGTTTGATTGAGTTCTAAGGAAAGATAGAATCCTAGGAAACAGACATTGTAGCATCATCTATACAAGTTGAAATTGATAAGAATAGCTAAACTGACCCCATCATTACAGCCAAAAGAAAAGTGAAGACTGGAATGGCTGGTTGGATTGCAGCAGCATACGTAGGATTAGTGTAGCTCAAACCAATAAGAAACAAAAGATGGTTGCCAAATATCCTGATCATGAATCACAACAAAAAGAATCTAAACAGTCAACAATGCATGCCTGCATCAATTATAAATTTATATGAAAGTATTATTAGCACGAGTTTAACTACACCAAGAACCTTACCCTGTTAATCCAAGAAAGAAAAATGATATCAGGAGGCGCTTGGTTATGGGCGGTCGTGTCCGTCTACAAATAACATGGAACACATCACAAATAATGCAAGAGTTATGATTAGTGGCTTAAAAAACTAGTTATTTAAGATATCATCGTAACTGTTTGAATATGTCAATGTGCAAAGGTGGCGTGGCATTCACCACCAAAAAACAAAGTATGATCCATATTCCAAATACATATCGATACCACCAGTTAGGAACACAGAAACGCCAGAAAAACTAATGACCATCAATTACAAACTGGCATTGATTAACCAATTTCGAAAACCAGAGTGGAGATACTAATTGATGAGCTCAAGCTAAAGCCCGTCAGGATACATCAGTTCATACTATGATAATACACTACTTAAATTAAAAGGAAGAAAGCTCCAGATATCGGAAAAATTGTGCACACATTGTCACTTAAAATTAAGGATAACCAACAACCCAGAATCACGCGGCTATAGATAACAGAATTGGTGCATCAGTTAACACTAAGCAATAATAAGAACCATAATAGAGAAGCCCAAATATGTCAGAGAGTAACAAGCACAAATGAGAATAAGCCATCACTAACATCACAAGCAATTAAAAACTTGATCCCCCACCCCACAAAAAAGGCGTCAGAGCTTCCAATCCCAACTGATTAAACTCAAATTTAGAAAACTAAATGGAAATTACAAAACTTGTTTGGGCGGGGCAAAAAAACCCTACAAAATTAGATTTTTCTCAGGGGAAACCGAAGAAAACATTATAAAAGCCGAAGATGAGAATTAAACAGTTTCCAACGAATCTTCCAAAGAGTTAAAACCAAGAACATAAATGTTACTATAAAAATCCAACAAGCATCACAGAAAAAAAAAAAACACATACTTTTCCCTGATGTAAGCGACGGGAGAAAGAATAGCGAGGGCAATGAGATCGCGAAAAACACAAAACACTAATTGGTTGATTCCAACATTGAGGGCTACTTTGGTGACAACGTGGTAGCCTCCACTGAAAAGCTGAACCATCACCATAGCCAAATGAGCCTTCGACATGTCTCCCCCTGCGGCCAGCGATCCCCATATAGTCGCCATTGGCAAAGAGAGACAAGGGAGACAATGAAGAAGATGATGTCTGATGTTCGATTTGTTGAATCAATGAACCTTGAAAACACCAAATGCACAACGAATTCAATGCTTCGTTTTGAAGACTATACACTGTCTTTTGCCTTTCGCTCGCCGGATTTTGATTGCGACGACCTGTTTCAATCTTTTGTTTCTTCGGGGAGACACGTGTTGAGTACATGTATTTAAATATTTATATTGAATTTATATTGAATTGAAATAAAGTAAAGAATATCCCATTGATTTTTACCTAAAACAAAGGAAATTCCCAAAAACAAAAAAAGAAAATAAAAAAAATCTAGCATTGCCCCATTGTGAACTCACGGGTTAAGATCTGTTTATAAGTAAAAATAACTTCTTTTTATTTTTAGAAGAGCCCTCTCTGAACAAGTTTGGTTTAATTTTCATCTTCTTTGAGTAAGAGCTGGAGTTATGTGTAGATGTTGACAAAAGAAAAAAAGAGTTATACCCATCGTCCGTGGGTTCAGTTGGCGAGGGGGTTGGTCTTAGTGCCTGGTTGTCCACTTTGGCACGAGTTGGATCCCTGAGAGTGGCACTTAGTTGTGCCTCCAGTCACGGCACTTGGGGAGGTATATTCGCAGCGAAGGCTGCCTATAGTGAAACTAATTTCCCAGTTTAAGCTACAGCGCTGGGTTGGGCCAGGCGATCATGCATTAGTTTCCCTTCCCTTGGATTGGGTTGAGCCCAAACCCCTTCCTAAAAATTCCTTACCAAAAAAAAAAAAGAAAGAAAAGAGTTATGTGTATCTTTATTCTTAGGCAGTGTTTGGGGTTTTTTTTGGTGGAATGATATAGGGTTATAGGGTGAGATGGTTGAAAGGGAAAAAGACAACAAAATCCCTTTGAAAGGGATGGAATGATAGTTGGTTATAGGGCGAGATGGTTGAAAGGGAAAAAGACTACAACATCCCTTTGAATGTGTAGAAGAACAATTTAGTATCTCAAGATTTACTAATCCCGTGTCTTACATAAAGGTGATTTGGGATATTGATATGTTGGGAAAAGATTGAATGCCCTTAACTCAAATTAAAAAAGGCACAAGGAAAAAAACACATCAGGCCCATCCCTCCCTCTTAGCTAAAAACGGATATGCGAGAACGGTAGGGAGTTGCAACAATGGAATGGAGCTGACGAATGAGCAAATTAGGAGCTTACAAATCTTAGATAGTGAGTGATTATTACTAATTTTTTTGCAAATAACCTTCCTCTCCATTTATCCAAATTGATTGATCGGTTGCAAGTTGTTTCTTTATAAGGGTAATTCGATGGGTTTGTGATTTTTTTATAGAGATGGAGTTAAGCTTGTAGCTTCAAGCTAAAAAGAGGAACATAATGCTTTTAGGGTTGTTTTTAATTATTTCTTAACTATAAAAAGTTGATGATTACCGGAAACTTATTGTTGTCATTGAAAAGTATGTTTTAAAGTAATTTTTTAAGTCATAAGCAGGTTAGATATGGTCCTATTTTAATTGTATGACTGTGAAGTTTTAATGTGAACAATGAGGAAAAGAGTAATATGTTGTTAATAGCTATCATGTACATATTAAAACCTAATATGTAGTTCTTGATATAGGGGCCTGCCATAGTTCTGCACATTTTGAGTAATGACATTAAACATGGGTTGGGAAGTGATATATTCAAAAATTAACATTTTTTGCAAGGAGGAATGAAAAAATGGCACTTGATGTTGGGTTAAGAGATTCAAAGGAATTATATTGTTATTTCTATATTGGAGAGAAGGTTGTACGGAAATCTGAAGGTAAAATTCAATGTAATGGAGGTGGTGTGAAGATGAAAAACCATAAAAGAGGGGATAACATTTGAAGGTTTGAGGTTAATGATATCATCATAGCTTAGAATGAAATGTAATATGTGTGAGATGAAATATATTGTAAGCTTTGATGATAAGACACTCATTTCCCTCTCCTACTGTTAAAAGTGTCACCATTTGGTTTTCCTCTCAAATTCACATTGCAATGAAAAAGTTATTTAGTTGTGTATCGATGTTCTAAGCTTGGAAATCCCTACTATAATGTTCTAAATGCCTATATACAAGTTGTTAAAAGTGTCACCATTTGGTTTCCCTGTTAGATTCACATTACAAAGGAAAAGTTACTTAATTATGAAACGTTGTTCTAACCTTGGAAATCCCTATGTACAACTTGTTAAAAGTGTCACCATTTAATTTCAAACAAAAAAGTTATTTAGTTGTGAATCAATGTTCTAAACTTGGAAATCTCCATGCTAAAATTGTAAATACCTATGTACAAACTATTAAAAGTGTCACCATTTGATTTCCCTATCATATTCACATTGCAAAGAAAAAGCTATTTAGTTGTGAATCGTTGTTCTAAACTTGGAAATGCCATGCTAAAGTTATAAATTCCTATGTATAAGTTGTTAAAAGTGTCACCATTTGGTTTTTCTTCTCGGATTCACATTACAAAGAAAGAGTTATGTAGTTGTGAATTGATATTCTAAACTTGGACATCCATATACTAAAGTTGTAAATGCTTGTGTATATATTAAAAGTGTCCTCATTTGGTTTCCCTCCCAGATTCACATTGCAAACAAGAAGTTAATCAGTTGTGAACTGATATTAATGGGTGTGTTTGAATGAACTTCTGGAAAGATGACTTATTTATAAGTCAGATTGAAAATAAGTTAGATTGTGTAATGACTTTTATGTTTGGATGAGTTGTTAAAAAATGACTTATAAGTCAATTGAACTTTTAAACATGTTTGGATGGACTTCTTGAAAAGTAAGGTTAAGATGAAAAATAAGTCAGAATTTGTGGGTATCACCAAAATAAGTTCTTATTTTTAAAAATAAGTCACTTTTTTCAACTTGTGCTTATTTTCTCCATAAGTTCTTATTTTTTTTCATAAGAACTTATTTTTATAAGTCCAACCAAACACATCAAATTTGGCTTTTTTCATAATAAGTCCTTTTGATGGAAAATGAGGACTTATTTTTTTTGGGGGGGGGGGAATGTCCAACCAAACAAGCCCATCTCAACTTAGAAATTCCATTGATAAAGTTGTAAATGTCTATGTCCAAATTGTTAGCTAAGAGGGAGGGATGAGTCTGATGTGTCTGTTCCTCGTGTCTTACTTTAAGTTAAGGGCATCTAAATAATCTTTTCCCAACATATCGATATATCTTAGATTCCACCTTGATGTAAGACATGGGATTTACAAATCTTGAGGCATTAAATTGTCTTCTTACATATTCAAATGGATTTTGTAGTCTTTTCCGCCTAATATCAAATGCTATTTTTTAAATCGTGATTTGTATAAGTGATATTGGATAAAAGTGACACTGGATAATCGTGATTTCTGTTTGGATACTTTTTTATATAAGTGATATTGACAATTTTGATTATTTTTTGATTTCATTTATTAAAATTACTTATGGATGTATAATTACCAAAAAGGGTATGGTTATAATAAAGTTTTTTAATAGTTTCATAAGTCTAATTAATAATAATATTCTAAAATTTACAATTTGAAATTACTTTATAACGGTTAAATTTGCTCAATATTAGTAGTTTAAAATTAGGTTGATAAAATTGCTCAACTTAATACGTTAACTTTGTAGATTAATTAGTTAATTCAACTATACCCTAATTTTTTGTTCCAAAATAAAAAGTTAATTTAATAAACATACATGTTACTTTTGTAGAATGCTACAGAATAGTTACTTTTTTTTTTAAAAAAAAAGAATTATTAATTTATGTAGATATTCTCTATTTAATTTAGGTGGATATTCTTTATTTATTATTCTATCTCTTAAGTGTACTTTCCTATAAATATCGATACCCCTTCTTTATCATAAATATATTCGTTTTTTTCAAAAAATAACTATTTTAATATATATATATATATTTATATATATGACTAAAAAATAAGATAGTTAAACCTAAAATAATTTTGTTAAGAAATAAAAAAGAAGTCAAATAAATCGGGTCATGAGAGATTTTAGGCGGAATGCAAGGGTAGTTAAGATTTTTTATTGTTTTTAAATTCAATCTTGATTTCTCCAATCGTAAAAGCAACCCTCCCGCCACTTCTGATAGAAGCACTTAAAAAAATCAAAATAACGACAATACGTGGGCTATCATGATTTTAAAATGAGTACCCAAACCATATCAATTAAATAAATTAAGTATTTTTTTTGCTTCAATCAGGCTTACTTCACTCTCAATCGCTAATCCAAACAGGCACACACCAAAAATTAAAAACCCATTTTAAGTGTTTTCTCACAAAATAAGCCATCCAAAACACACCTATTGTTGTTGTTATTAATATGTAATTTTAGTCATTGTTTTTTTGAATCCTGGTTTTTATTCCAACAAGATGGTTTGAATTGGCTCCATTAAGTTTATAAACAGAAACCAAAACTTGGTTGAATAGAATTGGTATGAAGTCACTTCATTAGTTGTGTTCTCTTCAAGTACTACGCTCTTTAGGGCTCGTCTGGTTTACAGAAAATATTCTGATGGAATGAAACTGAAAGGAAAGGAAAGTTGACTTGTTTGGTATGTACAAGAATGGAATTGAATAGAATAAAAAATTTTATGATTGGTTTGTTGAAAATAATGATAAGGAAACTACAAAAATATGCAGAAATGACCATAATGCCCTTAATAATTATTTATTAAAAAATTATATTTAAATTAAAAAAGTCAATAATTAATACAATATAATTATTTAAAAATATATAAAATATATTTAAATTTATATTTGCCCAAGTATAAATTTAATTTCGTCGAAATTTGAATTTGAGTGCCCAAATCGAATTTAATTACCTTGAAATTTGAATTTAAGTACCCAAATTCGAATTTGATTGCATTGAAATTTTTAGAATATCCCAAATAAAAATTTATACCCAAATTTTACACCCAATAATTTTACAATTAGATCTGTAACATTCTCGATTTTAAATCACAGATAATTGATATGATAACCAAAATTTTGGGGAGAACGAAAAAGCCTTATAAAGAAATTTGCACAGTCCAAAGTATTTAAAGGATTTTAAGGTTTATTCCCATTTTAAATTGAAGAAGAATAATTAGATGTTTATTTTTAAATTGAGAATTTTATAGAAGTCTCTTTTAAGCTTAAAGAAATAATGGTGGAAGAAAATCTCTAATTTGATGGGAAAAATATGTCCACTTGCATAAAAGGGTATAATTGTAATTTCCTCTTCCCCCACCCATTTGAAACCCTAATTTCCCCTCCCCTTTTCATTTATCCCTAGCCTCCCTTCATCATTAGCATCACTCGCTCTCAACCTGAAAACCCAAAAAAAAAAAAATTCCAAATCTTCAACACCATCGTCCCTAAGGCATTGTTTGGTTGGACCTTTTTGGAGGGGAGGGGAGGGTTTGAAGCTAGACAGGGAAGGGGAGGTTAAAATTTTCTGTCTTTTTCCTCAGCTTTCCTCCTTTTAGCCTCTCCTCCAAAAGAAGAGTTTTCTTAAGCGGAGAGAAATTTTATGCCAAATGTTGACAAAAATAGCCCTCCTTATTTTACAATATTTCAATGGTACCCTTTGTTTTTTCATTTTTAGGCGTTGATTTTTTCAATCAAACCCTTCTTTACAAAGCCCTTCTTACCCTCCCTTCTTTTTTCCTATTTACCGTTGATTTTTTCCATTGTCAATCATTTAGCATTTAATTTTCAGAGAAAATATATATTGTTATGAAAAATTAAGGGAAAGAAGAAATATGAAAGATGGAGAGACGAAGACAAGAAATTGGAGAGGAAGCAATGGAGTATTCTTATTTATTTAGTTTTTCTAGGTACACACAATCCTTATGATAAGCCTCTATTTATAGGCCTTTAATCTCATACAAGAGTTACAATGTCATAAACATGAGTTAATCTACATTATAGTACAAGATGTAACCATTGGAAATTATAGCTATTAAACACTAAAAGGAATCCTAGAAGGCTAGGGGGTTATGAACATCCACATGCCACAATTTTTATAACACTCCCCCTTGGATGTTCATAAACAAATATTATTGTGCCTCATTAAAACCTTATTAGGAAAAACCCAATGGGACAAAATCCCAGTGAAGGAAAAAGAATACACAATAATTATCAAAGCTGCCTTGTTAAAAACCTTATCAGGAAAACCCAATGGGACAAAACATTGATTAAGGAAAATAGTACAACATGATATTATCTCCCCTAAAGATATGATCATTTTTACTTTTCCACACAATGACAATGTCACTGACACTTTTACTTCCTCTATTGACAACATCACTTTTTTTTTGTCTCGATTGCGTATAATAATTTTCCAAGTATATTCCTTATGGTGCTATTGGAGTGTAGCTTCATGTTGATCAGATTATACTTGAAGCATTATCGTCAAATGTTTTGCAAAAATGTATTCCTCTAATACCTGGAAAAATTTAATTCTTCCCCAAAATTTTAACATGTAATATCAATAAAACTAGAAAATATTTATATGGGACCTCTATATTTGATTTTAAAATCATTGAGGAATTTAATAACTTGATCTACCGGTCAAATAATATGCAAACTTATATGTTTTATAAGTGACAATATATTTTGAATGATTTTCTTATATATGCTTCTGGCATTTAAGATCTTTCAAGGATTTTCATTTAAATTTCACAATGGCGTAAACATTTTTTTATATGCTGTCAAACTTATATGCAAAATAATTGCATCTACCACAAACGCCTTATCATAATTTTCATTTCCTTTGTGAAATCTATATTTCACATAAATATTTATAATTCTATATTTCAGTTATTTGGACTGCAGGTCCAAAATGTTCCCATATTGAAAGCATAATAAAATTTTCGTTGTATCTTTCCCTTTTGTTTTCCCTTTGGCCTATCTTTATGTATATTTTTCATGGCATATCTCCACATAAAATCCTCATTTGATCATGTGATATCATTTTCATAATTGTTGTTGACAACTTTATTCTTTTTAATTCCATTTTTCTTGTTCCGACATAATTTATTGATATCTTTTTATTATTTTTCAAGTACATGTACCTCCTTTGAGGTTTTTAATTATGTCTTGGCACTCTTCTGGAGTACATGCCTCCTCATTATGACCATCTTCATTATAAGCTCCTATTTACATTTAGAATTGATTTATTTCTAATGCTTCAGGCATGCTAGATTTGTCGGAGCATTTTCAGCTGAATATGAGATTTGATAATTCTCATTTAGGTCAGTAGTTATATCTAGCACATATTTTGTGATATTTAATGAATGCAAAGTATGATGAACTTCTGGTTCATGCTATATTTGAGGATCTGCATTTGATAAATATAGTGCATTCATTGTGCTTTCTTTTCCAGCTACTCGATTTCTTCTCTTCATGTTTGGATAACTTTGTTAAATGACTATCAAATAATCATACAGTATAAGTCTCCTAAATCCATTTAAAACTAGAAGAAGGAGTTCTTTACCCACCATTTATCTCAACTTTGTATAAATATCCATCTATACATGTTGGGTGGATTCATAGGCAATGCATTGCACATTCAAAATTTTTGAGATGGAAATTCTCTGGCTCCTGACCAAAAGCCAATTTTATTGGGAGAGAATATTGTTAGCTTGATGTAAATAAGTGTTGCAATATGTGATATTAGATATATCAACATTGAAAAAGAAACTTTGTTCTCATAAATATTTCATGGAAGCTTTAATGAATGATTTGTTGATCATATAATATGGAAATTGTATACTCAACATAATGATTTATTCAAACAATATTGCAAACTCCAGGTTGTAAGCTAAATAATCGCACATGTAACTATTTTATAGATGCATCTATCAAATTTATTGAATACTTATATGGTTTACATGCTATTTGATTGGGCCCATGAGTTTGATATATTTCCAGAAATATACGTCAATTCCAAATCACTAGTGATCTTTTTATTATAAATTTTCTTTGAGAACAAGCAGCACAACATAATTCTTGAGTTATGTTAACTATTTAGGAAGAAACTTCCGGTTCTTCAATGGATGTCAGTGAATAATATCAATAATTTGATGTTCATATATATGACTTGGATGATCACACAAGTCATGCCAACACTAAATTTATTTGGATCGTAAACTTCTGGTTTACTATATCATGTTTCTTAACCAACATTAAACTTTTCAATTTCAATATAAAATATCACTTGGCATCCATCTTTGAGAGATCAGTTAGGCTTTATGAGGAATAATATGATTAGAACTTCATAAATATTCAACATTAACTCACACTTGTATTCCAAGAATCTCCCCCTCAAGTGTGAGTCATACCAATAAACTTCCTTTATTCATGTATTTCAAAGACAATTATAGTAGGCTAATAACCTACATTTAATTTAGAAGCTCAATACTTCCTTGCTTACATAAAAACATGGATTTCAATCCAGTTAGATTATCTTTCATTCCTTCAATGAATTGAAGTTCTAATACCAATCTATGAAGCATGATTTTCATAATCAATTATTCTTCCACAAAAAAAAAATTGTATTAGTTCTTTTGGAACTATATCTATTTTGTAACATATAAGTTCTTCAAGAACTAACATATAATATTATATTTCAGTAGTACGACACTTTAATTTGTTTTTTCTCGGAAATATAATGTGTGTGTGTGTGTATATATATTTTCTCAAAATCTTATGTGATAGTTAATATATCACAGTTAGTAAAATTCATCTCACATCCCAACAATGAAAATTACTCTAACAATAATTTATCGAATCAATCAAGTCCTTATTAAAATTCGTGCCAACCTCACTTGCAAAATAAAACTAATAATCATATTCTCTTACAATATATGTGACAATTAAATTAGAATTTCACATGACAAGGTTTCATTTCAATGTAGTTGTCATTAAGTTCATGAATATATCAAAATTCTCCCATCAAATGAGATAATATGTACCATTAGTATATAAAATGTATCATTACCCTTCTCAAATAATCACATGGCTTAACTAACTCTTATCAACTCATGATTCTTTTTCTTCTTCTTCTTCTTCTTTAAATACTATTTTTCACAAAATTAATTTCATGGCAAAATATTTAGTATTTATAACAAATTATATATATATATATATATTCAACCACATGCCAAATTATAAATGACAAGGGTATATTATACCAAAATTAAACAAATAATGGAAACAACTAAATATAATTGAGACATAATATTTTGCATCATTTTAGACTCTAATTACTAATTTTTTTTCTTTGTTTCAATTCCCTCTTTTTAAACATAAAGTTCATCTTTCATGAAATAAAAATAAGATTACTTTTTAAAGAAGAAAAAAAATATTCATACAATAACAGTAATAAAATTCATTTAACCATATATGCTAGAAAACACCAAATTATATATGATAGTACCTGTTTATTATCAACATTTGATTAAAGTAAGTCCAATGGCAGAAAAAATAAGCTCTTCTTAATTTCATAAAATTAAATCCCTATAATTATTTTTCCCACACAGTTCAATCATAATAAACTTAAACAATAATAAAAATAAATATAAAGTAGCATTTTGGGCTTATGATAATAAATTTGGCAATTTTCTTTATAACTGATTGCCACCTTTTTTTTAATATTTGCCATCTCATAGTCTTTTCAATGTGACAACCATTTTGACAATTCCTTGGATAGTTACATATTTCTTTATGGCTTCTGGCCATATTAAAATACTTGGTCATAATTTATATCAAAATATAATTATTTTTATATTTCCAAACATTGTTGCCTCAATTATCAATTTGGGCATTGATCATATGTGATCGTAGCAAAATATAATAATTAGTCTTCAGGACTATTACATTTAGAAAAGTGATTCTCTATAAGTTATTTGTCTTCTAAACAATATATTCTTTAAAAAATATTTTTTAAAGCTATAAAGGTCATTTTTGTCATTTGATACATGATCATAAGCCTTCAGGGAATTAATTTTTATAACAATTCAATAATCAGAGTATTACATTTTCTTTTTCTTGTGCAATTTTGTAGAACTCACAATGTTCTTTCCACAAAAAATACTATTAAAAAGGTGACGTAACTTCCTGTCATTGAATCACAACTAAAAAAAACTATTATATAAAATAATATGACTTCTGGTTATTTTAATCACAATATACAAAGTATAATGGCTTCTGGCCATTCTATAAAAGTAAAAGAGAAAAAAAAACAATGTAATGGCATCTAACCATTTAATCACAATATATAAAGTATAAAAGAATACAATAATAAGATAAATTAAGTAAATTAAAATTCATAATCAAATATAAAGAATTAGATGAGTCCATAATCATATAGATAATATTATAAATAAATTGGAAATAATACACATATGTATGTATGTAAAATCATAGCAATATTAAATTGATATTTGGGCAGTACCTGTTATAATATATATATATGTATATATAATCTGCAATGTAAGAGCATTACAAAAGAAAATATACATGTATCATTTATTATAATATACAAATATAATAACTAGTACAAATAGTCATAAAGGGATTAAATTAAATAATATAAAGTGTAACAAAATAACAAGATAATTGCAACAACGTATAAGAATATAAGAATAGGAAGAACATAAACTTGAATAGCAAATGTAAAATGTATGTAATTAATGTATAACATGCAGTATATATAGATAATAAGTAGTATATGATAGAAACTGTAAAATATGCATCAAATTAAATATGCAGAGGGGGTGTTCCGTAAGAACTAAAGGGCGTATGAACTAAAGGCTGTAGAACCTGTCAATCTAGTTCATTGTGACAGCCTCTCTAATTCTCCAGAAGAGGTAAGGATATGATGCAATATTATATATACACATATATTATATATATATTTAATATAGGGTTAAAGGGCATTTTTACCCCGGAAGTTTTCTCTGAGGGGCTATGAGTGTCTGGAAGTTTTCAATAGGGCAATGTTGCCCTGGAAGTTTAAAAAATGGGGCAATGTTGCCCCTCCGTTAACATACCGTTAGGTCAACTGTTAGTTGACCAAGCTCTGGCGAGTTGGCATGCTTATGTGTCATCTACCTCACTTTTTTTCCACATCAGATTTTTAAGCAAAATAAAAAAATTAAAAAAAACTAAGATTTTCTCCAAAATTTTTTAACGGATAAGGTGCATCCAAAATTCAGACAGCCTGAGAACCACCTTCTTTTGCCTCTTGTTCCTTCTCAGTATGTCCACCGGCCGGCCACCACATTCCATTTAAATAGAAGCAACAAATAATCGTTTCTCCAACAATAAGCATACGCTAAAAAGCTGGTGAGTCACATTGAGCTGAATCAAGAATACCATTTTTTCCGGTGGAGACCACAGATACATTATGGCCCATATTCAAGTCAAAAACATAGTAATTGGGAATAGAACTTCAACAAGTGGGATTCAGAAAAATCTTCAAAAAGTTATATCCCCTGCACTGTGAAGTGTTCTATGGAGAGTGAAAAATGCATGCAATCAAAACAAAATGTGTGTCACAGAACATCATATAGCAAAATTATAGGAATAACATGAAAGGAAGCCAAAATGAATCAAAAAGGAATAACACAAAGCAAAGAAAACAAGTAGAAAACTTTACACCCAGAAATGAGATCATCATAAGAATTCACCCACGATGACCCAACCCCAAATGGAATCAGCCGCTTCTCACTCGAAACTCAGATAATCTAAACAAGGGGTCAAGAAATAAGGCACGAAAAGGGGAGGAAACTCATCGATTGAGATAATGAAGCAAACAGATCTGGGTTTGATTTTCAGTTGGTGTGATAGCAAGATTTAACGCACATCCTCTGTTTTAAAAGTATTTCTTAAGCTCTAATGGTTGATTCCTATTCCACTCCTCTTTTAACAAAAAATAAAAAAATAAAAAATCAACCCGTGAATCTGAATTTCGACGGCCTGAGAACCACCTCCCAACATCATTCTACTACTCAGCTGAGAACTTTAACGCGAGCTTGAGGACTCCGTTGGCAGTGGAGGAAGAAAGTTACTGATGCTGTTGGAGGAGGAAGCCGACGATGTCGGAGGAAGGAAATGAAGCCGCTGCCGTTGGATAGAGGAAGAGAATCAGATATGGAAGGAGAGAGCTTACGATCGTCGTTGATGGAGTAAGCCGTCGTTGCCGCCATCGGAATCTGAGAAGAAACGAGTGATGAAGTGGGGAAGGGAGGAAGCTAAGAGTGAGTGGGTGACGGAGTCTAAGGGCTTCCATGGTGGAGTGTAAGGAAGGTTGCCGATGAAGGTCATCCATGGTGGCAGTCCGTCTTCCATGGTGGTGATGAAGGCTAGGGGTGATGGTGAGAGAAGAGGTCTGGGGGTGGAGAGGAATGTCAGCGATGGAGAGGAAGAAGGTAGGGGTTCTAGTTTTATTTTATTTTTTTTCAACTACAATACTAACATGGAAAAAAAGAGTCAAGTAGATGCCACACAACCACGCCACATCTGCAAACTTTGGTCAACAAACTGTTGACCATTAGTTATATTAACGGAGGGGCAACATTGCCCCTTTTTTTTCACTTCCGGGGTAACATTGCCCTCATAAAAACTTCCAGACACCCATAACTCCTCAGAGAAAACTTCCGGGGCAAAAATGCCCTTTAACCCTTTAATATATATAGAGCAGTAAAAATAAAGAAAAAAAATACCCAGATCTCTAAAAAAAATTCGTGCTGATAACGTGTTATGAAAAATTAGGTAAAAGAAGAAAGATGAAAGATGGAGAGATGAAGACAAGAAATTGGAAGGAAGCAAGGGAGTATTCTTATTTACTTAGCTTTTCTAGATACACACAATCCTTATATGGTAAACTTCTATTTATAGGCCTCTAATCTCATACAAGAGTTACAATGTTATAAACATGAGTTAATCTACATTATGGTACATGATGTAACCATTGGAAATTATAGCTATTAACCACTAAAAGGAATCCTAGAAGGCTAGGGGGTTATGAACATCTACATGCCACAATTTTTATAACACATATATATATTTTTTCAGAGAACTTCAATTTTTTTGCGTCAACTTTTTTTAATGTTTCTTAGAGAACATATATTTTTTTATGAGTTATTATATTAAATTCCTATCTATATTGATCACACAAGAAATAATTGATAGAATCATTATTTATTGGGAGAATTGCAAATAGGTCCCAAGTAAAAGAATTAATTTCAGACAGGTCCATTAACAACTCCTTCACTTGTTAACCAAGGCTATTGCAGTTGTTAATAGCTATCATTAACAATTCCTTGGGACCTCTCTGAAATTAATTCTCTTGCTTGGGATTTATGTGCAATTGTCTCTTATTTATTTTCTGCTGTAATTATTTTCTTGTTTGATTATTTTCCAATAAAATAAAGAAAAGCTAAATCTGCATCCCTTCCTTGCTAAAAATTCCTTCAGAAAATATTTTATGAATTTTATTAGAGAACATATTTTTTTCATGACTTGTTATACTAAATTCCTGCCTACATTAACAGAAAAATATTTATTGTTTGACAGGGTTTTTTTTTGTGATTTTTAAAGGGAAAATGACAAAAAAATCCCCTCCAATAAGGAAAAGGACAAATTACTCCCCAACCATTTTAAAATCCCATGTCAGTCCCTAGGGATCAATTTGGGATTTGTAATTGTTGATAAATGACTAAAATGACCTTTAATCTTAAAAAGAAATAAAGGCAAAGTGAATAAAGAAATCAGCCCCCCTCTTCCAAAAACGCAAGTCACATTCACAATCACAATTCACATTTCTCAAGTTTTTCAATCTGTATGTCTATCATCAACTTTACCCTTCCTTATTCTTCTTCTTCTTCTTCTTCGCAATTTTACCTTCACAAACCCAGAAGACACTTTGACTCACATAGGAAGAGGAGTTATGGAGAGGAAGGCTCTTGTAATTTGTGGTGTCGTGGGTTTCTTGGGGATTTTATTAGCTGCTATTGGGTTTGCTGCACAGAGAACTTGGATTAAGGTGATTTATTTTGTGTTTTATTTTAGTTTTTTATTGTGTTTTTTTTTTGCTTTGTTTTATGGTTGTGGTTTGTTTAACCATGCTAGGTCTGATAGTTGCTTAAACGGTGGAAGAAAACTTTTTAAGTACAAATTTGGTTGCTTTTGAGGAGTTTTGAAACATGATTTTTTAGTTTGAGTAATTATCTTAAGCCTCTCTTAGTGGAAATGGAGCAACTGTTCATGGGATGAAAATTGAGGATGAGGACCGTGCTGATCTCTAGACTTTTGGAGGAAAAATAATTTCAAATTAAAGATAGAAGATTTAGTGAACAAATTAAAGAACTGTCTAAATTATGTCTAAAAAGTTTATGAGGGATTGGTTTGACATTGAATTCCATGTTGCCTCATGTATGTTGTACTTGCAGTGGGGATGACTGTAATGATGGAGCTAAATGTAACACCTGGATTTTTACTACCATATTATAACATTTTAATTGAATTACAACCACTATTTCAGTTCTGAAAGTCTGAAAATACGAATAAATTTAAATTTTTTCTTTGCAAACATTGTTCCAACTTTATTGCAGTTGGAATGGGCTTTTCGAACAACTTAGAATTGAGAACTTGTTATAAGACAAAGTGGTTTATAAGACAATTACAAATTCATT
The DNA here is from genome assembly GCA_037074515.1 of Mimosa bimucronata. Classification (NCBI taxonomy): domain Eukaryota; kingdom Viridiplantae; phylum Streptophyta; class Magnoliopsida; order Fabales; family Fabaceae; genus Mimosa; species Mimosa bimucronata. The sequence goes on along the minus strand of CM073445.1, from coordinate 37,669,806 downwards.
AATCCTCTTAAGGTATTTATTTTCAATTTACAGTATTTGGGAAATTTAAATCCCTTTTATAAATTTATACAATTCTACTTTTTGATTCTTTCTACTATTAATTTAATAACTTAAATTTACATCATATACAATTAATCTTACTTTTTATAACGTAATCCTAAATTCTTCATCTAATCTTCCTCCAGCTTTCCTGCCTTATCTCAATCACCTTACCATCTACTAGCTTATCTGAAACAGCAATTTAACGCAGTTCATTTCATTCATTACCATGCATAATAATTAGCAAATATGTATAAATAAAAACATGTCTGTATGGGTAGGGATGTTGCCCCTCTGTGGGCCCCCGCACTCATCCCATATAAATAATCATTAACCTTGTTGCTAGTGCACTTAAGGCACTACTGTGAGGTTTAACCTCCTGAATATAACCTTTCGGTCATAACTGAACTGTACTAGGGGTAGCTAGCCCTCTAGTCATCGAGTACTCGGATCCCATGAATATTTCTGACAAGGTTAAAGCTACTAAAATTTATAAAACATGCTATGCAATTATCATACATGATAAATGATACTGAATGAAACTGCTACCTGGTTTAATCCTTACTCCTGTATTGGCTTCTTTCCTTCTTTGTTTCTCAAAGATCCAATCTCACTATTTCTCCTATAATTTCATATAGATAATAAATTAATATATATATATATACTAACTTATAATAATTCTGCGGTTCTCACTTCCTAAGGTATTACTTATAACTCTACCCCTTTCTTATCTTTAATATAATTAAATCTTAGTTTATAACTTAACTGATAATCACACAATCTTCAACAGAATTAATCAGAAAATTCATTTCTTAAATATCATCGTTAATTACCAATTTCATCAAGCAATTATAATCTTACAACATAATAGAGCTAAGTAACAACTTTAATTCAATTAAAACTAAAACTTCTAACTATACGAACTTATTTATTCCATACTTTATAATACAAGTTATTAATCTTGCCTCTCCTTTAGGGTCCATTTATTACTAGGCATAACTTACATAACTCAATTACCAAACAACTCAAAGAACAATCATCAATTCACACCTCGCATCAAGTTAAACTTCATTTTTACTAAACTAACATCGCAAACTAAAGCCATTATTTTCTTGAACTCAATATACCACCTTTTCCTCTTATTTAGGATTCAATTACAGGATCAACCATTATAATGCCTATTATGTTTTCCACTCCTTGACCTTAAAATATTTGACATTCAAAGTATTACGTTACTATATTTAGCTTGATTAAATCATTATCAATTCTTTAATATCATAATTAAATTGTTTAAATAATTTCTTGCCATTTTACAGTAACATTAAGGTAATTATCATTAAAAGCTTCACTGAACTTTTCTCAAAGCATTCAGTTCAATTGTACAAACCAGAATTCAATCAGTAACATGACTATCCCAATTATATCTCACACTATCAATTCATTTTCACCACCACGCTTAATCTCAACCAATATTAAATAGATAGATATCAGATTATCCCAACTACTTCTTAATTCCTAACTAAATAATTAGTCACACCATTGTCAATCAACATTGCACAACTATAAATTACTATACACACAACATAATCATAAAAGCATCTTTATTATTTTAAATTAACTTACATTGCCTATTAACCCCTTATTTTTGTAGTTCAATTTATTTTCTAAATCTTAGTAAATCACTAATCAAGTTTCTGCTTCCTAACTAAATCCTTCCTTAGTTTAAAATCTTTGAAATAATGCTATAAAAGAACTTAACTCTTAACCACATATGTGGTTCATCAAATTCCTATCCATTCCTTCTTCAATTGTGACATTAATTCAATCTAATAACACCACCACTAAACCAACCATTTCAGCATTTCAATTCAAGGCATACTTCAAACCAAAATCCAATAAAATCCAAGAATAGCTAATTCACTTCACATTCCATTAAATTCATTCCTATTAAACTAAGAAACTAGGTTGCTAAGATCTAAAATTACAACAACCATCAATGACACTTCCTACTCCCCTTTTTATTCAATTAATCACCATAACACATTTTTTTTCTCTTCTTCTAAGCAAACTTGTCAGTCCAGAGCAACAAGAAGAAAGAGAAATAAACAATTAACCATTACAACAGAGCAACTAGACATTGAACTCAGCCAACACAAAGCATCCACAATAGTATATATATTCCTTGCACAAACTCACGGCCAGGGCAGCAATCAGAAGGAAATAAAATTAAACAATTACCATCAAACATCAACAATCATCTATTATATCAATCAACACCAAGCCAACAATCCAGACATGCAATTTAATTAACCAAAACTCTCAAAACCTTCCCTCAACCCTTCGGCCAGAACAGAATAGGGACAGGGAGGAAGAACAAAATTTCAATCTCATTCATTTCACCTCCAATACACTCATCTCAGCTTCCAATTCATCCATATATGTTGCTTCAAAAATTTTCCCCTCTCAGCCCAACAAATTCAACGAAACAGGGAAGAAGAAGAAATTGCTCAAAAATTCCTTGAGCTTCAATAATCCACATTCAAGGCAACAAACATGCTTAAACTTACTCCTATTGATGTTTAATCAAGCTTTAAAACAAGAAACATCCGAAAATCCCCAAATGTAGCGTCGGATGAACAGTAACGACGGAACAATTTGAGCAAATCCGAGCCTATTTCAACTTCCTTCCCAAAATTATCACTCCAACAACCAAGAACAAGGTCCAAGCAACATTTCTATAATTTCAGAAACTTCAAAAACATCTCAAAAATTCATATCATCTTCCCCCCATTCGCTCAAAATCAGCCCGAAATGGAGAAGAAACAAGAAGGGAGAGCTTACCTAAACTTGTTCCAAGCTTCCTCGAGCTTCTTCCTCCGTCAGCCGTCGCCGTTCGCCGTCGTCTGAGCCGGTCGCCGCTGGACGCCAAAGAACAGAGGGAGAAGAGAGTGAAGTCGGGTTGAGGGAGAAAGTGTTTATTATTTTCAAGTGTGTATGTATGTGTATTCGATTTGGGGAGGCAGAAAGAAAAAGGAAATAGAGAGAAACAAATATTTGGGGACATGTGTGTGGCTAGTATTTAAAGAGGAATGTGATATTTTGTTTTTATGGGTATTTTACTATCTTGCCCTTCCCTTTATAATTGAAGATATTTTCAACTAGGGGCAGATATTGTCTTTTTCATTTCCTATTTTCTATTTTTCTCTTAAATCATGATTTTATTTATCATTATCATTTAGAAATAGAACTAAATCTGTTCCCAAAATAATTTTTCTAGATATACTTTGATTTTTAAATTTATTTATAAGAATTTTTAAATAATAACCAACACCCCAAGATTCTAAATATTCCTTTATTTAAATTTATCCTCTAACTATTTTCCCTGAGCTACTAAAGAAAATAAACTTTAAAAATTATTAAAAATATACCTGGCCTCATAAATTTATTTATAAGGCTTTTTAATTTCTAAATATATTTCTAAAACCTCAACTATACCCTTGTTATCCCTTTTTCTCCAAATTACATTTTATCTTCTAATTAATTCTTCTTTGTTTCTTAAATAAAATAAGCCTTAAAATTATTAAAAATACCTAAAACATCATAAATTTATTTTTAATGCTTTTTGATATTTTAATAATATTTCCTAAATTTTAAATAATTCCTTATTTTCTCTTTTTCTAAAATTTGGGATGTTACACTAAACGGCGTTGACAGCAAATGGCGTTGAAGGAGTAAGGGTCACTTGTGTATATGAGTATATTTCATCATCCATTGTTTACTTCAAATCTTATTCTTTCTTACTAAAGCTGCATTTCAGTTTAGAAAAATAAATTAATGTTAATGGTCTTTTTTTACTGATTTAGTGCAAATGAACTTTATCCCCATTTTTTTCAATGTGATTGATGAGTTCAAAGGTGTTTGTTTTCATGGGTTTTTCAATGGGTATGCGGTTTTTAGATTGAGATGGAATAAAGGTTGTGTCTTAATGCTAAAGAGAGGAAAATAATGGATTTTGGGATGCTTATGGAGTTAAGCTTGGTTCTGTCATAAAAAATAATGTTTAACAGTAATTTGTTATCACTGAGTTGTTAATAGCTATGATGTAAATGTTAAAACAAAATATGAAGTTGTTAATAATAGAGGGGTTCAGCTATTGTTTTTTTACAAACTATGTAATGATATTAAACATGGGAAGGAAAGTGATATATTGAAAAATTAATCGTTTTTTGTAGGAATGAATGAAAAGATGGCACTTGATGGTGGCTCAAAAGAATTAAAAGTATTATGTTGTTATTTTCATGTTGAATATAATGAAGGCAGTATGAAGATGAAAACCATAAAAGAGAGGACAACATTTGAAACTTTGAGGTTGATGATATCATCATGGCTTGGGATGAATTATAATATGTGTAAGATGAAATATGTTGTGATGAAGAATGTGGTTTAATGTTGGTAGCATGGGGTGTGATTGCGATGTGCCATAAATTTAGTGTTACTAAAAATGAAGTTTATCTTATTTTCACTTGGACATTCGCAACAACAAAATTCAAAGTTGTTAATCACTACTCTAAACTTGTTAATTGCTATTATAAAGTTGTTAATGGCAACGAAAAAGTTGTTAACATTGCCACCAATGTGTTTCCATCCCATATTCACATTACAAAAAGTAAATATAAAAGTTGTTAATCGCTACTCTAAACTTGTTAATATTTACGCTATAGTTGTTAATTTGTACGAAGAAGTTGTTAAAACTGTCAACAATGTGTTTCCAGATCATCTTGACATTACGAAAAGCAAATATGAAAGTTGTTAATTGCTACGACAACCTTGTTAATATCTGTGATAAAGTTGTTAATGTGAAAGAAGAAATTGTTAATGCATGTAAGTTGTTAATCACTTTTCAGACCTTGTAAATTATAAGTAATAAATCATTACATAAGTTATTAATCGCAATTCATGCCTTGTTAATGCTTACGAAAAAGTTGTTTATTTCTACGAAGAAGTTGTTAATGCTTGGACCTAACATCTCTTCACAATGCTAGCAGTAAAGTCATAAGTTGTTAATCGTAAATCAGACCTTATTAATTCCTACGATAAAGTTGTTATTGCTTACGAAAAAATTGTTAAAATTTGTTTGCTTTAGAAGAAATATATTCAAAGAGACCTGGGAATATACCACCAAACCAAATGAAACATACAAAAGAGAAAACTTTATCCTATACTCCATTCAATACAACTTGTCCAATTAAATGCAATTTGCTACATCCTCCTAAATACAAGACAGACGGACCCAAGCAAATGCAATGTCCAAGCTATTTAAACAAAAAGATAAGTTTATATAGGAGCAAACACCTCATTCACATTGCCAGTAACACAGTTGTAAGTTGTTAATTGCTATTAAGACCTTGTTAATTCCTATGATAAAGTTGTTAATGCCTGCGTAAAAATTGTTAAGAGTTATTTGGTTATATATTCAAATAAACTTGTTAATAGACCAACAAGAAACATAGACAAAAGAGAACTATCTCCCATACTCCATTCAATACAAATTTAACCTTTCATACAACATACCAAAATAGAACTTTGTCCAATTTTCCATGAAAGATACAAAAAGTGGAACGCTTACAACTTGTCAAATTGTCTCAAAACACGTTAATTTTACAATAACTATAAAGACAAATCCTAGAGTAACATTGAGTGCAGTCCATCTACAATCAGGTTTGTCTAACTTACTTTGTAGTGGTTGTTTGTTCAAGAAGACCCAATGCTTTGTCCTTTCTATACAAGCTCAGCCCGATCAGATGAGGATTTGGACTGATATTTTCATTGGAAGAAGTATTGTTTTCTCCTTCAACCTTCACTTTCTTTTCCCCTTTTTTGGAACCCATATTTCAACCAATCAAGAAACATAGAAAATCCTGGAATGAAAACACATGTTTTGATGTAAAATGCTGGTTGAATTTTACTTATTGAAAAATCACATAAATGGAGAAGTCCAATCGAGAAAATGAAATTTATGCATAATGATTCTCACACAATGCTAAATCGATGTGGATTATTATTTTTGCTCAGGTGCTAGTTAAGTGACCTGAATTCTGATAAAGAAACAAGGGATATGGATGGTTAGCTCACTTGGACTAGCTATCAATTATATTGTCAGTGGATACATTGTACCATATATTTGCACGCTTTCCTCTGGTTAATTATGAAAATAAGAATATAATCCACGTAATTCCACCGAAAAATAAAAAATTCCTAAGGCTTCTTGTGTTTATACAGAAAGCCAAGCACTTTGTTTATTTGTGCATAAGAAATTTATTACCACCAATAATTTTTGCACCCTTTTAAGACCTTTACTAGTTTTAGTGATATTCTCTCAGTTTCTTGTTCTCAGTCAGAACTGATGCATCTAATCAATTGTCTTAACTTTACAGAGAACATGGGAAAGGGCGAAAATAGCTTCCACATTGGATCACGTTGGTAGGTCTACGGACATGACTAGTTCTAATACGTCGTAAATAGTTTTTAATGTCTTAGAATGCCTAAATGATTCCTTGTAAGTAGAAAATAAACAAATTCCTTTGATTGAAGCTCTTCATGTCAGTAAGTCTAATCTTTTGGCACATTATTAGTATGAAGGGCCACAAAAAGCTTACATAGATATGTTGATATTTCCCTTTTTGGTTTAAGGTAGCATTCAGTGAAAATGCCATTATCATTTGTATGTCCAGTATGTGTTGCACTTTATGGGCGTGAAATAGAGACGCAATATGCATTCACCCATCCTGAAACTATATGGGTGAACTGTTCATTTCAACTGTCATTGTTTCTTCGGTTTATGCATAAATTTTACCCCTTCAACGCCATTTAGCTCCATCATTACAATCATCTCCACTGAAAGTACAACATACAAAAGGCAACATGGGATTCAATGCCAAACCAATCCCTCATAAACTTTTTAGGCATAATTTAGACAATTCTTTAATTTGTTCACTAAAATTTCTATCTTTAATTTGAAATTGTTTTTCCTCCAAAAGTCTAGAGATCAGCACGGTCCTCATCCTCACTTTTCATTCCATGAACACTGGATCCATTTCCACTAAGAGGGGCTTTAGATAATTATTCAAACTAAAAATTCATGTTTCAAAACTCCTCAAAAGCAACCAAATTTGTACTCAAAAAGTTTTCTTCCACCGTTTAAGCAACTATTAGACCCAACATGGTTAAACGAACCACAACCATAAATCAAAGCAAAACAAAAAAGAAAAATTAAAAAGCACAATAAACAGTCGGAATCAAAACCTTTAAAACAAAACACAAAATAAATCACCTTAATCCGTGTTCCCTCTGCAGCAACCCCAGTAGTAGTTGATACAATCCCCAAGAAACCCATAACACCACAAATTACAAGAGCCTTCCTCTCCATAACTCTCTCTCTTCCTGTGTGAGTTAAAGTGTCTTTTGGGATTTGTGAAGGTGAAATTAAGAAGAAGAAGAAGAAGAAGGAAGGGTAAAGCTGATGAAAGACATACAGACTGAGAAACTTGATAAATGTGAACTGTGAAGTGTGACTTGCGTTTTTGGAAGAGGGGGTTGATTTCTTAATTCAATTTGCCTTTATTTACTTTAAGATTAAAGGTCATTTTAGTCATTTATCAACAATTACAAATCCCAAATTGATCCCTAGGGACTGATATGGGATTTTAAAATAATTGGGGAGTGATTTGTCCTTTCCCTTATTGGAGGGGATTTTTTGTCATTTTCCTATTTTTAAACAGCGGATATTGCTAACAGAATACTATAAGATTGGATATAGACTTTGAAATTTTGAACGCAATAGTAATATAACCAATTTCTAATATTTTTGTTCTAATCATCGCCATCAGCAGTTCTTCTTCTTCTTCCTCTCCTCCGACCGGCGCCCTGCATTTCCTATCGTTCGTCGGCCAGCAAAAGGAGAGAGAAGGAAAGAGACTTGCCGGAAATGGCGAGCACCGCCGTCGCCGCTGTGGTAGCCGCCTCCTTCCCCTGTCCTTCTTTGTCTTTCAAGCTGTGAGCGCAAGTTCCTTCACCCGCCTCACTCGTTCTTCTTCTTCCTCTGTCCAACACGAGCCAAGTAAGAGAAGAGAGGGGTGTTAAGGAGTGTCCACCGCCGTGGCCATCACCGGAGGAGAGACCCTGAAGTGCAAGTTGGGTAAGACTCCTTTGTCTTCTCCTTCCTTCGAATTTTATGGTTCAGTGCTGCTATGTGGGAGTATATTATTAGAAGCCTTAAGGTTCAAATTTGCTGAAGCATTATTGGTGGATTTTGAACTCTTTCCTTTGTGCTCTGTTCTGGATTTTGGATTGGGACTATTAAAGTGGGGTTTTTCCATTTTCGGGTTAATTGCTCTCTGGTTTAGAAAGGGTAGAAATAGGGGAATCACAAACTGGAACTAGTAAAGCTTTACTTGGGTATATTAGCTGAAAAGAGATGAACCTTTGAGTCTATATGAGGTATAATTATATTTGAAAATTGTTGAAGGAAAGGGAGATTGTTCATGGAAAGTTATGATCCGATTAAAGTGGGGTTTTTGGGGAGAGCAGTGGCTACAAATGTCATATGTGTGTATACTATATTCATATCCGATATTGTTGAGCCGAAGATTAGTTTAGAAGTGATTATTTTGTTGTCTTTTATGACATCATAAAGTTGATAATGATTCAATTAGGTTGGATACAATAATGTAATGCTTCAATGTCCATTGAGGAATAAAGATAACTCAAGTTCTAGAGAAGTTGGTATAGATGTTTATAGAATTGTTGGACTTAAGTGTTGTCAGGTATGGGTTATGGAGTTGATTTTTGTCAAATTGTTTAGGTAAAAATCTTAATTTAAAGAAGTGTTAGGGGTTTCCAAGAGTTAAATCAATAACTCAAGGTTTTTAAATGTATGGTACTTGTATATGTATATGTGAACGAGGTGTGTGGGAAAAGCAATGGGATATTAGGAGGTTATTGGAGTTGAAAACAAATTATGGTTTTAAGGTATTGGGTATTGAATTAATAATGTTGAGTAGGTTGAGAATGATGGGTTGGAAGGGGAAATCATTTCTAGTTCATTGGATGCTATTATTTGGACTTTTAGGTAAGGTTTTACGAGGATTTAAGTGTATACAAGTTTCTACTGTCTTAAGTTTCCAAATCAAGATTTAAATATGACTACAATAATTGGCCTCATGGTTTTCAAGTGTTTGAGTGAAGGGTTATGATTTTGAAATATTTATAGTTTGAATTAACCTGGAAAGGAAGATCTTGAGTACTTTCTTTATTGAGTTGATGATAGGTATATGTTTAGTGGAGTACGAGTGGAAAGTGTATGGAAGATTGGAATTGATTGGGATTTGTTCAATACTATTTTCAAATTAAGAGAATAGTATTTATAGGCCAATGAGTGAGTTTCTATAATTGTTGAAGAACTTTAAAGAGGGAATTAGAGGTTTTGGGAGATCGAATTGGTTCGTTGAAGATGTATGTGATTAATAGGCTTGATATGGGTTAAAATAACTTAATATAGCTTTGTAATCATAATTTGCTACCCAATGAAACATTTGGGGCTTTGTAGGGATTAATTCCCTAAGTTGTGAATGGTAGCACTTGATTAGTTACTAATCAGGTGCATGTGTTGTAATATTACTTGTAGATATTGGTTCTTAATACTTCAGCACTGGGGCGCCATCATGATAATTCTAGGTTTGGCTACAAAGAGGTAACCCTTTTTTGCTTGTTTATGTATGTGTGTAGTGTTAGTGAGTAATTTGAAAATTATTATGATTTGATACTATATGAGATGTGAAAGTCGTGTTGAAATTATTATTTTCCTTATACAACATCTTGTGGAGTATTATTTTGAACTGGCATAAATTTGTGATTTGGTATATCTAGAACTGAGGTACATGTTGATTTTGAAATCATGGCATATATGTATGTATATTTGGAAATACTGAAAGGTCAAGTTCCTGATTGATGATGTTACATATCTATGTGGTTGTGATGATTTGCTTATGTGTGTGTGATACTGGTGGGTCTGGTTATTTAGCCATCACTTGATGAGGTACCATTTTGTCTCACAGGGACTAATTGAGTATACTTTAGGGGAGACAGCCCCTTACGGTTTCAGGAAGGGTAGAGAGTCCCCTCTGATCTGTACTATGGCTTCAGGGAGGGTAGAGAGTCCCTCCTGACTTGTACTATGTTTCCATGAGCGGGTAGAGAGTCCTAACTGGTTCCACCTATTTTCCTGGTGATTCATGCAAGATTCTTTTGGGGTGTTTGCTATTATTTATATATATGTTGTTGGAGATAATTTGAATATATTATGTTATACTTAAGAGATTGTGAAAATTTATTTTGGAACTATGATGTGCATCTTGTGTAAATATATGGGCATGTTTATGAAATGATATATTTGTATGTACTATTCCATTGGACACCTTGCTACTACACACCGCACGTAGATGAGTAGTCAATGGTTACGTTTGGGGCTACCCCAGTTTATTTCACTTTTGCAAGTCCTAGGAGCGGATTAGGAGGCCAAGGGAAGAATCCAGGAACTTCTCACTGAAATAGTGAGTTATTCTGAGCCATTGGGACTGGATGGTATTGCCACATTAGGATCATACTTTTTTGATGCTTCCGCTGAATCTTGTCATTTATTTTGGGATTTGCTGTATAATTATACATGATATTGTATCTTGGATTCCTTATTGTTTGTTGTTATTTTGGGACCAGTTTATTTCCGCTAAACTTTGCTTAGTATTTGTTGGAACCATTACGATTTCAATTACATTTGGGATGCATGGCATGTTGAGAATGATTTGTTGAGATTATTCAGGGATTATGTGATGGTCCATTTGATAAGTTGGAAAGGATGTTGTGATGTGATGATGGTGAATTGAATTTGGGAAATTGGATTAATTTGTTAACCTCAGGATGAAGGTGTATGTAATATGTGGGATATTTTACTTACCATGATAGGGAGTTTCCTTTCTATCATGGTAAAGGGAATTCATTTGGATTGTCATTACTGATTTATGTCCAGGTGTGTCTTAAATATCCATGTTAGTCCAAGTTATTGTGAAATTCTTTCTTTGACAGGAATAAATGAAATATACTGCATATATCTTATGTGAGCGTGATTTCACTTATCTCGTTCCTTTTTCTAACATGGATATTCTTTTGATTAAGTCAACTCTTTTTCTAACTATGATAGGTCTTATTTGTGATTTGAACATTTTTTTCCTATCATGGATTGTTGAATCTATAATATATATAGATATTATGGAAAACATTTTCTAACTATGCTAGTCATTTTTATATGTTATTTCCTTTTCCTAACATAGTTAGTCTTTATATAAAGATTGGAGTTTGATTATGGGTGGTTAAAGTTGGTTTAGGGAATTAATTTTATAAGATCTCTCTTCATCTTCTTCACACACACATAAATACAAGAGATGCAGAAAAAAGAAAGAAAATGTGTCAAACATATTACTTCTTTTCCTTGTTCTTCCAGTAAAGCGTAGCTCTGAGAAAGAGATGACAAACAAAAAAAATTGTTCTTCATCCACTTTTCTTTTTTGCCTAGATTTGGTTCATGTCTCCATCCGGATTTCTTCTTTGTTCATCATCCTCTCCCACAAGAGGTTTAACATCCTCTCCCACAAGAGGTTTAACACCGGAAAATAGGTTCGCACCATTTTTGGTGGGAACCTGTTTTTCCCTCTTTAAAGGAAAATGGAGGTAGGCAGGAACAGAATTGGCGAGTTTCTGCAAACCAAACGAAGGAGCTGGTCAAAAAATCCTCATTTTCCTCTTCCATCCTCTGACTTTTGGCCAAGCAAATAGGCCCTTAAACTAAGCTATGTAAGTTTTCTCCTCTCTCTCGCTCTCTCTAAATAACATTTTGTACAAATTAATTACAAGCAGATCCCATGGAAGGTAGTTACTCACAATCTGGTCCAAGAAAAATTAAATTAAATTGAAGTCTCTAGAGACCTGAGTGATGTTAAATCGAATGTGTTAAAGGTTGGCATTGCAGTTAATTGAATTGTCAATAACAATTAGGTTTTTAAAAAGTAGTCAATAACAACTTATTGAGTTATATCGACAATTCCAACACATGTGACTTAATATCACCTAAGTCCTTAGGAACTTCAATGCAATCTAATGACTTTTTGAGACCTAGTTGTGATTAATCACCTTCTTTAGGACTTAATTGTAATTCTCCTTAAAATTTTCTGCGAAGCCTCTTATGTGAAAATTACCATCACTCCATCAAAATGACTTTATCATGGAAGCGACTTGGGTCGTCTGATTCTTTCAATTAAAACGGCTGCCATCAATTCAGCAAAAATTAGTGACAATGTACTCCTGCCAAACTCATTGATTATTTTAATCGTATTGAGTATTGACATTGGTGTGAACTGTAAAAGTGCATTGCCACTAAATTTTTAATTGTTAATATTAATCAAGTATAAAATATTAATATATTGGTACTTTGATAATAATTATGTAATACTACACATGACTAGCTTTAGTCCTTAATACATAAGCCAGACTTTGTTTAATGTCACCTAGGTTCTTAGGAACTTCAATGCAATCTAATGACTTTTTGAGACCTAGTTATGATTAATCACCTTCTTTAGGACTTAATTATAATTCTCCTTAAAATTTTCTGCGAAGCCTCTTATGTGAAAATTACTATCACTCCAACAAAATGACTTTATCATGGAAGCGACTTGGGTCGTCTGATTCGTTCAATTAAAACGGCTGCCATCAATTCAGCAAAAATTAGTGACAATGTACTCCCGCTAAACTCATTGATTATTTTAATCGTATTAACATTGGTGTGAACTGTAAAAGTGCAATGTCACTAAATTTTTAATTGTTAATATTAATCAAGTATAAAATATTAATATATTGGTACTTTGATAATAATTATGTAATACTACATGACTAGCTTTAGTCCTTAATACATAAGCCAGACTTTGTTTAATGAAATTAAAGACGTTAATACATTACTTTAAAATATTTGTATTGATTATTTTTTGAAATTAATTCGTATGACTTTTAAACTTATGTCTATATTCAAATAAATCAGTATTTATATATAATTAAATAACTTATTTAATTTTATTTATCTTTTCAAATAAAATCAATAAACCCTTATATTAAGGACATATACGAGGTAGTAACTTGAGTTCACACATTCCTTGATACAATTATATTTTCGTCATATCTATAATATATTATATAAAGGGTATGGAGTTATATGAGTTAAGTAGGGGTGTCCAAAACTGGGACCGGGACCGGGACTGAATTTCAGTCCCAGTCCCGATCCAGCCAGGACCGAAAATTCCCGGAACAGCCAAATACATAATTAAAAAAAATTGGGCTCTTTCTAAAATTTATTTCTTGTGCATTTGTTTGTTTCTAACTACAACATAATTTATTCCTTTTGCTGCAAATGAAGAACTGAAAAGGTGGCAACCATAGTCAAATAAATAGCTTGTGAACAAAACCCAGTAACCCAAAGTGTCCACAACTCCTTGCACGACCACAAAAATCCCATTCTTATATATTAAACTGATTAAAGGATCTTCACGAATCTCCCAGAAGACCAAGGAAAATAAATAATTGATGCTTTCCGTACATTTTCAGCCAATTTGCTAACACACAAAAACAAAAAAAGAAAGAGGAGAAATTTAGGAAAGAAAAGAGTGAAACCTGGCGATTCGAGGCCTATGTCACTGGTGGATCCCAAAATTATCAAAGATGGCAACACAGTCACAGAGCAACAAGACTTTTGAACATTCAAAAATCAAAATAAATTCTCTACTCTCCAAAACTATAAAATCAAAGATGGGAGCTTGACAAGAGGGGCTTTGATGATGTGAAGTGGCATAAGAATAATGGCAGCATACTGCAAGAGTCTGCGTTCAGAACTGTTGCGTCCTGCACCTTCAATCACAGGGGTCACCGGACCTCTCGTCGTTTGCCTGTATCGCCGCCACGCAAACTGTATGTTAACGGCACCCCACGTTCTCCAATTCGACGAGTAATAAATATCTTGCCGTTCTCTTCAGCCTCTCGTTGGCAAACTTGTACCTGAAGTGGTCCGTCATATACTTGAGGTGATCTGCCTCCAACCCAAAGGCTTCTGCTGATTCCAGGCATATGAAAGTCGGTCGAGGAATGGCCGGCGAAGACACCAGGAGAGAAGCTCGTCCCCTAAAAACCGAACGAACGCTGATTGATGAGGCCCCGTGGTTGTCTGTGTGCATCGCCGTCGCAGGAACTGGGAAGGAGAAGGAATCAGCGTTGCAGGAAGTGGAGAATTAGGGATTTTGGTGTTGGAAGGAGTGAGGATGGGCCAGAGACTTGGGCCTATTGAACTACACACTTTTTTTTAAAAAAAAATATCCAAAGAGCTCCCAGGCCTTTGCAGTAATTGGGCCTCCATATTTTTTTCAAAAAAAAAAAAATAATAATAAAACAAGTCCGGGACCGGGATCCGGGCAAGGTCCCAGGATTTTTCTCCGGATTTAGCGGGACGGGAAGGCCGGGACCGGAACCGGATGGACACCCCTAGAGTCAAGGTTAGAATGTATGTTACTTATCCTAGTCAATAATATGTGATACGGTTAACTAATTCCTTCTTAATGAACATAGAAAAGGATAGAAAAGAATGTGAAATATTTTTTTTTTAAAAAAATGTGAAATAGCGCGATAAAAAAAAAAAAACCTCAAATGAGGGAGAAAACTGAAATATGAAATCTCACCTGGTGTATTGGTATTAATCCGTCAAAGTTACGTATATTTTCTCTTATTCTAAATGTGAAAGACTAAATAATTAATTTATAAATATGAAAAGAAATTAGTTCAACTAATTATTTATTAGAAAAGTTAATATGTGTATTAAATTTTCTAAAATATCATATTCAATCATTTCCTTTGAAAATTTGTTGTATTAATGTGTAATAAATAATAATATATATAATTTAATAATAATTATAAGCACCTCAGAATCTCATATACACAGAGTGAGTCGATGTCACATATTTATCACAAAAATCAATTTTTAATCAGCTCATATATTTAGAATTGGATGAGATACAAAATTTATATAAAGCCACAAACGGTGACAATTTATTCCCTCAACTCAAGTCCATGAAAGACCCTGAAGTTTCCTGCCAAATCCAAACGGCGTAAACACCTCCACTAAAACCTACTCCCACTACAAATTAATACCCACTTGCAATCTTTCTCTCACCTTTTCCACGACAAGTATGAGCGCGTGCCACCCAATAGAGATTGAAGAAGACCTTCATCTCAAGTATAATCCCCAACTCATTTTAAAAAGGTATAACCCCCACAGTTTCGCTTTCAATGTGTATATCATATAAGATCTTTCTATATTCTAAGTAGACTTTTAACATCAATTAAATCATATCAACTCCAGCTGGTGGTGACTAATCCATCGTATCAATACTTGGAAAACAAGAAGATGTAAAATGATTATAATTTAAGTGTATACTCAGCATAATATTGACGATGTTTTCTATATATCATCAGTTGCCTTCGCATATAATATGACTGATTGAGTCATACATAGCTCCATACCCCACTTTGATTAAGTTTATAGTTTTAAGGTTAATTGAACCGATAGATTTTATGAACCCGACACTATTAAAAGTCAAGTCACGATGTTCCATTCCTTTCTTAACCCGAATTAATCCATGGGATTGCTCTGTATCGAGCCTTTCTATCAATAATAAATGTAGTTTAGTACACCCTGTTAGAATAATGAGTTTTAATGATAACTAAATATAACTTAGGCATAAAGAAAGGTTGGATCAGGAATAACTTAGAAACAATTTGATAGAAAATGTTAACTATTGTCCAATCGATCAGGATCAGATTATCAGTTAAGAAACTAAGGCATTGATCGATCAGGGATAGATCAGAGTTAGATTATAAGTTTGAATCATAGGCGTCCAATCGATCAGACACCCGTGTGATCGATTAGAGAAGTAAAAATGAACTAAGTAATCTCAACTTGATCGATTGGAGGAATAAGAATAACTTAGTGTGATTGAACGGCCTCCCCTATGATCGATAAGAAAAACCAAACTATAATTCAAGCCTAATATTTCAAAGAAGGTTAATCGATCAGACAGTAGTGAGTAATCGATTAGAAAATTCTTGTAATCTGAATATAATCTGAGTGTGATCGATTATATAAGCCTAATCGATCAGGGACCCCTGTGATCGATCAAGCGAGGTATTTTCTAACGTCATATTCAAGTAATGCAGGTCGTGATCGATGTATGATCGATGTGTGATCAATTAGGAAACATAGAGAATGATCGATCAGAGACCAATTATCGATATGGCGATAGGATTTAATTCAAACTGAATGGTTAGCCTATTTTAAGCTTTCAGGTACAGAAAGTGTTCAGGCATATTTTGAGAAGTTATCGTTAGACACATATATCTGCTATTAGAGCCGTTTGACACAACAATTACTTCCTGTGATTAATGAAGAGAGAAGAAGAGAAGCAAAACAAGTACTGAGTAGTTAATGCTACACACAGAACACAATCCTAACACTCCATCAGATTAATCATCTCTCACCAAGATTAAGGAACGGATATAATTTCACATCGGGCAAATTTCCATAAACAAGTATAAAAGCTTTGGTGAAGAAGTGGGTGGAGAGCATTGATTGCATACATTGATTACTCTTACTAAGTTACACTTACTGCATTCAATACTTACCAACTCTTAGAGAGATCATTCATTGTCCTTGTACTTCAGTATGTATCACAATCAGTTCATTGAGTGAACAAGCATTCTGTAATCACATTTCAAGTGAGGTTTACTCTTAAGATAGTGGGATCTTAAGAGTAGGTTGTATCTTACAAAATGTCAGGGGGAGTGATCTATAAGAGAGATATCTTACTGTGAGGTCACTTGTAAAGGCCTTCAAAAGCCTGATTTAATCTTAAGGTTTAGCGGAACCCAACTGAGGTTGGAGAACTGGATGTAGGCCAAGTCTTAGGCTGAACCAGTATAAACTCTTTGTCTTAGTGCATTAAATTTTTAATTAGCACAATTCACCCCCCTTTTGTGCATTCCTGCCACTTTCACACCCTTTATTTTCATCTTTCACACAACATAAAGAACTTTCGCACATATCACCTTTATGGATGAATAGGCAATCTTATACTTAAGCATTAGTTAAGGATATGTTAACTTCTAAGTTAAGCTGAGTCAAATGGCTCAGATTAGTGGTAACAGTTCTTAATTTTTGTACTATATATACATGCAATTGGGAAAAAACATTTAACATGTTCTTGTTTTAGATTTATCAGTCTAAAACATGGAGTATAATATGGAATCAGTTTCAATAGTCATCAAAAAGATGAAGAACGAGCGCTCCTCCACCCTATCATTACTCACAAAACAAATTAGTTTGGAAGAAAAGTTAAAGCAAATTGGTCAAAACTTAACACATCAAAATAGTTGGATATGGTAAAATTAACCCTGAAATACAACCATGAATTCAAATCTTATGGTTTAAAAAAATATTTTGGGATGAGAGTAATTCAAGATGCGACAAATACCTATATATTTATGATATACTCCCCCTGATTCTAAATATAATACATATTTACCTTATAATTAGATTAGATTAAACAAACTTGTTAAGTTACTAAATATGATACTTTACATTTTTTTACAAAACAAACTAATCATCTTCCCTATTTCATTCAATTTCTTACTTAACTTGATTATTATTGGAGGAGTATCAATCAGGATGATAGGAAAAAAAATTGGTAAAATTCGAAAAAATTGTTATATTTAAAATCAAGATTAACTTATATAAAAATTGAAGAGAGAATATCTACTAGTGTTCGTTGACCCGGACCGGACCGGTTCAACCGTGAACCGGCCACAAGCCTGGTCCGGGTGAGACGTTAGCCCGGGGGAGCAGTTGAACCGGTTCAACCCGCCTAAAACAGGGCAAACCGGCCAGAACCGGGGGTTGAACCGGTTCTATCATTTTCTTTTTTCTTTTTAAAATTTTATTTTTTTTATTTTGTTATAATTCACCTAATTACCAACTTTCACTTTACTTAATTTTAGAAACAAGGAAATTATAATATTTTAAATGCTATTATTCTTGCATATGTTTAGTATTTAATTGTTATTGCTCTTAGTATTTGTATTTTAGTATGTGGATTGTAGAATAATATTTATTTTCACGTGTACTCAACTAATATTTTATATTTTTCCCTCTATAGAAACATCAAAATATTCATGTTTGATGAATCATACATACTTATCTATGTTTACATTTTGATATTAGTGATTATTAATGTTAATATCAATAAAATTGTTATAAATAATATATGGAATATGGATGTTCATAACCTATGCTATCATAGGATTCCATTTCTAGGTTAACTACATCACATCTTATAACTCCCACATTGAAAGGTGTTAAGTGCATATTTCCTATAACATTCAATTGTACCATTATGTAGTTTAATTTTCTTCTTTATGTACTTGTAACTCTTTAAGTTAGTCTTCATTGTTTGGAGGCCTACAAATAGAGGCTATGTACAAAGCATTTGAACACACAAGTGAATGATAATACTCTCTTGTTTCCTCTCCAATTTCTTGTCTTTCTATCATATCTTCTTCTCTACATCTTTCTTTTCTTCTTTCTTCTTATTTTTATAACACGTTATCAGCACGAATTTGCTCTGAAGATCTGGGTATTTTTTTTCCTTTCTTTATTTTTACCGCCCTATATATTGTATTATTTTTACTTTCATAAAATTTTTATAACACTCCCTTTTACTTGTTTATATACACTGCACAACCCCCACACACATATGATATATTATATATAATACAAACACACACCACACGAACACACAACATATTAAATATATTTATATATATAAATATATTAAATATATATGTATATATATAATATAAGTATATATAATATATTGCATCATATCCTTACCTCTTCTGGAGAATTAGAGAGGCTGTCACAATGAACTAGATTGGCAGGTTCTACCGCCTTTAGTTTATACGCCCTTTAGTTCTTACGGAACACTCCCTCTGCATATTTAATTTGATGCATATTTTAAGTTTCTATTATAAACTATTAATTATATATATGCTACATGTTACACATTAGTTACATACATTTTACATTTGCTATTCAAGTTTATGTTTTTCCTATTCTTATATATTGTTGCAATTATCTTATTCTAATTCTGTTACACTTTATATTATTTAATCCCTTTATATATATATATATTATAACAAGTGCTGTCCAAATATCAATTTAATATTGCTGTGATTTTACATACATATGTGTATTATTTTCAATTTATTTTTAATGTTATCTATATGATTATGGACTCATCTAATTCTTTATATTTGATTATGAATTTTAATTTACTTAATTTATCTTATTATTGTATTCTTTTAATTTTATAGAATGGCCAGAAGCCATTATACTTTATATATTGTGATTAAGTGGTCAGATGTCATTACATTGTTCTTTTTCTCTTTTGCTTTTATAGGATGGCCAGAAGCCATTATACTTTATATATTGTGATTAAAATGACCATAAGTCATATTGTTTTATATAATAGTTTTTTTTAGTTGTGATTCGATGACTGGAAGTCATGTCACCTTTTTAATAATTCTTTTGTGGAAAGAACGTTGTGAGTTCTACAAAATTGCTCAAGAAAAAGAAAATGTAATACTCTGATTATTGAATTGTTATAAAATTAAAGCCATGAAGGCTTATGATCATGTATCAAATGAAAAAAAGGATCTTTATAGCTTTAAAAATATTTTTTTAAGAATATATTGTCTAGAAAACAAATAACTTATAGAGAATCACTTTTTCAGATGTAATAGTCTTGAAGACTAATTATTATATTTTGTTAAGATCACATATGATCAACGCCCAAATTGATAATTGAGGCAACAATGTTTGGAAATATGAAAATAATTATATTTTGATATAAATTATTAGCAAGTATTTTAATATGGCCAGAAGCCATAAAGAAATATGTAACTACCAAGTGAATTGCCAAAATGGTTGTCATATTGAAAAGGCTATGAGATGACAAATATTAAAAAAAAGTGGCAATCAGTTATAAAGAAAATTGCCAAATTTATTATCATAAGCCCAGAAGGCTAACTTATGTTTATTTTATTATTGTTTAAGTATATTATGATTGAACTATGTGGGAAAAATAATTATAGGGATTTAATTTTATGATATTAAGAAGAGCTCAATTTTTCTGCCATTGGACTTACTTTAATCAAATGTTGATGATAAACAGGTACGTCTCTATTTTTACTTCTATAAGATTGTTCAAATGTATGAATAATAAGATATTTAGAAATATTATATTATCATAGACACTGTGGTGTTTTCTAGCATATATGGTTAAATGAATTTTATTACTGTTATTGTATGAATTTTTTCTTCTTCTTTAAAAAGTAGTCTTATGTTTATCTCATGAAAGATGAATTTTATGTTTAAAAAGAGGGAATTAAAACAAAGAAAAAAATATTAGTAATTAGAGTCTAAAATGTTGCAAAATACTATGTGTCAGTTATCTTTTTATTATAAATTATTATTTTTATTGAAAATAAAATGCTATTACTTTTGAATTTACCCACATGTTCTTCCGCATAGAATATGATTTGAATTATTGTTGTTGATGTATGCTTTTGTTATAATATCTCAGTTGCTCTTTGAGTTGACATCTTCATTATTTTACCATGAGATTTATGATGATAACTTTATAAAAATTATATTGGTAAAGACAGTTAATTATTATTTAGTTGTTTCCATTATTTGTTTAATCTGGTACAATATACCCTTGTCATTTATAATTTGGCATGTGACTGAATCTATATAATTTGTTATAAATACTAAATATTTTGCCATGAAATTAATTTTGTGAAAAATAGTATTTTAAAAAGAAGAAGAAGAAGAAAGAATCATGAGTTGATAAGAGTTAGTTAAGCCATGTGATTATTTGAAAAGGGTAATGATACATTTTATATGTTAATGGTACATTTGATCTCATTTGGTGGGGGAAATTTGATATATATATTCATGAACTTAATGACAACTACATTGAAATGAAACATTATCATGTGAAATTCTAATTTAATTGTCACACATATATAAGAGAATATATGATTATTAGTTTTATTTTGCAAGTGAGATTGACACAAATTTTGATGAGAACTTGATTGATTTGATAAATAATTATTAATTTTTGTTAGAGTAATTTTCATTGTTGGGATGTGAGATGAATTTTACTTACTGTGATGTATTAGTTATCCAATAAAATTATGAGAATATATATATATTATATTTCTAAGAAAAAAACAAATTGAAGTATATTACTACTGAAATATAATGTTATATGTTAGTTCTTAAAGAACTTATATGTTACAAAATAGATATAGTTCCTGAAGAACCAATACAATTTTTTTTTTGTGGAAGAATAATTGATGATGAAAATCATGCTTCATAGAATGATATTAGAGTTTCCGTTCATAGAAGGGAATGAAAAGATAATCCAATTGGATTGAAATCCATATTTTTATGTGAGTAATTAAGTATTTGAGCTTTCAAATGAAATGTACGTAGGTTATTAGCCTATTATAAATGTCTTTGAAATACATGAATTGGGGAAGTTTATCGGTAACTCACTTGACGTGGAGATTGTTGGAATACAAGTGTGGACCAATGTTGAATGTTAAATGAAATTATACTCATATTCTTCCTTCACAAAATCTTTTGAGATCTCCCCAAAATGGATGTCATGTAATGATTTTAAATATGGAAATTGAATGTTAGATAAAAAAGATGATACAGTAAACCAGAAGTTTACTGATCTAAGTAAATTTATTGTTGGCATGACTTGTTTGATCATTCAAGTCATATATATGAATTTTCAAATTATTTATTGACATCCATTGAAGAACCAGAAGATTCTTCTTATATAGTTAACATCATGTTGTGTTGCTTGTTCTCAGAGAAAATTTATAATAAAAAGATCACTAGTTGTGATTTGGAATGGATCTATATTTATGGAAATATATCAAACTCATAGGCCCAATAAAATAGCATGTAAACCATATAAGTATTCAATAAATTTGATAGATGCATCTATAAAATGGTTACATGTGTGATTATTTAGCTTGCAACCTGGAGTTTGCAAGATTGTTTGAATAAATCATTCTGTTGAGTGCACAATTTTTCAGATTATATGATCCAGAAATTATTCATTAAGGCCTCCATGAAATATTTATGAGAACAAAGTTTCTTTTTCAATGTTGATATATCTAATATCACATATTGCAGCACTTTACATCAAGTCAACAATATTCTCTCCCAATAAAATTGGCTTTTGGTCAGGAGCTAGATAATTTACATCTCAAAAATTTTGAATGTGCAATGCATTGCCTATTAATCCACCACAACGTATATAGATGGATATTTAGACAAAATTGAGATAAATGTTGGATAAGGAACTCCTTCTACTTGTTTCTAAATGAAACAAAATGATGTTTCAAAAGGAAACAAATGGATTTTGGAGACTTATACCATATGATTATTTGATTGTCATTTGACAAAGTTATCCAAACATGAGAGGGAGAAATCAAGTAGCTGGAAAAGAAAATATATTGAATGCACTATCATTATCAAATGTAGATCCTCAAGTATAGAAGTATGAACCAGAAGTTCATCAGATTTTGCATTCATAAAGTATTATAAAATATCTGCCAGATATAATTATTGGCATGAGTGAGAATTATCGAATCTCCTATTCCAGCTAAAAATGCTCCAACAAATGCAACATGCCTGAAGCATGAGAAATCAATCGATTCCAAATATAAATACTTCGGATAAATAGAAGCTTATAATTAAGATGATCATATTCAGGAGGCAGGTACTTTAGAAGAGTGCCAAAACATAACTAATTGAAAAACCTCAAAGGAGGTACAGGTACCTGAAAATTAACAAAGAGATCTCAATAAGTTATGTCACAACAAGGAAAATGGAATCGAAAAAAATAAAGTTGTTGACAACAATTTTAAAAATGATTTTACATGATTGAATGAGGATCTTACATGGAGATATGTCATAAGAAGTAGACATAAAGATGATTGGCCAAAAGAAAATAAAAGGAAATGAAAATATTATTATGTTTCAAAATATGTGAAAATCATGGACCTGAAATCCAAAATTCATAAATATAAAGTTATTATGGGATATAAATATTTATGTGAAATATAGTTTTTCACAAATGTAGTGAAAATTATTATAAGGCATATTATTTTGTGGTGGACACAATTATCCTACAAATATTAGTAATTTGGCAGTATATGAAAAGAAAATATGAATCAATAATTGTATATATCCCACTTAATGATGAAACTTACCTGAAAATCATTGAATGGTTGAAAATTCCATAAGCATATATAAGAATTATCTTACAAAATATATTGTTACTTAGAAAATATGTAAGTTTGTACATTACTTGACCAGTAGATTAAGTAATTAAATTCCACAATGATTTTCATAATCATGAATAGAGGTCTCCCATATAAATATTTGCTAATTTTGTTGGTATTATATGTGACAATTTTGTGGAAGAATTAAGTTTTTGCAGGTGCACAATATATAATGTATTTGAATAAATACATAGATGCAAGATATATCATGAAGATATGCTAGAGGAATGTATTTAGCAGAACATGTGATGATAATGCAATTGGATCAAATGAAGATATGCCCAAAAAGCTTTTGACATAATATGCTTGAAAAATCAGTATACTTAATTGAGACAAAAGGACAAAAGTGATGTAGTCACTAAGGGGAGTAAAATGATTCTGTTTAGGGGGAGAAAATGTCATGCTGTACTCTTTTTCCCTTAACCAAGTTTTTGTCCCACTGACTGGGTTTTCCTGGTAAGGTTTTTAATGAGGCAGCTTTTAATAAGTATTGTGTACTCTTTTTTCCTTCACTGGGTTTTTGTCCCAATGGGTTTTTCCTAGTAAGGTTTTAATGAGGCACAATATTTGTTTGTGAACATCCAAGGGGGAGTGTTATAAATAATATATGGAATATGGATGTTCATAACCTATGCTATTATAGGATTCCATTTCTAGGTTAACTACATCACATCCTATAACTCCCACATTGAAAGGTGTTAAGTGCATATTTCCTATATATATAACATTCAATTGTACCATTATGTAGTTTTATTTTCTTCTTTATGTACTTGTAACTCTTTAAGTTAGTCTTCATTGTTTGGAGGCCTACAAATAGAGGCTATGTACAAAGCATTTGAACACACAAGTGAATGATAATACTCTCTTGTTTCCTCTCCAATTTCTTGTCTTTCTATCATATCTTCTTCTCTACATCTTTCTTCTTATTTTTATAACAAAAATTTTATTATTTTAATATAACCGGTCTGACCTGATCAGACCCCGATCCAATCATTAACCCTTAAACCAGTACCTCATCCGGTTCGACGTCCGGTCCGGTTTTTTGAACATTGATATCTACTGACACAAGGATATGCAGTCGTACATATCCTTTTCTTTTGCCAATACATATATATAGTTCTTATACAGTTTCTGTTTACCTCAATTTTGAACAATGTCTCTATAATTTATGTGTTTAAATTATACTCTTATAAATTTGTTTTATTGACTTGTCCTTGAGTAGACAAATTACTGATTTTAATTCATATAATTTCATTTTTTTTATGAAACCTTATTCATTTCATTTTACATTTAACACCTACACATTTTTATAAATGAAATTTCATTAAGTCCATAAATTAAAATTAGCAAATAAAAGAATAAAAACTCAATTCAAACAAAATAAATATAGGAGGAACCTAATTTAAATTTAACTTAGTTTTGGGTTTTCCCTAAATGTTAAATTGATGTAAAAGGGAGAAAGAGAAGAGAGAGTAGAGATGGAGAATGTATCAAATGAGGGGGGGAGTGATAAGCTTAGGATGAAAGAAATTGCCATTCATAATAAGATAGTATATGCTAAAGGAATTCGAATCTATTTTTTTTTTAAATGTGACAATATTTTTAGAAAACTTAAAATAAAATGTAAATATTCTTTAAATAATAATCTAAAAAAGACAAGGACAATAAATACAAGATTATACTCCCTCCGTCCCTTATTATAAGAGCCAAAGAGGTGAAATCACACATATTAAAGAAGTGGTTGAGAGAGATAAATGTGTCTGAAATAATTTTATTTTCTCAAGTTTACCCTTATTTATGATTGAGTATATAAGAGAGAGAAATGTGATAATAGTGTTATAAATGAGTATGAAAGAGAATGTAAATAGAGAATAATAATGGGTAAAGTGGGGGAAAAACTCATTAAATGCTTTGACAAATTTGGATGGGTTCTTATAAAAAGGGACAAAACCATTCAAATTTTTGACTCTTATATATAGAAACGGAGGGAGTACCACTCCATTCCTTATTATAAGTCCACCCTAACTACTTCTTACATACCAAGGAGTGGAAGTTATAGCATTAAATATATCATATTTTTCCAATTTTACCCTCATTTAATAATAGGTGTTAAAATAATATTTTATACATTATAATTATAACCCTTCTCTCTCATATTCCCTATTTCCAATATAGGGGTAAAATAGTCACATTAGCATTAATTGATTTTAAAATGGACTTATATTTTAGAATAAAAAAAATTGTGATAGTTAGACTTATAATAAAGAATGGAATCGCAATTGATCCACAGCCACTTGCACTGATACTCCGAACTCCAAAGCCTAGCGAAATTTCATAGAAATGAGCATAAAGTAGCTAGTTGCACAATCAATAAGCGCGTGGAAATTCTAGCACGTCATAATAAACTAATAAAGTGATGAAACCTCTGTAGAAGTTTGTTAAAAGAAAAGAAAAAGAAACCTTAGTAAAAGGTCACTGATTTGATCCGCTCATAGTATCAGGTAATTACTAGCATCTTTCTTTTCAATTAAAATATTTTTTTCTGTTTTTCTGTTTTAATTTCAACTACATAGAATTACTACATCTATCAGATGTGTGATCGATGTAGTAACTCAATTAGTATGTTGGTTCTGGCCAAAAAAAAAAAAAATTAGTATGTTGGTTGAAGACATGACCATGTAGAAACTAATTCGGGACAATAATTTAATTACAAAATATCAACTCACCTTTTTTTTTTTCATCTGACATAGAACGACAACATGATACATTTTTTATATAAGTAAAAAGTTTGGATGATTTAGTTTTGGGGCTTACTAGCATCATAATATGTATTTACAGGGGTATTCAGGCATAGCTAATCAACAGTATCATCACATAAAGAACAACCAAATTTGAACTAACAATACATGGGATATATAAGTGAATTTTTTGTTTACTTGACCAACATTTGATAGCTAAATACAATATTTAATCAACGCCATGAAATACTAACAAACTATTACTACTATATCTGATCTTAAATGCAAGACTTTGTTTGGGTGCGAATCTCAATCCAAAATATATTTTATTTTAAATTAATTTGTCTGACTTATAAAAAAATATATAATATAATATTAGACATATAATTATCTTAGAGTCATCATGTATTTAACTTCCCCAATCTTCTAAATTCAAAAAGTAGGCCTTACAAATGTATTTGAAGTGAATAAATTAAAAATGAAGAGAAAGCTATAAATAATTGTGGGGACGAAGCTTTTGTTACCACCAGGATGTTTAGACGTTACTTTCTTCTCCCATGCCCTCCACTATTTCCTGCTTTATTATGTGTGTGTATACAGTCTGCATGTTAATATATTTCTATTCCATATATATCATCCTTGAAGAAAAATGAAATTAAACGATCATAGGAGCCAAGTATTTTACTTTCATACCTTCGTACTTGTCTTTGTTTGGCCATTATTGGTCAGCTCTCTTGCTTTATTATACCTTCACATCTAATAGTTATACGAATATAACTAACTTGTAAAAATTGAAAAAATTAGTTAAATTAGTTATATGTTGTAAATAAGTGTTAGCTTATCTAAATAATCTATTTAACAAACAAGTTAATTGGAAGTATACCCTTGCCAAATATTCCTGTGCAATATCAAAATGAAACTTTGCTATAATTATTAGTCTGAGAGATCGAGTCGACAAAAATAACTTCTTTTCTAGCTCATACTCCAGGAGCAAGAAGTATGATGTAAATCCAAGAAGTCCTATGACCAAATCAAAAAACATGGAAATAATTATGACGTATGCGTTCGTATGTCGTTGTGGAAACTTTGAACTCGCAAGGTTGACGACGAGTCAACTAAAACTTTAATATAAATAAATATTAAAATACCCCCTCGATCTCTCTATGTTTATCAGCACTATATATTAATGTTCTCTCTTCCCAAATCCCGATACACTATACACTCTAAGAGGCTATACAAACACAACCACAACCACAACCACACAGGGTTTGTATATCCCACAAGAATCACAAATTAAGCTGCAGCATTCTGTTCAACAAATTTCAAGATGGTGGTGAGCTCACTTATATATATATATATATAAATATATAGCTAGTCACCTACACGTTTGAATGAATCATAATTATATATAACAACATGATTTTATATTATACATACTTATATATTGATATTGCTGGTGGGAAAGTCTCTTAGCTTATTGATCAAGTTATAGCTAAGCTAGGCTCTTCTTAACTCTATCAATGGTGCAGAAAATAATAGCAATAAAGGTGGAAGTGAGCAGTGATAAAAGTAGACGCAAGGCCCTCAAACTTGCTGCTGCAGCACAAGGTGATTAATATATATGCTTCCTCCAATATGATATGCAAAATCATTTTTTTAACCCTTTCTCTTATCTCTTTTACTTGATTATTATTGATGCATAATAATAAAAATAATTTTAAAAATGAAAAAAATTAGAAATATGTAATAAATTCATTATTAATATGAACTCCTCAAATATATATATCATTAGGACCTCAACGAGTTTATCAATCCTTTTGCCTGTTTTGAAATTATTGTGACAGCTATATTGCACATATAAAATAATATTAATATATAATCATCGATAGGCGCACACAGACACATATCTGTTTTGAAGTGGTGTGATTGATGACGATGATGAGAGTGTAAACATATATACAGGAGTGGTATCAGTGGGATTGAACGGGGAGGATGGAGTGATAGTGACAGGAGGAGATGAAGTGGATGCGGTTTGCTTGACCAACTCTATGAGGAAGAAGTTTGGTTATGCCAAACTTTTAAGCTTGCAAGACGTTAACCCTTCTGGTGACGACGACGAAGCCGGAGAAGAAGGCGGCGGCGATCACGATGACCAGCCACCGTCACCGCCGCCTCCTGCAGGTTGTCCCTGTGACTGTAATTGTAGTCACCACCTGTTTCCTCCTCCACCATGTCCCATTATTACCTATGCCCTTTATGATCCTTACCCTACTACGTGTTCCCTCATGTAATAATTAACGCCTAAAAGCGCGCACGCACACATGTGTATATGCATGGTCTTGAATTTACTTTATTTTACCAAATTTGAACTGAAATAATTATGAATTTAATTTGGGTGTCTATGATGTAGCAGATTTTATTTGAGGTATCATTTGTTCATAACTAATTTCTTTTTGCAGCTTCATCGTCATAGTCATTACTTGGGAAAAATCACAAATAGAGACTACGTTTTGTAATATATATATATATATATATATTTATCTCAGAAAAAAAGGAATTAAGCTCTCCTTTCATTAAAAAAAATATTGGGTGGACAAAAAATGACTTTGGTGAAGCACACCAGCAATGGCCTGCTAGATGTCGGGAATAGGCGCTGTTTAAAACTGAAAACTCGCAAGTACACACTTGTAGCCTGCTATTAACGATTGGAAATTTTGTTGATCACTGATTCATGTACAGAAGAGAGAATCAATGACAGCTAAGTCTTCAATACTTTCTTTTTTTAAAAAAAAAAAATGAGTTGCTAATATCAATCCAAACAATTACACTACAAAAAAACAGAGAACTAGTCACGGAATTTAGTGACGAAATTCCTTCACTAAATAAGGAATTTTGTGACTAATTATTTAGCAACGACTTATTTGATGATGGATTCCGTGGCTAATTTCGTCATTAATTCACTGTTTTTTCTTTAAGTATTACAAATTCAACAGTATTAATTGTAAATGATGCATCTAAAGTTTTAAAATAAGTTCAAATTTTAAATTCAAAACTTTTGTTCTTTGAATTTCTCTGCACACACAATTAGCAACCAATTAAGCTAATAAGAGAAAATGTGTGTTCACAATAGACAAACCTCGATCGCCATCTTATACTCTTTCCGTTCTTAAATATAAGACATATTTCTTTTTTCTTTTTTTTGTATGTTTTTTCTGGGCATCAAATTCATGCTTGTAAACTCAATATTTTAATGCATATCCATTGGAAGATGCAAAGAAAAATTATGGTTGTTCAAGAGCATGCCAATACTTTTGTTATTCATTTTGATGACCCAAAGGATTGTGCATATGTATTGAATCAAGGAACTTGGCTATTATCTGGGTTTTTTGAGCGGTATATGAATGGAGAGCAAGTACTCCCTTGTCCCAGGTTGTCTGCACTCATCCATGTTGATACGTGGATTTCGGTGTTTGGTCTTCCCATATGGAGTTTTAGTGTTTACTCATCAATATCAGTAGCAAGATTTCTTGCATCTTTCTTTGGCAAATACCTCAGGATTGATCCTCTTAGTTCTCGTCGTTAATATGGTTTAAGATTTAAAATCATCCTCCAGTATATATATGTGTAATAATCAATAGATCTTGCCGTCGTTTACATCATCTTGTGGTGATTTATTGGATCTTAGCTTTTTTCTGGAACATTCTGATAAAATTTGTTCATGTTGTGGTGTAGTCGGTCACACAAGATTAATGTGCCTGAAAAAGTCTGCTAAATGCAATCATTTCACTCGGTTATTTAATATTAAATTGCTTGGCTCCAAGTCGGTTAATATTGAAGTTCTGGAAGGTAAGCAACGAAACAGAGCTAAAAGTGGATTGCTCCTGTGGGCCAACAACTGTTCATCGGGCCTTAATACTCCCACTGTTCATTCTACCAATTTTTGTGGGTCAAGACGGAAAATTGATTCAGACTCCTCATGTTCTGTAAGTCGTCCTAAATGTTGCATTATTTCTTCACCAGTTTCTTTTGCCTGCCATGTCAATACTGTTTATCATAATGAGGTGTCAAAGAGGGATCCAGTTTTGGTGCTCGTCGGAAAGATGAGTAGAGGGAGCTCCTCTATTATGGATCGTCCAGATTTGAATTTCGACGATGTAGATTTAATAATTAAGGCTCACCTAGATTCATCATCAATTACTCTCAACCAAGGTTGTCTTGCTAGTTTAAGTAGACTTGTGAGAGGGACATTAGCTTGGAACGTAAACTCGTAAGAGTTTATATTTATTAATATATAATTAAACAATTAAAATATAAAAACAAAAACATATTATAAATTCAACAAAGACCAAATCCAAAATATTGAAATTAAATCCAACCTTCATAGTTTATACTACCTCCGTCCCACAATATAAGGTCTTTTTAACCGAATTGCGGGTTCCTAAAAAATTAGTTAAAGTTAGTTAAAAACAATAAATGTGTAGGAAATATACCATATTACTCTTATTTATGAATGAGTAAGAGAGGGGGGTAATTATGAAAAGAAGATGAAAGAGAATGTGTGGGAAAATTAATGCATGGGTAAAATGGGAAAAAAAAGCATTTATTACTCAAATAAAGTCAAATAGGACCTTATATTGTGGGACAAGATCATTCAAAAAAATGGACCTTATATTATGGGACGGAGGGAGTATATTTATAAAGTCACTAAAAATAATCACAGCTAAGAAAACATAAATTCAACAAAGATCATTGAAAGTTGGAACATCATAGTCTCCATTGTCTTCAAATCCTTCACCTTCACCATTGTAACCTCTATTTGTCTCATCCCCACTATCATTGTAATCTCTGTTTGTCTCATCCCCACTATCATTGCCATTATAATTTCTCTTGATGCTATCAGCGTTCAAATCAATATTCATACCAAAATCAACTATTTGATTACAACTTCCTTATTGTTTTCATGAGGTTGAAGAACCTTATCATCATCTTTTTGGAGATCCTCTTCATCGGTCATTCTTTCAATTATCCATTCATCATCAAAACAAATTAAATATGATCAAAGTCATAATTAGAAACTCTCCTATTTTTCTTTCTTGTTAGGTTCAAATTGCACATTACAAATGCTAAATCATTCATCTTCCTTTGAGGCAAACATTATCTTCTTTTGGTATGAATCTGTACAAAAATAGAAAACAAATTTATTAGTATCCTAACATTCAAGCAAAATAATCATATTGGAGACTTAAAAAATGTCTTACCATCTCAAAGGCACTCCGGTTACGTTCACAACCAGAAGAGCTACAGCATAAGCTAAAAAATGCTAGTTGCAATTCTTTTAATATCCGGGAATGAATCTCCATAGGAGTTCCACCATTCTGCTGGAGCCAGTTTCTTTCTTAATGCTTGTGCATTGTTACACCCAAACATGTTTCTTGCATAGTGAAAGTCGGCCAATTGATACTCAATGTTATTGCGCTCTTTTTCATCCTCAACCATTCTCAACAAACAATCATATAATCCTTGTTTAATCTTATAATTAGGTTTAAAATCAATGTCATAATGAAAATAAGGATTAAGGTAGTATGCTGCTGCATGCAAAGGTCTATAGTTGAGCTTCTCATCTTTCGTCAATTATATTCCATATCTCTTCATAACTGTCACAATTTACAATCAACAAACAAAAGATTCATTAAAAAAAATAGAAAACAAACATTAAAATTGTATGATAAGATTAAACATAAATTTAATTTAATAGTTATATTTATTTAACACTATTGAAATTTTGTTTGATTTTTTCCTTTACACCTTTCATTGCTTCATAAATGAATCCCATTGCTGGCTTCTCTTCTGAATCCACTAAATGAAGAACTTTGACTAGAGGGGCAGTATCTTTGAGGCATGTCACAATATTCCTCCACAAATTATTATCCATAACACTTCTTGCCACTTCTTTCCTATCTTTTATAGATGAAAATTTGCTATCTTTCCACTCTTGAGAACTAAACAATTTATCATGGGCACTCTCTGCTCACTAAGGCAAGACAAAGTTAGATATACAGTGGCAAATCGAGTTGAGGTAGGTCCATTTGTGTATTTTCTCAAAAAGCTAATGAGCATAGATTTTGTATAAATATATGTTGTGATTCTTCTACCCATGCTAATGGTTTCTTTATGCAAGCAAATCTTTTTCTCAAAGTCTTCTAACAGTAATCAATATTATGGGCTGCACATGGAGTCCAATATATAAACTTCCTCTCTTCTACATTAATCTTTGCCCATCTGCTTTATAATTTACAGCATTATCAGTCACTATTTGTACCACATTTTTCTCTCCTACTTTTTTCACAACTTCATCAAGCATATGAAATACTTTATGAGTGGCCTTCGAAATTTCAGAAGTATTTAATGAGTACAAAAACTGTTCCTTTGGGACTATTCACTGGGAAATTACAAATTGAATGTCTTTTTCTATCTGTCCATCCATCAAACATTATGGAACAACATGTAGTTTCCCATTCACTCTTGAAGTTTTCAAGCATGGCATGAGTGTTTTTCACTTCCAAATTTAGGTATTTTTCTCTGATCTCATGATAGGAAAGAAGTTTAAATCATTGTCCAAATCTTCCTATAACTTTACACATCTTAGTAAATTCAGGATTTTTCATACAATTAAAAGGAATGGCACTAGTGTAAAAAAATCGAATTACTTGTTGACAAGTTTTTTCTCTCAAGTCTTTCTTAAATTTTTGATTAATTGTTGATTGTGTGTTGCCTTCCCCCTTGCTATTATTTTTTGCATTTTTCAAGAAATTCATGAGCCCTTTCTCTGACTCTTGAGCTTCAACTTGGGTTTGTGCACCTAGACCATCCTCATCCATTGTTTTTTCCTTTTATAAGAAGTGTGTTTTGCATCATAAATATGTTATAATATTGTCTTCATTACTACTTCGGGAACACTTACACAAGCTTCAACATCTATTTTTGTACATGCTAAATGATTTTTGAATCTATAAATACCTCAATTGGCAATTTTTCCACAAAAATTACACTTTACTTTTTTGCCATTCCCTTCAACATCCATTCCATGTTTCCATCCTATATCAGATCTATTGGCTGGATAGTTTTTTCTTGTAGCAATAACCTTTTTGTCAGTGTTCTCCTTTGCGCTAGACGGCATCAATTAAATATACCTATTCAATAAGCCATTAGAATAAATTCTAACATTAAAAATTAAAACAAAGATTATCAACAAAGTAAGAGTTTAAAAGTTTTATAAATTCAAACAAATTGTTATTAAAGAAAAACATTTATATATACAAGAGAAACTTCATGCCTTAATCGAATATCTAAACTCTCAAGCATGTAGTTCTATGGGAAACATATAAATATACAAGATAAACTTCATAAAAAAGTATAAAAAGTTGGAGAAAAGGACGAAAAACTTTATCCCAAATGTGAGAGTATAAGTCAAGTGATGTAGAAAGAGCTTGAACTTCACGCCTTCTTTTTTCCTGTTTGTGAACTGCAACTTCACGCCTTCATATCTTCAAGACATAAATCTGTAATATTTATTGTAAGTCTCAAATTAAGGATGTAAGTTAAATTAATTAATATGATATATTTTTACTAAAACACCCAAATCCCCAACCATCTTCCTTAATTTCTTACTCTTTCTTCCTTGATTATAGTTGAGGAGGTAGTATCAATGTCAACAATGAAAAATTGACATAAATTAGAATTATTTGCTTCATGTGAATCAACTACATAAATATATCTGAAATTGGAACTTGAGGGAGTAGTATGTTATCATAAAAATATCAAAATAAAATAGAAAAAAGAATCAGGATGAGTATTCTATACTCCATGTGTTAAATCAAGTTCATGCTACTGTGTAAGCACATGATAAGGCTAAGATACACTAGACAACTCTAATTTGGAATTATCTTTTGATTGTTTATCTCTACTAAATTTCACCTTCATGTGCCTTGTAACCACATTGTAAATAGTTTGGTTTATAAAAATTCCATTCTCACTGAAAAAACATAGACCTCAATTTTAAACTGCAATGTCCGTTGGTTGATGGCATCCACAACAATAAAGTAGAGTAACTGCTATATTTTATTGAGAAAAAAAAACCATTCCTTGCCTGAGATGAGTGATGGCTTGAAAGTCGAAAAAAAGAAGTTTTGTCTCTATCAAGTCTCAATACCCAATATTCACAAGTTTTTCAATTTGCTTTTGCGGATTTTTTCTCTCCTCCAAGCAGTCTTCTTCCTCTCTTCTCTCAGCTTTCAAGTTTCAATGGCGTAACCGTGCACAGCTGCAGATCTACGGCGATGGCGAGTGAAGAAAGAAAGGAAAGGCCTGAACTTTAGGGTTGTCTCTCAAATAAGTAATATTTATATTTTAAAACATTTTTAGTTGCTGTTTTTCGATTTTGTATGGATGAACTTCAGACTTCTACTTCTCAGGTATGCTACTCAGTAAACTCGATCTTAGAACAGCGAGTTTAACGATTTTCACAAAGTTAAAAGTGAGTTTGACAGATTTTATGCCTTGAACTATTCTATGAGCGAGTTAACTTGATTTTTATAGCTGAAAACGTGAACTCGGTGAGTTGAACAAACTTGCTCTCAGCTACTGTTTGTTTCTGAAAAAATTTGCACAACTTCCCTTCTCTCTAACAGAATAAATTACTGAGGTGGCAAAAAACTACATTACAGCATTCATTCTCTTATTTACCTGGCACTTGGAGAAATTGCCACGCACCATCAGTGTTAATATGCAAATTATTAAGATCCTCCGCAATTCGTTCTTTTTATTCCTCAATAGAGGTTATAAAATACCTTTGAATCTTTTGGAGAGTTAGATTGGTTAGTTAAGCATAAATAGGTTAGCATACTTTACGATTCTATAAAAAGGGATCTGATTTGTCACATTCCTAAACTCATTGGGTTGCAAAATTAAATCTAACCAAGGATTGCACTAATGGTGCTTTCCTAGATTGTCTCACGTGGAGTAGATTAACTAACTACCTAAACTAACTAAATTCATGCAAAAGCTATAAAAGTTGGGGGTTTATGATTTTAATTAAGGAAACTAGACGAAATTTTTTTGGGATTTTTGTTTATTAAAAAAGAAAATAAATTGTTGTGAAACTTATGAGATAAACATGGGTCTCTTAATGAATTGACAGTCTTTCTAACTTCTAAGAGGATATGGGAGTTCTAATCCAAGTTCTAATGTAAAAACCTAAGGCAATCGCTCTTAGCCCAATTAACCTAATTAACTAATTAACGTGGTGCATCGCTCATTCAATTGATCAAATAGTAATTGTTAATTTCCAATTTGGTAATGATGATTCATGATAAACACACAAAGAGTCGTTCATTGGAAGTAGATCAAACCGTCCAATGATGGATCTAGTGGCTAGACACACATTCAATCGTACATGCATTCAACATATTTTAGGAATCCAAAGGAGATATAAATGAAGTACATCTATTGCATAATATCATGAAAACATCACTAGGTTCATATACATAAACTGATAAAAGAACATCACTTGATTACATGCATGAACAATAGAAATTTAAAGACGACTTGTTCCAAAAACATATACATATACCAAAACACATGGAATTGAAATACATAGATGAAATTGGACAAAAAAGGAAAACTAATAACTCCCCAGTTATGACAACGAAACTCTAGTTGCCTTCCTCCATCAAGATCCTCACAAAAGTGCCACCCATGCTCTCAAAGCAACAGCTCGCATATTGAATTGATAGCCTCATGAGAGTGTAATGGAAGGTTGAATTCGGCCAAGGAGGAGAGGAGAGGAGGAGAAGGATGAAATTTTTGAGAGAGTAGACATAAATTTTCGTTGGTTGCCTATATATATATAGCATAAAAGGCAACCTAAAACCTTCCAAATTAGCCCAGGTGTCATATTCTTACTAGGATTAACAAATAGGAAAGGTTTGGGGAAAGAATTATGGGATGAATGAGAGAATGTGTGAACAAATATAGAAATTCGGATTCCCCCCTCTGTGGCACAAGAAACCACTCAAAAACTATCCAAAACGGTCTCCGGTTGCCTAATTTGGCCGCCCATAACATATAGGAAAGATTTGGAGAAAACCCAAACACTTTCTCTCAAGAAATCTAGCCAAAATAGGAAGTTGTGATTAGAATAATCAATTATGAAACTTCTTAACTTTAATCAAGCCTAGGGTTGTATATTTTTGTAGAAATAACAAAAGGAAATATTTTAGGTAAACCCAATCAACCAATCCAATAGGAAATTTCCTATTTTGCACAAGTTTCCTATTTTGCTTTATTTTTTGCTTTGACCTTTATTCTTTGCACCTACAATGGAAATTTTAAGCACATGTGAAGTATTTCAAGTCTAGAAACAATAAATGCAAGAGTTAAATGCCTAATATGATCAAATTATAATGAAAATGCAATTAACTTTCTAATCTTGGACCATAAGTATAAAAGTGCCTAAATACCCATTTAATAGCCTAGAACAAATGCAAATTTCCTATAATTAGTGGATAAAAACATGTAATAATCAAGTGCAATCAGGGTCCTTATAACATTTCAAGGTGTGAGATTGTATAATCCACCATAGAGGGATAAGATAACTTAGGTCTCTCACCTCAAATCCCTAGAGTTAAGGTTTGTATTCATCACCTCATGTGAAGATGATAAATCCATTCCCAAGTGGGTTATATTGTTGAACAATTCTTCCATCATCAATGATAAACGTTCTTGATATTCTTCTTATTTTCCTTCAATCACAAATGTCAACATAGTATCAGAGCAGGTGATCTTTGGGCCGAAAATATGAAGCCCATTTTGAATGATTCTTGGTTCAACGCTTCATATCATGATCAGCCACTACACATAAGCTAGAGACGACGTCATTCTTGCCTAGTTCTTGCATTACATCACAAACGACGAACCATATCTGAATAACCCTTTAAGTCTGCCCGCCACCGTAGAAGGTTGGCTTTGATTTTTGCAGTGGAGCACCGTAATTTGTTGCCAAGTTGTTTTGGCTTGCTCTAGTTTCCTGTTAGATCTAATCGTTCATGGGCCTTCCACTGTCAATGCCATCGATCTCTGTTGAAGTCTGCCGCCGAAATCTCTATGTTCTTGTATCTCCGATTCTGAAATTTTCACATTCACCATCATCTTTCTCGATCTATCATGTGGAAG
This sequence comes from Mimosa bimucronata, assembly GCA_037074515.1. Taxonomy (NCBI): domain Eukaryota; kingdom Viridiplantae; phylum Streptophyta; class Magnoliopsida; order Fabales; family Fabaceae; genus Mimosa; species Mimosa bimucronata. The sequence continues at coordinate 37,632,178 of CM073445.1, read as the reverse complement.
ATCTCCATTGCCATCTTAGATATTTTTTTCCTATCAACCGCCGCCATTTCGCCGCAATGAAACCATTGCTTCACATTCTCTTGGAAGAGTAGAATGACATAGATGAGGTCTTTGTTGTCGCCCTTCAATTTAAAACTTTTCGACAATGACTTCATTTCTTGGAATGCAGATACCAATTGAATAGACTTCTAATGGCAATAGAAGGAGGTTTAATGATATGAGGATTCTATTGCACAAGGTTCAAACAAGACGAAGAAGTGATGAAGCATAGAGTATGTGAAGGATCTACCATACTCAAACCTAACATCGTAGTCAAGAACCCATAGGCATCCTTTGACTAACATTTAGGAACTCAAGCTTTGGTTTTTATGGCTCTTTAATTCTCATATGGTTCTATGGCTTCTTATTTCTTCTTTTAATCAAGATTATTGCCAATTTTGTTAATTCCTTGATCAAGTCTGTTTACTCTTCAACTGTCTGAAGAAATGCTTCACAAAAATTGTGTCTATGGGCATTGCTTCTCACTGCTTGATTATAGTTTGAATGAGGCTTATGGATTTTGGTCCTTCACTTCGATTAAAAAAGGGGGAGATTTTGGAGCTATGCTAGCTAACTTTATTCTACCAATGAGATAAATGTTGCTGCAAGATTGAGGGTGGCTGCTAACAAAAGAAAACTGAAGCATGCACAATATTTAAGAGGTCTTGTATACTATCTTTTAATGACTACAATCACGAATAGTGGTTGCGTGAAGACACTACTTAAGCATATAATCTGGTACAAATGTTAAAGAATAAAGATGAAGATTTCAAATGCTCTTGGTTAGTTGTTAAAACATCGGGAGAGAGCTTTTGAAACATTACATATTCAGATGGGCAGCTTACAAGAGGAACATCTCTTCCTACTCGTTTCTCATCAGCTTCTATAGAACAAGAAATGCAAGTTCTTTGCATAAGAGGAGTGGCTGTTGACTTGTCTTAAGATCATAGAGCAAGTTATTTACCAGGAAAGAGAATAGTAGAAGAGTTAAGCTCTTTGGTGATGTGTTGTAATGCTATGAAGGATATGCATTAGAAGTTTCATATTGATGCAATGTTTGAGAGAAAAAGGGAATGTGGTGAAGTTGTTGCTCCAGTATTCAGAAGATTAACAAAGATAAGAATGTTTTGAAGATATCATGATGATTTGACATAGCTCACTTCACTAAACCCATTGTTTGTATTAGCAAGTTAATACTTTCATTAGTCTAAGAAATGTCAACTTGAGGGGGCGTATTGGAGAGCTAGATTAGTCAGTTGATCATAAATAGGTTAGCTACTTTAGGATTATATAAAAAGGGGATCCTTATGACATTTCAAGGTATGAGATTGTATAATCCACCATAGAGGGAGAGGATAACTTGGGTCTCTCACCTCAAATTTCTAGAGTTAGGGTTTGTAATTCATCACCTCATGTGAGGATGATAAATCTATACCCAAGTGGGTTAGATTGTTAAACAATTCTTCCATCATCAATGATAAACATTCTTGATATTCTTCTTATTTTCCTTCAATCATAAATGTCAACAGAATCATCCTATACATTACACCCAAGGTCTGAATTTTAGTTACAATATCATGGAACACCACCACTTCGTTCTGTATGATGAACTAGAGTTTTGTATGTTTCTCCGTGGTTGGGAAAGGAATGGGCTAACTTCTCTTCACATTCTCACAGGTGACTTATGTTTTGTTGTTGATTTAAATCCTGCTGTTAATGCTTACATGCTTGTTGCTATTAAACTCACTCATATCAGCCCTACTATTATTTGGTATAACGAAATCTATGCTTGGTTTCGTTGGGATTTTGGTAAGTTTCGTACATGGCTTAACTGATTTGTGTTGGGAAGCATGTATAGAGCTGGCTATAATATGGTATTTCCAATTTCACCTTTTTGGCATCTTTTAAGGGGATATTTCACGTGACCTTCGTGTTTCATATCTATGTAATGTTCATGGAAGTGTCTTTATCCACAGTCATTTTCACTTCTAGTTACGTGGCATTCAGGCTTATTCAAATGATCCTGCCAGTCCTTGATCCACACTCAACTCATTCCCTCTTAATCCTGATGCTGCTCTCTGTTTCATCCTTCTCGCAATGAGAATGGCAATGTTTCATCTGTAGCTCCTCAACATTCTTCTCGTTCTGACATGGCAATGTTTCATCTGCAACTCCTCAACATCCTTCTTGTTCTGACTTTGAAGTGCTGGGTTTTGTTGAGTTTTTGGCTATAAAAACTCATCCATTTCATAGATGACGACCTTTGCATTGAGTTACTTTGTTCATAGCAGCCACAAAGTAACTCTTTTTTCGGATATGCTGCATAATATGTGTGTGTTTTTAAGCTTCAGTTCTTTTGTTATAAGCTAATAGCCTTTACTGCCTTTGGTTCCATTTCTTGGTTGGAGAGATGTTTGGGTTCCTTACATTGGAGAGCTATCAACCTCTCCTTGTTATAGCTTACGGGCTACTAGGTACGTCGTGAAGTCCTTCTTACAGGTACTTTGCCGTGGCATATTCTAGATTTGTTTCGGAGCTAGGATTGCTTTCACCTTTTCTCAACAATCTCAGATAAATTCTGAGAAAAAAAAGCCTAGCTCCCACCAATCAAGCATGGGCAGAGAAGACCGTTGGGCTTTTCCTCATTCAGACCTATGCCTTATTACGCCTCAACAAGCTGAGCCTATAGGCTTGGTTTCTTTATGGTCTCTTTTGGGCCTAATGATAGATGCATCTTATAATTTCTATTTTTATGTTATAGTTTGCACTGTGTGTGTTTTAATTCCTAGTTTACCTTCAGGCTTCAGTCTTAAATGTAGCTAGTTTCCTTCTATTATATGTAATAGAAGCAATGAAATAAAACCCGGACCGGACGGTTCGACCGGTTCAACCGCGAACCGGCCATGGGTCCGGTCCGGGCGAGCTGAAAGACCGGAGGGTGCATTGAACGGGGCAGAGGGCGGGTCGACCCGGTCAAACTGGGGGTTCAACCCGGTTGAACCGGTAAAGACCGGTCAACCCGGGGGGTTCAACCCGGTTTGACCTTTTTTTTTAAAAAAAAATAATTTTATTTTATTATAATTCACCTAATTACTAACTTTCATTTCACTCAATTTTAGAAATTAGGAAACTATAATACTTTAAATCCTATTTTACTTACATATACTTAATATTTTAATATTGTTACTCTTAATATTTGTATTTTAGTCTGTGGATTGTAGAATAATATTTATTTTCATGTGTAATCAACTAATATTTTCTCTTTTTTCTTTTATAGAAACATTAAAATATTCAAATTTGATGAATCATGCATACCTATCTACATTTACATTGTGATATTAGTGATTATTAATGTTAATATCAATAAAATTTTATTATTTTAATATAATCCGGTCCGACCCGATCCGACCATTAACCCTTGAACCAGTGCCTCATCCGGTTCGATACCCGGTCCGGTTTTTTGAACCTTAAATAGAAGGCTTTATTGTACTTTCCTTCTATTATCTTTAATGACTTTTATATTTATCAAGACAACAAAAAAAAACCAGAAACAAGACAAGACAAATCTTATGGACCAAAGACTGCATTGACACCTTTTTCCTTTTGAACAAGATTTACCATTTTGCCATTTTGGGCTCAAATGTCATGATCGTAAAACAAGGGAAAATTAATATAGGGTCCCTTGTAGGACACATAATATAGGTGAGGTCCCACTAAATGCTGAAATTAAAGTAGGGTCCTAAGGGACCTTATTTCTATTATGTTCCAAAGCCAAATGACCATTTTATCCTCCTTCTAATTAACAAAAGAAAACAAACAACTCTCACTCACTTACTCCAACCCAGCTGCAACGTGACCAACGAACTGAAGGGAAGGGCTGTGAAGAGCACTCACCAAGAAGACACAACTGCATCCATCATCCGTCTTCATCCACCTTCCATCATGTGAAGACCCAACTTAGATTTATCTCTTCAAGTAGTGGTAGTGGTATGTTTAGAAAATCAACTTCCATTGTTTGTTAGGAATGTGATTTAGGGTTAATGTTTTAAAACAAAAGTCAAAACTTTCCATAGAAATCAAATTTTGGATGAATGTTTGAGCATGAAAGACATACTTATATGCAAATTTTAGTGATATTTTGTTGTATTTATGATGTAAGTTGGTTTCTCATTTGTTGTTGATGAGGGTTTGGGTTGGTGCTTTGTTTGGGGTGTGTATGCTCTTTTTTTCGTCCAAAAACAGGGAAAATCCGAAAATATTGAAGCCTTTTCAGTTTCCACATCAGTTAAAAAATGTATTGTCGTTGGGTGCTCAAAGGGTTGTTATCGCAGGTCATTCAGTTGTGAATAACAACTCTATGGAAGACAGTTTAAATCTTGAATGAATTTTATTAGGGATGGATTTTTTGCTCTGTTATTTCGTTCTAAGGCAAGGGTGAACTAAAAGGTTGAAGCTTTGTTGGGTTACCACCAATGTGTTGGTATTTTACAAGGTGTTTTCATTAAACTGATATAAAGTTGTCATAGATGCTCATTTAATTGTTATATCTAGTCATTTACTTGTGAATGACAATGTTCTGGTGCAGGGTGAATAAGAAGATGGCGGATATATCAGGGAAGCATGTAATATATTTGTTGCATACAGGTGGACGGTTTATAAATGGCGAAGAAGGTGAGATGCAATATGTGGGGGCAATACCATATCAAGAACCTTAAAGGAAGGCAATATATATGAAGAATTGAGAACAATTGTAGCATTAATTGTTAGAAAGGAGACTAAGGGAATAACAATGAAATTCAGAGTTTGCTTTGATGTTACTGATGTATAGTCAATCATTTTTTTTTATGGACAACTTGTCCATGAATTGTAACTAGTGTTGAATACCATGTAAGTTTTCTATGAATTGTAAGTGGTGCCTAATGACAGTTGTGAAATGAATCTGTTAAAATTGGTTATGTTATGAAACTTATTATGAATGCCCAAAACATTGTTACACATGCCCAAAACATTGTTACAGAAAGGCCAAAAATTGTTATAATGATAGGGTCATTTGTTTTACATGTGTGACAGTCATAATCTTGTTACAAGTGAACAAAAAACTTTTTACTATCATCCCTGTAAGTGGTGCTAAAATTAAGTGCATTGTGACGGGTGCTCAATAACTTGTTACTGATGGTCAAATAGATGTTACAAACAGCCCAAAAGTTGTTACAACCCACATTTTTTACACCTTGTCAGTGGTGCTCATTGAGTTGTTACAGAAGGCCTAGAAGTTGTTACAGACAGCCCAAAAGTTGTCATGAAGGCAATCCTATTTTGTATACCTGTGCTGAAAAGCAACTCTAAATAAATTAAGTGCATTGAGACAGGTGCTCAATAACTTATTACCCATAGTCAAAAAGTTGTTACAAACAGCCCAAAGGTTGTTACAACCTACAATTTTTACACCTTATCAGTGGTGCTTATTGAGTTGTTACAGAAGGCCTAGAAGTTGTTAGGGACAGCCCCAAATTATGGATTGTAACAACGTTTGGGCTGTTTGTAACAACTTTTTGACCATCAATAACAAGTTATTGAGCACCCGTCACAACGCACTTAATTTTAGCACCACTAACAGGGCTAACAGTAAAAAGTTTTGTCCATTTGTTCCCAAGTACCTCATTTTCATATTTTGTGACACATGTGAATCCTGGTCAATCAATTGTTACAGAAGGCCCAGAATTTGTTACCGCTTACTCATAAGTTGTTACTAGCAATTAAATTTTACAATTGTAAATAATGCTCATATAGTTGTTTCACATAGCCCACAACATTGTAATTGCCTGGCCTTTAGTTATTATAATGATTTTGTCATTTTGTCCATTTATTCTCAAGTACATCATTTTCACATTTTGCGACACTTGTGAATCCTGGTCAACCAATTGTTACAAAAGGCCCAAAACTTGTTACCGCTTGCTCATAAGTTGTTACTTGCCAATAATTTTTTACAATTGTAACCGATGCTCATATAGTTGTTACACGTAGCTCAAAACATTGTAACTGCCTAGTCTAAAGTTGTATGAATGATAAAGTTTCATTGACCAAAACAATAACGTCGATTAACATAACTCTAATAGCTAACTACATAACATCTTTGAAACTTCAGAAATCTTTTTCTTCTTCATTGGGACCTTGCCATCTAGTATAGAAAGGACTTTGCTATTATGTAGGATGACCTTGTGTGTGATGAGCCACCATAGGCATTCAACAAATCTTTTTCTTCTTCTTCTTTGACATTCCCAGAGCTCTTTGATCTTCAGGGATATTCCCAAAGCTCTTTGATCTTCAAGGACAAACAAATCATAATCATCAGAATGGTGATGATTACAATTAAATAAAGCACTAATATGTTAAATCAAGGCAAGCATGTCACTTAAGAAGACCACATACATTTCTTTCCATTAATATGATCCAAGTAGTTTGCAGAATCCTTTACCACACATTCACAAACTGAGCAGTAGTATCCAGCCTGTGAAAAAGGGGAATAATTCAAACAACCGAAATGAATCAAATATTAAATATTAAATAATGAAGCAAGGAACAAAATCTGTAAGATGAAATTTTACAACTTAAATTACTTGTTCTTTGACAAATAAACAATAAAAAAACCCTTAACCTTTTTTTTGTTTGAAAAAAAAGAAAAACTTAACTGTTGATGCCCCGGAACAAATAGTAGACAGCAAATCATTCTCAATCCCTATTCTTCACTTATTTCATTATCCACATAATTAGCATCTTAATATGGTACTGCCCCACATATTGCATCTCACATTCTTCGCCATTTATAAACCGTCCACCTGTATGTAGCAAATATATTACATGCTTCCCTGATATATCCGCCATCTTCTTATTCACCTGCACAAGAACATTGTCATTCACAAGTAAATGACTAGATATAACAACTAAATGAGCATCTGTGACAACTTTATATCAGTTTAATGAAAACACCTTGTAAAATACCAACACATTGGTGGTAACCCAACAAAACTTCAACATTTTAGTTCACCCTTGCCTTAGAACGAAATAACAAAGCAAAAAATTCATCCCCAATAAAATTCATTCAAGATTTAAACTGTCTTCCAGAGAGTTGTTATTCACAACTAAATGACCTGCGATAACAACCCTTTGAGCACCCAACGACAATACATTTTTTAACTGATGTGGAAACCGAAAAGGCTTCAATATTTTCGGATTTTCCCTGTTTTTGGACGAAAAAACAGAGTATACACACCCCAAACAAAGCACTAACCCAAACCCTCATCAACAACAAATGAGAAACCAACTTACGTCATAAATACAACAAAATATCACTAAGATTTGCATATAAGTATGTCTTTCATGCTCAAACATTCATCCAAAATTTGATTTCTATGGAAAGTTTTGACTTTTGTTTTAAAACATTAACCCTAAATCACATTCCTAACAAACAAGGGAAGTTGATTTTCTAAACATACCACTACCACTACTTGAAGAGATAAATCTAAGTTGGGTCTTCACATGATGGAAGGTGGATGAAGATGGATGATGGATGAAGTTGTGTCTTCTTGGCGAGTGCTCTTCACAGCCCTTCCCTTCAGTTCGTTGGTCACGTTGTAGCTGGGTGGGAGTGAGTAAGTGAGAGTTGTTTGTTTTCTTTTGTTAATTAGAAGGAGGGTAAAAGGGTCATTTGGCTTTAGGACATAATAGAAATAAGGTCCCTTAGGACCCTACTTTAATTTCAGTATTTAGTGGGACCTCACCTATATTATGTGTCCTACAAGGGACCCTATATTAATTTTCCCGTAAAACAATATGGGCAGGCAAACTTCTAATGAGGGCATCAATTTATATTCGGTTCGAATCACATCGGATCAAGCGAACTCGCCTCTGACAAGCTTGAGCTTTATTTATTTTTTAGATTTTACATTCATACTAAACAAAACTACAAAATGAAACCAAAAATATAAAAAGGATGACGAGAAGTACATCAAAGATCTAAACATCATAGTTCAGAGAAGAAGAAGAAGAAGGCGACGAAGTTTGAGAAAATGGGTACAACGGTACAAGGATTGGCGGCGTCCGGCAAGTCATGCCAGAGATCCTCCTCACGTCGTTGGGGCACAAAGAGAGAAAACAGAGGTGGTCTGCGCGCATTACGGAAAAGAAATGGGGAAGAGGAAGATGTAATAAGAGGAACGGGAGAAAATAGAAAAAGCGAAATAAAAAAATAGGAAGGGAAAAAAATTAGACTACTAGGTCCTAACCATCATCAAATAAGATATTTTTTTTAGATTAAAATTTTCTTTTCACTTTCTAAAATTAAATATAATATTTTCTAATTACTTTCTCCCACTATAACCTCTTTTGAGTCTAAAAATAATTTTCTCAAATTATTTTACTTAAAATAAGGGAGAAATTAAGTCATTAAAATTCTAAAAAATACCTCAAATTTTTAAATATCCCTATAATTTATCATTTTCAATTAATTAATTTGTAATTACACCCACTAATCATCAACTAATTTCTAAGATGTTACATATCATATCATGTATCAAAATTGGACACAGAAAAACTTATTCAACAACCATTTAAGTGATAGTTTAACTACATTGCTATCTCCTCTATTATGAAAAAAATTGTTCATCCCTCCCTCTAAACCAAAAGATGCCTTATAAATAAATCCAATTTTTTTAGCATGTTTTAATTATTAAAATAGAAATTGTGTCGTTCTTCTCCCTGCAACAATAAAAGGAATTTTCTTTTCCAGAAAAGATACAAACTCTAAACTTTGCCCTCACTCCACACTAGCCCAAAATCCAAAAGAGCAACAACGTTGAAAAAGAAAAATGGATGACTGAAGCTTACACACTCCATGCAACGATTCAGAATAGAGAAGGAGGAAGACTACTATAGCAAGCCCTAAATCTAATGCACAACATCCCAAACTTGTGACAAGCATGATTAGAAGAACAAAAGAAATATTTTAAGGTTGTAGTTGAAATGATAAAAAAAATTGATAGGATGAACTCAACTTTATGCCTTACATTTTCACGATGCTTAATCAATTAGAGACATCAACAAATGGGAAAACTCACCAAGGTGGATGAATAAAGAAGTAAATTGTTGTTATGGGGAGTGTAAAAGAGAGTACTTGGTTAATTAGGAACTCTGCTGAAATGAAGGGTAGGTCAGGCTGTTTATTGTTTAAACAAGTCTCCGTAGTTGCTAGCTAAATGAATTACGCATTTTCCTCTGGCACCTACTTTATTGATAAATGTAAACCTACCTCTGTCTTCTCTGGAACAGTGAACGACGGCACGATGCACTGACAGCGGGATGAACGGTGGAATGAACAAAATCGGCGGAGTAGGTAGGACCACAAAATTGAAGGCGAAGGAGGGTTTGAGAGAGAAGAGACGACTCCACGCACAGCACGATTTGAGGTGTGGGTCAAAACAAAGAGAAATAGGGAATACTGGCCATTGCCGGCAGCGAAGGCGAACTAGCGGAGGTAGTAGTTGCAAATGAGAGAGTGAGGGTTTGAGAGAGAAGAGAAGCACGCATAGCACAATCGCGAGATGGCCTTTTTTTTTGGATCTACTATTTTACAACAATCCACGTCTTATAAGTACAAAGGATACGTGGAAAGTATTTTCCCCACAATCTACCTTTTTTTCTGCCGTTTTTTTTTTTTTTTACCAAAATCCACTTCTCATAAGTATAAAGGAGATGTTGAAAATTTTGCCAATCATATTTATGTCTAATTAAAATTACAAGATGTGGATAATATTTTTTCTAAAAAACAAAGTCTAATTTTATATATTAGACGTGATTTATCAGTGTAATTTTTAAAATATTTACACTTTTAGCACCGCCTTTTTCTTTCTAAATCTATTATTTAAAAAAAAAGACGTGAGATAGGGAGGTCGATAATATTTTCTATAGTAGTGTACTCAAAACATAATATTGACTATGTTTTATATATCATCATCTGCCTTCGCATATATGACTTAATGAGTCATACATACCTCCATACCCCATGATTAAGTTTAACAATATGTTCCTTACTATAAGTCTAACTACCACCAATATTATGTTCCCCAATAATAAGTCTAATTTGGGATCAATTAATGATACAGTGACTATTATACCCCTATGTTGGAAATAGGGAAGATGAGAGAAAAACTTTATAATGTATAAATTATTATTTTAACATATATTCTTAAATAAGGGCAAAGTTTGAATTTTTTTTAAAATAGGATATATTGAATGCTATAACTTCCATTCCTTGGTATATGAGAAGCAGTTAAGATAAGATAGACTTATAACTTTCACCTATGCTGTAACTTTCTCAGCCCAAATTAATTTATGGGATTGCTGTATCGAGCCTTTCTATTCAATAATAAATATAGTTTACTAGTTTAGTACACCTTTTTTCATCTTTCACACTACATAAAGAACTCTCACACATATCACACTTGTGGAAGGTCGGATACGCAATATTATTCTTGAGCAATGAGTTAAGGATATGTTAGTTGTCAAAGAAAAAAAAAACAAAGAGTTAAGGATATGTTAACTTTCAAGTTTCAACTGAGTCAAGTGGATCAGATTTAGCATGTTCTAGTTTTGGATTTGGCAGTCTAAATCATGGAGTATATGATATGGAACTATTTTTTTGTACTTGCCAGTAAAATGAGGAGGGGATGCTCCTCCACTCTGTTGTTCCTCAAGATATCCCCTTCTAAAGATCATAAATTTACCACTTTCGTAAATGCAATTCGATTTTATATATAATATTTTTAAATTTTGGTTGAAACAAATGAGGTTGAAAAAAAGTTAAAACAAATTGGTCAAATTAAAATTAAACACGCCAAAACAGTTGGATATAGTAAAATTAACCCTGAAATACAGCCATGGATTCAAATCTTATGGGTTAAAAAAATCATGTTGGGATGAGAGCTAAATTTAAGATGTGAAAAATACCTATAATTATATACTCCTTCCAATTCTAAATGTAATACATGTTTATCTTATAATTAGATTGGATTGAACAAATTAGTTAAGTTATTTAATGTGACTTTTTACATGTTTTATTTAATAAAACACAATAATCATATTCCATAATTTCTTACTTAATTATTGTTGGAACAGCATCAATAAGAATAATGTAAAAAAAATTGGCAAAAATTTGAAAGAGGTTTATATTCAGAATCAAGATCAACTTCTCTGATCAGTTCTATATTAAAGATTGAAAGGAGAATATTTACGGACACATAAGGATATGTAGTTATACATGTCTTTTTCTTTTGCCAACACATATATAGTTCTTCTACAGTTTATGTTTACCTCAATTTTTGAACAACGTCTCTATAATTTATTTTGTTTAAATTATATACTTCGATTTGTTTTAGTAACTTATTCTGGAGTAGACAAATTACTGATTTTAATATTTATATATATAATTTCATAATTTTTTTATGAAACCTTATTCATTTCATTTCACACTTAACACCTACAAATTTATAAATGAAATTTCATTGAGTTTATAAATTAAAATTATCATATTAAAGAATAAAGACTGGATTCAAACAAAATAAATATATGAGGAACCTAATTTAAAATTAACGTAGTTTTGGGTTTTCCCCTGAATTTATATTGATGTAAAAGGCAGAAAGAGACGAAAGAGTAGAGCCGGAGAATGGATCAGAAAAGTGGGAAGAGATAAGATTAGGATGAAAGAAATTGGGAAAATTCTAAAAAAAAAAGACCCTCAAAATAGTTAAAGGACATTTTACTATACTGAAATTTGGAAAGGATAATTTGGTATAATGACTGAATTGTCTTTTCCAAATTTCGGTGTAGCAAACTGTCCTTTAACTATTTTAATGGTCTTTTTTAGAATTTTCCCAAAGAAATTTCCATTCATAATTAGATAGTAGGATATGCTAAAGGGATGCGAATATATTTTTTTCTATAAATGTGACAATATTTTCAGAAGTTGGCCCAAAAAAGGACAATATTTTTAGAAAACTTAAAATTAAATGTAAAGTCTTAAAATAATAATATAAAAAAGACAAGGACAATAGATATAAGATTACAATGATTAAGATGTTCCTTTTTTTTATTCAAAGATACACTCTCATTAATTAAATTAAAACGATTGCTAACTTCAGGTTCTAAATGACTAAATCATTACAGCTGGATCGTTGAAGAGCAAAAACAGAGGAATTAGATATGATCCTCTTCTTTGACAAAACAAACTTCAACAAAGGTTGATAGGAGCTTCCTGATATCCATCTGAATCATATCACCATCTGTACTTTCATGTTGGCCAAGAGAGAAAATGGGACCATAGTTTGAGACAATAGACAATGCTTTATAATTCCTAGCGAGGTTATTTGAGAGAATCCACAGTAAGAAAGCACGCAAACATCTAAGAGTAAAACCTATTGGAGCAGTTTTATCTTTTTACCAAATGAAGGTATGGATTAGCTGGGATCCCATATATATATCTGTGACTTGTAGTTAGATTTTTTTTTTTTTTTTTTTGCATTTAAACAGACTAAGCATCCAGTTTGCAGGAGTTGTATGGTTCAAAGGATTTGATTTAATCAAGGTCATTTGTCCTGATAATGTTGAAGCATGATCAACATTTGAGTTGAAGGATATGGCTTGCTTAATTTGTTTGATCAATCTAGAAGGAGACAGATCACCACCATGATGCATATAGGTATTCCTAAACATGCAAACACGATTGATAAGGAGAATGATCTATTTAGTTAGATGAGATTGGTTGTCATTGTTTCCTAGTAGACAGATTGAAAATAGCCATGATCGAAATGAATTCAAGTTCTTCCATTCTGGTTGTATACCAAGTAATCCGAACCAGATAGCCTTGACAAATGGGCAAAGAAAGAACAAATGTTCCATCGTTTCCAAGTATTGACAACCAAAAATACAGTAAATGGTAATTGGAAGGTGGTGATTCTGCAAAATATCGCCTGAAGGCATGCATCATGATAGCAGTTTCCAAGTAAACAAAAGATTTTTAGGAGGCAATGAGATAAACCAAAGAAATTTCTAAAACAATTCATCCCGGGAATGAATCACAGTTGAAGTAAGACATATAAAGCCTTCTTTTGCAGTATAGTTACCTGAAGGGCTACCTTTCCAAATCAATTGGTCCGGCTGACTGGTGTGAGTAAAGGTGCAGACATAATTCTATTAGCATGTCAAGTGAGTAGAGAAGTCAAATTAAAGGAGAATTCCATTTGTATGGCCACCAGGGACATGATGTATGCAGAATGAGGTCTTTAACTTTATCACATTACGACAAAGCCGATGAACTCGATTGCATGTTCCACCACAGAGGGTGGTTGAGAGGTATTTCATTTCCATCCCTACTTTCCATTCAAGGTTGTTTAGAATTTGATCCGCCAATGATAGCAACCCTTTCCATATCTAAGATGAATTATAAGGTTCATTAACAAGTTCTTTCTTTGTTAGATCCACATATTTGATTTGTAAAGTAGATCCAAGAAGTGACTACTTGTCACTTGTAATGATTCGCCATAGTTAATTGGCTAAAAGAGGCTGATTGACTTGTTTAGTAGGCTGAATCCCTAATCCTCCTACTGACTTAGGCTGAAAAAGTTGTGCTTTGTTGAGAATATGGATTTTCTTTTTTCCATTCTTCGAGTCTCCCCAAAAGAAGTCTAAACATTTACTGTCTATTTTATTGCAAATGTGGTCAGGGAGTTTAACACACGAAAGCACATGGATATTGCCTGTTGATAGCACTGATTTAATCAGGGTAAGCCGTGATGTTTGAGATAGAAGCTTCACTTTCCATGATGTTGTTCTTCGATTAACTGCTGATACAACTTGGTCATAGATTTAACTCTTATTTCTTCCTGGATCTATCCATGTAGCCAGGTACAGTATTTTCCAAGTTTTGCAGAATAGCCAATTTGAAGTGTCTTAGCAAAAGTAGATGTGGTGGAAGCAGGGATGTTCGGGCTAAAGATGATTGTGGATTTATTTTTATTAATGGTTTGACCCGACCAATTACAGAACTGGGATAACACCTTATTAACATCATCAAACTCCTTTTGATTTCCTTTCATAAATAAAATGGAGTCATCTGCATATAGTAAGTGGGTGATTGGTCTTGCATTTGCTGAGATTTTAACTCCTTTCGAAGTGTTTGCCTGTTTAGCTTTCAAGATTAAGCAGGAAAGAACATTAGAGGCAATGATATAAAGGAAGGGGGATAACGGATCTTCTTGTCTAATGCCATTGTCAAGGGAGATGGATAAGGCAACCTGTCCATTGATATGGACATGGTAATGCACTGTGGAAAGCATTGATGAATCAATTGTACCCATTTATCAGGAAAGTTTGTTAATTCCAAGGTAACTTGTATGAATGACCAAGAGATCTTGTCAAAAGCTTTTGAGAGATCTAATTTGATTGCAGCCAGTCGTTTCCTGCCCTTGTAAAAAGAGTGAATCTAATGAATAAATCAGCAGTTAAGATAACATTATCTGAAATCAGTCTTCTTTTGAGAAGGACGCTTTGATTTGGGGCAATCAATTTTGCCAAGGGACTTTTTAGCCTATTGCATAACACTTTCGATATTATTTTATATGATACCACTACAAAAAAACCAGAATTACTAACGGAATTTACCAACGTAATCCCGTCAGAAACGAAATTACTGTTGGAAAATATTATGTCGGTAATTTCATCGTTGCTAATTAATTTAGCGACGGAATTCAGTTGGTAAATTTTTTTTAATTTATGCCACGTGTCCCTTAGCACACTCCGCCACGTGTCGCTCTCATAAATTGTCTCAAATGTGACAGAGTTAAGAATCGAACCCATGACCTCCTGCGCTCGCACTGATGCCTTAACCAGTTGAGCTATGAAGACCTTGTGATAATATTTGCAAACAATTATATTTATAATATTTAAACTCCCACTATTATTATTATATTTGATCTTATATATACTTTATATTATATTTAAATTAATATATTATGAAATATATTTTATTATTAATATATAATTTAGATATTAACAAATATATTATTTGTAAATAAACAATATTTTATATTCATATACATTAGACTATATATAGTTTTCTTTTACCTTATATATTATATTTAATATTTATATTTTATATTTATAATAAATATTTTTTTTGTGAGTTGCTTTTATTATATGAAATTTATTAATTATTATTTTACTATATATATTATTAAAAAAATTTAAAATGAAACTCGCAATAAATAACATATTACTTAATAAAAAATTGAAATTAAATTTATGATAAATATATATGTATATAATTAATTTTTATTACTATTTATAAAATATGTTTATGAAATAATTTATATATAAAATATTTTTAAATAAATTAAAATAAATAATTTATTTTTTAATATTTTTTAACAAGTTGCCTACTGAATTCAGTCGGTAATTTTTTAATAAATATTTTATTTTTTATTATTTTTTAACAAATTACCGACGGAATTCAATCGTTAATTTGTAAAAAAATATTAAAGAAATTACCGACGGAATTCCATCGGTAATTCGTAAAAAAATATTGAAGAAATTACCGACAGAATTCCTTCCGTAATTTGTTAAAAAATAAAAAAAATTACCGGTGGAATTCCATCGGTAATTTTTTAATAAATATTTTATTTTTTATTATTTTTTAACAAATTGCCGACGGAATTCCATCGGTAATTTCCGACGGAATTTTATTTTGTCGATAAATTTTACCTACGGAATTTTCATCAGTAATTTCATGTTTTTTTGTAGTGTATATTAGTGAGACTAATGAGCCTAAAGTCTTTAAAGCTTTGCTGATGATCAGACTTAGGAATTAAAATGATATCAGCCTTATTTAGGGAGTGCAGAATATGTTCAGAAGCCCAAAATGAACAAACCATATCATAGACATCTTGGTGGACAAGTTCCCAGTTCCTTTGGTAAAAGTTTGCATGGAAGCCACTGGGTCCAGGGGCACTATTTTTTGGCAAGCTGAAAACTGCTTCTTTTGCTTCATTCAAAGAAATGGGAGCCATCAAAGTTACAGTTTCATCATGGATGAGAGTAGGCAAATTTAGTTGCTGCATTTGTTGTCGTAAGACTGATTGACTTACCGAATTTGAGCCTTTGAAAATGTTAGTGAAATAATCAAAAGCTAGCCTTCTAATCTCATCAACGTTGGAGGTCCATTCTCCCACATTATTCTTCAGCTTGGTGATTAAGTTCCTGGTTCTTCTGTGATTTATAAAGGGATGAAAAAAATTGGTGTTCCTTTTCCCTTGAGCATGCCAATTTAGTTTAGCCCTTTGTGCCCAATAACTCATTTCATAGTCATAGAGGAATTCAAGCTCATGTCCATCTTGTAAAAATTCTGATTCTATTTTCAGGAATTAAAGAGTGATGCTTCATTTTATCCTCTAGGATCTGAATTCGTTTTGGTAAATTCCCAATTAGAGATTTGGACCAATTACTGAGAGTAGTCATAGTAACTTGTAACAATTGCATTGAAGTTAGCTTGCACCTTTGAATTGTCTTGGTCTTCTTAAATCTACGGCAGTTCCAACTAATAAAGAGCTTCAAGTCTCAGAGGGAAGCTTTGGAGATGCCGCTTCCTTAGCCTCGACAGAAGTGAAGGAGCTTGGGTCATGGATATCTGAGCTAGTTTTCTTAGCTGGAGGCACCATAAGTATAAAAGAGTCAGGAGAGCGCTTCCTAGGACTAAGAGAGGAATCTGAGGATAGGCTTTTCAGCACCATGATGGCCACTGCCAGAAAAGGTTCATCTATAGCAGTAGGGAAAATAACCTTAGTGGAAAAGATGATAACACCTTTGTGCTCAGGTTCAGTAGAGTCCGCAGAAAAAGCTAGTGGGCCTTTAATGCATACAAAATAGAAGAAAGGAGGGTGATTCATCACCATGGGTATAAAGTTGTCATGTGAGTCAGGAGTGAGAGTCCAAGTCACTTTGCCATCATCCAAAATGGAACAAATGCAAAAGCTTCAGATTCAGCTTGTAGATTTTCCTAACATTTGGTCCACCAAGATAAAAACTTGAAGGGTGAGCAGGATTGGCTTTCATGACAAACCATAGATTAGCATGGGAGTGGGACACGTCAAGATTAAGATGTTCCTAAAATCCAAGAAGATTTTCCATTGTTCAGCGCTTCTTCCATGGGGGTTGAAGTCAAGAAGCTGCTATCATCGACTGCCACGTGTACATGTACCCCAAACTTTAAAGCCAAGCGAAATTTCATAGAGCATAAAGCAGCTAGTTGCAATATCAATAAGCGCGTGGAAATTCTAGTAATCCTTCCTCTCTTTATCTCTCTTTATTATAAAAGATAATATGGATAAATTTTTTTGTGGAAAATATAAAAGATGACATGTAAAAATCAAAATCCACCCATTATAAATGTGTATAATAAATAAGGATACAAATAGAAAATACTATTAAATCTACCCATAACAAATGATTCCAACATATTTTATATTTTATTGGTATGTATAAAAATGTTAACTACCTCTTATAATAAGGAGAGGAGGGACAAGAGGAGGAGGGAGTACATAATAATAAAATGATGAAACCTTAGTAAAGATTTGCTAAAAAAGAAACAGAAGAAATGAAACCTTATTAGTACGTAGAAGGTGATTGGTTTGATCTCTTTTAATTTTTTTTTCTTTTTTATTTCAACTAGAGGGAATTACTATGGGTGTGTTTGGATGGACTTTTGGAAAAGTGACTTATATATAAGTCAAACTAAAAATAAGTCAGATTGAAAATAAGTCAGATTGTGTAATGAGATTTATGTTTGGATCAGCTGTTAAAAAAATGACTTATAAGTGACTTATTTTCCATAAGTCAGATTGTGTAATGATATATATGTTTGGATGGACTTTTGGATAAGTGATTTATGTTTGGGTTAGTTGTAATTGGATGTGTAAAATAAGTCAGAATTGTGGGGTCCACCTCTGTAAGTGACTTATAAGTCATAAGTCATAAGTTGAAAAAAATGACTTATACTTATTTGGACTTATAAGTCATAAATCCTTATTTTCTAAAAGCCTAACTTAACATAAGCATTTAGACTTTTTTTTTACAATAAATCATTTTCATTAAAAAAAATGACTTATTTGATGGGTAAAAACCCAACCAAATATACTGTACATCAATCAGGTTTGTGATCGATGTGGTAACTCATTAAATTATGTCGGTTGAAGACATGACCAATGTAGATACTCATTCGGTGAACTAGTTTGATTACAAAAATAGCTCACTTTTTTCTTCAACTAAAATAGAAGAACAACACGGATACATTTTTTTCAGGAATACATTTTTTTTAATAAAAAGGAATAATTTTTTTTATATAAGGAAAAAGTTTGGGTGATTTCAGTTTTTGGGGCTTACCACTCATGATTTCATTTAACCAAACAGCTGGATCGAACTGGGGACTTAGAGGTTAAGAGTCGAACACCATAACCAACTAGTCCCAATGCGATCCGGGGCTTACCCACTCAGCAGTGCTCATGCATCACTAATCACCATTCACCAATATATCTTTAAAACAACAATGAGATTTAAACTTACAACATCATATATGAGTCAATTTACCATCTATTAAACCAACATTAGCCGGCTAAATCCATTTTTTAATCAATGCCCTAAATAATAATAACTACTACTCCTTTTCATCTTAAATGTAAGACCTCACATAGGTTCTATTAATAAATGTGGGGATCAATCTTTTGTCACCATCATCATGATGTCCCTGTAATTGTCGTTACCTTCTCCCCATGCCCCTCCACCTTTTCCTGCTTTATTATATATATATATATATAGACACACACAGATTGATAGATATATATATATAGATATATATTCCGTCATTAGGTACCCAAGGCCTCGTGCCTTGCATGGAATTTAATTAATCAAAGCCGGGTATAATAAGATCTTCAATTATATGTATACAGCATGTTAATTTCTTATCTATATATATATCATCCTTGAAAAATATGAAAAGATCATAAGAGTCAAGTGTTTTAATTTCATACCTATGTCCCTGCCTTTGTCTGGCAATTATTACTTTATTAGTCAGCTCTATTGCTTTATAAATACCTCCATCTAAAAGTTTACTAACTTGTAAATATTGGGGAAAAAATTAATTAAATCAGTTATTTATAATAAATAAGTTTTAGTTTGTTGAAATACCCATTCAATAATCAATACCATTCTGTTCCTTATTATAAGTCCAACTAGCACAAATTTTTTGTTCCAATATATAAGTCCACTTTGGGATCAATTAATGCTACTGTGACTATTTTACCCCTATGTTGGAAATAGGAAAGATGAGAAAGAAGACTTATAATGTATAAAATATTATTTTAATACCTATTCTTAAATAAGGGTATAGTTTGAAAGTTTTTTAAAAATATGTCATATTTAATGCTATAACTTCCACTCCTTGGTATGTGAGAAATGGTTAGGGTGGATTTATAATAAGAAACAGAGCGGTACTCTATGAGCAAGCGGAGTATGTTGTAAATTCAAGAAGTCCCGTGATCAAATCAAAAGACATGGTCACAATTATGACGTAGTTGCTGCATTCGTGTAGTCGTGGAAAGTTTTTATCACTAAAAGGCAAGCTATTGCTTGTGTGTTACATCACTGATATAAGTTCAGTTTGCAGTGGGTGGTTGAATCCCCCCGTGCTTGCTTGAAGGTCTTGATGCAGAATTTCATCACAGTAGCTCGGTGGATTCCTCAAGATGGACAGCTCCCTGTTGCTTCCATGTGCCTTTCTCGCCAATGTATCAGCGCAACTTAATACTTCTCTATAGCTATGGATGATTTCTACTTCCCACTTCAACGAAATTAGACTCCTGGTTTCCTGTATTGTCTCCTTAAGAGGGTGTGATTCTCCTCCACCAGTCAGGATGAGATGTATGGCTTCCCATGAATTTGAATGAAGCTTGATCTTTCGGGGTAAAGGTGTTGATTTAGTACTCAACTATTATAAAAATTGTCGTCAGCATAAAAAACAATTTCAGGTAGCAGATGCAGTACTCATCAATAAAAATCGTAGCTTGATTAGTAACACCGTTAAAACGTCCGTTAGAAATTGCTGACGTGGCATTTTTTTGTTGGACTTATGATGTGGCATGGACATGTGGCATTTATTATTATTTTTTATTATTTTTATTATTTTTTTTACAACAGGCAGATAGGGGCTTTAGCCCCCAAACCTATACTTCCCTCGGTATCCTGTGCCATTTTCTGCGTCCCTGACCTTCTCAACTCGACCACGTAACCCGGGTTTCTGTTTTTTTTTTGTTTTTTTTTTTGGACCAGGTAACTGGGGCAACCGACTAATCTAGAGCGGTGTTATATACGCTATCTAAACCAGTTGAGAAGGCCAGGGACTCTGAAAAAGGCACCGGATATCGGGGGGAATCTGGGTTTTGGGGCCAAATTAAAGGCACTATTTGCCTATTGTTATAAAAAAAACCGGGTTACGTGGTCCAGTTGAGAAGGTCAGGGACTCAGAAAAAGGTACTGGATACCGGAAGGAATCCAGTTTTGGGGGCTAAAAGCCCTATATGCTTGTTGCTAAAAAAATAAATAAATAAATAAAATAAAAATAAAAATGCCACATATCCATGCCACATCACAAGTTCAAAAAAAAATGCCATGTCAACAATTTATAACGGACGTTTGGCAAAATTAACGGTGTTACTAATCAAACTACGATTTTTATTGATGTGTACCGCATCTGCTATTCGAAATTGTTTTTTATATTTACTGTAATTTTCATAATAGTTGAGTATTAAATCAACACATTTACCCTTTATATATTGATATTGCTGGTGGAAAAGTCTCTTGTTGATCAAGTTATAGCTAACTACATATAGCTAACTACACAGACATAGAATTACTACATCCATCATATGTGTGATCGATGTAGTAACTCACTTATTATGTTGGTTGAAGTCTTGAAGACATGAACAATGTAGATTCTAATTCGGTAAAATAAATTGATTACGAAAATATCAGCTCACTTTTTCTTTTCATCTGGCATAGAACGACAACATATATGATACTCCCTCCGGTCCTAATTATAAGACCACTTTGACTTTTTTTACTTTTTTTTTTCAGTCCAACAATAAAGTAGTTTCAGTCCCAAAAATAATCTTTTTTTCTCAAAACTAATTTATTCTACTTATAAACTAACCTATAGTCTAATTTCATTAATTTACTTCCTTAACTTTCACAAAAAAAAGTCAAAGTGGTCTTATATTTAGGACCGGAAAGAGTACATTTTTTATATAAGTAAAAAGTTTGGATGATTCAGTTTTGGGGCTTACTAGCATCATAATATGTATTTACAGGGGTATTCATGCATGGCTAATCAACAATTTCATCACATAAAGAACAACCAAATTTGAACTAACAATATCTTGGGATATATAAGTGAATTGTTTGTTTACTAGACCAATATTTGATGGCTAAATACAATATTTAATCAATGCCCTGAAATACCAATAAATTACTACTATTATATCTGATCTTAAATGTAAGACCTTGTTTGGGTGTGAATCTCAATCCGAAATATTATTTTTTTCTAAATTAATTTGTATGACTTTTAAAAATAATATATAATATAATGTTAGACATAATTATCTTAGAGTCATCATGTATTTAACTTCCCCAATCTTCTAAATTCAAAAATTTGAAGTGAATAAATAAAAAATGAAGAGAAAGCTATATATCAATAATCGTGGGGATGAAGCTTTTGTCACCACCAGGATGTCCCTGTAATTGACGTTACTTTCTTCTCCCATGTCCCTCCACTATTTCCTGCTTTATTATGTGTGTGTATACAGTCTGCATGTTAATATATTTCAATTATCTATATATATATATATATATATATATATCATCCTTGAAAAAAAATGACACGATCATAGGAGTCGTGTTTCACTTTCATACCTACGTACTTGCCTTTGTTTGGCCATTATTGGTCAGCTCTATTGCTTTATAATACCTTCATCTAAAAGTTATACGAGTATAACTAACTTGTAAAAATTAAAAAATTAGTTAAATTAGCTAACTGTAGTAAATAAGTGTTAGCTTATTTAAAATATCCATTTAACAATCAAGTTAATCGGAAGTGCAAACCCTTGACAATATATTATTCCTTAATATGTGCAATATCAAAATGAAACTTTGGGATAAAAATTATTAGTTTGAGAGATCGAGTCGAGAAAAATAACTTCTTTTCTAACTCATACTACTCCAGGGGAGCAAGAAGTATGATGTAAATCCAAGAAGTCCTGTCACCAAAACAAAAAACATGGAAATAATTATGACGTATGCGTTCGTGTCGTTGTGGAAACTTTGAACTCACATGGTTGAAGATGAGTCAACTAAAACTCTAATATAAATAAATATTAAAATACCCCCTCGATCTCTATATATTTATCAGTACTACTATATTTGTGCTCTCTCTTCTCAACACACTACACTCTAGAGGCTATACAAACACAACCACAAGGGTTTGTATATTCCGCAAGAATCACAAAGCTGCAGCATTCTGTTCGAAAAAATTCAAGATGGTAATGATCTCACTTACACACATAGACACCTACATTGTTTGAATAAATCATAATTATACTACCTACGGTCCTAATTATAAGAGTCAGTTGACTTTTTTTGGGAAGATTAAGGAAGCAAATTAGACCCATAAATCTTAAGATATGTGACATATAATTAGATTATATGATAGTTTATAAGTAAAATAACTTAATTTTAAGGGGAAAAAGACATATTTAAACAATTTAAAGTAGTGTATTTTATATACTTAATTTTTCCAAAAAAAATTAACTGACTCTTACCATTAGGACCGGAGGGAGTATATAACAACACGATTTTATATTATACATATTTATATATTGATATTGCTGGTGGGAAAGTCTCTTGTTGATCAAGTTATAGCCAAGCTAGGCTCTTCCTGACTCTATCAATGGCGCAGATAATAATAGCAATAAAAGTGGAAGACAAAAGGAGACGCAAGGCCCTCCAACTTGCCGCTGCAGCACAAAGTTATCAAAATATTCTCTCCTAAATATAGGACCTATTTGAGAAGCTGACATAATAAATATACCATACATTTCTAATTTTCCCCAATCTAAATATAGGGAGTATATCAATAATTTTGCCTGTATGTAAATTAATTATTTTGACAGTTATATTGCACATATAGTGATGCTTGTTTGGAAAGTTTTTACTTAGAATTTTCCGAAGAAATAAGCTTTTCTGGCATTAGAAAAAAGGGTTAAGAGTCAATTTTATCCTGAAAGTTTTTACTCAGAAGCAATTTTACCACAACATTTTTTGTTCAATTTTGCACTGAAAGTATCAAATGGAGCAATTTTACCCATTATCGTTAAAATATTAATAATTATCGTCAACTTTTTAAGTAAACTTGAGAGTTTTTTAACTGGAATAAGGCAATACTATTATGTTTTGAATTTCAAAACAAAATTGAACCAAAAAAACTTTCGAAATTGCTTCTAAGTAGAAATTTTCATGATAAAATTGGGCATTAACCCTAAAAAAAATTGACAAAAATGACTACTGTGAAGCCTCTAAAGCTGAAAACCTGCGATCACTTGTAGCTTGCTATTCATTGGAAATTATGTTGATTACTGTTTCATGTACAAAAGAGAAAATCAATGTCAATTAGGTCTTCAATAATTTTCTTTTTTAAAAAATGTGAGTTGCGAATATCAACCCAAACAATTACAAATTCAACAGTCTTAACTTTAAGTAATGCATCTAAGTTTTAAAATAATTTCAAATCAATAGTTCAAAATTTTTGTTTTTTTTTAAATTCTCCTTAGCAACCGATTAAGTTGGTTAGTGAAAATGTACACTCACTGCTAAGGAACCTCGCTATCTTCTAATAATTATGAAGAATGCATACCCAATGTTTAAACATGATATCACTAATTTAATTGGAACGATCACAACCAATCGACTCAAACCTCAGTGGTAAAATATATACTTACATTACAACTGTCTATTTGAATAGTTCTTATTATTGATTTTTGTTAAATTCTTAGAACTTAGTGTTATTAATATTTTTGGCAAAAAGAACTCTTATTAATAGTTCTGGTGTGATGGCTTTGGAATATACCTTTTGACTTAAATGTCATAATCATAAAATTAAAGCAAGGGTTTATCCAAAACCTTAATCAAGTTAAGGTTAGATCCCTATTTGACTATGAAGCGCGTTAAAACTCCTGACTAGTTGTCTCACTCATCGATATACTCATAATCAGCGATCCAAATTAGTTTGGGGCTGTTAATATGCCTGAAACATGGCATGCTTTAAGATACGGAGGAAAAAAAGCAGCAAGCTTCTAATGTGGGGAGTTGGCTTCTCTCATCTTCCTTTCCCATCCTCTCCCCTCCTCTACCCAAAATTATATAGTGTTGGGGTCAAATTTTTTTTTGTTTGATTTCATCATTAGGTTCTACATAAAATTAGTGATATTTTGATATCTTATGGACAAAAAATGGCTTAGTTTTCAATTTTATATGATTTTTCAAAGATTTTATGTTTAAAATTCTGTATTTTTTCAAGTTAAAGCATCAAATCTTTGAAAAATCATATAAAATTGAAACTAAGCCATTTTTTGTCCATAAGATATCAAAATGTCACTAATTTTATGTAGAATCTAATGATAAAATCAAACAAAAAAAATTTGACCCCAACACTATATAATTTTGGGGTAAAGGAGGGAAGAGGATGGGAATGGGAAGAGGAGGGAAGCCACTCCCCTAATGTGGGTACCCATTTTTCCGTCAGAAAATTTGTTTCCGTCACTAATCTATGGGAAATCTGACGAAAAATTAAATTACCCATCATGTTTTTTTTTGTAGTGAGGGAAGATGAGAGAGAAGGTTTATAATGTATAAAATATTATTTTAACACATATTCTTAAATAAAGGCAAAAGTTGGAGATTTTTTTAAAATATGACATATTGAATGCTATAACTTCTACTTTTTGGTATGTGAGAAGTAGTAAGGGTGGACTTATAACTTTTGACTATGCTATAACTTTCTTAGCCCAAATTAATTCATGGGGTTGCTATATCCATCCTTTTATTCAACAATAAATATAGTTTAGTATACCTTTTTTTCATCTTTCACACAACATAAAAAACTCTCACATATCACACTTGTGGAAGATCGAACACGCAATATTATACTTAAGTAGTGAGTTAAGTATATGTTAACTTCTAAGTTTCAACTATGTCAAATGGATCAGATTTAGCATGTTCTTGTTTTAGATTTCGTCGTCTAAATCATGGAGTATGTAATATGCAATCAATTTTAGTGCTTGCCGGTAAAATGAGGGGATGCCCCTCCACTCTATCATTACTCAAGACATCCCCTTCTAGAGATCATAAATTTACCACTTTTATAAATGCAATTTGATATATATATATATATATATATATATAACATTTTTGAATTTTTGGTATGATCAAATTTTAAACAAATTATGTTGAAAAAAGTTAAAACAAATTGGTCAAAATTAAACATGCCAAAATAGTTGGATATAGTAAAATTAACCCTGAAATACGGCCATGGATTCAAATCTTATAGGTTAAAAAATAATGTTGGGATGAGAGCTATATTCAAGATGCGACAAAACTGGTAATAATATACTTCCTCCAATTCTAAATGTAGTACATGTTTATCTTATAATTAGATTAGATTAAACAAACTAGTTAAGTTAGTTATAATGTGACCTTTTACATGTTTTTTTATATAAAACACAATAATCATATTCCATAATTCCTTTAATTTCTTTCTAATAAATTATTGTTGGGAGAGTGTAAATAAGAATCATGTGAAAAAAATAGGCAAAAATTTGAAAATATTTTAGATTTAGAATCAAGATCAACTTCTCAGATCAGTTTTATATTAAAGATTGAAAGGAGAATATTTGCAGACACACAGGGATATGTAGTTATACATGTCTTTTTCTTTTGCCAACAAATATATAGTTCTTCTACAGTTTATGTTTACCTCAATTTTGAACAATGTCTCTATAATTTATTTTGTTTAAATTATATAATTCGATTCGTTAGAGTAACTTGTCCTTTACTAGACAAATCACTGATTTTAATATATATATATATATATATATATAATTTCATAATTTTTTTATGAAACCTTATTCATTTCATTTCACACTTAACACCTACACATTTATAAATGAAATTTCATTGAGTTTATAGATTAAAATTATCATATTAAAGAATAAAGACTCGATTCAAACAAAATAAATATATGAGGAACCTAATTAAAAATTAACGTAGCTTTAGGTTTTCCCCTAAATTTTATATTGATGTAAAAGGGAGAAAGAGACGTACGAGAGAGTAGAGCTGGAGAATAAATCAGAAAAGTGGGAAGAGATAGGCTTAGGATGAAAGAAATTGGGAAAATTTCATTTTACCCCCATAATAAGGAATTAATCTCAGATTCCCCCCAAAACATTCTGAAATTTCACTGCACCCCCAAGGGACTAAAGTGAAATTAAATGTTTCAGCTAAAAGACCAAAATGTCCTTATTGAAAGAAGTACAAATGTTTTGGAAATTTCTCATATGTGTCTTGAAAATTCTCCATATGTGTCTTGGAAATTTTTCATATGTGTCTTGGAAATATAGTTGTGAAATTTTGGATGTTTTAGTTTTGGATTCCATGATTTTTGAGACTTAAAAATACTCACATTGATGTTGAAAATAAGCACAAATGTTTTGAAAAGTTCCCTCATATACGTCTTGAAAATTTCCCATAAATGTCTTGGAAATTCTTCATATATGTCTTAGAAATTCTTCATATGTGTCTTGGAAATCCAGTACAAAATTCAATAAGGACATTTTGGTCTTTTAGCTAAAACATTTAATTTCACTTTAGTCCATTGGGGGTGCAGTGAAATTTCAGAATGTTTAGGGGGGAATCTGAGATTAATTCCTTATTAAGGGGGTAAACTGAAATTTTCCCAAAGAAATTCCCATTCACAATAGGATAGTAGTATATGCTAAAGGGATTCGAATATTTTTATTTCTCTATAAATGTGACAATATTTTTAGAAAACTTAAAATTAAATGTAAATATTCTTAAAATAATAATATGAAAAAGACAAGGACAATAAATTCAAGATTACAATGATTAAGATGTTCCTAAAATCCAAGAAGATTTTCCATTGTTCAGCTCTTCTTCCACAGGGGTTGAACTATTGAAGTCAAGAAGCTGCTATGATCGACTGCCACATTTACATACATACATATATACATACACACACACACATATATATATTTGTATAATGCCACATTTACATATACTCCAAACTTTAAAGCCAAGCGAAATTTCATGGAAATGAGCATAAAGCAGCTAGTTGCAAGATATAAGCGCGTGGAAATTCTAGTACACCCTCCTGTCTTTATTATAAAAGATTATTGAACAAATTTTTACTCCAAAATATAAAAGGTAACAAGTAAAAGTTAAAGTTATGGATGCATGTTTTTTATTTATTCCCTTGTATATTGGTAAATGCAAGGAGGGGAGAGAAAATGTGTATAATAAATAAATAAGGGTAAAAATGGAAAATTCTATTAAATCTACCAATAATAAATGATTCCAACATGTTTTATTGATATTTATAAAAATGTTGATTACCTCTTATAATAAGGACAGGAGAGAGTACATAATAATAAAATGATGAAACCTTAGGAGAAGTTTGGTCAAAAAAGAAGAAATGAAACCTTAGTAGAAGGTGATTGGTTGGATCTCTTTTAAATTATTACTCCCTCCGTTCCTAAATATAAGACCATTTTGACTTTTTTTGTGGAAGTTAAGGAAACAAATTAGACCACTAAATTATAACATATGTCACATAAAATTAGATTATAGGTTAGTTTATAAGTAGAATAAATTAGTTTTGAGGAAAAAAGATTTCTTTTGGGACTGAAACTACTTGTTTTTTGGGGTGGAAAAAAGTCAAAAAAGTCAAAGTGATCTTATAATTAGGATAAGAGGGAGTATTATTTTTTATTTTTTTGTTTTAATTTCAACTGCAAAGAATTACTACATCAATCAGATTTGTACTGGATGTAGTAACTCATTTGTTTGATCTGTTTGGATTCACTTCTGGAAAAGTGACTTATATATAAGTTAAATTGAAAATAAGTCATATTGTGTAATGAGATTTATGTTTGGATTAACTGTGAAAAAATGACTTATAAATGACTTTTTTTTCCATAAGTCAGTTTGTGTAATGAGATGTATGTTTGGGTTAGTTGTGATTGGCTGTGAAAAATAAGTCAGAATTTGTGAGTCCACCTCCATAAGTTCTTATTTTTAAAAAATAAGTCACGTTAAACAACTTGTGCTTATTTCTACTTATAAACCATAAAAACTTATTTTCACAAGCCTAACCAAATACATCAAAAATACCTTTTCCCATCTTAAGTTATTTTGGGCCAAAATAATAACTTATTTCCTACCAAAAAGTCCAACCAATCACACAGTTGTCGCTTGAATCCATGACCAATGTGGACACTCAGTGCATGTTTGGTTTATCTTTTTTGGGCCCAGAAGTCCTTCTAACCCGAAAAGCTAACTGAAAAGAAAAAAATCATGTTTGGTTCATAAGCAGATGAAAAGATCTTTTCCTCCAGAAGTCTGGTGGGGAAGCAAAAAGTCAGAAGTTAAAAATTTTGGGTGTGTTTGGATCCTAGTTTTGGATCCTAGAAGCACATCCCCAACAAGAAAAGTTATTTTGAAAAAAAAAATATGTTTGGTTGCACTTATTTTCTGAATGACTTTTGGTCCAAAATGACTTCTGTAACGGCAAAAGTCAGAAGCAAAAAAATGTTACTTTTGGCTTCTGACTTCTGACTTCTAGTGGGTCCCACACCTTTTATTATGTATTATTTAATAAAGTGGGTAGGAAAATTGGATTGTTAGACCCCTAAAATTCACAAATAAGATAATTTCTTTTAATCTAAAATTTTCTTTTTATCTCCAAAAATTTACCATAACAATTTCTAACTACTTTCTCCCACAATATACTCCTTTGAGTGAAAAATATTATTTTTTAAAATTATTTTCCTGAAAATAAGGGAGAAACTAAGCCTTTAATAAGAATATATGCATATTATATATGTATTATTTAATGAAAATAATGCCCTTTTTAGTAATTTTTCATCTAAACGTGCTTTTCAATATAATCATCCAAACATGTTTCTAAAAGTCAGATTGAAAAAAAGTCACTTCTATCATCACAAATCCAAACATAAATCACTTCACACAAATGACTTTTATCCAAAAGTCACTTCTAAAAAAAGTCATTCTAAAAAACGTCACTTCTTCAACGGCAATCCAAACACACCCTTTGACTTCTGGCTTCTTGCTTTTGTCTTCTGATGGGTCCCACACCTTTTATTGTTTGTTATTTAATAAAGTGGGTAGGAAAATTAGACTATTAGACCCCTAAAATTTTTAAATAAGATATTTTCTTGTAATATAAAATTTTCTTTTTATCTCCAAAAATTTACCATAATAATCTCTAATTATTTTTTCCCACAATATCCTCCTTTGAGCTAAAAATATAATTTTTTTAAAATTATTTTCCTTAAAATAAGGGAGAAACTAAGCCTTTAAAATCCTTCAAAAACCCAAATTTCACTTTTTCTTTTTAAACTATAAGAATATATGCATATTATATATGTATTATTTAATAACAATAATGCCCTTTTTAGTAATTTTTCATCTAAACTTACTTTTCAAAATAATCATCTAAACATGTTCTAAAAGTCAGATTGAAAAAAAGTCACTTCTAACATTACTAATCCAAACATAAATCACTTCTACAATCTAACTTTTTTCCAAAAGACCTTCTAAAAAAGACCTTCTGAAAAAGTTCTTCTGAAAAAAAGCCAACTCAGATTCGCTGAACTATTTTTGTTCTTTTGTGGTCCAGATTCGGTGAACTAGTTTGTTTACAAAAAATAAAAAATAGCTCACGTCTTTCTCCACGGTTGAAGATAGGGAAAATTCCAAATAAATACCCCTCGAATATCAAAAGGACAAAAAGGTACCTCCAATATGCAAAAGGACATAAAAGGGATCGTTCCCAATTTGGGATAAATAATTTTAAGGTAAAAAGACCAAAATGCCCCTGTCTCCATTCACTTTCAAAGTGAAGTGGTTAATGACTATACTAGAGTAGTTAATCGCTATACTGAAATGGTTAATTGTTATACTAGAGTAGTTAACGACTTTCATAAATATAAGAGTATTTGAGCCTAACTAATAAATCAGTGAAGTAGTTAATAGATATATTGGAGTGGTTAATTGCTATACTGAAGTGGTTAATTACTATACTAGAGTAGTTAACAACTTTCACAAAAACAAGCCTAACTAATGAATCAGCGAAGTAGTTAATGGCTATACTAGAGTAGTTAATCGCTATACGGGAGTGGTTAATGGCCATACCTGAGTAGTTAATAGAGACAGGGGCATTTTGGTCTTTTTACCTTAAAATTGTTTATCCCAAATTGGGAACGATCCCTTTTATGTCATTTTGCATATTGGAGGTACCTTTTTGTTCTTTTGATATTCGAGGGGTATTTATTTGGAATTTTCCCTTGAAGATATGACCAATGTATGAACTAGTTCTTTTATTTTTATTTTTGACCAGATTCGGTGAACTAGTTTGGTTACAAAAATAGCTCACTTTTTTCTTCAATAGAAGAACAACACGGATACATTTTTTTTATCATGGCAGAAAAAAAGGAATAATTTTTTTTATATAAGGAAAAAGTTTTGGGGGCTTACCCACACAGCGGTATTCATGCTGCATGCATCACTAATCACCAATATCTTTAAAACAACAAGGAGATTTAAACTTACAACATCATATATGAGTCAATTTACCGTCTACTAGACCAACATTCTAAATACATTTTTTAATCAATGCCCTAAATAATACTCCCTCCGATCCTAAATATAATACTACTTTGACTTTTTTTGTGAAAGTTAAAGAAGCAAATTAGACCACCAAATTATAACATATGTCACATGAAATTAGATTATAAGTTAGTTTATAAGTAGAATAAATTAGTTTTGAGGAAAAAATATTTTTTTAGGACTGAAATTACTTTTTTTGGATTAAAAAAATAAAAAAAGTCAAAATAATCTTATAATTAGGACCGAAAGGAGTAATAACTACTACTCCCTACTCCCTTTGATGTTAAATGTAAGAGGTCATACAGGTGCTATTAATAAATGTGGGGATCAAGCTTTTGTCATTATCATTAGGATGTCCCTGTAATTGTCTTATCCTCTCCCCCATGCCCCTCCACCATTTCCAGCTTTATTTTATACATACATATATATATATATATGTATGTATATGTATATATATTCCATTATTAAGTACCCAAGGCCTCATGCCTTGCATGGAATTTAATTAATCAAAGCCGGGTATAATAAGATCTTCAATTATATGTATATGCATGTTAATTTCTTATCTATATATATCATCCTTGAAAAAAAATTGAAACGATGATAAGAGTCTAGTGTTTTAATTTCATACCTACGTCCTTGCCTTTGTCTGGCCATTATTACTTTATTAGTCAGCTCTATTGCTTTATAATGCCTCCATCTAAAAGTTTACTAACTTGTAAATATCGGGAAAAAATTAATTAAATTAGTTCTTTATAATAAATAAGTTTTAGTTTGTTGAAATTCCCATTCAATAATCAATACTTTATGAGCAAGAGGGAGTATGATGTAAATTCAAGAAGTCCCATGATCAAATCAAGAGACATGGAAATAATTATGACGTATTGCGTTCGTGTCGTTGTGGAAAGTTTGAACTCAGAAGGTTGACGATGAGTCAACTTAAAATAAAATATAAATAAATAATAAAATACCCCCTCTATCTCTATATTTATCAGTACTATATATTTGTGCTCTCTCTTCTCAACACACTACACTCTAGAGGCTATACAAACACAGCCACAAGGGTTTGTATATTCCGCAAGAATCACAAAGCTGCAGCATTCTGCTCAAAAAATTTCAAAATGGTGGTGAGCTCACACACACACAGAGTCACCTACATGTTTGAGTGAATCATAATTATATATAACAACTACGATTTTATATTATACACAATTATATATTGATATTGCTGGTGGAAAAGTCTCTTGTTGATCAAGTTATAGCTAAGCTAGCCTCTTCCTGACTCTATCAATGGCGCAGATAATAATAGCAATAAAAGTGGAAGACAAAAGGAGACGCAAGGCCCTTCAACTTGCCGCTGTAGCACAAGGTGATCAAAATATTCCCTCCGTTTATAAGTATAGGACCTATTTGAGAAGTTGACATAATAATTATGCCATACATTTCTAATTTTCTCCAATCTAAATATAGGGAGTATATCAATAATTTTGCCCGTATGTAAATTATTTTGACAGTTATATTGCACATATAGTGATGCTTATTTATGCGATTGATGATGATGATGAAAGTGTATAAATACAGGAGTGGTATCAGTGGTATTGAACGGGGATGGAGTGATAGTGACAGGAGATGAAGTGGATGCGGTTTGCTTGACCAACTCTATGAGGAAGAAGTTTGGTTATGCCAAACTCTTGAGCTTGCAAGACGTTAACCCTTCTGGTGACGACCACGACGATGCCGGAGAAGAACCCGGCGGTGACGGCGGTGGCAACGATGAAGAAGAGTCACCAACACCACCTGCTGCAGTTTGTCCATGTAGCTGGAATTGGAGTCAGCACTTTCCTCCTCCACCATGCCCTTTTACCTACGCCTTTTATGATCCTTACCCTACTATGTGTTCAGTCATGTAATAACTAACGTCTATAAGCATATATATGCATGGTCCTGTACTTCATTTTAATTACCAGATTTAAATAATTATGAATTTGGGTGTTATATGATGTACCAGATTTAATTGGAGGTACCATTTGTTCATATATAGCTCACTTCTTTTTGCAGCTTCGTTTTCATATTCATTGTTTGGGAAAAATCACAATTAGAGACGATGATTTTTTTGAATATTATATATATGTATGTACATATATTTATGTATTTATGTATTTTTCTCAGAAAAAAAATCTAAGCTCTTTAATTAAAATATCGCACCTAAGTTTTAAAGTAATTCCAAATCTGTAACTCAAAATTTTTGTTCTTTTTATTTCTCCACACGTTAGTAACTGATGGAGCTGTTAGTGAGAATGCACGTTTTATAGACAAACCTCACTATCTTATAATAATTATCACAATCGATACCAAATGGTTGAGCATGATAAAACTCATTTAGCATGCCAGCGGTGGTGGGTCCCCTGCAGGCTGGCGGTCGGAGCTCCGGCTGCCAACAATGGTGGGGCCTTTTTAAAAAATAAATAAATTTTGTTTAGGGGTATTTTTGTCATTTCATCAAAATTGCAAAGGACAGCTATAGGTCAATTGCATGTTGTGGTCCTTTTTAAAATTTGCTGTATCTAACTGTCCTTTACTTATTTGAAAATTTTTTATTTAGAATTTTTCTAAGAAATAAGCTTTTCTTACATTAAAAAAAAGGGTTAAGGGTCAATTTTATCCCGAAAGTTTTTGTTAAAGAGCAATTTTACCACAGAACTTTTTTTGGTTCAATTTTGCACTTGAAGTATTAAATGGAGCAATTTTACCCATTACCATTAAAATATTAACAGTTATTGTCAACTTTTTAAGTCAACTTGAGTTTTTTAACTGGAATAGGGTAATATTACTATGTTTTGAAACTTTTAGGATAAAATTAAACCAATTTTTTTTTTGAAATTGCTCCTAAATAAAAATTTTCAGGATAAAATTGGGCGTTAACCCTAAAAAAATTGACAAAAATGACTATTGGGAAGCCTCTAAAGCTGAAAACCCGCGAGCACTTGTAGCCTGCTATTAACAATTCACAATTGGAAATTATGTTGATTACTACTTCATGTACAAAAGAGAAAATCAATGGGAATTGGGTCTCCAATAATTTTTTTTTTTTAAAAATGTGAGTTGCGAATATCAACCCAAACAATTGCAAATTCAACAGTCTTAACTGTAAATAATGCATCTAAGTTTTAAAATAATTCCAAATCAATAATTAAAAATTTTTATTTTTTTAAATTCTCCACACACTTTTAGCAACCGATTAAGTTGGTTAGTGAAAATGTACACTCACTACAGAGGAACTTCGCTATCTTCTAATAATTATGAAGACTACATACCCAATGCTTAAACACGACATCACTAATTTAATTGGAACAATCACAACCAATCAATTCAAACCTCAGTGGTAAAATATATACCACTATGTTCCTTATTATAAGTCCAACTACTACAAATTTTTTGTTCCAAAATATAAGTCCAGGTGGGGATCAATTAATGTTATTATGACTAATTTACCCCTATGTTGAAAATAGGGGAGATGAGAGAGAAT
The DNA here is from genome assembly GCA_037074515.1 of Mimosa bimucronata. NCBI lineage: Eukaryota > Viridiplantae > Streptophyta > Magnoliopsida > Fabales > Fabaceae > Mimosa > Mimosa bimucronata. Next base: position 37,597,494 of record CM073445.1, on the reverse strand, counting down.
GGTTATAACGTATAAAATATTATTTTAACATCTATTCTTAAATAAGGGCAAAGTTGGAAAAACATGATATATTTAATGCTATAACTTCCACTCATTGGTATGTGAGAAGTAGTTAGGGTGGACTTATAATAAGGAACATAGTGTGTAACATCCTAAAAATTTAATGAGGGTAATTAGGAATTTATTGATGAGAAACGATGGATTATAAGAATATTTGAAGGATTTTGAGGTATTTTTGAGGATTTTAAAGGCCTAGTTTCTCCCTTATTTTAAGGATAATAATTTTGAGGAACTTATTTTTAGGCTCAAAAGAGGTTATTATGGGAGAAAATAAGTAAAGGATATTATAGGAAAATTTTGAGAGTGAAAGAAAAATTTTTGGTTCAAAAGAAATATCTTATGTGAGGATTTTAGAGCCTAATAGTGTATTTTTTCCTAACCTTTTTCTTTTTCTTTTACTCTCTCTCTCTCTCTTCCCATGCCTATTTCTATACTCTCACATGGCACCACTTTCCCTCACGCCATCTCTCTTTTCTTTCTAATTTCTCTCAACCATCACTGTCATATCTCTTTCTTTCCTTGTCTTACACTTAACATCATCATCATTTTTTTCTTATTAATTATCCTCTCTCTCTCTCTCTCTCTCTCTTTCACTGATGCGTCAAACATTTCCCCCCCACACGTTCTCTCTCTCTCTCTCTCTCTCTCTCTCTCTCTCTCTCTTATTTTATTATTTATTCCCTTACCCTTATTTTAATATTTCTTCCCCTTCCTTTATTTTAAAAACAATTCTTTCCCCTCCCTTTTATCGAGGCATCAGACACACACACACACCCCACCATCACCCCCACACGTGATCTTCTTCCTCTTCCTTCTCTTTTTCTCTTCTTTTCTTCATTTACACACTCCCTCACTATCACTCTTGTTCCTTCGTTTTCTTCTTCAACGTTAGCAGCCACCACCACTGCTAGCTTCCTTTTCTTCCTCCTCCTCCTCCCTTCTCCCTCTCATTTTCTCTCCCTCCTCCCTTTTATCTCGCCGTCGACGGGATTTTCGGGGTGAGAGTTTTCCGGCGAGTTTCGCCGAAAAACCGCAACCTCTCACCTCCATTCACTTCCTCCAACATTGTTCTTCATTCCTCCATCATTTTCATTCTGATTTGTGCTTAGAAAGTAGATATAAAAAGTTTTAGTCGGAGCTTTTAGAGCTCACCGGCGCCGGACCGATGGTTTTTCCGGCAATCTAAGACCATATTCGGACTCCCACGGTGACTTGTCTTGAGTCGAGTAAAGGGGAGCTTGGTTCTACTGCGGTGCTTTGATATTCTGCTTGGAGGTAACCGCTTCTACTTGTTCTATGTGTAGGTGCGTTGTTGGTAAGAGATTTCAAACTCTCTTTCAACTACGGAATTCTGGATTGTTGTGGTATATTTATTGTATTATTTCAATTAGTTATTTTGATATCAAATGTCATGTGGGATTCGTATGGTGAAACTGGCATAATTATCTGTGTATTGCATCACAAATTTGAAAATGGTATATATATGATTTTGAAAATCTTATTGCATGAGTTTTGGGAAAATTGGAAAGGTCGTGTGCCTGATTTTGATGAAATTGATATTGTTGCTTGTGATGCATATGTATGTGATTATGCTGTGGCATCGATGCATTGGTTACTGCTACTATTAGCCACTCAATATAATTTTCTTCCCAGTACAATAACAGAAAATTACATTATCCATGATTAATCTCCACATATCATCCTTAAAATACCGTACCATAATGGGAATTATACAATAAATTCCAAAATTAATAACAAGTTTATGCGGAAGCGTCACATATGCATGATCCTAAATGTGGCAATACCATTCTGTCTGGATAGTCCAGAATTTACTCACTATATCAGTGAGAACGTCCCGGATCCTTCCCTTGACTTTCTACATTGCTCCTAAGACCTGCAAAAAGTGAGATAAACGGGGGGTAGCCCCAAAACGCAACCACTGACTACTCATCTACGTGTGGTGTGTGCTAGCAAGGTGTCCAGTGGAATACATATATGTATATATATCAGTTCAATAAGCATGCTCAGGTATTCACATATAATGCATATATTGGTCCCAAATATCTTTTCACAGTTTATAAGTGCAGAATAATCCATCCCAAATCATCTCCATGAATAATATATATATATATATATCATTGATAATCACAAACAACCCAAACGAATCTTAACAGAAGCGTTGGGAAAACATGTGGGACCAGTCGGGACCTTCCACCCGCCCCTGATCACCACGGTACAATTCACGAGGGACTTTCTACCCTCCCTGAACCGCACCACGGATTAGAAGGATCCCAGTCCTTTCTGAATCCGTGAGGGGCGATCTCCCCTCTTACGTCTTTATCTCCTTTATTTCCCATAATATATCAATTAGTCCCTGTGGCGCAACAGGGTACCTCATCACGTGATGGCACAATTTCCAATTCACCGGTGTCACATACACAAACAATTTCTCACAAACAACACATTGATATGCAACACCAAAATCAGGCACCAGGCCTTCCAGTATTTTCATGATATACATATATTAAATAATTTCCAAAACCACATATATTTCAGTTTCAAATATTTCACATCACAAATTTATGCCATTTCAAAATAATACTCCACAGGACATTTATTATAAAAATATTAATATTCCAAGATCTCATTTTCATATCTCATCAATCATCAATTGATAATCATAACTCAACTGTGATTCAAAATCTCATCTCCATATAACATCATAATTGTCAAATAGTAATATTTCAAATTACTTACTAACACTACACACACACATAAACAAGCAGAAAGCGGTTACCTGATAGCTGGCACCAATCTCACAATAGTGCAGCTCCCCCGTGCTAACTTAGTGCAATTCAAGCACTACACAACCATACATACAACCACAATTAATTATTTATCCAACAATTTTTACATGTTGGAAAATAAATTACTTACTACCCTTTCTTTGCCGTTACTTATTTTAAATTTCTGTTTAACATTTATTCTCCCTTTCTATCTCTAAAATTTATCTCTACTCCATTTATACATATATCCAAAATTATTTATCTTTCCAATAACTATTTATAAAACTTCAAGCCCAAATAAAATTAAACCTTACATCCCTAAATTATTTCTCAGCCTCAGAAATCCATTCTTTAATTCACAATTTATTTTCCAAACCTTAATAAACATCTAAAAATTATTAATTTAACGATAGACACCTCATATCATCAAAAGCCCTATTTTTAATATATCCAAAAATCTAAAAATTCCCAATAATTAAGAAAACCTCCAACAATGAAAAATCTACTCAGAGAAACTCATAATCAAAGTCCAATGTTCAATTTATTAAGCTTAGAACTCCTAGAAATACCAATATAGACAAGGCCTAATTTTTCAAGTATAGCAAAACGAAAAACTAAAGACATAGGGATGTAGAGGAGACTTACGGGATTCCAAAAATGTACTTAGTTGGCCGGAAAAAGCACTATTCCGGCGCCGATGAGCTCTGATAAGTCTGGCCAAGGGCTATTTTTATCTCCTTATTTAGGCACGGATCGGAACAAAAACAAGTGGAGGAAGGAAGTAGGAAGAGAGAGAGGAAGAATGGTGGTGTTGGATGGTGGTTCCGACGACGGTGGTGGTTTGGGCGGTGGAAAGAGAGCGAGAAAGAGAGAGCGAGAACGTGAGAGAGAAAGAGAAGACATTGGGGTTCTGCGCGTCGAACAGGAATGAAGGAAATGATTAAAGGGAAGAGAGAAAAAAAATAATAATTAAAGGAGAAAGGAAAAATTGCACTATTAGGCCCAAAATTTTCAAAATTTATTTTGAGCCACAAAAATTCCATTTATTTCCAAAAATTTACCTACCAAACCTCTTAAGTATCCTCTCCCACAATAACCTCCTTTGAACCTAAGAATAATTTTTCCCAAATTTATTTTCCTTAAAATAAGGGAGAAATAAAGTATTTCAGATCATCAAAATACCTCAAAAATTCCTCAAATATTCTCATAATTCCATAATCTCTTATAAATTAATTCCTACTTAGCCCACTAATCCTCAATTAGATTTTTAGGATGTTACAAATTCTGTGGCTAAAATTACTAGCAGAATTTTAGTCACTAAATTGTGGCTAATTAGTGACGGAATTTTCGTCGATAAATTTCGTTGCTTATTTGGCGACAGAATTCTGTCGAAAATCTGTCGATAATTTCTGATGGAACTAAATTTCCGTCGCTAAATTAATTAGCAACGGTAAAATTAGGCAAGGAATGATTTTTATATGAAATTCTGTCAGAAAATTCGTTTTCGTTGATGGAAAATTAAATTACCGATGGACTTTCTGTCGGAAAATTCTGTGTATTTTTGTGGTGAGGGAAGATGAGAGAGAATGTTTATAATATATAAAATATTATTTTAACACCTATTCTTAAATAATGGCGAAGGTGGAGATTTTTTTTTAAAAATAGGATATATTAAATGCTATAACTTCCACTCTTTGTTATGTGAGAAGCAGTAAGGGTGGACTTATAACTTCCAACTATGCTATAACTTTGTTAGCCCAAATTAATTCATGGGATTGCTATATCCAGCCTTTTATTCAACAATAAATATAGTTTAGTATACCTTTTTTTCATCTTTCACACAACATAAAGAACTCTCACACATATCACACTTGTGGGAGATCGAATACGCAATATTATACTCAAGGTTCAAAAAAGCGGACCGGGCATCAAACCGGGTGAGGCACTAGTTCAAGGGTCAATGGTCGGATCGGGGTCGGACCGGGTCAAACCGGATTATATTAAAATAATAAAATTTTATTGATATTAACATTAATAATCACTAATATCAAAATGTAAATGTAGATAGGTATGCATGATTCATCAAATATGAATATTTTAATGTTTCTATAGAGGGAAAAAGAGAAAATATTAGTTGATTACACATAAAAATAAATATTATTCTACAATTCACAGACTAAAATACAAATATTAAGAGCAACAACAATTAAATATTAAGTATATGCAAGTAAAATAACATTTAAAGTATTATAGTTTCCTAATTTCTAAAATTGAGTTAAGTGAAAATTAGTAATTAGGTGAATTATAATAAAATAAATTTTTTTTTAAAAAAGGGGGGCCAACCCGGGTCAACCACCGGGTTGGCGGTTGAACCCCCAGGGTTAGGCGGTTAGACCGCCGTTCTGACCGGTTTGACCCGGCCCTTGACCGGTTCAACCCCATTCCGGTTTTTCCACATGATTCGGACCGGACCAGTGGCCGGTTCCCGGTTGAACCGGCTGGTCCGGTCCGAGTTTTTCATCCTTGATTATACTTAAGCAGTGAGTCAAGGATATGTTACCTTCTAAGTTTCAACTGAGTCAAATGGATCAGATTTAGCATGTTCTTGTTTTAGATTTCACAGTCTAAATCATGGAGTATGTGATATGGAATCAATTTTCGAGCTTGCCAGTAAAATGAGGAGGGGATGCCCCTCCACTCTATCATTACTCAAGACATCCCCTTCTAGAGATAATAAATTTACCACTTTCATAAATGCAATTTGATAATATACATAATATTTTTGAATTTTTCTATTGATCAAATTTGAAACAAATTAGGTTGAAAAAAGTTAAAACAAATTGGTCAAAATTAAACATGCCAAAATAGTTGGATTTAGTAAAATTAACCCTGAAATACGGCCATGGATTCAAATCTTATAGGTTAAAAAAATAATGTTGGGATGAGAGCTATATTCAAGATGATAATATACTCCCTCCAATTCTAAATGTTGTACATGTTTATCTTATAATTAGATTATATTAAAGAAACAAGTTAAGTTAGTTAATGTGACTTTTTACATGTTTTTTTTTATAAAACACAATAATCATATTCCATAATTCCTTCAATTTTTTACTAAATCATTGTTGGGAAAGTATAATAAGTATAATTGAAAAAAATTGGCAGAAATTTGAAAGAGTTTTATATTTAGAATCAAGATCAATTTTTCATATCGGTTCTATATTAAATATTGAAAGGAGAATATTTGCAGACACACAGGGAGGGATATGAAGTTATACATGTCTTTTTCTTTAGCCAATACATATATAGTTCTTCTACAGTTTATGTTTACCTCAATTTTGAACAATGTCTCTATAATTTATTTTGTTTAAATTATATAATTCGATTTGTTACTAACTTGTCCTTGGGTAGACAAATCACTGAATTTAATATATGTATATATATATATAAGTTCATAATTTTTTTATGAAAGCTTATTCATTTCATTTCACACTTAACGCCTACACATTTATAAATGAAATTTCATTGAGTTTATAAATTAAAATTATCATATTATCATATATTAAAGAATAAAGACTCGATTCAAACAAAATAAATATTTAAAATTAACGTAGATTTGGGTTTTCCCGTAAATTTTATATTGATGTAAAAGGGGGAAAGAGACGTACGAGAGAGTAGAGCTGGAGAATGGATGAGAAAGGTCCTTCTCTTCTAGTGAGCCCTAGCCGAAGAAGGACATAGGTAAGACTCCCTTCTTCTTCTTCAACAATGGGAAGTTGTTAGATGGTGAACGAAGTCACGCTTTTCGTTTGTGATTCTGTTTTGGTTTCAGACTCAGAAAAAGAACACACGCACTCTCTGCTTTCTTCTTCTTCTTCTTGTGCTTCTGATTCTGAAATTGTAGCTTTATTTCGAAGAACCCTAATAGGGAGATTTATGGGAGAAACCGAACAAAGAGGGATAAACTTTGAGAAATTATAGACATTTTAGTTTTATTGTGAGTAGGTTTACAGATTTGTATGTGGGTATTAGTTTGAGTAGGTTTCATGGCTGATTTTTATTCTTATTTGTTTTATGATTTATGAAAGGTTTCCCTGCTCGGAAATTCGGGGAAATTTTTGTTATACTTGAGTTTTTTTATGGTGGAATGACGTTGGGGTTTTTTGGTGGAAAGGTATGGTTGTTGTTATTATTTCCATTCACCACTTCATTCATGCGTGCTTGATAAAAACTGGGTTTATAACGGATGTTTGTAGTTGGAAGCTCTCTTTTGAGTATGTATGCTAAATGCAATAACCTGGAGTATGCGATCCAAGTGTTTGATGAAATGCCAGAAAAGGATGTAGCGTGTTGGAATTCAGTAATTTCTTGCTATTTCCACATCATCATCAAGTTACGCCATCACTTGAGTTTTGAAACAAATAAAAGCCACCTTCATTCTTTTCCTCTTTTTTTTTACTGTTCATGGTGGCTCTGTGAATGAGCGAATACAGCAGAAGTTGAGTAAACTTTGTGAAGGTTGAGGGGGGAGGTCAAGAGTCATCACTTTTATGTTTGGTTCCTGGCATTAAACACTTTTATAATCAAGGCTCCTTTCTTCTGGTGAAATTCTGAATGCACCTAGCGAATGTGACTGAGTTCAACCTTAAAATTACTTAGTCTATTAAGAAGTGGAATGGTTTCATTTGTCCCTCTTATGACCAGAATGTGATTTAAGCACTTTTTTTTTGCCGAAGAGGAGGTAATTGTATTTGTACCACTTATCCATTCCATTTCCTACCAAATCCCCCAATTTGGAGGGACAAAAACATTTGGAATGCAATAAAGTAGAAGGCATGGAATGCACTTTTGGCTTTGAGCGGTGTGAGTGATGTTGTTTGGTTGTTCCCATTTACTAATGGTTGAACCTTCCAGCCTGTGCAAGTGTGGCAGTACATTGAATCTTAATTTAATTTTGTGAACTTGCATATGCTTGTCTTGTGGTGTTCAAAGAAAGAATATCTTAAGCAATACTATCATTCCTTTCTTTGTCTCGCATTTGTGTTGCATGAAAATACAGTTTCACCAGCTTATTTGTTCTTCTAGTTGGACTGCTTTACTGCAAAAGATGTCAAGTTGCCATCTGTATTTCTTTTTCTAACCTCTGAAACATTATTTCATAACATTGGTCCTGTCTTGTTGAATTTGGGGTTTTTTGAAGGTTCAAAAAATCGGACCGGGCATTGAACTGGGTAAGGCACTGGTTCAAGGGTTAAAGGTCGGACCGGGGTCAAACCGGATATATTAAAATAATAAAAATTAATAGTTTATATTCTATTTTATTGGATTTTATATTTTCTAAAAATTGAATAGTTAAGTATTATATGTTTATAATTAAAACTTTCATCACATATTTTTATTGGGTTAAGGTACAAAAATGACCATGTAGTTTGATCCAGGGTACACCCAACACCGCGAAGTTTTTTTTGGAACAAAATTGCCCACGTAGTTACCAAAATGGGGACAAAAGTGCCCATGCCGTTAATTTATACTAGCGTTAAGTTTTTCAAAGTTTGGGAAAATAAAAGGTGCAAAAATACCCACGAAGTTTGGTCTGAAGTGTATCCAACACCGTGAGTTTTTTTTTTTGGCCTAAAAAAGTACCGACGTAGTTACCAAAATGGTTCCCTCAGTACATTTACCGTTAAAAAACTTTACCTTTAAAGGAAAATTGGATCATATTCGCCCTTTATCGTTAAAAAAAGGATAACGGTAAAGGTCCTGAGGGAACCATTTTGGTAACTACGTCGGCACTTTTAGGCCAAAAAAAAATTTATGGTGTTGGGTGCACTTCGGACCAAACTTCATGGGTATTTTCGCACCTTTTATTTTTCCTAACTTTGAAAAACTTAACGCCGTTCGTATAAATTAACGGCATAGGCACTTTTGTCCCATTTTGATCACTACATGGGCACTTTTGTTACAAAAAAAACTTTACAGTGTTGGGTGTACCCTAGACCAAACTATATGGTCATTTTTGTACCTTTACCCTATTTTTATTCATATGACTAATTAATATTATTTTACTGTAAGCATAATATTAGAGTATTATCAAATATGAATGATGAAAACAACTGCACTTAAATTCAGTTCAAAAAAAAAAAAACAACTGGACTTAAATGAGTTTATTTTATTTCCTCTTTTGTAGATTTAATGTGTATAGCAATTACTAAATTAGTGGGTAGTTTTATTGTGAGGTTATTTTTCAAAGGCAACGAGGCCCAAGCCCATACTATCTAATTGCTTTTTCACTCCTTACAATCAGCCGCACAAGAAGTCCTCTTCATCTCCAGCTTGCGTTCGTCTTCTTCCTTCTCCTCAAATTCGGCTATAGATGTCTTCGTACGTTCGTCGCCTCAAATCTGTCATCTTGATCTCTCATTTTCTTCTTCTATCACATACCTCCTCTTCTCCTTTCACAGTGACTTTCTTAATCTTCCACCTCCTACTCCCTTTTTATCGTTTGGATTGCTTTCAAAAGGTGAACCGTCCAAACCTTCTTGTTCCGCGGTTCAACGAGTTTTTTGACGGTTCATGGCGGTCTAATCCGGGTCACTCCGGTTTGAAAAGGCATCCTGTGACCTGTCTAAACATCGAACCAGACCGGACAGGGGTCCGATTCACCGGTTCCCGGCTTGAACCGGCCGGGTCCGGTTTTTTAAACAATCCCAATTAATTCATTGAAAGCTAGATTAGGAATATGCTATGATGATGATGAAACAAGCTCTTCTTACCTTGGCATGGCGTAGGTATTTGGTGCATGCCACTGGCATTTGTGCAGGTTACTCATTGCATAGCTGATTGCTTTTAATCAATTTTCGTATGTGAATGTCAGTCTAAGACATTCTTTTGCACTTGGTACTTGTGTTGTCAATGACTGAACTTCTGAACTGATATTTTGATCTCCCAATTATCAGATTCAGTTACATTTGGACCATGTAAATAAACTGCTGCAGGTTTTTTTCCTTTCCATGCAGTGGGCTCTTGATGATGTTACCCTGCAGCAAGCTTGTGAATTTCTGGGGGTGGCTTGTTCATTCGCCACCTTTAGAGACTAGGATTAATTGGATTCAATGATCTATGTATGAAATTGGTAGTTCAATCTTTTTGCCGAAGTTGTTTGTGAAATTATTTATTTTAATAACCTGAGGTTCTACTATTTGTGATACTATGATAAGCAGTAGTTTTTCCAACTGCAAAATTGGTGTCTTTGTTTCCTTTAGAACGTGTTTAGTTGGTACCCCTACTTATTATATATTTGGGCATTTTTAGATGCCATCCAGCAGTAAGGTTGAACAATTAGGAACTTCAATTTGGCCAAAACATGTCATGAATTCCTACATTGATATTATGGTCGAAGAAGTAATCAAAGGAAGTATGAACAATGGTGTGTTTCCACCTAAAGTTTTGAAAATCATGGTAGAAAAGTTAAATGCAAAGTGTCAATGCAATTATACTTTTATTTGATTTTTTATTAAATTATATACGTCATGTAATTATAAAATTAAAAATAACGTCAATATGATGGAAAATTGTTAAATTTTAATTAAGAATTGATGATGTTTGAGGGTTTTTAATATATGTGAAATATGTTAGAAATAATTTATAATCAAAAACAAAAAACAGAGAACAAAACCAAACAGCCTCCTAAATTTCAGGGGTTTTGCTTTCTGCCAGTAGTTATATTGAATCAATGGATATGCAACTCTGTTGATGATACTAAGTTTTAATGGAATGATTATTAATGTGTAGGACCGTTCCATGTAAACATAAAGAGATCATATTGAAGACTTGGTTAGCACTACTCTATATTGCTCGTTTTTCATTTGATAGCATTGTTAGGTTGTTGAATGTCTATTTTCCTTGTTCGACTTGAATTATGTTGTATTGTGTTATTTTATGGAGTATTGCCAGCGGGTTTATGTCTGGAATACAGATCTTGATGAATAATTTGTTGTATGAAATATTGTAGTGTATAGAATTCTGTTTTATCATTGCAAATGCTACTTTCACCCTCAGTCCTAGATTGAAGGGGAAATTTCAGGTTTTTGGGGTTTTAACTTTGTTGCTTTGCTTCCTTCCAATTTTGTGAAGGGAGATGAGAGGGCTACAGCTACCTTTGAGCCAAACTCAGAAGGTTCGATTGCAGAAAGCTCTGCAACAACTTGAGTCTCTATCTTCGAAGGTCAATTCTGATGCTTCTGTCACCATAGCTGATTCCATAGCTGTTAACCATGAAGATGGCTTCCTCAAGTATCCTCTTCTCTCTCAATTTGGCTTTCGGAATATTTCTTTGATAGAGTGATGCTTTTGTGCTTTGTTTTCAAAAACATTTGATTCACGTTTATGTTGGTTTCTTATTTACTCTAGGGGACATGGGACCACTGACCTCAAAGGTGAAGTGGTTGCCACTGTATGCGGTGTGGTTGAGCGGATTAACAAGCTTGTGTATGTCCGCACATTACGCTCCAGGTATGCTTAATTTTATTGGGGACGTAGAATTTGCATTACAGAAAGATGTTGTATCTTTTTTTTTTTTCTTTCTTCCCCTTGGTTGATGGATTTAGATTGTCATAGGTACAAACCCGAGGTTGGAGATATTGTGATAGGCCGTGTTGTCGAGGTACAGAAATTACTCTTTTATATGAATGACTTCTCCTTCCTTTTGTTTGAAGTTGAATCCTTTGTGTATATGATATGAATTTGAGATATACCTGTTGATGTGGGAGGCTTTTTGGCCATGTGAAACATTGTGTGACATTTGGAAGTTAGTAATGACAGTATAAGTGCTCGAGGGGTTATGATTATGTTGATCTAATTTGACAAAATTCCTATTTAAGAGCTAAGACAGTAGTTTGGTTCAACACAAATAGTGGGCAATATCTGCACTTATGAGACTTGCACAACTTCCTGTCTGAGTGCATTTCTTGTTTTCTTTTGGGTAGAGTGGAAAATCTGCTTAGGAATTCTGGTATTGTATCTCATCATGTGTTTGGAAGAAATCAGAATGTGTTGAATCTATTCAGTAGCTTATAGACGTGTCAGTCAAATGAAATTATGCCCCCTTTATTCCTGTTCTTTCAGCTTCTCCATCATTAATTTTTGTGTAGGTTTCTCAAAAGCGTTGGAAATTGGAGATAAATTACAGTCAATATGCCACTTTGATGCTTTCTTCAATGAATATGCCTGACGGCATCCAGGTATTTGATAACTTATGGAACTTATGGAATCTCTTGTAATTCTTCACCACAAGAAAATTTTTGTAAGTTTATGAGTTGCAAATGCTTTTCTTTGATAGAAACTATGTAAAACTTGAAACAGAATAAAATAGTCATCTTAAATAATAAAGCCATATATCTTAAAGAATTGATGGGTTTGGATTTCTATGTTAAATGGTCATATAATGTTTCATTAAGCCAAACATGAACCGCCTAATCTGCCGTTTAGGGGTATGAGGAGTTCATAATGTCTTTGGCAGGTATATTTTGCCATGTTAGCCTGGTCTGATGGAATATGGTATTTGGATAGGTCCAGGCAGTATAATTTTGATCATCTTTTAGTGCTATCTGAACTGAATAGTATGTTTGTTTGATGACCCGCAGCATTTATTTGGTCCTGGTTAAGTGTTGGTTGCGGATGTTTCGTTATTCCTAATGCATGGGGTTTGATCTTTGCTTAAAGAAACACTAATAAAGAAATCATGCTAAAATAATGGTATATGAAAGTCTGATTATTCAGGAGCCTATGGTAAAATGTTTGTGGATGTCATATACTATGAGGTTCAGTGCTGAGGAAGAAAGTAGTTTTATACACAACTACATTCTATTCTAAGAGTACTCTTATATTAATTCACTCAAAGATTTTGTTTTCTTTTTATGGATTGGCATTGGCTACTTTCTCTTCTAATTTTCCTAGTTGAGTTTGCAAACCCTCAGTCAGATTATTATTTACATTGCTAGAGACGACGGACTGCTCTGGATGAACTCAATATGCGCAGCATTTTTGAAGAGAATGACGTTGTTTGTGTAAGTTCATTTATGTCTTACATAGTTCTTTTTATTTGATGAAAAGACAGCAATTCATTTGTTCTATATTTTGTTTTTGCTTTAGGCTGAGGTTCGTGGTTTCCAGCATGATGGTTTACACCTTCAAGCAAGAAGTCAGAAATATGGGAAAGTATGTATGTAGTCTTTGACTTTATTTGGAACTTCACAGACATAAATGTATGCTTGTTTGGTTGATTTATTATTAAATTGAAGGACCAAATCTGATTTTTATCCTAAAAACTAAAAGAGATATGAAGTGAGCATTTATTTAGCTAGGGTGGTGATGATCATTAACGTATGGTACATATCTGACTTAGATTTAGTTTTTCTTACAACTTATTTTAAGGAATTCTCAAAATAATACTCAATTTTAGAAGCTAGGAATAAATGTTATGGAAAAGCTTTGTGATGCATGCTCTGTTACCAGCATAAATAAAAATACGCATCTCCAAACAGCCTGTTTACAATCAAGGGACATAAGAACAAGCAAGCACAGGATAAAGTAGAAACACTGGTCTACATGCCACTGTTTACAGTCATTATGGTTAGAAAAATACATAGCTATCAAATTTAAAATTAAGGGAAGCCATAATTACCTATAAAATGGTTTCCCCCAAGGTTACCGAAAGCCGGACTGGCCAGGTCAGCCTGGAACCCAGCAACATGGCCATGTGACCAAAACCTTGGTTTTACCTCATGATTATGCACCTCATGTTCTTATTGTTTGAAATATGTTCGGATCGTGTTTTGAAGCATGGCTCTGACTTATTGCGGGTTTGATCGCATGTCAGCTTAAGAGAGGTCAACTGCTTACTGTCACTCCTTATTTAGTGAAGAAGCAGAAGCAACATATCCATCATATAGAACAGTATGGCATTGATTTGATACTTGGTTGTAATGGATTCATATGGGTTGGGGAGCACAATGAAGCCAAAGGTGACGACGCGATGAAGGAGGATCAAGTGAACCAATCTGAATGGCAAGAGCATAATTTCACAGCATTAGAGACAAGAAAATACATATGCAGGACCGCTAATGCTGTTAGAGCATTATCCAATTTGGGGTTCAATATGACACTGGAAATTATCAAGGAAACTGTTAATCTCAGCCTTACTTTGAATCTTGATACACATGAAATGCTGAGTTCTGAGTTCTGTGTTCTGGTTGCTGAAAAAGAGGCTGAAAGGAGAAGCTCGAATAAAAAGAAGAGATAGATTCATGGCCTTGTTATTCTGGCTGGAAGTTTTGTAGCTGTAACTTTAGGTTGAGATTTTTAATTTTAATTTATTGTTTACATTTGGTTACACCCATTTCCCTATGGTAGCGAGTTTCAGGTCATGAAATTCTGACCCTAGTGTTTGGATATAATTTGGAACTGTTATTTAAAGAAATGGTAAACATGTTGGATGAAAATCTGACCATCGGTTTACTTAACAAGTTTTAATGTTCCAATTTTTCCAATATTTTTATTCCAGCAAATATTGAATTGAGGAACCCAACTTTTTTCCATGAAAGTTAGTTTATGAAAGTGCCATATTCTCTTGAATGAAAATTCACATGAAATCTCTGTGAACTGTAGTTTAGCTATAATTTAGATGCATTATACGAAAAATCTAATGCTATCCTTGTAACCTTTCAAAATACTCAAAACAAATGTGTCTATTATGTATTTTGTTATAAAAGTCTTGAAAATGAGTTGCATAGTTCATACTTCAAAGTAAATAATATAGGGTTTATATTTCTAGTTTTAAATTAAAAAGGCATGCATTGACAGCTTAAAATTCCAAGTGGTATGACTCGACCTCTCATTTATAGGGAGCTCTCATACCATTAGATCACAAGACTATTGATTAGATTTTATATTGATAGACTCAAAAGTATTATATGGATTATATTAATTTTTAAAAATTAAGCACATGATAATTTAAATAAAGTTTAGGTATTTATTTTATTTGATAATATCCACTCTTGTCAAGAGCTCCTTTTATATGCAATTGGACTTACTATACCATATATTGGTTAAAATAAAAAGTATTTCCTTAGTGGCTTAGAGCAAGAAAAGAGGTTAAAAAACCCGGCCTTAGTTGGATTTGAACATTGGATTTTATTCTGAGTTATTTGAATTCATTTTTTCCCCTTTCCCATAAGAATCTTGTGCAACAGAAAGAATCTGATTAAGATCCATTAGAGATATCTTGAAGAAGCTACTTAAAATACCAGATTAAAACAAGGTTAGTTATCCTAGTGCTTCCTAGAGCAAGAAAAGAGATCAAGAGCCCGGCCTTGATTTAACTTGAAACCTGGATTTTTCTCTTATTATTTTATACGATAAATTTGTTGAATACATTATTCAAGCACTAGACTTAGCGGATGCACTAATTCACACACTAATCTTAATGCTACATAAAGAAAGCACTTATTTACTACATAAAGTAGATTCTTTGTCAAGGGGAGCAGTGACAGTGGTTCACAAGAATAACAATAGTTCTTTTTAGAGATCTTGGATTTGCCTTATTCACAAATCTCTTTTACAAACGGGCTTGTGATCAGCATATGGTGACAAGTTGGGATAATCTTCATATCCTCCCAGAAAAATATGCCAAACCCATTCCTGTTATAGCTTTCGATGACACCGGCAAAACAATCTGTGGAAAATTCCAAAAACAAAACAAAAGAAGCTTTGTTGCATGTTTTGTACTCCATAGATCCTAGTCTTGATGACTGAGGGAACTTCTACTTCTATTAAACCAGATGACAACCTGGAATATATCCAATGATCAGTCAAACAAACAAATTCTCACAGATTTGGGACATCCTCACAATTCTCCAATTTGCCTTGGACCATTAGACCTCTCCGATCAAAGCCTGAAGAAAACCATACCATCCCCAAACCAAATATTAAAATTCTTGGAAAATTGAGTAATTCTGTTGCAATGTGCGGTTCATACTGCCTATTTTAAAAATTCATTTCCAAGAATTCTATTTTGGATTACCTATTTCTCCCTTCTTGGCAAAACAGCATAATTCCATACTGTTCAACAATTTCTGTGAATTGAGACAATATGGATCTATGAGACTCTTCACGTTCTTGTCTTTCCCATAAGGATCCTGTACAACAGAAATATCCCATCATGATCCATTAGAGGTACCTTGACGAAGCTAACTAAAATACTTGATTGAAACAAGGTTTGTTGTCTCAATATGGCCTAAAGCAAGAAAAAAGGTTAGGAGCTCGGTCTTAGTTGGATTTGAACCTTAAATTTTTCCAACTTACTCCCTCTGATCCTTGATATAATATCAAATTGACTTTTCTGAAAAATTATGATTGAACAACAAATCACTTTAAAGTATATATATATAATTTTTTCTTAAAAATAATTTGTCGTACTTATAAATTTACTTATAATCAAATTACATGTAACATATATTGAAATCGAGTTGTTTATTCGGCTTTCTTAATCTCCACAACAAGGTCAAATTCATCTTATATTTAGGGACAAAAGGAGTATTTTGATTGGTTTTTCCTGCACACTTCCACGAAGTTTCAACATATCTTTTTGACACCATGTATAGGAAATCTCTACTGAAATTTGGAAAATAGTGATCAAAGTAAATGATTTTGAAGTCTATATATGATTTGATGGTGAAAAGTAGCCATAAAGGTTCTAGGAGCAGGGGTGCAAAGAGTTCAAAGAGAGTGTTCACATGTATATGACCCTTTATTTATGGAATCACAGAGGTAGCGATAGATAAGAAAATGGCTTCTTTCTAGGCCTTACGTTTTAATTATAGTAGAATACTTGTTTTGTTTATTATCCATCGGGTTCTTGGCTTTGTAGTAGTTATCTTATAGAATGCAATAATAAATTATTTTACAATGATTTTCCCTATATAATTTTGTACACCCCCAACCCCCCCCCCCCCCAAAAAAAAAGGATTTATAAACATTTTCCATGTAAATAATTTATGCTGAAAATAATCGAAATCATGGTTTTAAAACAATAGTAGGTAAAACTACCGACTTCTCTCTCAAAAGCAAGTTTGATGATTTTTAAAGTCAAACTAAACACATTTTACGTCCCTCATTTGGAGGGTCTCATCAATTCAGAGAAAAATTTTCACAATATTTGGAATTTATAATGTTTTAATTATCAAGACAGTGCATTCCAGAATTCACAAAATAATGTTAGTAGTTGTTGTTTTGGACTTAAACCGTGTAAGAGAACAAAAGATGACAAATCAGTCCTGAAACCAAAAATTTCAATTGAACTCATAATATTACTGGTTCCAGACCTAGACTGCCAGTTCTAAACATTTGGGTCAGTTTGGGCTGATTTTGATTTAAAATATTAATATTTTTTTCTTTTACATTTTATCTCATATATTTATCATTTTTCTTGGAACTAGTTTGACTGACTCATAAACTAATGTATATTATAATAATACACAAGATTTTCAGAAATATCATGTAATATATGATATAATTAGATAGTTTATTTAATTTCTTTAATTTCTTCAAATTAATTAACAGAGGGCTGCACATAGCAGTATTTTTTTCTTGCCACCCTGAAATTTTATAAGTGCAGATTATCACAACAAAACGGACACTTCACAAAAGAATTAAGTTGAAACTTAATTGTTCAATTTCCAAACAAAACAGGGGAATTCAACTGACTCAATCACTCAATAGAACTCAGTTGAATTCATCAACAAAATTCACTGGTTAAAATGTGATATAATCATTGATAAATTAGGTGCTAATAAACCCTCTGTGTACGATATCATCACCAATTTCTTATAGTTAATATTCCAATTAAGCATCTGCTTCCAATTTAAAAAGGGACAGGCTGCGGATCATATTAGTTTCTCGTTAGCTTATCCTTCTTTCTAATTTACTCTCTATCTAATACTTGCAATAGAAAATCTCCTCATAATGTTAATATATCAACAAATCATACGGCATTTACAAGAACTTGTAATATTCGTGATCCATTAATAGTAATAGTAAGGTTCACCTCAAACTCCAAGAGCTGAGGAAACATATCTAGTTACAACCACAGTAAAAATAACAACACCCTTTATTCCATTAGGTGAGGCATATAAATAATATATTATAATGTGAACGTTACACATGCTACATAGAAAGGAGAGAAGATCTGTACAAATAGACACTATACAACTCTACCATATGTGCCGAATTTTGTGCCATTCTATTCTGGATTGCAATACAGGAACCCTATGTTTTACACCACGATTGAGAATTTTCCCGCCATGAGCATGAAGGTGAGAAGGATGTATAGATATATTGCAGGCTAAGGCAATGGCTATTTCTAGCCCGAGGATCAACAAAATCATATATAGTGATAGAGAAGCTTTGTGAACCTGCAATCAATGTTTTTTTTTTTTTTTTGAGGTCAAACTTTCTATATTTAAGGTTTAATTTGACTCGAAAACAGATCAGTCCCACCAGTATCATTTATCAGGCCCTCACATCCAGTTACATCAGTCAAATACTTAAATAATTTGAAAAAGGAAAAAAAAAGGAGTAATTGGCAAAGAGATAACTAGATATTGATTAATATAATTATTAATAAGGAAAATTAATCTTTTGGTCCTAGTAGTTTTGACTCGATTGTAATTCAGTCCTTATAGTTTTAACCAGGTTAGAATAGTCAAAACTAGGACTGTGTTGCAGTGAGACAAAGTTCAGTAATTGAATTACAACCAAGTCAAAACTAAAAAGACTGAGTTACAACTTCGTTAAAACTAAAGAGACTAAAAGAATATTTTTCCCTTATTAAATTTTCTGGTGGCTTCATGAAATTGAGCTATTGATCAATATAATTTAGAGGGACAAGGTTCTAGCAATTAAGTTAAAAATGAATAGGATCTCCCTTAAGTTCCTTTTTTTTGTGACTGCAATATCCCTCAAGCTTAGGTCTAGACCATTAATTGATTCCTTAGTGAAATAATTGTTAGATAGTACTAATAATCAAAATCTCTAAAATTTAGCTATTCACTAGAAATAAAAATGTGTAATAGCGACATTTTTTCAACAATGAAAGGGCTTAATCACCTAAACTGGAAAGGTAATTATTTCCTTTTCTGACCAGAAAGAAGGATCTATCAAAACTCCAAACTGGAAGACGATGATTATATGGTCAACTACAATTTTTTCTTAAAAAGAGGGAGAAAATGGACATCATAGTTATATTATCATCATCGAAGTATTTTGGAAAAAGTCACAAACCTTATCCATGACCCTGGTTTTTGGAGGATAATTCCTGTCAGCATGTCCAAGAGTATACCGCAACAATTCAACTATGGTAAACTCAGTCACACAGTCATCACATTCTGCAGGAAAATTAAATTTCGTCAAATTTCACATCAACATAAGAGAACATTGAACTGAATGAGAGCTCAAAAGACTACCTGGGATATCAAAAATTTGTGTTGGAGGAATTCCAAGCAGCTCTACCAAATATGCACAAACACGAGCACGATCGGATAGTGAAAGAACATCCCCATGTGTGACCACAAGCACTGGTTTGTCATCTGCAAGTAATAGAGATAATTATTGAGCTAACCATACAATTTTTGTCATTTACAAATGCAACATCAAATCTACCTGAAGAAATTTCAGAAATAATTGATTTTTTAAGATCTTTTCCAACCCATTGTACACAAGAAACAAAAATTTTTCACACTAAAATGACGTGCTGGAATGGCATTAAGGCTCAGGAAAACAAAAACAATGCAAGACTCCGAAGTGCCAGAAGCAATATATCAGTATTGTAGCACTTCAATTGTTGAACGTAAGGACAAGGAAAAAGAAAAGTCAAAGCAGGTAAATCAAAGTTCTGTGAATTCTTTATAACTTAGGTTTACCTGGCTATGTTATTAGTGATGGCTTGTTTCAAATTTCAGACCAAATTTCATAGCTTTAAGTGCCTAGTTGATGGGAGAATTCTCAATTAACTTTAACATGGCATAATATCTCAAAACAAAATGATATCCCCATCGAGAAATAAGAAGATGAACACATCAAAATGCTATTTACAAGCTACTTACAAGAATAGTTCACTTGGAATTAAAAGATGTTTACTACATCTAAGTTTAAAACAGACAAGAGTTGGGAGAAAAATCAGCTGTGCATGAGATTTAAGAACTAGGAAAAAAAATGTACATCTTAAGTAAGGGTTGTGAGCTACTCATTTTCTTATGACACAAAGCTGGATATGCAATACTTCTTTATATGAAGGTAGACTTCATATTGCAAATTGGGCTAAATCCACATTTTCTCATCCTTTACCGACTTTGGCAGATTAAGAAAACAAAAAGCTAACCAGAGAGCCTTAAAATCCACATCTCATGATTGAAACATATCAGAAAAAGCCAAGTTTTGGTCATCTCTACAATGGACTCAGATATAAGGGACAAACATATCACTCACAACCTTTAATTTAGCTATGTCCAGTCATTTTTACAGTTTCTAAAATTTGATGTAACGAAATGCCCATGGTTCAATATGCGCGGAAAAGAAATATCAATAGTTACAAAAAGCATATGCTGGAAAAAATACATCATACTCTTATAGATACCTTTAAATGACAGGTATGGGCAGTCGAAACTAGAAGCAATCGTATCAGTGTATCCTCTCTCCGAAGCACCAGTATTCTCCAGTGATTTTAAGACTGAAAGACCATTAACAACGAAATTAACAAAATTAACTTTCATCCTCTCACTTAAAAAGCAACCAGTCTTGTGAGCCCTTTGCTTTAAAAGGTTCTTCAAACAAATAAATAAATTAACAGAGCATGTTAAAATTCAACACAGAACCATATAGATATAGATAGAGTTTAGCTGCCTTACAATCTATGGTCATACGAAAAATAAGATTTCAGAAGTAATCAGTATTTCCCTTTTAAAAAACAACTAAAATAAAAACTTCTTCTTTCTCCAGTCTTCCCCTTACCTTTATCCTATGGTTACTTCCAAATCCAGCCATAGAATTCAAAAAGATAATTCCATTCATGTTGTTTCCCTTTCAGCATCTGAGTCCTTCTTTCTTCTTCTTCTTCTTCTTCTTCTTCTTCTTCTTCTTCTTCTTCTTCGCATTCAAAGATAATGCTTTTCTCTTAATCATCCATTTCCAACAATATCACTTGCAGATGCTTGTTTTTGCAGACATGGTTGTGACTATACTCATCAGCACACTTGAGGCAAAGTCCTAACTCCAACGAGCAATCTCTGTATCAGATAGCCTCCGCAAGTTTCCCCATTTTTTCACTGGAGAATCCTCATGTAACTGATTACGCTCGTCAATCCATCGAGCCATTTCCATTATCTCAATCAGAGTAATCGCATGAGTTAGTCTCAAGTCAGCCTTAATATCTGTCTTTAATTCATTCAAGAAGGCACCAATCAAGCATTCTTCTGAAGCTTCCTTCAATGGTGCAGATAGGCGTTCAAAATCTTCAACATATTCCAATACAGAATGTTCTTGCTTGGCTGAGAATAGCATCTCATATTCTCCCCCAGTTTGAGAACAGTGGAATCTTTGAATCAATCCTCTCTTGAACTCATGCCAACTCTGCAATGGAGTTCTGCTTTCAATCCATCTGTACCAGTTTAGTGCCTTACCCTCCATACATAGTGCAACCACCTGTAGCTTCTCATGCTCTGCTATGGCGTTCACATTGAAGTATCTCTCTACACGAAAGATCCACCTATGAGGGTCCTCTCCTGCAAACAGTGGTAATCCCAAGCTTTCTGTACTTTCTTATGTCTTTCTTGGATTTAGCTGCACTTTTCTGCATCTGGGTTATGGTAGCATTCAGTTTTTGTACTTCTTCTCTAAGGACACTCAAGTCCCTAGACAATCTCCCTATGGTTTTTTTCAACTCTTGCACCTCTGGGTTAGCATAATGTGTCTTCTTCTGCATTCTGTTCTTCTTTTCGGGATTGTACAGAATCACAGTGTTCTGTTACCAAAATGATTTAACGCAAATAGACACTGCACTTTTAGACATATACACCAAATTAACCTCATCTTCGAACACCGAAAGAAGTTCCAGCACAACGAACTTCACGCACAGCTCACACACATATGAAACAAAAACCTGGCGTTTGTTTGAGAGGGGATCACTCTCTTAACCATCACAATACACAACATGAGTCTTGCTTCCATCCCAATGGACCAACGGCTAAAAAGATGTCAAAAACAAAAAGTAACTGACACAGTTCCCAACAAACCCTTTTACAAAAGACAAGTCTAAAATACCTTTATAGTAGTTCAAGAAACAAAACACCTTTACAGTACTCTAGCAGTCTAGCTCTAAGCTCATTTCTCTTAAATGGTGGCAGTCTTAAAAATCAACTCCCTGACCACAGATTTTCCTATTTCTCTCTTACCATCAAAGATGATGACTCTATTTTTTTTTTTCGGTCGAAAGATGATGACTCTATCAATCTGTAAAGAAATAGCTGTCTTTTTCGCTTTTGTGTCATTTCATTTGTGGTGAAATAGGTGAAACGACATAAAAGCGGAAAAACTTCATAAATAAGTTCATTTTAAAAAAGTCTCTGTTCAGTAAATTAGGAACTTAAATATATTTTGTTATCTTATATCAACTTAAATGAAATGGATGATATTGTGATACCCTTGTGCAATACTGCTTGAGAAACGTAGAGTGTCCGACCTGTTATGGACTTATGGTACATCATCTCAGAAGGATTTCTAGAACCACTGCTTGAATTAACATGCATGTCAAGCTTAAATGATTGCCTTTATCAATAATGATGATTTGAAATGTTTTTTTTTTGTCTTTTTCTATTATATTCTGAATTTTGATAAACTGGAGAATATTTTGTCACTGAAAATCTCTATTAATATTTTTTGCCCTTTTCGTCCAATAATGTCACTGCAATCAATAATATGTTGGTCAGCCTTTCAGTGTTGTTGATACTGCATTTACAAACGTTAGGTGTGTTTGCACCAGGTGTTCATACTTTAGAGGCACAGGTCCTTCTGAGATTATTTGTTTATTGGTTTTGTTTTGCTGGTCTGAATACCTGGACATGGACAACATCTATTCCCCATACCGTATTTATTACGCTACCCGGTCTAATTAGTGAGAGACAGAACAGGTGGAAAAGGAAATGAGAGGAATAAGTGAGAAAAAGAAATGGGGGATATGTAGGTAAAAATGGAAAAAGTTTGTTTAATTAATGGATCAGCCCAAAGCCTCGCTCAAGATATTGTCCGCTTTGGCGACATAGCTGTGCCCCTGACGGTTTTAAAACGCGTCTTGAGGGGAAGGGGAGTCCAACACCTTATATCTCCTTGGGACATCCTGAACCCAGCCGATGTGGGATATTACAATCCACTCCTCTTGGGGGCCAGCGCCCTCGCTGACACACCGACCTGAGCCTAACTCTGATACCATATCTGATGGACCAGCCTAAAGCCTCGCTCAAGATATTGTCCACTTTGATAATATAGTTATGCCCCTCACGGTTTTAAAATGCGTCTTGAGGGGAAGGGGATCCCAACATCTTATATCTCCCTGGGACTTGTTGCATATATAGAAAGAATTCATCCTATATGAGAGAATATTGCTTATATATAGTACAGGGTAGAGTATTTTATTGACTCATGTATGGAAAGTATAATTGTTGACTTTCCACTCCTCTTCTTAGCGAAATAAATATGTAGATATATATAGATGTTGTACGTGTGTTTTTCATGAAATAGAAGAGATTCATTCTCTAAAACCATGTTCAGAAATAAAATACTTTTCTAGGAAGGAATAAAAATGGAAATATAACACTAACACAATCAAATTCTGAAATACTAGGAATAACAAAGGTTTTGTTGACAGCAAAGCAACAAAGAGATGAAGAATGAGTCAACGTTTATCAACACAGTGATGCTGGGCTTTGAGGCCAACAAGGAGATCTTCGAATGGCCATCAATTTACCAGATCCAAAGACACAATTCATCTTGTGTAGGTGACACAAAATGTAATAGCGATGGTTCTAAGTACAGACACTTGTAGCTTTCCCACGTTCCTTAGTGAGGACCCAATATAGTGATGCTATATATATACGATTCTAATCATTTAGGTGAACATATTTATCAAAATTAGATTCCTTTTTCTTCAATTTATGTTCCCAACCTGTTACAAAATCCTAATGTGTAATTTATTTTTGGGTTCTGGTCCAAATTTGTCCAGTAAGTTTTTATTCAGGAACAATGTTGCCTCAAAAGCTTTTTTGTTTAAGGTATTCCCAAAAGTGTTAAAATAGAGCAATGTTACCCATTACTGTTAAAAAAATTAACTGTCAATATCAATTTTTAATGGTCAACATTAGTTTTTTAATGGGATACTTTTGGTTCACCATTGAACCTAAAAAAACTTTTGGAGCAACATTGCTTCCATAACATTGATGAATCTTTACCATTCATTTGCTATTAAAAATGTTTAATATCTTTGCGCCATGTCTAGCTTTTTGTGTTGTTGCTCTACTTTATATAGTTCATTCAAATCCATTAACAGTATAATTTCCCAAGTCCCAACTGCATGTATGCTTTTAGGTAGAGTATGATCCACATCTGGTGGCTCCAACCTGCTTTTACCTGGCATCAAAAGCAGAAGAAAACACATTGCTGGCTGAGGGAGTATGTTTTTGCGGGTATAGTTATCTGAGATCAAGTATGATTAGATCATATTTAATTCGAGTATTATCGGGCCTAATTGAGATAAGCTTTCATAAAGACGTTTTTTACATCCACATATACTCAAAACCTTGTGGATAAACTCTTAAGGTTAACGGCATTTGTAGCCCACCTTTTTAAATGACATTCAATCTCAACTCTCAAGATTTATCCAAATGAACTAAAAGTAATCTTTTTACGAAAAAATAATTTTATTTATTACAAAGGGGGGAAAACTAAATTTGGTCAAAATATGTTTTTAGCCCGGGGGTGAGAGCATTCAAATCAATAATCCGAGTCACTTGAGTCCAAAAGATAGAGTAAATGAGCAAAATACCCCGTAAATTATTATCCAAAATATATACAACACCATTTAATTTTTAGAGGGGTAAAAGTAATCATAAACTTTGAAAATGGGAGGCGAAAATCCCAATGCTGTTATCTAAACCCAATTCCGTCATTAATTTATTTTGGAGGGATTCATGGTGGTGTCGAAGTCCGCATAGTCCAATCTCCATTATGACATTACCCATCCCTTCCAAGAAACTCTCCATCCTCTTCATCACTCAACCTAGCATTCAGTCATCAACCGTGAACAAATAATAAATCAAGTGAACAATGTTATTAACAACCCACCCAGACCCACCTAGATCAAGTTTTGATCAAATTGAAACATGAAAAAAAAAAAAAATCATACTTTGATTATATAGAAAGAACCATGGAACAAAATCTTCATCATCAAAGGCAAGACTAAAGAACACCAGATTGAAACAAGTAAGTCATTACTTTGTCGTTGTTGGAAGAGGATAAAAAGCATCGGCAAATGAAGGAATTGAGGAAAAAAAGCATCAATGGCATAAACAAATGAAGAGGGAAGATGACTTTAGATCAAGAATCGAAGATATCCAATCGTTGTCGTTCATTCCTTCTTGTGAAAAGAAGAGAGTTACTATTACTATTGTGCCTGAAGATGTGATTTCTACAAGGAAAGAACAAAAAATCATCTTTTGTTGCTAACATTAGGTCATATTTCACTGGACTTATTTTCATTTGTGCTTATACCCCATAAGGTACTTATTAGTATAAGCTAAAATTTATAGCTTTTGCCTTTCCAATGGAGCTTTTTTTTTTTAAAATTGTGGGGCCTACCATAGAAGAGAGAGAAAGAAGAAATATTGCATTTGGCCCTTGATATAAAAGTTAGTTGACTAATTTAGAGAGATTAATGAAACTAAATAAATTATTTAATTATAGTGTATTACTTAATGCCTCTAAAATATTAGGTGTATCATTAAATTATACACACACACATATATATTAGTTTATGGGTCAGACAAATTAATTTGGAGAAAAATGATAAGTATAAAAAGTAAAATGAAATAAGTATTACATTTACCACTAAAATTATTTCTAAACTAGCTCTTACATTGAGAACCGGAAGTGGTAAATTTTAAGAAAAATTGGTGAAAATCTTCTATTAGAAATTTAATAGAAAATTTTTATACACAAAGAATGACAATACTCTAATTAAGTTACTCTCTTAAAATTATCACATTATATACCTATAATATAATTGTGTACTAGATAATAAAAATCTTGTCATTTTCAATCAGATTTCATCTAAACTCTATTTTTTTCATTAATTATTCAAAGAAGGTTTTTTTTTTAAAACTGACATTTTTAAAAGAGATCAATTCAAACATAAATCACATTACACAATTTAGCTTTTAAAAAAGTCAATCAAAATATAAATCACATTATCTAATCTAACTTTCATCCAATCTTATTTTTATAAAAATTATATTAAAAATAAGCTACTTTTGTAATCATTTTTCCAAACACACTATCGTACTAATAGAGATAGCCGTTGTGGGTTAGTGAAGGTCATCATTGCCCTTTCTGCCTTCTATCATCTTCACTCTTTGCCAACGAGGACTCTATCAATAGCTTCTTGGACGGATTTACGAGCGAATGGCTGGCGCCAAACCTCATTGTCGAACCATGACTGTTCTCTCAACTTGTCACCTCTAAATGTATGTTAAATCTCAAAGTTCTTCCTTCTTTCCTTATTTTGTTTCTCCAGTCACATCCTATTTTTTACTAGCTTGGTCAACAATGAAGTGTGCTAGTACATCAGCCGCCCACGGCAGTATCCACATCATACACACAGTCTCATTAACGGTCAAAGTAGGAAGGATTAACAGCACTACCACTTTTGCCCCCTACTTTTAAAGTTACTAGTTACTTTTGCACCTCCAAAAAAATATGATATTAGATTGAGTTTGGATAATTTTTCTTGGTATTTTTATACTTTTTAATGAAAATAAAACGTCAAATCTCAATCCCCCCCCCCCCCCCAAAAAAAAAGAAGCATCCACACTTGGTTCTAAGAAATAAAAATCTGTTGTTTTTTTGTGTCATAGTCTAAAGGATAATATAATGTTTACAACGTTAAAATTAATAAATATCATAGTAAAATTATCATATTTTTTCAATAATAAATAAAACTTTTTCTATATTTTTAAAGCTATTTTTGGCACCAATTAAGTATAGATATACATCTTTTATATGATTTTGAATGAATAAGGCATTATCATTCTTAGCAATATAGCCTTTATAAGATTCTTTACGGACATTCGATAAAATTGGAGAGAAGATTAGTATGACTCATACATCAGGATACGCACAAATAAATAATATAGCCACTCACTACTACAAAAAACCAATTTCTTGTCCCTAATTCACGTCACTAATTTATAAAACTGACATTGAAAAAAGCTCGGTGGCATTTTTGTAATTAAATTTCAGGCTGAGGAAGAAATCACGTCACAATAATGGGAGATATGTGACGTGGTTTAAATTTGTGAGAAATCACGTCACATATTTTTAATATGTAACGTGGTTTGCTTCAGGTTTAATCAGGTTTTTTTTTTATTTTATACGAAACTTATGTGACGTGGTTTTCTTCAAAATAATCGTTTTTTTTAATAAACCACGTCACATATTAAAAATATGTGACGTGGTTTCTTATAAAAAAAAATTAAAAATTTAATTTGGAGCCAACCACGTCACATATTTTGAATATTCAAAAGGTAACAGTAATACCGATAATAAGGTACATTATTGACAATTTGATTTGTGATTAACACGACTTACTAACAATTTTATTTAATTAAAAACCTCGTAAATTAGTGGTATGACATCTCTCTTATAAGTAGGAGGCTGCGGAGATTTGAATTCATTTGTAACCTCACTATGTTACTGTCTTCCCCTTTAATTCGAAAAATATATAGATATTATTGTATATGTATTTATGTATGCAAGGTAATATACTAGCATTTGTAAGTTGATATATTAACATTAAAAAGAAATGAATTTTGAATTTTAATGATGGAATTTCTTACTATCTTAATATATCCAATAATACTTTAGATTAATATTACATCAACACATAAATCATATGGGTGCAACTTGCCTTGATATTTGAGGACCAAGTATATTAATTAAAGGATTGAAAATTTGGAAAATTGACAAAGTCCTTGACATGAATTAAATTTTTAAATTTAATGTTTTGATATCATTTTATTGTTTCGTTACACACATTTAGTAATTTTATACTCGTTCTTCCAACTCTTCAATAGTTAACTTTGATATTTTAAGTACTCATGTTAAATATTTCTAATGCTAAAAAAATTACGTGAGCCAGAAACATGAAAGATAATTGTTGGCCAATTTTGCTACCGCAATCGCACGGGCTAAGTTTAATAGTATAGTTTAAAAAATGTTGTTATTCCATAAGGACTAAGTAATAAGAGAGTTCAATAAATTCATTGTAATGCAAATTAGCGTTGGGCAAAAAACAAATGATTTGGTAAAATTTAATGGATTAAAAATGGCAATTAGTAAAATAAAGTACTTTGAGTAAGTTCAACACAATGAGACAAGCCTAGGCCTATTTAATAATTCACGATACCCAATTGTTCCTTCCCTAATGATGATTCATACCTATTATGTTGTTGTTTGAATTCTCATACATTCAAATAGCTCTCTCAAACCTATTCAAACCTTAATTGACATTAATATGCATAATCTTAGTCTTTATAAACAAATTACTTCAATTTCAGAAAATTTGGTTAGTGAATATATTTATCCCACTAACACACTTTCAATCCCAAGTAGAATTGCAATACAAGCTTGAATTTAATCTAATTCTTTACCTAATTATGCTTTCTCAAGCCACTAATTAAGCAAACAATCTAAATGTTAGCCATCAACTTAGAAAATATTAAGCACAAGTTAAATCTACAACATAACATTCATTAATTAGCAAAAGAGAAGAATGTTTAGGTATCAATCCATACAAGCTTCAAAATAGACCTAGAAGATGTAGTTTAGCTGCACATAGTAAAAAGAAACTCAAGAATTCCAAATCTACACATACTCAAATCCAGTACGATACGAGAGAAATGGATGGAGAAAAGAAATTACAAAAGAAGAATCCACAATAAATTTGCTGAAATGCTCTAAGAATCTTCTTCTTCAAACTCCAAGTCTCACTCTAGGTGTTTCTCAGCTCAAAAACTTGACCTAATGTGTCCTCTCTTTCATTTTCGGCCAAAACCCTAACTTATCCTTCAATTTTTTTCATGTTTGGGATACAAAACGCATGGCTGTACAACAGTGCATCCAACGTAGTCCACATATGCACCATGTTTTCTATTGCAAACAGATTTTTTTAAAAAATCGAATCGAAAACCGAAATTTTCAAAAATAGAAATTGAAGCCAAAAAACCAAAATGCATTTGGTTCGATTTTGGTCACACCTATTACCATGAACACTGCAAAAAGGGCCTCAAAGACCCTCATATTCCCCCATCTCATCTCAGATTGCTATCGCAAAGGTGGAGTTCTTGAGCTTCCTACCAATCTAAAACTCAAGCCAGCCAGACTTCCAACTATGCACATTTGGGAAGCCACGGTGATTCTACCAAAATTTAAATAAAGCTCCGCAAGTGTACGGGCCATATAAATAGTAAAATGGCAAATCAAGGTCGATCCCATAGAGACTCAAAAGAACAAATAATTAAACATTAAATCTCCTACTTTTGTTTAAGTTGAGTGAAACAAGAATGAGTTCAAACAAGTAAAAAAATAACTAATATCTAATAAAAACTGTGAACTTTGAAACGGATTAAATTCAAGCGTTAACGAACAACCTAGAGTCACCAATCCCTTGTTTGCTTCTTAGATTTAATTCCCACTAAATTAATTATGCCTTAATTTAAACAGCTAATCTAGAGTCTAAGTGTAAATAAATGTCTGTCGGTCCACTTATATCCTTACCTAAGTTAATTGTGTAATGTCTCACATGTATTAACTAAGTACAATTTATATCGGTAACACTCTAATTTGACTGTGCGGAGCTTCTTGGTATATGTATATCCTAGACGCCAATTAGATTAAACCTAATTCCTTAGATTAAAATCTAATTCCACATTATTTAATCTCACGGTCTATATAAAATTCCCTCCGTCGAGTCCAATCCTAAATTCCCTAAACATGTTCAATGGTGGCCAATTATTAAACAATAATCGATAAAAACAAGATTAAATAAACTGAATTAAAATTAAGCATAACTAATAAGTGAGGAAAATCTCTAAGTCCCAAACAAGTTCATAGTGCTCTAAGTTGTAAAAGGAAATTAGCCACACATAGTTGTGAACAAAATCATCTCAACAAATAAGTATTCAAAATCCAAAATCATCAAGAAAACAAGAAGAAAAAGACCCACAATTAATTCTATTGCAACCTCCTCCTCTATCCGTGAAGGATGATTTCTCCACAGATGAAAAAAACAAGATACACAGCAGCCGTCGTATTGCTCTCTCCAAGCGTGATGATGAATAATGCCCTCAAGATTCAACAGTGACACAATTCTCCTTCTCTCCTTATTTCTTGTGTGGCTTGTGTGAATAGATGATTAGATCACAACAGTGCTGCCCTTGCTTCCTTCTTTTTCTAGCGTGAATCCAAATCTCCAAGATGAATGGTGTGTTTATACAATGAATCCTATTCAAATTAGGTCTCCCTCCGTGCTGCACAAAACGCTCTGTATCAATAACTTGCTCCCCCATTCAATTGCTACCTCTTTTTGTTTATGGGAAAATTGCAGTAGGGTCCAAAGTAAGGCAAATTATTACTCTAAGGTCCTTTGAAATCTCAAAATTATTAGCAAGTCCTTAGGGACTTGAATGCAATAAAATGGAATTACTAACCAAATTCAGTTGTTAACGAAGGCTTATTCAGTTGTCAACGAAGGCATACTCAGTTGTCAACGAAGTCTTGTTGAGTTGTTAATGGGGTTTATCACATTTCCCATCAGATCCCATTAACAACTCAACAAGACTTCACTAACAACTGAATAAGCCTTCGTTAACAACTGAATACGGACAATAATATTAACACACATTTTACATCAAAATATTAGTTTATTACTGACCGTATTCAGTTGTTAACGAAGGCTTATTCAGTTGTTAGCGAAGTCTTGTTGAGTTGTTAATGGGGTTTGATGCGAAATGTCATAAACGCCAGTTACAACTCAACAGGCCTTCGTTGACAACTGAATAGGCTTTCGTTGACAACTGCATAAGCCTTCGTTAACAACTGAATTTGATGAGTAATTTCATTTTATTGCATTCAAGTCCCTAGGGACTTGGTAATAATTTTGAGATTTCAAGGGACCTTAGAGTAATAATTTGCCTTACTTGGGACCAGGGTGCAATTTTCCCTTTGTTTATTTATTTATTTATTTTTTTAAATCTGCGAAGTCCAAAATGGAATGGTAAGTGAAATATATAAATCTGATTCTACTATGCCAACAATAATAATAATGGAAAAAATCAAACTGAAACTTTTTTTTTTAATTTTCAAATATTTGTATTTATTTTTATTTAACTTTCTTATTCTAATTTTTTAGCAACAAAACTTTCCTATTCTAATTAAACATAAGTTAATTTAAAAGAAAATCCCCAAATAATGTCTCAAATAGTATCTTTTCAAATCACAACAAAATATCTTAATTTTTAAATAGATGACTCCCCAAATACAACAAAATATTTCTAAAAATCTACTAACTATGAGGAGTCATCACACGACAGAGCCTCCACTTCGGGGAGTTGGAACTCCAACTTCTCTCTTCATGCTTGTTTGGATCTTCACCAAGAAGTCCACAGGTTGTCTATCGAGCATTAGACTGATCAAGCCATCATGCTCTACATTTTAGACCACATGGGCCACCCATTTCAATTTCCTGAGCTGGTCACACCTCAGGACGATGGTAATGTAGATGCAGATGAGGAGGATATGGAGGATGAGTCCGAGGGAGATATGCTGATGATGTGGAGGAGGATGCCTCTAAAGCTGCTGAGGATGATTAAGCTTTTGTTAGTGACTGATGTTCATCTAATTTTGTTTTAGTTTGTTTGTAGTAGCTTTGATTTGTTGTACTGGTTGTAGAATGTTAGTTGTTTCTCTTTTGGATTTGATGACTTGTAGGGAAAAACATTTCAGAACCAGTATAACAAATCAAAGCTACTAAAAACAAACTAAAACAAAGTCAAATCAACAGTAGTTAGCAACAACAGCTCAATTATCTTCAACAATTTTAGAGGCATCCTCCTCCATATCATCATCATTATCCCTATCTTCTCCCACAGACTCATCCTCCATATCCTCCTCATCTGTATCTGCATCACCATCATCCTGAGGTTTGACAAGCTTAGGCAATTGAAATGGGTGGCCTATATGGGGTGCAATGTGGAGCATGATGGCTTGGTCAGTCTGATGCTCGATAGACAGCCTATGGACTTCTTGATGAAAAGTGTCCAAATGAGCATGAAGACAGGAGTTGGAGCACTGACTTAAAGTGAAAGCTCTGTCATGGCTTCCTAAATGTGCATAAATGAAAGTCAGGGTTGGATTGAGTTTTAGATGGCCCAGAATCTTAGGAACTCCTCCTTTGTGATAGCAGTCAAAGATGATATAAGGGGATAAGAAGGTCTTTGAAGCTCTTTTTGTGCGTTCATGATACTTGATGTATGATCGGAGCTACTATAACGCTCTCCTCCTTGTGGAGGAGGTATGTCAGCAGGGCAAGCTTAGAAGTAACCTCTAATACAGGGGTGGTGGGCATGATGTTCGCTGGAGTAAAATGAAACCATACCTTGACTTCATCTGTGAGGTTTTGTCTGTGCAAGTACTTTGTCTGATTACATGGACAATGCCAGCATACTTGATCCGTGCGACAAAGAGCCTTGGAGACTTTTATGGGAATTTTATTTCACCATCTACAATCACGTCATACTTGTATTTGTTCTGCAGAGGCATTTGATAGACTCGTCTTATTACGGTAAAGTTAAGGTCGAATAACTTGCCCTTGATATCAATAGTGTCATCACTATGGGGGTTGATAATTCATTAATTCAACTAATTAAAGTGTGCATTTTTGGTTCAAAACTAGTGGAATAATTAGGAAAAATTGGCATTATAGTTTAATTAATTTTGATGTGCACTTGATTGATGAAATTTGGAAGTAAATGTGGTTTTTATGGTTTTGAAAGTGAAATTCTAGATTTTCCTTTTCACTGCTTATTTCTTTTTATTGAAGGGCAAAATTGGAATAAGCCAAGAGAGGATTATTAGAGATGCAAGCCTTTGAAGCTATCAGGCCCGGACTGAACAAAGAAGAAGGAATGAAGGGTTTTGTTTTCGCTGGAACACATAGAAGAGAGGAGAGAAGATTCTTGGCAGATTTTCTGAAATCAGATAGGAACGGAATTCGGCCTCTCTCTTGGTCCTTCGTCCTTCTTTTGCTTTTTTCTCTCCGTCCTCTATCCTCCATTCATTGTGGGAGGCTCGAAGCAAAGGCTCGTCTAGTTGTCCTCTGTCCTTCATCTTCCTCTCTTCTCTGCCTGAGGCCTTAGCTTTTGCTTGCTTGTTGCTTCATTACTTGCCAACCTCTCTATTCCTAAACTCCATTTTGGTTTTTTTCCTTGCTTCGTTGAGTTCGTCCTTCTGCTTTTTGCTTTGTGGGTTTGTCTTCTTCTTAGTTCTTCTTCGTTTTTATTTCATATGTAAATCAAATTTTCGGTGTTGAACACATTAGGTATTGATTAAGCTGATTTGGGGATTTTTTTTCTTATTTCGAAGTTCCGGCCTTGTTTTTTTTTAATCTTCATGTGTTTGTGAGTGCTTTTATGTCTAATTGTTTTTTAAGCTGGGTACCTAACTATCTCATAACTAACTCGTGGTTCCATTTTATTGGGTTTTGCTCCATATCCATGCTATCATTGGTGCTTGTACTGGACAGTGGAGTGATTTAAATGTTATTGTTATTGTTGTTGCAGAATAAAAATTAAAGCTGGCTTTAGTTTGAAATAGGGAAAAGAGAAGAAAGCATGGCAACATGCATGTAACCCCAAAATAAGGCTTTTTTTTTTGGATTTTTTTAATAAAGAGCTCTTATCGGGTTGGCCTGACAGCCCTGTACATTCGGTCTAAGGCCAGAAAATCTCTACACCGATATAATCTGGGACGCATGCTGGTTGGCCCGTTTAGCCCGCAAGCTAATGTGGCTATGGGCTGGCCTGAAATCCCAGCCCTAGATAAGAGCGCCATTTAAGCCCTCTGCTAAAGTTCATTTTTTTTGGGGTATAATAATTTTCTTCTTTCATTGATAATCTTCTATAAATATACAAACTCAAACCCCCCTCCCAAAAAAAAAAAAAACCTAAAAAACCCAAAACACGCATGCACGATTATCAAATCTTGCATTTGAGGATAGTCATAAGTTGAGTTTAATTTTTAAATTCCCCCTAAAATATAAATTTTATAATAAATTATAGCTAAATTTATATATTACAAATAGGCAATTAATTAGAGGTCCCTTGTAAGGACCTTAATTAAGGCCAGGTCCCATTAAATGTCCAAATTAAAGTGAGGTCTCTAGGGACCCGCTAATATTAATTCCCAAACCAAAAATACACTTTTGCCCCTTTTAATTAAGAGGGGCCCAACCCTTCTTCATCCGCTTCTTCATCTCATCCCATGGCCGAGGAGTTGGCCGAGAAATCTCGCCATCATCATACGATGTTGCGGCGACGAGTTATGATAATGGGGCGTAGTTGGGGGTGGGGAATATGTAGGAGGCGTTGGTGATGGTGATGGTGAATAGCTAGGTGGGGAGGCAGTGAATAACCTGGACGCGTAGGAGATGAATAAATTGGTGAAGATGGTGGAGAATAACTTGGTGAAGATGATAATGGAGGAGTTGAGCTTGAAGGAGATCGCGGAGAGTAAACTGGTGAAGAAGACGATGATGGAGTTAGGCTTAAAGGAGGCGGTGAACCTTGCGAACGTGGTGAGGGACCCACTCCCGGTGACTATCTTCTCCCCCACGTGCTGCCGCATTTGTCAACGACTCAACCTCTTTGCTGAAAAAGCGTTCGCCGCCGCTTCACACAAAAACATTCTCTCTACGATGTTGGAAGCTAGTCAAATCTACCCTTCTTCTTCATCTTCAACACCCATCAAAATCCCTTCTGATCTTCCCCTTAAAATCTCTCTACCATTCTTAAAGTCCTCATCTTTCGGCTTCACATTGTCTTTTTCATCCGTTTACACTTCTTGTCAGATCCATAGGTTTGGGAAGAAACTTGTCTTTGTTCGCACAGAAGGGTTTTTTGCAAGAGCTCGATGACTCACCTTTTTCCATTGAGCTTCAACCCATTTCTAGCGAAACCATGTTCGATCGGATTGTTGTAGAGCCTCAGAAAGCCGATGATACAGTCGTAATTGTTTGGTATGTTCGTGGTTGTTATGGTTCTTTCTTTTTCTTCATGAAATTAATGAAAAATCTTATTTTGGGATTTTTTTTTGGTTTGCTCCATTTGAGGTATAGTGAATTCACTAAGTTAGAATCACAGTTGATTTCCCGGCCAATTCCTCTGCAGTGGCATGCGATGAAGAAGGGGATGAAGAACGGTTGGGCTCATTTTAATTAAAAGGGGCAAATGAGTATTTTTGGTTTGGGAATTAATATTAACAAGGTCCTTAGGGACCTCACTTTAATTTAGACATTTAATGGGACCTGGCCTTAATTAAGGTCCTTACAAGGGACCTCTAATTAATTTTCCTTTAAATCTTCCCAACAATAATAAACAAGAGTAAAATTAAAAAACAATTACTCCCTCTCGTTGTTAGTACAAACTCCCTAAACATGTACACTCATATGTATAGTTTAGTTCATACCAACTGAAAAAAAAGAAAAAAGAAAAAGAAAAATGAATAGTTTAGATAAAAAATAATACATATATTGGATAAAGTGAATCAAAATATTATACTTAGGCCAAATGCAATCCTAATAAGGCCTTATTCCCTCTTATGCTTAATACTCATTCTGGGACCTATTTACCTAATTTGAGGAAATTAAAGATAGTTATTTAACTAAAACAAACGTTGAAAGGGAAATAAGGAAGATTGGAGGGGTAAAAGTTCTTAAAACTTGTTTTCAAGTTATGAGTAATGTTTGGGAAGGATTTTGGGCAATTTGACTTATGTAGCAAAAGTCATTGTAAGCCATTATCCAAAATAAGTAGCTTATGGCTTTTGACTTTTAACTTTGACAATAAGGAGGGAGAAAAAAAATATTACACTTACCCTTTAATATAAAAGGTAGTTGACTAATTTGGAGAGATTAAAAAACTAAATAAATTTAATTATAGTGTGTATATATATATGTTACATATATCTCTAATATAATTATATTAAATGAATATGATTAAAGTAACTTATAAATAAGACAAGAATTTTATTTTTATTTTTTTATTAATAATTTTTTTCAATAACTTTAATATTTTTCTTAAGATTTTCACAATATATATAAAAGCTACTTTTAGTACAACTAATCCAAACAAGCTTTAGTTTGTACAAAGTCATTTTTGTTCATGTCGATCCAAATATAAATCTCATTAATACAATCTAACTTATATCTAATTTTACTTTTTTAAGAGTTAGATTAAAATTCTTTTTTCTAATCACTAATTTAAACACACTCGTAGTATACTCTAACTATCTAAGGGCCACAAATTTTGATGGCAACAAACGTGTAATAAGAACCGTATGATTGGCCATTCAGTCATATAAGCAACTGTTTCCACCAACTCTATATTACCGCCTCCATCTATATGCGCATATAGAAAAGAATCTCTCCACTTAATATTCCCTCCATTTATCTCTATTTAATTGAAACTAAAGATAAAATGACGTAGTTTCAACTAAATGGAGGTAAGTAGAGGGAAAAATAAGTGGAGAGGTTCCACACCCATGCATATATGTCTGAATGGGGTCCAGAACCTCTCCACTTAATTTTCCCTCCACTTACCTCTATTTAGTTAAAATTACGTTGTTTTATTAAAAGAAACAATGATCTAACAATTTTTCAAAAATTGTGTTTTCTATTTTAAAAATAAAACGACATAATTTTAATTAAATGAAGGTAAGTAGAAGGCTAAGTGGAGAGGTTTCATAGCAATCCATAGCCGAATGAATGTGTGCCCATTTATCTATATATAATTATATATGCAATAACTTGAATAAGAACAATGTGCAAATAACGAAAAAGAGGCGTGCTTTGTGTATACCCAAGCCTCTCTCTCTCTCTCTCTCTCTCTCTCTGCTTTTCGTTTTCTCTTCCCCTTCTTTTGTGGGACCCCATTTTTCTTCTGTTTGCATCTTCCTCCTAAACGACGATCCACTCATTTCCACATCAACCCTTTTCTTCTGTTATCCTTCTGATTGTGGTTGGTTCTACTTGGGATTGTTTGTTTGTTTAATCCATTTGAACCATTTCCCTCTTTCCCATCATCGTATTTTGTCGTTTTACTCTGTATTGAAACCCCCCAGATTTGTTTCAGAAATTTCGGATTCGTTTACCCTGTTGGTGTGTCTAGATTTCATACTTGAATTTGAAGTTTCTGTTAGATTTTCTTGTGATTTGATTGGTTAGTTGGTGGGGGAGGAGGGGGTTGATTTGTCGTTTTATCTTCTTGGGGGATTTGCTTTCGTTGTGTGGTCTTCAATGGGCTGCTTAGATGAGGGGTATGCCAATGTTGAGGTTGAGAATGTTGTGAATGGTAATAGGCTTGTTGAATTGGGTTTAGAAGAAGAAGAAGAACATGAGGCTAATTCTAGCTCCATTGAAGATGCTGTCAAAGTTTTGTTGACTGGTCTTGGGGAAGATGTGAACAGAGATGGCATCAGAAAAACGCCACTTCGTGTTGCCAAAGCCCTTCGTGAAGGAACCAGAGGTATCTAACTACCTACTACTACTCTAATCTTAAACCTCTTTATTTTTTGGGTATTGGTAGTTGCCTTACTTTATGTCATGTTATTGTTAGATGTGATTTCATTCTCAGCGCCCAATAAAGATCTCTATAAAGACTTGTCCTTTTTTTACCTTAGAAAGGACAAAAAAAAAAAAAAAAAATTATGTGTATGGAAATATTGATAAAAAAGTGGTTATACATTTACTTTCATTCTTTGTTCCACCTTGGAAGTCTTGTATCTTTTTCTGGATGGTTGATTTGATCTCAAGTGTTATTGCAGTTATATTTTTAACAATGGTCCTCTTTGGATCTGGGCTGTGGTGGTCAGGACTTAATACGCCAGAACGGTTGGTTTTTGACTGCTCAATGTCTTTATTTTTCTTGAAATTTTTTGAAACTATCTTATACCAACTTTTACTTTCACTGTAATCATCTTCTATCAATAGAATTTCTCTTTTCAATAGTTTCTGTCCCTAAAGAATTTCTGCTTTATCTATGCTTTACATTGTTTTTGAAGCAAAAGAAATTCTTTTCGCCTCTGGTTCAGTAGCGTTACAATTTGCATGTGAGGAAGTTGGTTGTAGTTAGCTGAAGAAATTACGTGATTATTAATTCCTTCAGTGAGTTTGGGGAATATATTTTTCTTTCTTTCTTTCTTTTTTTTTTGGGGGGGGGGGGGGGGGGGCATTTTATTTATGGGATGAGTAAACATTTATGTGATAGTTTAGTTGCAAGTCTCTTGTTCTCCCTATCTTCTTTGGCATCAGTACATCCTGGATTTTTGACATATTGTTGAGTAAGTTTATAATTTTCCTTTGGGTTTTGTTAGAGATTCTTGATTACAAGTTTAATATTTTTAAATCGGTTCCATGTCACCTCAAAGGAAGGGTATTTCTTGAACCTTTATGAGCATTCATCAGCTCCATACTGTGAGGTCTGATATTGGTTGGTTCTGGTATGCTGCTGTATTCATGACATTTTACGGATGTTGAGCATGAATTTTATGAATCTGAGTTTCTTATTTATATAGGGCTTGAAATGTTATCTGGAAAATGTTAATTGCCATGCTTTTTTCTTCAATTGTTGTCTCTAATTTTCAGTCAAGTGGTTACCCTTACTTTAGGGAGTCAAACTGATGCATTACTTGGATGATGTTTTTCATCTTTAATC
Source organism: Mimosa bimucronata (assembly GCA_037074515.1). Taxonomy (NCBI): domain Eukaryota; kingdom Viridiplantae; phylum Streptophyta; class Magnoliopsida; order Fabales; family Fabaceae; genus Mimosa; species Mimosa bimucronata. The sequence goes on along the minus strand of CM073445.1, from coordinate 37,558,292 downwards.
TCATGTTAAAAAATTAGAGATAATTTATTCTTATGGTGTGCTCAAAGTTTTATGACCGAAGAGATGTTTATTTCCATATCTAAATCATGAAGTTGTATCAGATCACAGGTTAAGGATTTTGTTTTTTTAAAAAATAACATTATCTGTTTATTTATGTGTTTTGAGGAAGGAAGTTTCAGCTTTATTAAAATCCTACAGTAGTTGTTAGTAGAGGCATCTTATGTTTCATCCATTCTTTGTTTCTGATTATACTGCAGGAAGATTGAAGTTCTCCTTTTGTATTCAATATTTTGTGGCGTCACTTTGATATTATATGGTCTATCTAACTTGCTCTCGAAATTCCTTTTTATTTTTTTCACTTGTAATAATAATTTAGGAGGGGCTTTTCCTTTTATGTTAATTTCTGAATTGCAGACCCATTTCCATGATTTCAGAGTGATTTGATGTTATGTGGTTCCGTATGTTTTCCTTCTTTATTAGTTCATTTTTGGTATCTTTTCAGAAAAGCTTGGCCTTGGTCCATGCATTATCTAGCTTGAGCAATGTCCAAGTGACATTTTTCTAATGTAATATTATCCTATTTTCCTGAAATAATAAATATTAAATTAAAAGAATTCCTATCTCCCTACAGGTTACAGACAAAAGGTGAAGGACATTGTTCAGGGTGCTCTATTTCCTGAAGCTGGTTTGGATGATAGAGTTGGACATGCAGGGGGAGCAGGTGGACTCGTGCTTGTTAGAGATCTAGACCACTTTTCTTATTGTGAGTCCTGCTTGCTTCCGTTCCAAGTCAAGTGTCATGTCGGCTATATCTCTTCTGGTCAAAGAGTTGTTGGTTTAAGCAAACTCTCTCGTGTGACTGATGTATTTGCGAAACGACTCCAAGAGCCTCAGCGTTTGGCGGATGAGATCTGTGCTGCTTTGCATCAGGAAATAAAGCCGGCAGGTGTTGCTGTTGTAATCCAATGTTCCCATATTCACTTTCCCAACATAGAATCAGTTCTTCTTGACTCCAAGCACCAAGGATGGGTGAAGATACTTGTTTCTTCAGGTTCAGGGGTTTTTGAGAATGACAGTGCAGATGTATGGGCTGATTTTTTCAATCTCCTTAAATTTAGAGGCATCGATAGGGAAAAAATACAGTATAGAGATTTGACTGATCGGTTCTGGTGTCCCTCTCTATCTCCCATTTCTGCTGAAGCTTCCTCAAAAATTGAAGCAGTCAACTCGGTAATTGTCACCGCGGTTGCCTCGATTCTCAAATCTTTGGGAGAAGATCCATTGAGGAAGGAACTTACAGGGACTCCTGCTCGGTTTGTGAAATGGATGATGAACTTTCGGACCTGTAACATGGAGATGAGGTTGAATGGTTTCCTTCGTAATGGTATGAATTCTTCAAACACCAACGGGAAGGTTAACTTGAATGACAAACAAGTATGCTCTGAGCTGAACCTGCCATTTTGGTCTCAGTGTGAGCATCATTTACTTCCATTCCATGGTGTTGTTCATATTGGATTTCTTAGCTCGGAAGGATTTAACCCCATTGGAAAATCCCTTTTGCAGTCAATTGTACACTTTTATGGTTTCAAGCTCCAAGTTCAGGAAAGATTCACCAAACAGATAGCAGAAACCATTTCTCCACTGTTAGGTGGAGATGTGATAGTGGTTGTAGAGGCAAGCCACACTTGTATGATCTCTAGGGGAATCAAGAAGTTTGGAAGTAGCACGGCTACGATCACCGTGTTAGGACACTTCTCAACAGATTCTTCCGCAAGGGCAATGTTCTTGCAGAGTATTATAAGTCCCACATCTTATGGAGGCCTATGATCATAAAGAGTTTAAACCAGGGGATAGACCTCTGGTAAATCCAAATTACAATTAAGAATAAGCAGCAGAAATATATCATAAAGAGACGTGAATATGTTTAGACACGTTATTTAATTGGGATCCATATCTGATATGTTTACATGTCGTTCTTTATGATTGGTTTGGTGTTTGTGTGTTATATATTTATATATAACAACAACAAAGCCTTATCCCATTAAGTGGAGTTGGCTACATGGATCACACGACGTCATTGTGCTCTATCGGTAACAAAATCTTTAGATATATTATTTACTACAAGATCTCGCTCTATAACTTCATTGAGTGTACGCCTCGGTCTCCCTCTTCCTCTCTTAATCGGACTCCAGACTGTTTGATCTACCCTCCTCACTGTCTCATCTAATGGCATTCTTTGTACATGTCCAAACCACCTCAAATGATTTTCTACCATTTTCTCACTGATAAGTGCCACTCCAACTCGTTTGCGTATATGATCATTTCGAATCTTGTCCTTTCTTGTATGACCACACATTCATCTTAACATCCTCATTTCAGCTACCCCCATTTTATGTTCATGTTGACCATTCAAAGCTCAACATTCACTACCATATAATACTGCTGGTCTTATAGCAGTGCGATAAAACTTCCCTTTTATCTTATGGGGTACTTTTCTATTGCAAAGAACTCCAGTAGCTTTCCTCCACTTATACTACCCAGCTTGAATTCTATGATTGACATCGTCATCAATCTCACCATCTTGTCTTATAATTGATCCCAAATATCTAAACTTTGTCATTTGAGGGATTGTTTGCTCTCCCAGTTTAACCTTCAAATCACCTCTAAGATGTCTATTTGCAAAATTGCAATACATATATTCTGTCTCACCTCCCGGCGTTCTAACCTTAGTCAACACCCTATCATACATATCTTGTATAACTTTAATATAAGCAACACATACTCCTTTCTTTTCCAAGGCTTTCCAGAGTAAATCTCTTGGCATGCGATCATACGCCTTATCTAAGTCAATAAAAACCATATGTAAGTCTCTTTTTCTACTTCGATACTTTTCCATTATCCCCCTTAGTAGGTATATCGCCTCTGTTGTGGATCTCCCTGGCATGAACCCAAACTGTCTCTCAGTAATACTAGTTTCTAGTCTTAACCTGTGCTCAATCACCTTTTCCCATAGTTTCATTGTATGACTCATAAGCTTAATTCCCCTATAATTTGCACAATTTTGTATATCGCATTTGTTTTTATAAATCTGAACTAAAGTACTTTTTCTCCAATCATCAGGCATCTTCTTGGACCGTAAATCTCGTTAAACAATTCAGATAACCATAACACACCCTCTTCCCCTAAACATTTCCAAACTTCAATCGGTATATCATCAGGTCCAACGGCTTTACCATTTTCCATTTTCTTAAGAGCTTCTCTAACCTCCCAATCTCTAATTCTACGATAAAACTACCTATTAAGTCCATCTTCACTAATTGTCAAATCCCCCAACTTACAAGATAGACCTTTACCTCCATCATTAAATAACTTAGAAAAGTAGGCCTCCCATCTATTATTAATATCTTCGTCAGTAATAAAAAATTTACCTTCTTCATCTTTTATACATCTTACTTGATCTAAATCTCTCGAATTTCTCTCCCTAATCTTTATGATCTTGTAAATCTTTTGTTCCCCAACCTTTATCCCTAACTCCTTATAAAACCCCTCGTATGCTTTAGCACGAGCTTCATTTACTGCCTTTTTAGTCTCCTTTTTAGCTAAGCGGTACTTTTCCCAATTTTCAGCTTTAAAACAATTCTTTTTATTCCGCACATTTTCTTGGACATCCTTGTCCCACCACCAAGTCTCCTTATCTAGTGGTCCAAAACCTTTTGATTCTCCTAAAGTAGCTTTAGCAACCATTTCAATCTTCGTAGCCATATTCTTCCACATGCTGTTAGCATTTCCTTGTGGCTCCCATACTCCTTCATCCAATAAATTTCTCTTAAAAATCTCTCGCTTCTTCCCCTTTAACTGCCACCACTTGATCTTTCGGTTCAAAACTGCTCGGTGCCTTTATTTTATACATTTAATTCTCACATCAAGAACTAGAAGTCTATGTTGATCGGTCTCCCCATGCCCAGGAATCACTTTGCAATTAGTACATAACCTTCTATCTGGGTTTCTTACCAAAAAGAAGTCAATTTGTGACTTGTGAATTCCAATTTTGTATGTAATTAAATGTTCTTCCCGCTTCTTAAAGTATGTATTAACAATCTTAAGATTGTATGCTAAGGAAAAATCGATAATTGTTTGACCTTCATTGTTCAATTCACCATAACCAAAACCACCATGCGCCCTTGCATATGATCCCGCCTCTTTTTCAACATGTCCATTAAGATCCCCTCCAATAAAAATTTTCTCTATTGTCGGTATACCTTGAATCAACCCTTCAATATCTGCCCAAAACTTCTCCTTAAGATGTGCTTCTGCCCCTACTTGGGGTGCATATGCACTAATAACATTTATTGTATCATTTCCCACAATTACTCTCACAGATATGATTCGGTTCTTAATTCGCTTAACTTCCACTACATTCTTCCGCCATTCTTTATCTGCAATGATACCAACACCATTCCTCCCATTTACCTTTCCTGTGTACCAGAGTTTAGAATCATTAACTCCGATTTCTTTAGTTCTTTCTCTAACCCATCTGGTTTCCTGTAAGCATAATATATTAATCTTACGATCATTCATAACTTGTGCCACCTCAAAAAGCTTCCCATTTAGCGTCTCAATATTCCAAGAACAAAATATGATCTTACTCTCATGAATTAGCTTCTTTAGCCGCCTCCATCCATTAGAGTGCGGTAGCCCTTGCTCATTTAACACTGCATTCAGGCGAGGATGCAACGACTCTCGCTCTCTTCTCACTGTACTTGAGCCATACAGCGCGTTACAACCAGGCAACGGCCTATCCTTTAACCCTTGCTCTCTTAACACTGCATTCATGCTAGGATGCAGCGGTTCTCACTGTACTCGAGCCATACAGCGTGTTGCTTACGGGCAACGACCTAACATTTACACAATTTCTTCGTTGATCCATGTTCATGAGATTCGACGGAGTTTTTACGCTGGCTATCGGGGCCTAACACAACCATCCTCCTTTACCCCGCTTGGGACCGGTTATAAACATAGGAGGAGTTGTGTTATATATAAATATATATAAATGTGGTGTTTCTGTAGTGTAGTAGAGTTCCAAGTGAAGGTTCATTTGGCATCAGTGCAATGGCCTACATAGGATTAATTCTGGAGAGATCCTTCTGTGGATTTTTTGAAGAAAGAAATTTACAAGTTTCTCTTATTTTGTTGTTGTTGTGCCTGTGGTTTAATAAGCAGCAATTGTTTGATGGTCCCAAAAAAAAAGCAGCAATTGTTTGGTTTATGGTTTGATCGTCTTTTATAAGTGATTACTAAGTTTTAAATATCATTCTTGTGTCCGATGTCCAATGAGAAAATTAAAAAAAAGAATATTGATGTGTTTGTAAAATAAAAAAGAGGTGTTACTCTCCTCATTTCCTTAATGCCACTTCCACTCTTGTTTTTGCCTTTTTTATTACAATCTTGGAGCATGAGATCACATCTTATGTATGGTAGTACTACAACTAAGGCAGCTTCATGTTGTTTTAATCGTGTTCAATTTTATTGAGAAAAAAATAATGAAAGTAAAGGTTTTTGTAATTTTAATATATAATATTTGTATTATATATAAAATGAAAGTTTTAGCATTTTGAAAATTTCAACTCAAGAAATTTATAAATTGTAATATAATGATTCTTTTCTAAAAAAACCAGAAACAAAAACACCAAAAAAAAAAAAAAAATCAAATTCATCGAAGGCATAATAGTTAATTTATAATTACCTAAGTCACATAGAGTAACGCAGAACTTAGTAATTAGATCAAATTACTTCAATATTCATGAAACCTGACAATGAAATATCATTATAGGAAAAATTCGTGGGTACTTCAAGAGAACTACTGTCCAATTAAATTGTGCCAACTTATTAATTGAGGGCATTTCATGAGCAGGGCAGAAGGCATAAACCATATTCAAAGACCAAAAAAAATATAACTCTTGGCTCTTGCAATTTTTAGATGGGATAATCGCACATAGGTCAAAAGTAAGAGAATTAATTCCAAACATGCTCATTGACAACTTCTTCACTTGTTAACCAAAGGTTATTGCAATTGTTAATAGTTGTCATTAACAACTCCTTGGGACCTCTCTGAAATTAATTCTCTTCCTTGGAACCTATGTTCAATTGTCCCTTTTTAGATTACGTGAGTAGAGGGGGGAAGAGGACGAGAGTATGATGAAAAATGAAGATGGGAGATGGAGATGGGGAAAATATTAAGAGAGGTTTACTAGAAGACAGGAAGTATGAGCACTATTGCAGAAAAGTTTTTTAACGTCCGTTCCGAAGGGGACATCAATCTCAATGACATTGAAAAGTGGATATTTTAACGACTCCTTAAATAACAAACGCTAAATGTTATTCTTTCAACTTCTCACATAATACAAAATAAATGACGTCAATAGTCCCACAAAGGTCCCCTCTTAACGTCCTTCTTTAATTATGAGAGAAGCTATAGGGAACAAACGACGTCTCACTCTAATATGAAAAGGGACGTTGCCTTTCATTTAATGTCTCAAGTCAAGTTATTAGTGACGTTGATAAACCTCAAAAGAAGAGGTTATTTGTTTGTCGTATGAGAAACAATGTCCCATTTTCTATAATTAGGAGGCGTCGCCCCTCACTTTCAACGTCTCTTTTTAACTTTGCTTTTTTTTTTTTACCAATTTATTAATTTGTTCTAGTTTCCATTTGCATGTTGCAGATCACAGTTACACACACACACACACACACACTTAGAGATAGATATCTAGATCAACAGAATTAATACATTATTCACAAGTTTATTAACACATCAATCTAACTAATTAATCAAACTAATTAACATATATGTATATGTGGGAGCTAGGTCTTGCTACACAAACAAAAAGTTCCAAAATTATTCAATTAAATATTTTGTACATGCTCACTTTTTGCCTCAAACTTGAAAGGAAAAATTTTGCAAATGATCACAAATCTGATCAAGCTGTTCTACTTGGTTAAATAAGTTAGTCGAAACATAAAACAGCAAAAATATGGATGTGATGAAAAGAAATTAGATAAAACATTATTTATTAATTGTATCAATCATATAAGAAATTATAAATAAGAATTTTATACCTGTGAGAAGTTTCCGGTACGTTCACTTATAATAATATCAAACATATACTTCATGACTTGATACCCACACTCATTATTCGTCGGTTGCCTAGGGTACTATATATATCACAAGAAATGGTATTAATAACAAATAAATTATATACAATATATATCTCAATTGACTAACATTCAAAGAATTAAATTAAAAGTACTTACTTTAGGTCTTTATGAAACCTACTTTGTTATGCTTGGATTAATTCCAAAACAATTTATGAAATGTTAATTTGATATTGAAGTTGTCTTTTGTGTAGTATAATTTTGAAAGGTTTTGAAAAATGAATAATGATTTGGAAAGTGATATATATTTTGAGAATGTATTGTAATATGGTGTATTTGGTTGTGAATGATGCATGATCATTGGAAATATGTTATGAAAGGTTGTTGGCAAGGGAAATGAGTCAATGGTCACCCTACGCACAATTGCATGAATTGAAAGAGGGAAATGACATGATTGTCATACTTTGCATATTTGTATATCTTGTTGCATGATGAAGTGACATGAATATCACACTTGGCATGGTATAAATATTATTGAGCATAGAGTATGTGTCATCATGCATAATAGATCCAAAAGCTATGCAATCATGTGATGCGCGACCCTAAATTGGCCATTGAGAGCATATAAGGCCCAAAGTGTCCGCCTCTAACCCAACGATGCTTCATAAAGGATGAAATTGAGTTAGTGTTGTGTGAATTTTTCTCTCCAATAGGAGGTAAATTAAATTGTCGCCAAGGGAACGGAAACTACTTGCCTTGAAAGGCTTGCATATGCATGTTAATTTCATTGTACATAATATGAGATGAATTTCTTATTGCGACATATATTTTGGAAGAGATTATGAAATGTGGTACAATGGTGTTCAATAATGACATGTGGTTGTAAGTGATTTTATTATCAACTATTATTGTGAAAGTTATTATTTATTAACTCCTACTTGACACTCTATTGGCATACGCTTATATGTGCATAAAGTAGCAATAGCTGGTAATTTGGGCCAGCCCTTCACGGGGTTGGGCCGAAACAAGCCAGCCCGTTAGGCCTAAGGTATTAAAATATGACTGATTTACAAAGCCTGGCCCTTGAACGATCAAGCTCAAGGTTGGCCCTTCACGGGTTTGGGCCTAAACAAGCCAGCTTGTTAGCCTAAAGTATTAAAATATGACTGATTTATAAAGCGCGGCCCTCAAAAAAGCTGGCTTAAGGTCGGCGCCTGATTAGCACTTTTCCACGATTTTTGAATCTTTTTCCATAGAAAAAGATTAAAACAATAAAGTCCTTAATGTAACACATAAATATCATCAATATTGAGTTACAATACAAACACCAACAAACAAAAACTAATAAATCATCAAGTAATGATAAATATTTTCCATACTTAAACAAATCACACAAAAGAAACTACTCAACAACAAAAAAACTAAGCAACAACATTGTGATTATCATCATCATCTTCACCATTATCTTCAATATCAACAATATTTGATTGTACTTCACTTTGAGTATGATATATTGTTTTACATTTTGCTTCAAAATTTTCATTGTTTAATTTCAAAAAAAAATATGACGGGCCTAACGGGCCATCCCTCGGACCTGCAGGGCCGGCCCTTTTAAGCCATCAGCCCTATCGGGCCGACCTATTAGGCACGACTTCTTTTTTAAGGTATCCAAAATCAAAGCCCAACCCTCCATTTGGATGGCCTTAAATAGGCTAGCCCGACAGGCATGACCTGAACTACCAGCTCTAGAGTAAACGAGAGGTTACGGAGACATTTACGTCTCACTCCTGTGGTTCATTGTTTTTGTTACAGGTGATGGATCGATTGTTAGTGATGCAGGGAAAGGGACGCCGATCTAGCTTAGTTATGTAATAGAGCATACATTTGCCATCATTAGGACATGTTTACCTTTCCACAAACTCTGATATACTTTGTGTATGTTTCCTTGAATTACTGTAGTTTAAATATCGCTATACTGTGTGCTGAACCAAACGTGCATTCCAACGAATTAAACTAGTATTGCATGTGTTTGGACTATATATGAGATTTTATGATACTCCATCATACTTGATACTTGATATTTAATTGTGATGGGTATGGGATGCTATGATAAGCATGGTGAATGTATGATGATGAAAAGTAGATTGGATTGATAAGTATGGTTGGATGGTGGGTAACCATCCCTTTGTAATTAGTCATTGTTGTGGGACTTGTATATGGTTGTATGGTTGTGGTTTCAAAAGGATTAGTGAGTTTTAATAACCATGTTAGGTCACACTTTTTCTAAAATGGTTAGATTATAGAAATTGATTACTAGCATTTTATTAACTATTTAGTAAAACCCATTTCTAACATAGGTAGACGTATTTGTATAAGATAATTTTATTAACCATGTTAGTTCATTTCTTTTCTAACATGGTTAGTTTTAAAAAGCTATAAGAAGATTTTAAATATATATATATATGATAGTCCAATGATTTTAGAAAGTTCTTTTCTATCATAGATAGAGATTTTAAAAGGGAAATACCTTTTATTAACCATGATTGCATTTTAAATGACTTATAACTTGAACTCTTTCAATCATGGTTAGTATGTTTTAGTGCTACAAAGGTTTTTAAAAAAGCATTTAGAAGAAGATCTTACATATTCCTTATTTCGGTCCTGGTTTTGGACACTCCTAATGTTAGTGACAATGCTTCTTTCCCTCTAGTTTTCGGTGAAGGCATGATGGAGGTTAGAGTCCTTAGTAGCAACGACATCCCTCTAATCTCTTGGTTAGGTTATGTTTTATGTAAGGTTTATTCGAATTAGCATGTATTTGGAATTTTTTTCTTTCTAAACCTATTATATGGGGCTTTATAATTTTTTTTATTGATGCTTAATGGAATTAGTACTATTTTATGTGGTAAGAAAAAGAGGGGATCCTATGTGTTTTACTCTAATGTTTTTTCATTCTTTCATTTATTTTTTAATCGAGTAAGTAATAACACTTTGTTCGGCTGTACCTCAGCCTTCTTTACCTTCAATAATATATCGTGCCCTCTCGTAGCCTTTATTTCAGTGCTGCTGGCCCTCACTCCTTTATCGTGCTCTCTCGCCATCACTATAGTTGCCGGCTTGCCGCACCTTTCAAGCTCGTCGTCCGCCGTGACTCAAAGCTCACGGGTCGCCATCTCCTCATACCTCTTCTATGCTTTGTTCTTCCACTTTATTTTGGGGTTGACTTGATCGCTATCAAGTTTGTGGAACTTCGTAGTTTAGATCTTTCTTATTTACATGTAAGCCTCCTCTTTCTTATTTTAACACATATTCTTAAATAAGGGTAAAGTTGGAATTTTTTAAAAAAATATGTCATATTTAATGCTATAACTTCCACTCCTCGATATGTGAGAAGTAGTTAAAGTTAAGTTACAATAAGGAACAGAGTGGTATATCCATGCCCACCTTATCCAATATTTAGGTATGGATTAAAATTATTTGTTGCTTTTTCAATCTCTGGAAAAGAGAATTCCTCATTAACCTAATTGAAATCCTCTCGGAAGTCTAAGAGCAAGCTGAGTTAAGTTTCATTGGTGACCACTGTAAAATAGTACAGTAAGCCACTTGACATCGGTTTTGAGCATAGCCTATTTGAATTTGGAATAGTCCACACTTTCTAGAAATAAATAAGTACTATATCATCAATATAATTATGCATACTTGTCTGAAAATTTGCACACCTCTTGAGTATGGGTGTCCAAGCTGAGTCTCGACCTTTCTTGTCTCGAAAATTCCAGGGACCTTGCACCGGGAACGGGAAATATCTGGTACTGGGACAAGATCAGGGCAAGGCCCCGGGGAGTCCCGGGTATAGATATTAAAAGAGAGAGAGAGAAGTCCAACCCCTTAGGCTATGTTTGGTTTGAAGAGAGGGTAAGGGAGGGTAGGGGAGTTATCTCCCTACCCTTACTTGGTTTGAAATTTTGGAGGGAATGGATTCAAAATTTTGGCTTCCCTCCCCCTCCCCTCCTCAAATTTTTTTCCCTCCAAATTGAGGGTTTTTTTAAAAGTAGCTAAATTTGTTGACTATTTTATCCTCTTAAACATTCTGATATTCCAAAAATACCCATAATAATACAAAGGATAAAACAGCCACTCAAATACAGTCTCAAATTGCAACTTCTTTCATCTCTCTTCACTCTCGTGACAGCTTCATTCTTCAAGATGTGGACTTGCAGTCGAACTTCTCAGTCACAAGCACCTTAACTGATTTTTTGCATGATCAGTCTCTACTTCCTTGCTCTGATATGTCGTAGCGTTCACCATCAGCATTCAGTCTTCCCCATTACAGCTGCCTTGCTCTGTTTTTTGTAATTTGCATGAAGCTTTGGTGTCTGATCTTGTAATCGCAAGTTGGTGTTGTTTTTTGCTTTTTAGTTTCAGTTTGATCTGGATAAATAATTTGGAAATTGCAGAGGTAGGGTTAGCTACCTTCCCACAATCCCTTATTTCAATCTTAGTAGAGTATCCAATGATGCTCTTTTCTTTATGGGTCAATATCTCTTGTCGCCCCCATCCAATGCTTTTTATCTTTTTGGTGATATTGTTGGAAGTTCATTGGTGGGTTTCTGACTTTATGTCAAAGTGAGGAAGAGTCAGCTTGTCAAAGTTCACACAGGTGTGACCGTATATTTCATTGGTTGATCTTGCCAAACAGAATTCTGGAGTGATGGAAATAGAGAGCTATGTTTATTCATTTTCTGGAGATAAACGTTTTGATATGCTTTTTTGATATATGGTTCAGATTTTCATTTTTAAAAATCGGATGGTTCACACTCTAGTGATCTACTCTAGGAGGATGCTATTTCATGCGACTGATAAGGGTCAGCTGTTCACTTTACTTGTTCTTGGAATTGAAACATGTTGGTATTGGGAAGTACTGTAATTGTTTATAGGTTTGGAGAGAGGTACTATTGAGCGACACTCAGAGTCGGACAAACCTGTATGGTTTTGTTTGAGAATTAATAAGACTAGAGTTCAGTTTGTCAATTAAAAGCATATGAAGAACTCATTGTTGGAAACCACTTTCTTTTGTCTACTATTTCGATTTAGTTTTGCTATATGTATGTGATATATGGATATTTGAAAAATAATCGTGTGTGCGCTCTCTTTTGTATGAAATTATATGAACTAGAAGGATTTCTTTTTATGTTTCTCTCCTGGAATATTCCTATGAATATATGGGTCTACTAGAACTTTATCGAATCTGTATAAACACACACATGTGCATTGTTTCATACCATTACCTCTGTTTTATTTTAATTGAAATCATTGTAGTATATCAAGCATTTTTTTATTCAAAATAGATTCTGGACATGCTTAAATGAGATGTTTCCCAATTAACATTTGTATGTACCATCATGATTAAATCTCTATAAGCACTGTTATTTAATTTTTGTGTTCCTTTTTATCATTTATTGTTATGATTTAAATGTTTGTGAGTTTTGCTAGCTCATGTATTAATATGCTTTATGATTTTTTTCACTTTGTTATATGGACTACGAGCTTGAATACATTATATTGGTGCGACACTGGCTTGAATTGTGCCAAAGAACATTAGATCTAATAGTGTGTCTTGTTGCCCAAATATATATCAATGAGCTTTGTCCTAAAAAAGTAAATTACAGTTTGAGTGGCAAAAGAGAGAGGGTACGCAATGAAATAATGTATAGAATAAGTAGTTGTCCATTTAGGCGAAACATCATTAGAATGACTCCTAGAGCTTTCTTAGAATTGTGTGGTATGTTAGAAAGAGAGGGTGGTCTCAAACCCACACGTTGGTCAAGTGTGGAAGAACAAGTTGCAAAAACTCTTTATATATTGACCCATAATGTGAAAAATCGTGAAGTCAATTTTTGGTTTATGCGTTCTGGTGAGACAATTAGCCGTCATCTTCATAAAGTTTTGACAGCTATCATTGAGTTAGAGGAAAAATTTGTTGAGCAACCTGATGGGTCAAGAACCCCTCCTAAAATTCAAAATGAGAGCAAGTTCTTCCCTTATTTTAAGGATTGTGTCGGTGCTATAGATGGAACACATATACGTGTTAAGGTGTCTTCTGTAGATGCTCCTCGATATCGTGGTAGGAAGGAATTCCCAACACAGAATGTGTGAGTTGTATGCACATTTGACTTAAAGTTCACTTATGTACTTCCTGGATGGGAAGGTACTACCTCTGACTCAAGGATCACTAAAAGTGCATTAACAAGGGAAGATAGACTTAAAATTCCTGAAGGTATATATTCCAACAGTTTTAATAAAGTTTACATTCATTGGCGATTGTAAAAGCATTATAGTAATTATCTTTTTTTATTATAGGTAAATATTACCTTGTGGATGCTGGATTTATGTTAACAAGAGGACTCATAACACCTTACAAGGGAGTCCGCTATCATTTGAAAGAGTATTCAAAGAGAAATTCACCCCTAAACTATAAGGAGTTATTTAACCTTCGACATGCTAAGCTGCGTAATGCAATTGAACGGGCATTTGGTGTTTTGAAGAAAAGATTTGCAATTATATCCAATGCAACTAAACCTACATATGGAATCAAAGTTCAAAAAATGATAATATATGCATGTGTCGTTCTTCACAACTTTCTTATGACTATTGATCCTAATGAAGACCTTATAAGAGAAGTTGATATGGACCTTCGTCAGCAAAATGGATCAAATGATAACAATCGTGCTCCAAGTAATAACAATAATGAGCCTGTTCAAGGTGAACTTATTAGAGAGAGCATAGCAACTCAAATGTGTGCAGATTATCAAAATAATCTTGAGCATGGTATTGACGATAATCTTGAGGGTTGAAGAATTCGGTTGTATTACTTGTTAAATTTTGACTTGAAACATCATTTCTAGGCACTAAGTTTGTGGTTTTATTTGTTCAATTTAAACATTATATTAATATCAGACAATATGTGTATTTGTATTATGTGATGTTGGTGTTTTACATTACTTGACCTGTTTTATTTGTGCAACTTTTCACATATTAAATTTTAGTTCAATTAAATCAGAGCCTTTCTTATTGCTTTAGGATGGTACCAACCATTTCTAAGGAAGCATTAAACTAGACAAGAAGTACAGATGATGCCCTCATTGATGCTTTTATGACTGAATATAATTTGGGTCGCAAGGTTAATGGCAATTTCACATCTACATCTTATGACAATATAGTTTCATATTTGCGTGCTTTATTTGGTAAAGAAATTGATAAGGATAAGGTGAAGAACATATGGAAGACTTTGAAGAAAAATTTCTCGGAGATGCATGATATTTTTAAAAATCTGAGTGGGTTTGATTGGAACCCAACAACACATTTGTGGGATGCTGAACCTAAAGATTGGGATACATTAATTGAGATTTATACACTTTCTTTGTCTTTTAAAATGTAACAAAGTATGGAAATGTTATTAAAATTTATGTTCAATATGCTGTTTAGACTGCTATGCATTGTAATGGAGACTTTTTGTGGTCATTGTATTCATTGTGCCTTTATTTTTTAGGCTAAACCTAAAGCAGCACTATGGAGAACTAATCCTTATCCAGATTATGAAAAAATGATGAAATTGTATGGAGTAGACAGGGCTGGAGGAGATGAGGGGGAAACAATGCGTGAGTGGAGGAAGAGACTTCATAATCAAGTAGAGGTCACTGAAACAATTGATGATAATGAAAATGTTGATGTTTTTGTTGAACTTGATGGGCAAGGTAACTCACCTAGACAAGGTCAATCTCCTGAACAAGATAACTCACCTGTTGCTAATAGTGCCTGTAGCAAGAGGACAAAGAGAGTGCCTAAAGAGATGGAAAATAATACAAAGGATATAACAAGGGCAATATGTACAGTGGCTGTGGCAATTAATAGAGGAATTGATGTATTGGCCCAAGGGAATTTGGTTATGCAACAAGTTGCCACCACAAGGCTACAAGTGCCACAATTATCAGGTAAGGAGCTTTGGAAAATGCTTCAAGAATGTGGATGTGATGCTGAAAGAATTCCTGACATATATTGCTTTCTTATGGGTGATGTGGATAAGCTTAGAACAGCAATTCAATGTCCACTTCTAGCAAGGAAGCAAGTGATAATAAAGATGTTCTATAATTTCTTTAATTAGATGCTCTTTTGCCATATTTTGGTTGATGCTCAAAAGAATATGACTTTTGAGTATTACTTTTCAATATTTTGTTATAGGGCCAAAATAGGAATTTGGGCATGTTTATGCTAATTATTCTGTATCTAGGCTATCCTGACTCGATATTTTGTTGTATGCTCACAATAGGCTCAAAATATGTTGTTTGAACATGATATGATAAATTGTATCTATGTAAATTTTATGACTCTTCAATATTTTGTTCCAATTGAAGGAGACATGACTATGTTCAGGTTACTTGTTAATATATGGACTTTATTTTCATTTGTAGATGTTGTAAATACTTTGTAAAAGAAAAAAAATACTGTTTTTGTTACAGTGAAAGAATTATTTTTTAACATTTATGACTCTTGTATATTTTATTCATACTCAAAACATTTGTTAATTTCATCCCAAGCCAATAAAAAATTAGACAAGGATGAAACAAGACGCTAAAATGAGAGGATATGGGGTTATAATCAAACCGGTTTACATATAAAAAAATTTAACAAATTTAATTGTACTACCCAAAATTAATGAATCATGGGCAACTCGATCCAAAAAAAATGAATCATGGGCAAAGTACCGTTTTTTATGGTAAAATTTTTTACTTTCGTCATTTAAATTATTTTATTTTTTAGACATAAATTTTCAATATAACATTTTTATTCGCAAATAAAAATATTAATTTAATTTGAAACAAGGTGTGAATTAATTTATATAAGATAGTATTGAAAAATCATGACTAATACATAAGGGTAAGATAGTAAATTCATGATCATCCCCTATACCAAACAAAGGATCATTTTTCCTCCTCTCCCTTCTAACAAACCAAACAAGGGATTGTTGGCCAAAAAAAAAAAAACCAAACAAGGGATCATACCCCCTCCCCTTCCTTCCCCTCCCCTCAAACCAAACATACCCTTAATCTCTCCACCCAGACCAAGCCTACTGCCCGCGGCCCAAATTCCTTCCACCTCCCTTGATTATTCTCCTCAGTCAACCAAACCCTACACTCCCTCGACAGTCGACTCCTCTGTGCTCTCCTCAGTCCTTAGTCCTCCCTCGATGAACCCTAATCTCAGGCCACCACGATTTCGGTGATGAGAGCTTGAAGTTGAAGTTTGAAGGCCGGGGAAGGTGGAAGTTTGATTAGAGCGATTTCAGTGGTAGGCATCCATCGTCTTCTTCCCTTCTCCCTCGTCATTTTGATGAATGCAGAGCTTGATGATTAATTTGTTGTATGAAATATTGTAGTGTATAGAATTATGTTGTATCACTGCGAATGCTACTTTCACCCTCAATCCAAGATTGAAGGGGAAATTTCAGGTTTTTTGGGTTTTAACTTTGTTGCTTTGCTTCCTTCCAATTTTGTGAAGGAAGATGAGAGGGCTACAGCTATCGTTGAGCCAAACTCAAAAGGTTCGATTGCAGAAAGCTCTACAACAACTTGAGTCTCTATCTTCCAAGGTCAATTCTGATGCTTTTGTCACCATAGCTGATTCCATAGCTGTTAACCATGAAGATGACTTCCTCAAGTATCCTCTTCTCTCTCAATTTGGCTTTTAGAATATTTCTTTGGTATAGTGGTTTGTAATTGGTAGGAATGCACAAGAGGGGGGGGGTCAATTGTGCTTTCTAAAATTAAAACTGAATGAAACAATATTTATACTGGTTCAGCCCTACGTCCAATTCTCCAACTTATAGTTGGGTTCTACTAACACTTCAAGATTAAATCAGGCTCTTGAAAGCCTTTACAAGTGATAGCAAGAAGCCTCTCTCTTCACTGATCACTCCCCCTTACAGTTTGTAAGATTACACCCTACTCTTAAGATCCCACTATCTTAAGAGTAATCCTCACTTGATTGTAAATACAGAATGCTTGTTCACACTATTGAACAGATTGTGTTACACACTGAAGAATAACAATCAATGAACTTTCTAAAGATTGGTGAGTATTGAATGCAGTAATTAATACAGATAATTAATGTTGCAATCAATGTCTCTAACCAACTTCTTCAAAATGGCTTTTATACTCTCTTCTGGAAATTTTCCCATTGTGAAGATATAGCCGTTGCATGTCCAGAGAGTAGGTTAATCTGATATGGAGTGTTGGGATTGTGTTCTGGAAAGCATTAACTCCATTTAACTTGATTTACTTCAGTTCATCTCTCTTCATTAATTGCTGGAAGTAGTTGGTGTGTCTAACGGCTTTAATGACAATTTGCGTGCCAACGTTAACTTCGTGAAATAGGTCTGTGCACTTTCTGTACTTGATGGCTTAAAATAGACTGAACCATTGAATGTTACTTCAGGTCATTGCCTCTGATCGATCATAGGGATTGGTTTCTGATCAATCACACATCGATTACATATAGATCACAGCCTGCATCACTAAATATTAAGTTAGAGAAATACTCGCCTGATCGATCACAGGGAAACCTTAATCGATAAGGCATGTCTAATCGATTGCAAATAGATTATACTCAGATTACATGCTTTCTCTGATCGATCACTCAATATGCTTTAATCGATTAATGCTTTCTGATCGATTAGACTTAGATTATGATTGGATTATACTTTGATTCCTCTGATCGATTAAAGGGAAGGGTCTAATCGATTGGGATAATCCAATCGATTACACTAAGTCCATCTAATATCTGTGATCGATTAATGCTCTCTGATCGATTAGGCTCATTTCTCTGATCTATTACATAGAGTCCCTGATCGATCACAGGGGACTCTGATCGATTAGGCGATTATTATTCAAACTTCTAATCTGAACCTGATCTGATCCCGATTGATTAGGCTTTAAGTTTCTTAACTTGTAATCTGAACCTGATCGATTAGGCATCACTTAGGATTTTCTATCAGATTATTTCTAAGTCATCCCTAATCTTTACCTAGCCTTTCTTCATACCTAAGTTATGTTTAGTTATCATCAAAACTCATTATTCTAACATTCTCCCCCTTTTTGATGATGACAAAACATTAGAACCAATTAGAAAGATAATAAGGCAAATAAAGATTAAACAGGAATTGTGTACTGATAACATAGATATTATAGAATCATAGTTTATGCATTACAAACGAAAATATAGTATCAGAAATAGGAATTATAAGTTGTGCATTACAGAAATAAATCAAAATAGCAGAGACAAAACATATATGAAGTAGGGAATAGATAAAGACATGAAATATGAATGATGCAGATGCTAAATGCAGGTGAAAATGAGGCTTGGGTTTATTCTAAGTCAGAGCCACTTGTCCAGTATTTTGTATTCAAGTCATCATCTCCAGACTCACTGCTGTATCCCCCAGAATCTGTTGAGGGTTCTTCCAGGAACTCAGTTTCAATCACAACCTCCTCCTTTTTAGCAAGTGTTTTCTTCTTCTTGGTTGGAGCTTTCTTCTTAGGAGGAGATAGAGGAGGAAGGTAGGAGAGCAATTTGTCCAGGCGAGACTGTTGCTTCTGCTTCTTTGAAAGAGGCTTGGTGGATTTGCCTTTAGGAGCAGCCTTCCTCTTAGGTGCTGGCTTGGAAGCTGGCTTAGGCTCTTCTATTACAATTCCTTTGGTTGCCCTGGTGCTTTTCCTAGTTGCAACTGCCTTAGGTTGAGGCTTGGGAGCAGTCATCTTTATCTTCTTCTTCTTAGCCTCAGATTGAACCTCTGGCCCTTCTTCTTCATCAGACTTGAGAAACTCTGAGGTAGTATGAATAGGATCCTTCTGTACTGACTTGGTTGACTTTTGATAAATATAGGTCTTCTTAACCCCCCAACTGGGAATCACTGGTTGTGTAACATCCTAAAAATTAATTGAGGATTTGTGAGGGTAAATAGGAATTTATTAATGATAAATGATGGACTATGAGAATATTTGAAGGATTTTGAGGATTTTAAAGGTCTAGTTTCTCCCTTATATGGACCATAATAATTTTGGGAGAGATTATTTTTAGGCTCAAAAGAGGTTAATATGGGAGGAAATAAATAAAGGATATTATGGGAAAATTTTGAGAGTGAAAAGAAAATTTTTTGTTCAAAAGAAATATCTTATTTGAGAATTTTAGGGTCTAGTAGTGTAGTTTTCTCTTTCCACTCTGCCGACACTCAGTTCCTCGTCAATAACTTGTCACTGTGCATCAATTATTATTCCTCAACCAATCACATTCAACTACTATTTATATATATTATATTATATTATTAATATAATATATTATTATTATATTATATTATTATTTTACTATTCATCAAATATATATACTCCCTCTCCGTCTCACTCCCTGCCTCACTCTCTCACTCTCACACTCTCTCTCTCTCTTTTCTCTCGTCTCTCTTTCTCTCTCTTTTGCTCTCTCTTTCCACCACCAATATTCCTATTATTAGACTTATCAGAGCTCGTTGATATAGGAATAGTAAGCTTTTAGGCCAACTAAGCACATTTTTGGAATCACGTAAGTCTCCTCTACATTCCTATGTCATTAGTTTTTCATTTGGCTATACTTGAAAAATTAGGCCTTGTCTAAGTTGATATTTTTGGGAGTCCTAAAATTAATAAATTAAAGCTTAGGCCTCGATTATGAGTTTTTCTGAGTAGATTTTTCATTGTTGGAAGTTTTCCTAATTATTAGGAATTTTTGGATTTATGGAAGTTTTAGAAATTGGGGCTTTTAAATTATTCGATGTGCTTATGGGTAAATTGATGATTTTTAGATGTTTATTAAGGTCATATGAGGGGATTTAATTAATTGATTTGATTGGGGTTTGCACCTAAAGAATTATTGAAGGATTATTGGATGTTAAGGAATTTTATAAATAGTTATTGGAAAGATTAATAATTTTGGATATATGTATAAATGGAGTAGAGATAAATTTTAGAGATAGAAAGGGAGAATAAATGTTAAATAGAAATTTAAAATAAGTAAGGGCAAAGAAAGGGTAGTAAGTAATTTATTTTCCAACATGTGAAATTGTTGGATAAATAATTAATTTTGGTTGTATGTATGGTTGTGTAGTGCTTCAATTGCACTAAGTTATCACGGGGGAGCTGCACTATTGTGAGATTGGTGCCAGCTATCAGGTAACCGCTTTCTGCTTGTTTATGTGTGTGTGTAGTGTTAGTAAGTAATTTGAAATATTATTATTTGACTATTATGATGTTATATGGAGATGAGATTTTGAATCACAGTTGAGATATGATTATCAATTGATGATTGATGGGATATGAAAATGAGATCTTGGAATATTAATATTTTTATAATAAATGTCCTGTGGAGTATTATTTTGAAATGGCATAAATTTTTGATGTGAAATATTTGAAACTGAAATATATGTGGTTTTGGAAATTATTTAATATATGTATATCATGAAAATACTGGAAGGCCTGGTGCCTGATTTTGGTGTTGCATATCCATGTGTTGTATGTGAGAAATTATTTGTGTATGTGACACCGGTGAATTGGAAATTGTGCCATCACGTGATGAGGTACCCTGTTGCGCCACAGGGACTAATTGATATATTATGGGAAATAAGGGAGAAAAAGACGTAAGAGGGGAGATCGCCCCTCACGGATTCAGAAAGGACGGAGATCCTTCTAATCCGTGGTACGGTTCAGGGAGGGTAGAAAGTCCCTCGTGAATTGTACCGTGGTGATCAGGGGCGGGTGAAAGGTCCCGACTGGTCCCACATGTTTTCCCAACATTTCTAGTAAGATTTGTTTGGGTTGTCTGTAATTATCAATGATATATATACTATTATTGAGGATGAATTGTGATGGATTATTTTATAATTATAAATGATGAGAAAAGATATTTGGGACCAAGATATGCATTATATGTGAATACCTGAGCATGCTGGTTGAACTAATATCTATACATATATGTATTCCACTGGACACCTTGCTAGCACACACCACACGTAGATGAGTAGTCAGTGGTTGCGTTTTGGGGCTACCCCCGTTGATCTCACTTTTGCAGGTCCTAGGAGCGAAGTAGGAGGTCAAGGGAAGGATCCGGGAACTTCTCACTGATATCGTGAGATACTCTGGACCAGAAGGACAGGAGGTATTGCCACATTTAGGATCATATTTTGTATGATGCTTCCGCTGAACCTTGTTCCTATTCTGGGGAAAAATTATTGTATAATACCTATTATGGTATGGTATTTTAAGAGTGATGTGTGAAGTTTAATCTTGCATAATGAAATTCTGTTATTGTACTGGGAAGGAAGTTATATTGTGATGACAGAGATTGGAATTGAGGTTTGAAATATATATAAATATTATGGAAAGATCTTTTTCTAACTATGTTAGTTATTTTAGTAAGTTAATTCTTTTTCCTAACATAGTTAGCACTATAAACGGTTTATTGTTTAATTATGGGTGTAAAAAAGTGGGATTAGAGAGTTATTGTTACAGGTTGAGGTAGATCAGACTTTTCAACTGGGACCAATGTTTTGAAAGCCGGGCCGGATATTGAGCCGAAAAAGTCAGCGGGTCATGGTTCAAACAGTCGGATCGGTTGAATCGTTCGGTCGGGCCGGTGACTTAAATATTAAATTTAAAAATATCATATATAATAATATAAATACAATTCAATGTAATTTCATGAAAAATTAACAAGATCACAACATGTGTCCCGATAAAATATAAGTATAAGGAATATAAATAAAATTTTGAATTTAGAATCAATCTTTTTGCATTTCGTCTCACCTTAATATATAATCTAATTTTAAATAGTGATAATTATATCTTATATGTAACATTGGTACAACAAAATTAGAATTAATTTTTGTGTAATTCAAATTAAAAAAAAGTACTTTATAGACTCCTGTAGGAGTGCAGATGATGTGATGCAAGTAAAGTGTCTACAATTACTCCTACTATCTACTCTCTACTCTCTAGTGTTCACGTGTTGGTATTGAAATGGATTGATGGTTGTGATGAAAGGAAAATAGGATTTTTTTTTAAATTGAGTCTGATGCATGCCAGCTTGCAACCATTACTTTTCAATCCTCAACTCCTCTGAGTGTTCCAACGCTGAGTCTCCATTTTTTCTGTGTCATGCGAGTCCTTCTTCTTCTTCTTACTTATTTTCTTCTTCTTCTTCTTCCTCTGGGTCTTCTTCTGCCCCATTTCTTTTTTCTGCTATTATTCTACTCTTCTGTCTTCTCCATAGCCTTGAAGGGGAACATGATGAGTAGAAGAGGATCGAGCATTTCAAACCAGTTTTACAGTGAAAGATTTGCTCCAGCAGAGGTTCACTATGAAACTTTGAAGGCATCATCTGGAATGGATTTCGACCGGACGGTTTTCTCTTATCCGCTCCGGTTCCCGGCTTTTTACCGGGTGACGGCTTAATAGCGGCCAAAAGACGAGTCGATCCGGTCCAAATTTGAAAACGAGTCTCACACATCAACCGAACCGTTAAAGCCTCCGGCCGACGGTCCAACCGGCCGGACCGTCCGGTCCGGTCCGGCTATGAAAACACTGACTGGGACCCCGTTTTCAGCTTATGCCTTGGCCTTGGCTTCAAACTCAGCCTTGTTTCTCAATTCTTGCTCTGCTTTGGCCTTGGCTTCAAACTCAGCCTTGTTTCTCAATTCTTGTTCTGCTTTGGCCTTAGCTTTAAACTCAGCCTTGTTTCTCAATTCTTGTTCTGCTTTGGCCCTTACAGTTCCTTCTGCAATCATTTCTTGTACTCTGCGATGGATAAATGGCCAGGTATCAATAAAGACAGGTTGAGGTTCTCCTTCATACACAACCATGGCCATGCTCATGTCCTCTTCCAGGACAACATTATCATCTTCTAGAGGAACATTTGTGGTTTTAACTTCGGTATCTGATGCTTCCTCCACCACTCCTTCTTCTTTAGCCATGCTTAACTTGATTGCTTATGCCAATTCATGAATTTCTCCAAGAGTCTGGCTCATTGTGACCTCTTCAGAGACTTGACCCATGTGAGACACTTCAGAGGAAATAGATGACAAAATGTTGGCAGCTTCAACGCTTTCTCTTGAATTTCGCTACTCTCCCCCTCAGTTGTTACACTAAACCTCTTCTCCCCCTTTTTGGCATCATCAAAAGGAGCAGAGGGAGGAGTAGGATTAGTATCAACTACCACAACTTTCCCTTTTCTGGACTAGGTCTGAGTAGGATCTGGCCGAGGGGTATATTGAGGTGGAGAGGGATGAATGTGGGAAGGCTGAGAAGGAGATGGAGTAGTGTGAGATGGTGGAGAGGGGGCTTGTGTTTTGGGTGATTTGGGGTGTACAGGCGGAGTGGTGGTGAGATGCATAGGAGCAAGAGGAGGGTCTTAGTTATATGAATCTGAGGAGGTTTTTCTGAAGGGAGTGGAGGAAGAAGAATGTTTAGGTGAAGGAGGAGTGTGTTTAGGAGAGGCTTGTGTTTTGGTGAATGGAGAGGTAGGATGGGAATGTGTGGGAGAGGGATGAAGAGAATAATGGATGGGAGAAACCTGATTTGCTTCATGCCCAGGGAATGGAGACAATGGTGATCCTGGAATAGCAACTTGGAATTTCTGTCTGAGAGAATCTTCCAGGCCAGCAAGTCTGTTGTGAAGGAACTTGTGCATGTCCACAACTTCATCATAGCCTTTGAAAATTGTGATGGTACTTTCTTGGATAGTCTTAACCACAGAATCATTTAGGGCAGCCACCAATCTTCTTAACAACCTGTCTTCCAATGCTTGGTGCTCCAAAGACATTTCTTTGATAACTTTGGCTGACACTCTGTCAACAAGGTGATTGAATTGATTGGAATGAACGTAGGGTGGAATGACTTATGGTGTAGAAGTGCGATTGGGAAGTAGCTGAGAGGCTTAGGATGAAAGAAATTCCCATTCATAATAAGATAGTATTATATGCTAAAGGGATTCGAATATTTTTTTCCCTATAAATGTGACAATATTTTTAGAAAACTTAAAATTAAATGTAAATATTCTTAAAATATAATAATATAAAAAAGACAAGGACAATAAATTCAAGATTGCAATGATTAAGATGTTCCTAAAATCCAAGAAGATTTTCCGTTGTTCAGCTCTTCTTCCACAGGGGTCGTTGAACTATTGAAGTCAAGAAGCTGCTATGATCAACTGCCACATGTACATATGCTCCCAACTTTAAAGCCAAGCGAAATTTCATAGAAATGAGCATAAAGCAGCTAGTTGCAAGATAAAAGCGCGTGGAAATTCTACTACACCCTCCTCCGTTCTTTATTATAAAAGATAATATGAACAAAAAGGTAATATATAAAAGTTAAAGACATGAATGGATGTTTTTTCATTTATCCTCTTGTACATTGGTAAATGTAAGGATGGGAGAAAAAATGTATATAATAAATTAATAAGGATAAAAATAAAAAATTCTATTAAATCTATCCATAATAAATGATTCTAACATATTTTATTGGTATGTATAAATATGTTAATCACCTCTTATAATAAAGACTCTTATAATAAAGATAGGTGGGAGTACATAATAATAAAATGATGAAATCTTAGGAGAAGTTTGGTAAAAAAAGAAGAAATGAAACCTTAGTAGAAGGTGATTGGTTGGATCTCTTTTAATTTTTCTGTTTTAATTTCAACTACAAAGAATTACTATACGTCAATCAGATTTGTAATGGATGTAGTAACTTTTTTTTTTATTTTTTTTTTATCAATGATGTAGTAACTCATTTATTATGTCGTTTGAATACATGATCAATGTAGATAAGATTCGGTGAACTAGTTTGTTTACAAAAATAGCTCACGTTTTTCTTCACGGTTGAAGATATGACCAATGTATGAAGTGTTTTTTTTTTTTTTTTGACCAGATTCGGTGAACTAGTTTGGTTACAAAAATAGCTCATTTTTTTCCTTCAACTGATATAGAAGAACAACACGGATACATTTATTTTATCATGGCAGAAAAAAAGGGAATAAATTTTTTCATATAAGGAAAAAGTTTTAGTTATTTATAATAAATAAGTTTAAGTTTGTTGAAATTCCCATTCAGTAATCAATACTTTATGAGCAAGAGGGAGTATGATGTAAATTCAAGAAGTCCCATGATCAAATCAAGAGACATGGAAATAATTATGACGAATTGCGTTCGTGTTTGTTGTGGAAAGTTTGAACTCAGAAGGTCGACGATGAGTCAATAACTAAAAATAAAATATAAATAAATATTAAAATACCCCCTCTATCTCTCTATATTTATCAGTACTCTATATTTGTGCTCTCTCTTCTCAACACACTACACTCTAGAGGCTATACAAACACAGCCACAAGGGTTTATATATTTCGCAAGAATCACAAAGCTGCAGCATTCTGCTCAAAAAATTTCAAAATGGCGGTGAGCTCACTCACACACACACACACACAGAGTCACCTACATGTTTGAATGAATCATAATTATATATGACAACTACGATTTTCTATTATACACAATTATATATTGATATTGCTGGTGGGAAAGTCTCTTGTTGATCAAGTAATAGCTAAGCTAGGCTCTTCCTGACTGTTATCAATGGCGCAGAAAATAATAGCAATAAAAGTGGAAGTGAGCAATGAAAAAAGGAGACGCAAGGCCCTCAAACTTGCTGTTGCAGCACAAGGTGATCAGAATACTCCCTCCATTTCTAAATATATAATCTATTTGAGAAGTTGATATTAATAATAAATGTAAGATATATTTTTAATTTTCCCCAGAGTATATAAATCATTTTGTCTGTTTTTAAATTAATCATTGTGACAGTTATATTGCACATATAATAATGCTTGTTTTGTGATTGATGATGATGATGAGAGTGTAAACATATATACAGGAGTGGTATCAGTGGAATTGAACGGGGAGGATGGAGTGATAGTGACAGGAGGAGACGAAGTGGATGCGGTTTGCTTGACCAACTCTATGAGGAAGAAGTTTGGTTATGCCAAACTCTTGAGCTTGCAAGAAGTTAACCCTTCTGGTGACGACCACGACGATGCCGGAGAAGAACCCGACGGTGACGACGATAAAGAAGAGTCACCACCACCACCGCCACCTGCAGGTTGTCCCTACTGTAATTGGTATCAGCACTTTCCTCCTCCACCATGCCCTTTTACCTACGCCCTTTATGATCCTTACCCTACTGTGTGTTCGTACTCATGTAATAACTAACGCCTATAAGCATATATATGCATGGTCCTGTACTTCATTTTAATTACCAGATTTAAATAATTATGAATTTGGGTGTTATATGATGTAGCAAATTTAATTTTCATAGCACTTCTTTCTGCAGCTTCATCTTCATATTCATTGTTTGGGAAAAATCACAATTAGAGGCGACGATTTTTTGAATATTATATATATGTATGTATATATATTTATGTATTTATGTATTTTTTCGCAGAAAAAAAATTTAAGCTCTTTAATTAAAATAATGCATCTAAGTTTTAAAGTAATTCCAAATATGTAACTCAAAATTTTTGGTCTTTTTATTTCTCCACACAATGGTAGTAACCGATAGAGCTGGCTAGTGAGAATGTATGTTTCATAGACAAACCTCACCATCTTATAATAATTATCACAAACGCATACCCAATGCTTGAGCATGATATAACTCATTTAGCATGCCAGCGGTGGTGGGTCCCCTGCAGGCCGGCGGTCGAAGCTCTGGCTGCCAACAATGGTGGGGCCTTTTTTAAAAAAAAAAAAATTGTCTAAGGGTATTTTTGTCATTTCATTAAATTTACAAAGGACGGTTAGGTCAATTACATGTTATGGTCCTTTTTTAAATTTACTGCATCTAACTGTTCTTTACATATTTGGAAACTTTTTATTTAGAATTTTCCTAAGAAATAAGCTTTTCTCAAGGTTCAAAAAACCGGACCGGGCATTAAACCGGGTGAGGCACTGGTTCAAGGGTCAATGGTCGGATCGGGGTCGGACCGGGTCAAACCGGATTATATTAAAATAATAAAATTTTATTGATATTAACATTAATAATCACTAATATCAAAATGTAAATGTAGATAGGTATGCATATGATTC
The DNA here is from genome assembly GCA_037074515.1 of Mimosa bimucronata. Lineage (NCBI taxonomy): Eukaryota > Viridiplantae > Streptophyta > Magnoliopsida > Fabales > Fabaceae > Mimosa > Mimosa bimucronata. The sequence continues at coordinate 37,530,937 of CM073445.1, read as the reverse complement.
ATCAAATATGAATATTTTAATGTTTCTATAGAGGGAAAAAGAGAAAATATTAGTTGATTACACATAAAAATAAATATTATTCTACAATCCACAGATTAAAATACAAATATTAAGAGCAACAACAATTAAATATTAAGTATATGCAAGTAAAATAGCATTTAAAGTATTATAGTTTTCTAATTTCTAAAATTGAGTTAAGTGAAAATTAGTAATTAAGTGAATTATAATAAAATAATTTTTTTATTATTTTTAAAAAAAGGGGGCCAACCCGGGTCAACCACCGGGTTGACCGGGTTGGCGGTTGAACCCCCGGGTTAGGCGGTTCGACCGACGGTCTGACCGGTTCAACCCCATTCCGGTTTTTCGCCTGATTCGGACCGGACCAATGGCCGGTTCCCGGTCGAACCGTTCGGTTCGGTCCGGGTTTTTCATCCTTGCCTTTTCTTACATTAAAAAAGGGTTAAGGGAATTTTATCCCAAAAGTTTTTGCTGAAGAGCAATTTTACCACAGAACTTTTTTTGGTTCAATTTTGCATTGGAAATATTAAATGAAGCAATTTTACCTATTACCGTTAAAATATTAACAGTTATCGTCAACTTGAAGTTTTTTAAACTGGAATAGGGCAATATTACTATGTTTTGAAACTTTCACAACAAAATTGAACAAATTTTTTTTCAAAATTGCTCCTAAATCAAAACTTTTAGGATAAAATTGGGCGTTAACCCTAAAAAAATTGACAAAAATGACTACTACTGTGAAGCCTCTAAAGTTGAAAACCCGCATGCACTTGTAGCCTGCTATTAACGACTGCAAATTATGTTGATTACTGTTTCATGTACAAAAGAGAAAATCAATGGCAATTAGGTCTTCAATAATTTTTTAAAAAAATGTGAGTTGCAAATATCAACCCAAACAATTACAAATTCAACAGTCTTAACTATAAATAATGCATCTAAATTTTAAAATAATTCTAAATCAAAAATTCAAAATTTTTGTTTTTTTAAATTCTCCACACACTTTTAGCAACTGATTAAGTTGGTTAGTGAAAATTTACACTCACTATGGATGAACCCCGCTATCTTCTAGCAATAATGAAGAATGCATACCCAATGCTTAAACACCATATCGCTAATCTAATTGGAATGATCACAACCAATCAATTCGAACCTCAATGTTAAAATATATACTTACATTGCAACTATTTAAATTAATATTTCTTAGTGATTTTTGTTAAATTCTTAGACCTTACTGTTATTAATATTTTTAGCAAAAAGAACTCTTATTAATAGTTCAGGTGTGATGGCTTTGGAATATACCCTTCTGGCCTTAAATGTCATAATCCTAAAATTAAAGCAACAACGTTTGTTTAAGTGGTAGGGGCTCATCCAATCTTAATTTGAGCATGAAGTACATTAAAACTTTTGGTCAGTTGTCTCACTCATTGAGATACTCACAATTAGTGATCTGAATTAGTTTGAGGTTTTAGATGTACCTACAACATGGCATGCCCTACCATACTCAGAGGAAAAGAAAAGCAGCAAGCATCTAATGCGGGCACCCATTTTTCCGGGTCGGATAAAATCGGATCAAGCGAACCTGCCTCCGACAAGTCTTAGCTTTATTTTTCAGACCCTCCGGTCCTAATTATAAGATCACTTTGACTTTTTTGACTTTTTTTTTCAGTCCGAAAAAAAAGTAGTTTCAATCCAAAAAATAATCTTTTTTCTTTAAAACTAATTTATTCTACTTCTAAACTAACATATAATCTAATTTTATGTGACATATGTTATGATTTAGTTGTATAATTTGTTTCCTTAACTTCCACAAAAAAAAGTCAAAGTGATCTTATATTTAGGACCGGAAGGAGTACATGCTAAACAAAACTATAAATCAAACCAGAAATGTAAGGATGACGAGAAGTAGATCAAAGATCTGAAGACCATAGTTCTGAGAAGAAGAAGAAGAAGAAGACGACGAAGTTTGGGAAAATGGGTACGACGGTGCCGGGATTAGCGCCTGGACTTTCTCGGAAGCTGAAGAAGGTTTTGGAATCAAGGACCGATACGCCTGATCTCTTGTCATCCCTCAATACTCTCTCTTCCTTCTACACTGATAACACTCCTCAATCTCGCCGTAACCTCCGATCTACCATTGAAAAGCGTTCTCTCTCTATCAATCTCGAATTTCTCTCCGCCTCCGATGTCGTCCAATTGGTGATTACCACTTTGTTGCTTTTGCATTTCACTTGATTTCGTTGTTCAGATCTAATTAATTCCCTTTGTGTGTGTCTCTTCTTTTAGGCCTTGGATCGCGTGGAGGAAGAGGTCAATGCCGTCGCTGAATGCTGCGACAGGTGTGGATTTTTTTTTTTTTTTAAAAAAAAATCACTTTCATATCAATGATTATATTGGCTAATGTTTATTTTAATACATCATTTTGGCGACTGAGTGATGCGAGAGGAAATTTGGGTTCTGTAGCTAATTTGTGCAAGAGATATTTTGCCTGGCAGGGCAATTCTAGGAGCATTAGTTTATGATTGATGCTCTGTTAATTACTCTTATGAAGCTGTTAGGACATGGAAATTTTCCTCTTACCTTATTAAAATTTACTTTTGTACTCGTGGAGTCATGGTTTCCATGATAGCAGATGTATCAGACAGTTAATTTACAGTTTATGACAAAGGGATTTTTTTTCTGTGTTTAGAGTGAAATGATATGTTTGAGTCTCTAACATTGGTTACCAACGTAATTCATTCCAATAATGTCATTTATATTTTTTAGAATTCCCTCTTACCATATCGATGTTATCTTTGAACTTATCGTAAATCTTGCTCTTTCAGTTCAAAGTAATTCAATAATTGGGTAGACTATTTTGTTTGAGGGTCGACACTTCAGGAACATGAGGTTTTGAGTGATGCTATGCTTATCACTTCGACGATGCTATTAGGATATGTACCTCTTATGATATTAAGCTTACCGTCAAACTCATCTTATATCATTCCTTAATTAGAATTAATTCGTTATTTGGCCAGAATATTCCCTTTAGGATGTGTTTATTAAAAAGGATTAAGGTTCTGACCTTTTGCAGGATATCAAAGGCCTTGAATAGTTGCAGTGCTACCACAGGTGACATTATCAGTACCACAGAGAGGCTCAAACAAGATCTTGAAACTACTACACAAAGGCAAGAGATTGTGTCATGTTTCCTGCGCGATTATCAGCTCTCCCCTGAAGAGGTTTTCAGTTATTGTTTCATATTTTGTAATGATTGAACTGTCATTTTGTAATTCAAACATGACATGCTTACAATAAACTGTTGATCATCTACAGATAAGTGCCCTTAGAGATGAAGAACTTAATGAAAATTTTTTCAAAGCACTGTCTCATGTCCAAGAAATTCATGCGAACTGCAAAGTGTTGCTTAGGACACATCATCAGGTAATTTTTCTGTTTGCATCTCTGCCTCATTTCATTTTCACTCTGAGCTGCATGCAAAATTTAACACAATTTTTATATGATTCAATCTTCACCTTATATTTTTATTAAGGACTTTGATATTATACTTTGCACCTGATATATATGTCGAAATTCAATAATTTTAATGTAATATGGATATTTTAATTTCTGTTTCACGGGCTATTCTCTTGGGTTGGATGAGCTGTGTTGTTTCATTTCTCATTTTGATAAAAGATGGGCCTCTTTGCCAATGAACTAAAGGAACAATACTGTGTCCTTCCAATTCTTTATTGTCAAGGTTTGCTATATGTTCCCCACTTCTACAATTTTCAATTTGTGCCGATCTTTTTCAGGAATTTTTCTCTATTATTTTCTTGCCACTGTGTTTTTGAAAACAATATATCATTTTTTATTGACTTCAAGAATTTCATTTCAGCGTGCTGGTTTAGAGCTGATGGATATGATGGCTGTGTACCAAGAAGGAGCTTATGAGCGCTTGTGCAGGTGAAGATTCCTCTACTTTAATAACAACCATCTAATCTTCATTTAAAAAATCTAATCCATGATAATTTGAGCAGTCCATAACCCCTTGTTTCAGTGACTTTTTTTGTTGGCAAAATCTTTATTAAGAAAATAATATTTATTTTGAAATTATAGAGGAGGGATTATTAAGAATAATTGGAAGAGAATAGATAAGAGCTTTGTTTAAACTGCAAAGGTTTGATGGGGGAAAAGGTTTAATTTATTTTAGTTGGAGTAGCTAATGAATTAGAAATCTCAAATTTCCCCTAAAATATTTGTAGTGAGATATAGATAATGTGTTAGCATAGTTCATTTAATTTTAGAGCCTTCAGAACTAAGATTTTACATCTGCTAATGATTGGCCTAAAAAGATATTACTGCATGTGATATTGAAATGGCTGTCAAAGATGAATTTGCATCCGGACTACTCCCATGTCACTGAGTTTTAAAAGCTGTTTCCTTATGGACATTGGCTAACTTGATGATATACAACTATTTGTAAATTTTACCTATAGGTGGGTTCAGGCAGAATGTAGAAAGTTGGGTGACACTGACAATCCAGAAATTAATGAGCTCCTAAAAACAGCTGTGTGCTGCCTCAGAGAAAGGCCTGTCCTTTTCAAGTATTGTGCAGAAGAGGTGATTTAATTATGAATCTGATCAATTTATTTAACACTTGACAAATAGAATTTTTTTGGGATTTGAATCCTGTGATATTCCAAGTTGGAACTTAAACTTTGATATTTGGAAACTTGTCACCTCCACTGCCTAATGATATTCACAGATCAGATCCCGCATTTGAACCTAATGTTTTTAAAAAAATACTGTTTGAATTGAAACTCGAATTTCCCTTATGTGTTTTTGTGCACCATAAGATACCTTTATGATTTTTGTAGGTGGCCAACATGAGACACAATGCTTTGTTTAGAAGATTCATAAGTGCTCTTACCCGAGGAGGACCTGGTGGGATGCCTCGGCCAATTGAAGTTCATGCTCATGATCCATTACGATATGTGGGCGATATGCTTGGGTGGTTACATCAGGTATGAGTCTGTCATGACTATCTGGTGGGTGGATGCTTAAAGCCATTTCATTTGCTACAGCATTTATATCTCATGTATCTTAATTTTATTGTATTGGACCTACATACAGGCCTTGGCATCTGAACGCGAACTTCTACTTATGTTACTTGATCCAGACACACTGGTGGATTCTGGACCAACAGCAGATCAGTTCTCCAAGAGCTCTGAGAATGGCTCTTGGAAGACAGAATCTGACTTGACATTTCTTCTGGATAGAATTTTTGAGGGAGTTTGCCGGCCATTTAAAGTGAGAGTTGAACAAGTTTTACAGTCTCAACCAAATCTGATTGTCTCTTACAAACTGAGTAACACTCTTGAATTTTACAGCTATACTGTGAGTTGTCATCAAATCTTTTTCTCCTTTTATAGCACTAGGCACATCCATATCTTTTGTCTTAACTTGTGATCATACAGATTTCAGATCTGCTTGGGCGAGAAACTGCACTTTGTAATACTCTATGGTTGCTGAAAGATGCTGCTCAGAAAACGTTTTTTGATATTTTGAAAGGTCGTGGAGAAAAGCTTTTACGATATCCCCCTCTTGTTGCTGTTGATCTTTCCCCTCCTGCAGCAGTAAGGGAAGGAGTATCTCTGCTCCTTGAAATTATTGATAACTATAATGGCATGATGGTTCCTGCTTCTGGCAAAAAGCCTCCTTTTGATCCAGTTATATCTGCAATACTGGATCCAATAATTCAGGTGCATATTTCCATCTGTCATTCTGTCGCATGCATTTGTTACTATGATCTGTTAGCAGGCGTGAAACAAAGTGATTTTAGTGGTTCCTAATTTGAGCTTCCTTTGTAATGTTGATCGTCTTTGAAGATTTTTGCACTTGTTTTTTTATGTAACAGTAACATTGTAAGATAGTAAAGACTTGTATGTAACCTCCGCCTTTCTTTTCTAGATATTCCTATAATTTGAAACACCCACCTTCTCAGACAATAAACTCATCATTCACTCATCAGACTAAATATTACCCAGTTTTCTAAGTAAGCCCTCTTAGTCGTAGGCCTGTCTTGGCCCTGGTCTATTTCAAGAAACCTTGAACTGGTTTTAAGTTTAATGAAATTATTGAATATTATAGCTTCCTGTTTACTGCAGATGTGGGAGCAAGCGGCAGAGGCACACAAGTCCAAGGGCTCTGGGCATTCATCAAGAAGGAGCAGGATGAGTTCTGACTCCAGCCAAATTAGCAAATCATCAGTTGATGCAATCTTGTCAGCAAGCGGCTCTGCTCCATCCTCCCAGGTCCCTTACTAAGACCTTTTGTCTTTTCCCTTCACTTTTGGCCCTTCCCAATTATTGCTAATTCTAGGGTTTACGATTTTCTCCACTTCATCCTGCTGCTTCACTAATGAATTTTTGTAGCTGCCACACACACACACACGCTTCCAGTGGTCATCATTTGATTGTGCACCATTTTAGAAATTTTATCTTAAATGGGAGAATTGAAACCAACAGTTAATTGTTCTGCAATTTTGGGAGAACTGCCCCTTTAGGTTGCTTTGAATTTCTCCATTGTAAATTAATGTGGATCTACGAGTAAAATCTCATGCTGTAATGTGAAATCGATGCCATGGTTTGGACCAACACATAAGGTGGAAGAAATTAATGGAGGATCTTGAAACATAGTGAAAGTCTCAAATGTGGACAAGGTGATTAGTGATATATACAAGGATGATCAAATGTCTGATGTGTTCTTTTGGCAGACTACTGAGACCCCATCCAAGATATTTCTCATCAACTGCCTCTGTGCTATTAAACAACCTCTAGAGGGACATGATGTGGCCGTTGACTATGTGAGAAGGCTCGGAAAGATGATCGATAACCACCTGCACGTACTCGTGGACAAAGAAGTTGATGCCATATTAAACAGATGTGGGTTGTTACAAAAGATGGCCCACTTCAACAACTCAATACACCACAAGCAAGTGGACAAGGAAACGGTTGGAGTCCCATTGGCAGAGATGGAGGACACAAGTCCAGCCAATCTTTCAGAGTGTTTAAAAGCTCTGTTTGGTCTGATTTTGGGAAGTGAGAGCTCGTTGCCGGAATTTGAGCAGATGCTGGTTCCACAGTTGCGCTCCGAGGCTTGTGTCGGTGTGGCCAGGTCACTGGCTGAAGCTTATGAGCTTATTTACAATGCAATTATGGATCCCAAGAATGAATATCCTGACCCTAGGTCATTGGCAAGGCATCCTCCTGATCAGATCAGGACTATACTGGGGATATGAATCAACACTTCAGTCATTATTATTCTTGTGAGTCCCGTAAATATTATCTTCATTCATTTTTGTAATGTTTTACTCTCCAGCAGATCGAGTCTATCAGGTATTTCTTTGAATATTATCGGGATGGTTGATTTTGAGATTTTCATGACCATTTTGTTTGTGAATTTAATGGGAAATTAGATGATTTGCTTTTCGATTTCTGTCAATGCTTTGGAATTTCGGACATTGAGCAACTGATTGCTTAAAATCTATTGAACTGCTTGATGTCACTTTTCATGCAGTTGAAAAATTAAATGTAAAGTAGAGAAGTAAAACCTGCAATCTCCTACTTATTGAGGAGATGTCATACCATTAGATTACAAGGCATTTGATATCAAATATTTATTTCTTATCATTGATTTGTATTAACTCGAGAACGTAAACGATGCATTCTCTGTACTCTGTGGTCAATTTATTTTGAAGTAAGGGAACGGTTTGGTTGTGTATTTGTTGGCCAGTAGAGAATCCAAATGAGGTCCAAACAGTCTAAATGATATGTTTCGTTATCCCTTTTTTATGATTACCACAACCAATGGTATATCCACAAAGCATGTTCATTTGCGTGTTTATGAGGTTTTCTAATATTGATATAAACTCTGGTTTCAAATTAAAACGTTTCTGTGAATTATAAGTAAAATAGTTCTATTGACTTGTAATCGCTGCTAAAATAATGATTTATTAATTTGATATCATCATATCTTTCTTTGTTATTCTAGAAAGATATAAGAGATATTGACAATTAAAGGAAGAATGTCATGAATGAAGAACATACGTCAAAAGTGGATCATGGTCATCACACTGAAGCCAAGCAGTATATAGATCCTGCATCATATGTTCCGCAAAATAATCATCTCTAGAAAGATATAAGAGATATGGACAATTAAAGGAAGCATCATAAATGAAGAACATGCATCAAAAGTGGATCATGGTCATCACACAGAAGCCAAGCAGTAGATAAATCCTGCATCATATTTTCCACAAAATAATAATCTCTATGAATAACAACAACAACAACCAAGCCTTACCCCTCTAGGTGGGGTTGGCTACATGGATCACACGACGCCATTGTGCTCTATCATTAACCAAATCCTTAGATATATTATTCACTAAAAGATCTCGCTCTACAACTTCCCCTAGTGTACGCCTGGGTCTCTCTCTTCCTCTCTTAATCGGACTCCAGACTGTTTGATCTACCCTCATCACTGGCGCATCTAATGGCCTTCTTTGTACATGTCCAAACCACCTTAAATGATTTTCTACCTTTTTCTCACTGATAGGTGCCACTCCAACTCGATCGCATATATGGTCATTCCTAATTCTATCCTTTATTGTATGACCACACATCCATCTCAGCATCCTTATTTCAGCTACTCCCATTTTATGTTCATGTTATCCCTTCAAAGTTCAACATTTACTACCGTATAAAACTGCTGGTCTTATAGCAGTGGGATAAAATTTCCCTTTTATCTTATGGGGTACTTTTTGGTCGCAGAGAATTCCAGTAGCTTTCCTCCACTTATACTACCCAGCTTGAATTCTATGGTTGACATCGTCATCAATCTCACCATCTTGTCGTATAATTGATCCTAAGTACTTAAACTTTGTCACTTGAGGGATCGATTGATCTCCCAGTTTAACTACCAAATCATCTCTAAGTTGTCTATTTGCAAAATTACAATGCATATATTCTGTCTTACTCCTACTTAGACGGAAACCCTTCGATTCCAAAGTGTTTCTCCATATCTCTAATTTATCGTTAATCTCCTCTCTTGATTCAGTTAAAAGGACTATATCATCAGCAAAAAGCATGCACTTAGGGACCTCTTCTTCGATAGGCTCAGTAAGAACATCGACTACTAAGTTAAACAGATATGGACTCAAAGTTGTTCCCTGATGTAGGCCAATTCCTATAGGGAAGTCTTTTGTCTCACCCCCCGGAATTCTAACTTTAGTCAACACACCATCATACATATCCTGTATAATTCTAATATATGCAACACACACTCCTTTCTTTTCCAAAGCTTTCCAAAGTAAATCTCTTGGTACACAATCATACGCCTTTTTTAAGTCAATAAAAACCATATGTAAGTCTCTTTTTCTACTTCGATACTTCTCCATCATCCCTCTTAGTAGATATATCGCCTCTATTGTGGATCTTCCTGGCATGAATTCGAACTGTCTCTCAGAAATACTAGTCTCTAATCTTATCATATGCTCAATCATCTTTTCCCATAATTTCATTGTATGACTCATAATTTTAATTCCCCTATAATTAGCACAATTTTATATATCGCCTTTATTTTTATAAATAGGAACTAAAGTACTTTTTCTCCAATCATCATACATCTTTTTGGACCGTGAAATCTCGTTAAACAATTTAGATAACCACAACACACCCTCTTTACCTAAACATTTCCAAACTTCAATCGGTATACCATCCGGTCCCACAGCTTTACCATTCTCCATTTTCTTAAGAGATTCCCTAACCTCCCCAACTCTAATTCTACGATAAAACGACCTATTAAGTCTATCTTCACTAATTGTCAACTCCCCCAACTCACAAGGTGAACTTTCACCTCCATCATTGAATAACTTAGAAAAGTAAGCCTTCCATCTATTCTTAATATCTACATCAGTGACCAAAACTTTACCTTCCTCATCCTTTATACATCTTACTTGATCCAAATCTCTCGACTTTCTCTCCTTAATCTTTGCAATTTTGTAAATCTTTTGTTCCTTAATTTTTGTCCCTAACTCCTTATAAAATCCCTTATATGCTTTAGCATGAGCTTCACTCACTACCTTCTTCTTAGTCTCCGTTTTAGCCAAGCGACACTCTTCCCAATTTTCAGCATTATTACACAAGTGTATGGCTTTAAAACAATTCTTCTTATTTTGGATCTTTTCTTGGACATCCTCGTCCCACCACCAAGTCTCTTTATCTTGTGGTCCAAAACCTTTTAATTATCCTAAAATTGCTTTAGCGACCCTTTCAACCTTCTTAGCCATATTCCTCCACATGATGTTAGTATTTTCTTGCGGCTCCCACACACCTTCCTCCAATAGATTTCTCGTAAAAGTCTCTCGCTTCTCCCCCTTTAACTGCCACCACTTGATCTTTCGGTTTAAGACTGCTCGGTGCTTTTGTTTTATACCTTTAATTCGCACATCAAGAACTAATAGTCTATGTTGTGTGGTCTCCCCATGCCTCGGAATCACTTTGCAACATAATCTTCTATCGGGGTTCCTTACCAAAAAGAAGTCAATTTGAGACCTATGAGTTCCACTCTTAATATGTGATTAAATGTTCTTCCCGCTTCCTAAAGCATGTATTAACAATCTTAAGGTCGTATGCTAAGGAAAAATCTATAATAGCCTGCCCTTCATTATTCAACTCCCCAAAACCAAAAACCACCATGCGCCCTTACATGCGACCCTGCCTCTTTCCTAACATGTCCATTAAGGTCTCCCCCAATAAAAATTTTCTCGGTTATCGGTATACCTTGTATCAACTTCTCAATATCAGCCTAAAACTTCTCCTTAAGATGTGATTCTGCCCCTACTTGAGGTGCATATGCGCTAATAACATTTATTGCATCCTTTCCCACAATTACTTTCACAGATATAATTCGGTCCTCAATCCTCTTAACTTTCACTACATTCTTTCTCCATTCTTTATCAGCAATGGTACCAACCCCATTCCTCCCATTTACCTTTCCTGTGTACCAAAGTTTGGCACCATTAACTTCGATTTCTCTAGCTCCCTCTCCAGCCCATCTAGTTTCCTACAAGCACAATATATTAATTCTACGATCACTCATTACTTGTGCCACCTCAAAATGCTTCCCATTTAGCGTCCCAATGTTCCAAGAACCAAATCTGATCATACTCTCATGAACTAGCTTCTTTAACAGCCTTCGTCCATTAGAGTGCGGTAGCCCTTGCTCATTTAACACTGCATTCGGGTGAGGATGCAGCGGCTCTTGCTCTCTTATCACTGTACTCGAGCCATATAGCGTGTTACAACCAGGCAACGACCTAATGGGTAGCCCTCGCTCACTTAACACTGCACTCGGGCGAGGATGCAGCGGCTCTCGCTCTCTTCTCACTGTACTCGAGCCATACAGCGCGTTGCTTACAGGCAACGACCTAATATTCACACAATTTCTTCTCTAATCCATGTTCATGAGATTCGACAGGGTTTTTACGTTGGCTATCTGGGCCTAACACAACCCTCCTCCTTTACCCGGGCTTGGGACCAGCTATAAACATAGGCGGAGTTAATAATCTCTATGAATAAGATTAGTGGAAATTAAGTACTCCTCCGATCCCAAATATATGACCTATTTACCTAAGTTGATTACATTATAGATGTTAGGTAAGTTAGTTGATATGACATGCTTTTCCCAAAACACCCCAATTATATTCCTTAACCCCCTCCACTCTCTTAATTATTGTTGATAAGATATCAATGAGGGTAATTTTGAAAAAATTGGATAAAAATTAGAAATATGTTCAATATTTAGGACTAAGACCATCTTCCCAAACATGTCCTATAATTAGAACCGGAGGGAATATTTCTTTTAGGATATGGTTTACAAGACATAAGCAGGATTATTAGCTTCCTTTGCTATGTAAGCCACTTGAAGCTGCCCAATATGTTCGCAAGATGCAAATTATAGGTACCAACAATATAGTTTTCCTTTATATCTTTTGTACGTTTTATATTTTGTACCTAATGATTTATTTTAGGAGGACAGTAAAATTTTCTATAAATTATAAATTGAGGGGTTGAGAAACAAAGTTTCTTCACTCGTATTCATAATCTTGAACGTGAGTCCATTCTATATTTAAGAATTACTATATGTTTTGGACATATTGCTCCTATTGTTTCATTTTTGGGGAGTGATAGTTTTAGTGATGTGTATTTTGATGCTGGAAAAAGAATAATTTGAAGGTAATGTTCTTATACTTATCTCAATATGGACGTATTATTGTAAAATACTATGTTTTACTATATTCTGAACGGTATATGTAACTTATTTTTATGATCAATCAAAACTACATTTAGGGATATGCAAATGGGTTGCATTTTAAGTTAATTAATGGTAGCAAATGATGTTTTTTCATGAGGACATCAATTATTTTTACTATATTACTGCCTCATGCCAATAGTATAAGGTCTTGTCAACTAATTTGGGAAGACTAAAGAAGTTAAATATATGTTACATAATATTTTTTTGAAAACTCATGTGTATCAGTTTATAAATTTGGTAAAATTGTTTGGTTAAAATTATAAGAGATTAAATGAAAAAAATATATATTTAGGACCAAAACAGTTTTCCTATAATTATCTCATGATAATGTTTGTTTTCCTATACCCAAAATAGTTTTTCTTTGAAAAAAAAATAAATTAAACAGTTTGTTTTCACACAGATAGATAAAAATAGTACATAATTAAATAATATTATTGGTAATAAATGATTTCATTCCTCACGAATTCAGCTATCATTTGCTAATGAGTAATGATCTGTAATAGAAGTTTAACGATGCGATGAAACGGCTTATGACAAGAGCTAAGGTAACGGCTAAAAGTGATATATATGTTCCAAGTCTAAGGGTGAATTTACTTCGGTCAGATGACCTACAAAGTCAAATGAGACATTTTGTTTATAAGGTTTAGTATCATAATCTGCACGGTTTAGCGTTCAACACTTCTACAATCATTCCAACCATGCTCTCATTCTCTCTAAAGGCACTGCCATAAACAACTCTTAGATTCAGTAAATTGTCTCATTGCCTTGACATAAATATCATTAGGGAGATCCATCGCATTGAGAACAATACAACCACTAATAGAATAACTATCATAGGATGGAGTTCCAACACTAGCTTCACTACTTGACCTCCACCTCTCAGTCTTAGATGCCTCAAACCATGCTATGATTGCATCTCTCATTTGCATACACCGAACTTCTTTCTATTTCTTTCCATCAGAAAATTCGATACTCCGCTTTCCGCTGTGGGAACACGGTCATCAACATCATCCTTATCATTATCATGGTTTACACGAACTCCAAAATCTCAGAGCCTACACGGGTTAACATTTTCCTAAGGTTTCTATAGCATTTCTCGAAATTTTCTGTGTTGAGGTTAAATTCAAAACCTAATGACTAAAACACAATTCAATAGATAAGAAACTCAAAATTTTACTCATACTATTTTATAATATATATACACACATATTCCGAAAATAATTTTCTACTTTCAAGAATGTTTAACGTTATAATATAAAAATTTGTTTATGTTTTTTTTATTTTTAAATTATAATTTATTTGAAAATTGATTTTAACTACTTGAAAAACAACAATAAATAATATAAGAACTTTCTTCCTTAAAAGGTAAAAGTTAAGATTAATCGAACCATTAAATTATATATGAATTATTCATGCAAAAAAAAAAAAAAAATCTACATGTGAATTAAGATTAAAAATTTCTCAGAGTGGATTGTTCATCTCGATTTTGTGCATGTTTCAAAATAAAATTGTTTGGGATACTCTGGAGTCTGTAGGCTAGTAGAGAATCCAAACATGCTGGTTCAGACATAATAATGTGGGAAAATCAGTGAGAGGGGTCAAGGAAAAATATTAATTACTTTAAGGACCTTTAAAAAGGTAATTATTTAAAAGGACCAAAAAATTCAATTTTTTTTAAATTATCGAATTAACCCTCTCTATTTCTTCTTCTTCTTTTTTTGGCCAGATATTTCTTCTATTCATATCTCAATTAATATATCTTGTAAATCCCGTAGTAACGGTGAAGAAATATTCTGTTACTGTTAAGTGATGTCATAGAGAATGAATAAATGGCTCAACCCTCTCCCTAATCGTAATTCTGTTTCCGTTACAGTAAAAAATAGAAAAAAAAAAACCACTGCAATGTCTAATGGAATAGGAATTGATTTGGTGGACTAGGAAATTATTGGTGGAGTTATTGGGTATAATTGGTGGAGTTATACATCAGTGCAAAAAAATAGAAACGGACACATTTATTTTAAAGTGCAATTGATTTCCATATACCTTTATGAAATAGGAATTGATTGATTGATTATGTGGAATAGGAAATGATTGGTGGAGTTATACAACAGTGCAAAAAAAATACAAACGGACACATTTATTTTAAAATGCAATTGCAATTGATTTCCATATACGTTTTTAGCCAGATTGATTTCCTTTGTACCAAAAAATAAATTATACCCATGAATAAATAAATAACAAAAATTGATACATTGATTAATTTTGATGTAAAAACGGACACATCAGTGGAAAAAATAAAATAAAATAAAGAACAAATATTGATGCATTGATTTTAATGTAAAAAATGGACACATCAGTGCAAAAAAAAAAACTACGGTGAATTAAAATTAATAATCAGGATAATGATAATGATTTAGCTTCTTCTAATTCATCTAGCATTTTTCCTTTTTGCCTTCTGAATGTTCCAGCCCTGCATTTCCAATTCTTCTTGCAGCTAAATGCTTCCCATTCCTAATGGTGGAATCCATTCCCTTTCCCTTTGCTTCTTCCTTCATGGTGTTAATTATAAATATTTGTGCACGTAAAAGCTATACAGTGCCCTTCCTGCAGCTTCTTCCTTACTAATTTTTTATTCTCAAGCTCCATTCTTGATTTTTCATTTGAAGCTAAAATGTCTAACACTCGTCATTATATGATTGGGGATGTCAATGATGACAAAGATATGTGGGTAATTGTTGCTTGTGTGCTTAGAAAGTGGGTTGTTCGGAGAAACACCCCGGCATTTGATATGGAAGATAGGTATGATTTTGGTTAATGAAAATGTTTGTAGCTGTTTCAGAGCAATCAAAATAGTTGTGTTTCTTTGAAAAAATTTAGTTATTTGGCAAACTAAGTTGTACTTCACCTCTCAAATATAATTTACTAATTATAGTCTAATTTCCTTTTTTCAGTGTTCTAAGATTGAGGCATTTGTAATTCACAAGAATTTGATTAATCGCTATATGTCCTTTTCCGGAAGAGGGCAAAGTTTGCCGTTTTGCAAACTTCAAGGCCTTATTGAATTCAGGAGATTATAAAGTCACTTCTAATCCATGGAAGTTATTGCTTCATTCTTCTACCTTTTGCGAAGAGTCCAATGTGAAAGTCCCTATGAATGCCTTCAACTTTGTATCCATTAAAGAAATTGCTGACCACACTGCTCGCAACGAGGATTTGATTAGTCTTTGAATTATATATTTTCTCTCATTTGGGAAAGATTCCATGTGGATTGCTATTTTGGGATTGAAGTTGCAATAACAATTTTTCAATTTCAAATTTTTATGCAGATGTTATTGGATTCTTACATCTTTTTGGGAATCTTCTTGACCAAAAGAGGGAATTAGATGTTATGAAGAGACTAAATATGACTATGATAGACAAAGAGTTGTTATTCATGTTGCTCTATTATTGTGAGAAAATTGTTTTTCTTTAATATGTTATCTAATATCCAAACATGTAACTTATTTTTTGTGTAGGGGTAAGAATTTTGCAAAATTGTTTTGTTTGGTGATTGTGCGGCTTCGACATTTGCGAGCAAGACAAGTGATCTAAAGCCCCCTATAATTTTGCTTCTTCAGTTCATGAGAATCAATTATACATCTGGTATTTTATCCACATGTTTCCACTTTTCAAATATTATATATTGAATTGATTTATTTAGTCATAACAAGTCTCCTACAAGCAGGCTATGGACATCTCAGTAACTTCTTTGATGCAACTAAGATTGTTTTCAATCCAAATATTGCAGAGGCAAAAAAGTTATTGGAAGGGTACTTAATTCATAGACTCCCTATACCTTAATGACGTTAAATCATGTTTCCATAGTTCCAAAATATCACCTTCATTGGTTTTTTTTTGTTTCCCCTCAATTTTTTAGTGAGGTTCCTTCACATACCAAAGTCATCTCACAAATATTCAACACGGACAAGTTATGGTACTCAAGCAAATCCATGCTTTCTTTTCCAGTTCAGATACGAATTAAAGAAATTGGCAAGCTGTCAAAGATGAGAATAACTATCCCAATATAAAATGTATACACTAATATGTTATACCTTCAAATTATGGAGTACATTTTGTGAGATATATGTATATATGCTTCAGGAATGTGACATTGTCACAAAAGTGTGCATTCAAAAACTTGAGACTGCTTATGGTTGGTCGAAGACAAGAACAATTGCATCATTGTGTTATAATGGATTAAAATGGACACAATAATTAGTATGTTCACAACAACCCAATGTTAGTTTTGCTTTAATAGAGTTCATATACTTGTATCAAAGTTCTAACGATGTATAAAATACAGGGTACACTTATTTCACAAATTATGAGGACCACACAAAGATTCATTTCAACTATGCAGACAAAGGGATATCACTATTCAAAAGAAACCTCAAACGTCATGGACTCCACTCGATGTTGGAATAAACGTGTTCGAAGAAAAATAAGACTCAACAACCACATACATCTTCCCTCTATCTTTTGATAAAAAAATCTGCACACTTTTCTTCTATCATCCCATATATTCAATAAAATATTTTCTTTGGGTAAAGCTGTATATTCTGTGATCATATATTTATCAAATGCAATGGTTATCATGTGTACTATTGTCTTGAGGTAAAAACAAAAAGCAAAAACATTTAACGAGCATTCATTTCATATATAGCTTCATAACAAACATAATTACAATACATTTAAATTTAAATTTCCAAAATATTTTGTATCATTTAATTATCTTCAGTTGTATACATACAAGTAATTGTTTTTCATCAAGAGTACAAGTAATTGTTGAATTTCTTAAATCTTAAAATAAAAAAATAACATTAAAAAAATAAAATTTAGACAAATCAACACGAATTATGCAATGAGATAAAAAAACCTAGAATAAACAATACAATCCGTGCAACGCACAGGGGTGCGTCTTGTTGTTTATTCTTTTAAGTTTTAACCAATTGACTCCCCCCGCCCCCAACTTTCTCTATCTCTTTCCCCTTCTCTATCGTAAACCTTATTCCTCCGCTTCCTTCTTCTTTGTGTTTGCAAAACAATTGACAAAAAGAAGAAACACTTGCAAAATTGCCAGTATCTTAATATTATTTTAATGGGATAAAGTATGATTTAAAGTTTTGCACTGAGCCTTTCTTTATCTGTTTGTAAGCCAGGTCATATGATTGAACAAATATGAATGCAACGATGAAAAACAAAGTTTCATTTTATAAACAAATACTTAAAAGGAGAAAAAAAACATATGTACATGCACACATGAGTATATAGCTGTAAATAAATAATTTTAATCAATTTTGTTATTTTAATTACAGATGTCAATAATATTGTTGTGATATTGATTTCCTTAAAATTTTTTAGGTACAATAAATACTTACATTTTAATTTTCAATATATAATGAAATGAAATAATTTATTAATTTAATAATTAAATTTCAGTTTATAGAAAGCGGGAGAGAGGTGGAAGAGAGAGTGGAGAGAGAGAAAGAGTCTATTTATTAGAAGAAGAAACAATTGAGATGTGGGGAGAATATATAAGGAGGGTTAATTTTGTAATTTAAAATATATATATATTTTTATAATCCTTCTAAATAGTTATTTATTTTTTTGAGTGAAAAGGCAGTAATTCTATTAATATTTACAAGGTACAAAACACAACCATCTAGGCTGCACAGCCAATGGAATGGAGGGCCAAGTGCGCTTTGATGGCATGGAATACATGGGCATTAATAATGGAAACAAAGCTTTCATGGGAAACAAATTCATTCACGAAAGTTCTCTTGTTTCTATGGTTCCAGAGATTCCAAATGATGATCCCGAATTGTAGAGACCCCCTTATACCAGTGTTTGCAGGGTTTAGATACCAGAGAAGCCAATCCTTAAAAGGCTTAATATAGAAGGTCGACAATTGGTGTCTCGGGATGATATTTGTCCAGCATCTACAGGCATATGAGCAAAGCCTCAGGATATGTTCCAAGTCCTCTTTTGGGTCTTGGCAGTAAGCACACGATCCATCTAACGACATACCTCTTCTTAGTCTCTCCTGGTTGGTGAGTTGTTTATGCTGCAGGGCTAGCCATAAGAAGACTCTGATCTGTTGCAATCCTGGCCATTTCCAGGCTACTTTCCATTTGCTCGAGCGCGGTTTCCACACTAGCTCCTCGGTTGCTTGGTATGCTGTACTAACGCTAAATGCACCCGAAGCTGTAAGGTTCCAGTAGCACAAGTTGCTGGGATCTTCAGTCAATGTTGGGTTCATTGTTGTTATTTGGAGATTAACATTTGGAGGGAGTAGGTGGCAGAATGCTTCAGATTTCCACCGACCATTGTCTGTAATGTAGTCCTTAATCGTCTTTTTAAGCTCTTATTTCGGGACTTCTAAGTATGTTAGGTATTTGAGAGGGCCCATGTCACCCACCCAATTATCAAGCCAAAATCTGGTTGTTTGCCCTTTACCTAGTTTCCATGCAATGTTGAGTTCGGTGTCTTCCCATACTTTTGCGATCCCTCTCCAGGTATGAGAGGACGTTCTTGTGCGGAATTCATAGTTAGATGAGCTTGACCATTTGTATTTCGCTCTCATGACACGCACCCATAGAAGATCAGGTCTATTAAGGAGGTTGAAGGCAAGTTTTGCAAGGAAGGCGCAATTCTAACCTTGTAGTTGTTTAAGTCCACATCCCCCGTGGTCATTTGGTTGGCACATTTCCTCCCATTTCAGGAGGCTTGGTTTCCTTGTAAGGTTGTCATTACCCCAAATGAAATCGCGAACTCATTTCTCAATTGATTGGATGCAAGTGGTTGGTATCATGGATGTTTGCATAGCATAGAAGGGGATGGTAGTGAGAACTGATTTAGCTAGCGTGATCCTTCCTGCTAATGATAGAGTTTTGGCCTTCCAACCTGTTAATTTTTGGTTTACTCTTTCCAGCAAATAGGCATATGTGTCTCTTGTAACCTTAGAGTAGAGGAGAGGAACTCCTAGGTACTTCCCTAGGTGTTCTGTACATTAGAACCCAATGGTGGAGCAGATGTTATTTACATCTCTCGAGCTTGTGTTTCTTGAGAAGTAGATTCTTGTTTTACTTTGACTTACAACTTGGCCGGATGCCGCACAAAATTGGGTGATGGTGCTTTGGATCAGCTTAATTTGATGCTTCGATATGCTCCCAAACAAAATTAAGTCGTCCGCGAAGAAAAGATGGGAGAGAGGAGGGCCATCTTTCCCAATCGTAATTGGCTTCCATGTATTTGTCTAAACTAATTTGTAAATTGTCTGTGAGAGGCGCTCCATACATAGTACAAAAATGTAAGGGGAGAGGGGGTCCCCTTGTCTAACTCCCCTTGTTGGTGTGAAGGGTTGAAGTGGTTTGCCATTCCAGAGCACTTGGGTTGTTGGAGTAGTGATGCACTTCATTATTACTCTTATGAGGTTGGATGGAAAACCTGCATCTTGTAAAGTATCTTCAATGAAACGCCAGTCTAATTTGTCAAAAGCCTTTTCTAGATATACTTTTATTGCTAGCCAGCCTTGCTTGCCTGTTTTCCTTCTCATTGAATATATCACCTCCTGTGCGATCAATATATTGTCTGTGATGTTGCGCCCCTGTATGAAGCTTGATTGGGATGGTAAAGTAAGGTGAGGCATAATTGGTTTGAGTTTGTTGGCTATGATCTTGGTGATGATTTTGTAGGAGACTGAGCATAAGCTTATGGGCCTGAATTCTTTGATGGTTGAAGGTCTGTCAACTTTTGGAAGAAGGCATATCAGGGTAGTGTTTAGGCGAGGGTCTATTGTGCCACCATTGAAGAGGGATAAGATCATCCTGACCACTGAAGGCTCCACCACTTCCCATTGGCTTTGAAAGAAAAGGGCATGAAGCCCATCTGCCCCGGGTGCTTTTGATGGGTGCATATCAAATGAAGCCTTTTTTACTTCTTCGCTAGTCACATCAGAATTAAGCAGATTCCAGAAAGGTGGGGTAAGGCGAGGGAACATACCTTTGTGAGGGTATTCCTCAACTGTGGTGCCCGTAGAGGAGTAGAGGTTAGAGAAGAAATCTTGCGCCATTTGAGCTAAATCCTTGTCCTTTGTTATCCAGTCCCCTGCATCGTCTTTAAGGGCAGTGATTTTATTCCTAACCTTCCTGATTCTGGCTTTGGTTTGGTAGTAGCTTGTGTTCCGATCGCCGAAATTTATCTAATCACACCTGGACTTCAGCCACCACAGCAACTCTTCTTGCATACACACATTTTCATATTCAACTTGCAGATCATGGTCCAGGTTGGCCAAGAAAGTAGATAGAGGATTTTCTTCGAGTGCCTTCTGCGTACCTTTTATTCTGTTGGCGAGCTTGCGCTTACGGAGGCCGATCTGCCCAAATGTATTGCGATTCCATTCTTTGGCTGCAAGGTGAAGTTTGCTATATTCTCAGGAAGTGAGATGTTATCATGCCAGTTGTCTCGGACCATAGTTCTGAAGTCTAGGTGGGTTAGCCATGATGCAAGAAAACGGATAGGGGCCAAGTCCTGTGGCCGGTTTGAGTGTGAACCCATTAGGAACTTTATGGGTCTATGGTTTGATTGTATTTTTGCTAGGTGGGTAACTGTACTATGTGGGAAGACTTATGCCCATTGTTGGTTGACGAGGACTTTGTCTAATCTGGCTAGGGAAAGCCCTCGCTGCCAGGTAAACTTGGGCCCAGAGAATCCCAAGTCAATCAAGCTGCTCGCATCCATGAATTGGCAGAAGTCCTTGCATCCCCCTTGGTATGTCCTGTGCAAGTTCTTCTCTCTGAGGCATCTAGTACTGCATTAAAGTCCCCACTCAAGGCCTAAGGCTCCTGACTGGTTGGTGCTAAGTTAGCGAGCTTAAACCAAACCGTGGCCCTAGTGCTGGCATTGGGGCTTGCGTAAACCTCTGTGAAGAGCATGGTTTTAGCTTCTCCAGGACTATGGATTTTTGTGTGAACAAATTGCCAATTGCTAATGATCTCAATGTCGACTCTGTTCGACCAAAGCAACCAGTTGTCGCCCGCAAAGCCCTCTGATTTAACTCTGAAGGACTTTGGGAGACCAATTCTTTTGATTTCTTCGTCAGCTTTGGTTCCAGAAATTCGGGGTTCAAGTAAAACTACTAAGTCTGCTTTGTGTTCCTGGATGAAGGATTTAAGCACGAAGACAAATTTTCTCTTGGCCGCACCTTGACAGTTCCATATTAGCGCAATCATTGAGGGGATAAAATTAGCACTCAATGTGCGGAGTTGGGTGGTTTGCCTCGCCGTTCGATTGTTCTGCTATGTGGTTTGCTTCATTTTTGGAGAAGTCTTCGTCTAGGGCCCTTGTAATGGCTTTGAGTGCTTCATCCGCTAAAGTTGGGCTTGGTTCCTTTGTTTTGGGTATGTATGACCCTACTTGGACATTTGAGGTGAGCCTTATTCCTGTTTGGGGGAGGGCTATCAGGTGGTTTGGGTTGGAAATTTTCCTTGTTTTTTTCTACTGTTTGGGCTGGTTTTGGGTTGGGCTGAGAATTGGCTGGTTTGTGGCTGTTTGTGGGTTTAAGTGATGGTTTGGGGTTAGGGTGGGATACAGCTGTGTGCTTGGTTTGGTCCAGGGTTGAAAGGTTCTGGGTATGATCTTTATAAGCATGGTTTGAAAAAATGGAGTCATTAGGTTTGTCAGGGTTTTTCTTCAGGGATTTGGTCTGGTTGGGTGATTCTCTCTTGTCTGTCTCTTTTGGTTTTGTCAGATTTTTTGCAAGAGGTAGTATGCTCGAGGTTGGGGTTGGCGGTGTTTGGTGATAGGCTGGGATTGCAGGATTTTTGTCGTGGTTATCTTTGGGTTGACTTTCTTCTGCCATTTCTTCCTGGTTCTGAAGTATGTCAAACCTAGACTCACTTTTAACACTTTTGTGGATACTGTTGTCAGGTTCTCTTTTCGAGTCTCTAAGGAATCTTCTCCCTTTTGGGGGGCTATCATCCAAGCTCTGTATGGGTTACTTTCTGTCACTTGGGTTACTTTCTGTCACTTCCATCGTGTTTGGGGAACGCGCTACCTTTGGTTCCTGCTCCGACGCATGTTGCTCCGACAGGTCTTCCTCCGTCGCCATTGGTTGCCTCAGAGGATATTTCTCCGTCATATGCCCATATTTCCCATATTGGTAGCATATTAACGGCAAGCCTTCATATTCTTTGATCAGAGCCATACCATCTACAGTGATTTTGGAGGTAAGGGGGTTCGCTAGGTCCAAGATAACAGCCATTCTTGCGAATTTCCCACGTTCGCCTGAGATGGTGTTGTAATCAATTCGGATTACTCTCCCTAAAGCATGACCAATAGCTCTGATCACGTTCTTTTTGTAGTACTTTGTAGGAAGTCCAGAGATACGTACCCATGTTACTACCTGTGAAATGCTGTGTTCGGTAGGGGAGAACTCCGGTGTCCATGGGTGGACTGTGAGGTAGTGACCGAAGATCATCCATGGTCCTTCTATAAGTGCAACATTGTAATCTTTTTCATTGGAGAATCGAGCTATGAAATAGCCACCCTCTAAGTCCGAAAGCCTGAACTGGTTGGTAAACCTCCAGAGATGGGTGAGGTTGTCTCTCAGTTTTGCATAGCCTAGTGGTCTGCCAAGCATCTTTAGCACAGCTGTATACTTCATGCTATCTTCAAGCATTCTATGAACCCTCCTCTGGGAGAAGTCCACTGTAGGAAAGAATCCATCTCTTCCAAACACCACATCTTCCTCTATTAAAGGGATATCTTCCTCCTCCTCTACGGCCTTATTCTTCCCCATCAGTTTATCCTTAAAGGAGACTGAAGCACCTTCGTTGTTTAGCACCTTCAGTGGAGAGTCTGGCACTGGTTGGGCGTCAGTGGCCATATATATGTCACCAGCTTCCCCATTTTGGCCTCCCTCTTCAGCAGGGATGTCCTCATCTAATGATATGGGATCATACGAGAGCATATCAGACTCATCATTCGCATTCTGAGGCAGGTGTTTAACTTTCTTGGCTTTCTTAGAGGATCTCGTGTCAAGTGGATGGGGAGGGGATTCCTCCTTTTCCTAGAGAGGTATTTATGTGGAGCGTTCCATAGTATAGTTGTCCCCACCACCATTAGGGTGATGGTGAGGCACCTGGTGTTCGTTTGCAGAGTCGGTGGCAAGGGCCACAAGCCATCGGGAATGGTAGGTGCCAAGTTACACAGAGCCCAAGAGGGAGCTTCTCTCTCTAAAACTTTCTCTCTCAGTCTTACCAAATACGGAGCCGTGTGGTGAGCACAAAGCGAACTATTCTTTCGCCTTTTACTAAAGAATAGTTATTTTTAAAAGGTCCTTAGAAGTATTAATTTTTCCCTTGTCCCTCTCCCTAACTTTCCCTAATAATATGGTATCCCACTCTTCAACTTCAATTCTTTTTTATTTTAAATTAATAAATATTTGCATTTGTTTTTTTTTTTTGGTATAAAGGGATATATTAATATAACTGAAATTTACATCATGAGTATCAAAGAAGAGAGCTCAAAAAATGGCGCTCTCTATGTATCTACAGCCTGCAAAACCCAAGCATTTGTTTAACATATCATTGTCACCTCCTGTTGTTATTCATTTCCATTCTGTGTTGCAAAAGAATATTCAACTCGTACGATCCACGGTCAACATAAGTATAGGGTAGATATGCATTGAAAATACATATATTCGAATGAGGCCCCTTCGAATCGAAATTAACTAGAATATGATTTAACTATAATTGATCCGCACATTAACGAGAAGTAACGGAAGTTAAGATTCACTTAAATTTAAAATGTGCTTTAACTATTACTACTTCATGTATTAATTATAACAATTAGTTAGAGTTCAATTTTGGTTCTAAATATGAGGCATTTTTTTTTATTTTATCTTATATAATTATCAGTTTTCTCTAATCTAGTTTGTATGACTTGTAAACTGATACATAATAAAATGGTATATATAAATTTTTAAAAAATATCATGACATATATATTATAATTCAAAAGTTTATATAGGTTTATTAATCTTCTCAATCATCTAATTGGATATTAATTATTAAAGACTAAAGATAGTACTTGATTCTTGAATATTACTAAATTCAAATAAGTGGTACATAAATAAGAGGTACATAGCTTCCCCTCCCTCTCACTCTATAGATAACACCCCCCCCCCCCCACCCCAAAAAAAAAAAACTCAAACAGGCGAACTTGTAACCTCTTATATAAAAGCTTAAACTTGGAGAATTGTTTTGTGTTAATAGAGTCATAGGGCTCTAACAAGAGATATAGATATCTCTATTATAACCCTTTCATAAGTCTTGTTCCCCTCACATTATTACATCACTCAATTACCTTTGTCTATGGGTATCATATCATATCATTGTCTGATAATAATTGGCATTAAATTAAACTTTGCGGACAATGTCGTTTAATTTTAAAAGAGAAAGTTTAGTGGAGAGAAGGCGGTGTCATAAGTTGTATCGTTATCTTCATTATTGAACACAAATTAAAATGCTGTTCTTTTGTCATGCCTCTCAGCATACATATGGGAGAGGAATGCCTTATTTTATCTTATATTATTTTCCCTCATTTTCTTTTTTAATTCTTCTTTCAATGGTTTAGATTTAGATTTATATAAAATATATTTTAATTGATTTTCAATAATAATATTATAATCCATTGAAAGAAGATCTATTAGTTATCAAGAAAGAAAAAAAATGAGAAAAAATGATATAGAAAAAAGAACACATTCCTCTCCCCACACAAACATATAAATATATATACACAACATCCATCACGTAAGACTAGACATAGGTCACTATTAATTAACGTACGATAAGTTGCAAATATTGATTGAGACAGTTACAAACACAACAGTATCACTTAAACTTCTGTATTTGAAAAAGTAAAGACTAAAAACCAATATTTATAACTCATTCTTTGATGAAGCTTTCTGGGACCTAAGCTCATCTCTAATTTTAAGACATAAGCGTGCGTCACTAAACACTTGAGCAGGAAAGTCTTGACACTTGAGCAGGAAAGTCTTGACTTTTCGAACAATTTAGCAAATCATCGGATATTGCAACCTATGTATGTTTCCTCCTTATTAACATGGATACATATTGAGTCACATCTTGCACTGTGAGGTGGCAAATGGCAATTGGAGGGGATAGCATCAGGGAAAATTACTGAGGTGAGTGTAATCACTAAGAGAATGTTAATTACAACTAAGAGACATAGACCAAATATCATCTCTCCTACTTTCAAATATGTTATTTGTTCTGATACATTTAAGTGATTAGGTTCCTTTTTTGTAACTCTATATAATAATTTTTCATTTATCCTGTCACCTTCCTCATAAACATCATGCTATTTTTTTGTTCGGTGACAAACGATTATGCTATATATATATTGAGGCTATGCAAATATAACAATGATGAATAATGTATATATACCAAAGCTTTACATCAAGCTCATATATTCACCATTAATTCTTGAAGTAGCTCATTATTATCTATCAAAATGGGTTGATCATATATCAATTACTAGCCTCCGTTAAGAACTAGATAAAAAGGCTTTACTTTATTCCTAAATATAAGATTCAAATCTATTTTGTTTTCCAAATTTATAATGTTTTCCTTAAAATATATCTATTGATTACATATATGAAAGGGATTTTGATTCAGAAATAGTTACAATGCACAAGATTAAATACATTGTTATAGAAAAACCCATATATACGTATTCATTTATTACAACAAAAATATCTACTTTAACTAAATTTTTTAATATTCGTGAATTAGCTATCTATTTCTTATATTAAGGACCGGAATTAATAATTAGATGTGATAACATCTAGCTAACTTATCATATTTGATTTCCTTTTTTGCTCTTGAAAAATTAATTCAGATGGCACTTTTTCCCTTTCATATACCCGTACAATACAACACATCACATCTAACGATTTAGAAGGAGTTCTAAAGTAATCAGATATAAAAAGTGAGACAACCTTATGTATTGGCTGAAGAGTAGGTATATTGAGAACAAGAAGTGAGTTAAAGTTTGAACAAAACGCATCAACTTGTATATTAACTTGCAAGTATACATGCACGCACCTACCTAATTAAGACCACCTTTATTTTGGAAAATGAAAAAGAGTGAGTGAGACTTAATGAATGTGACATACACACATATATATGTTTATGGTGATGAAGATAGTGAAACCAACTATATATTGTGATAATTAATCTATATATATGTGTGATCTTCACCAAATCCTCTTGGCCATGCTTTGGCCAAGTGTTCAGTTTTTGCTACACTAATAAATTCCAAAAGTCTTACTAAAATCAATCAAATCTCATTTTTTCCATCAAATCAACGTTAAAGTTGTCTTGTGTGTGCGTGTGGGTTATATTTCTCATGATTGGTAGGCCATGTTTATGTGAGTTTTTATTTTTCTTATTTACCAAAAGAGATTAAAGAGGCGGACTAAATCAACCCATCTATACAGAAAAACCAACTTTTTGATACCGATAGTTTCAATATAAATCAGTAATGACTACCATCTCCATGTTTTAATTAATATAAAGCCAATATGACTAATTTAAAGAGGTCAAGGAGGATGCCAATTAAACTAATTAATTATAACATATGTTAGATGATATTTCTAAGATACTTATATATATATCACAGAATATATATATATAAGTTTATAAGTCAAAATAGTTTGGATAAAAATGATAAATATAAAAGATAAAATACAAAAAACAATGTTATTTCACCCCAATTAGCTCATATATAAATATATATCAGATTCATTTTTTTAGCAAAACACATTTGCATTGATTAACATGGAGAAATTACACAACAAACAAAGAATCTCACCTTTTGACTTTGAGGGATCTGTGTTCCTTTTCTGTTCCCATAATATGGCTTTAATTCAACTCATCATACTCTTCACCACACAATTATTAATTCCTTCTATATCAAATTTCATAAATCATTTGAAAGTACATTACATATTTTTTTTAAAAAAATATTTGGAAAGTATAAAAAGTTTGTTTGCAGTTCAATTAATCTAATTCTTCTGACCTTTCCCGGTTCAATACATAGTATATATGTTTGATTTGCCATTGACGTTTTATCATAATGGCATGAAATCTTGTCTAACAAGAAAAGGTGATTAGTTTGCCAACAAAGGTTGGTCCAGTTGGTTAAAACCAGTTGATTTATAATCATAAAATTGTGGGTTTGAATCCTACAGATGTGAGGACTTTATTAGTCGACGATTTGTTAGAACCTCTATAAGCATTGATTGATCTTGGAGGCTTGCCTAGCCCTTATGAGCCTTCGGACTCAGTTCACCTAAAATTTTTTGTTATAAAAAAGGTGATTAGTTAAGTGAAATGTTCACACAATATATATAAATATAATCATGTAATAGTAAATAGTTGATCTGTTAAAGTGGTGTGTAAATGATATATACAATTGTTACTTGACCAATTTTTTCAATTAATTGAGAAAAGAAACCCAGTTGTGATTGCTGAAAGCTCTCTCTGTTCTGGTTCGAAAGTGATATAGCAGCACCATTATTATTTATGACAAAAGTGGCAAATTATTTCAAAGTTTGTTTGTTTGCTTTTTAAATTACATGGCAGTTGGATAAGGAAGAACAGTACGCTGTTCAAAGTTGAACTTGGTGTGATGACTACAAGCCATCCATAACGATTTTTGTTTCTTGAGAAAAAGCATATACTCTATTTTTTTTTATTAATTGATGGCAACTGCAAACATGCATTCACATTTCTTTTTTCTTTTTTCTTTTTCTTTAGCTGCTTTAATTCATTTCATATGTATGTTTGTACATTTATTTTATTTTCAGTTGGAAAATTAGTAATTTTCTATAAGAGTTTTAAAAATCAATATTTAAAAGAGTAATAATAATAATTAATTTATTATATTTCTCACTTAGTCCAACTACGTACCATTGGTCCTTAAGGTGGATTAATTTGCTATGGGACAACAAATATATAAAAATTATATGAATTCAAATCTTAAAATTTGCTGTTTAAATTGTGTATATAAATCAAACACATGCACACATATATTCTCAATCTCAATCAGAGTCGAAAAGAAAAGGAGCAATAGAGAACATTAACACAGGAGTGAGAAGAGACTGGGAATCCGACTTTACGTTCTCATTCATCACTTCCTCATCACTTTTGTATGTATCATGGGCTTTAGGTGTGATGGAGTACTCAGTTATTATACGCTCAGCAATGAAAATATAATTAAGAAAATTAAGTTGGGCTAAGTTACATCTTTGAATTTTTTTTTTTCCTCAATAATACTCATTTGTCTTAACTAGTAGATATGGTTCATCCAACGTACAACCTATAGTATTTTTCCAATATTTTTTAGTGTATGAATGTAATTTCATAGTATCATACTCCATCTGGTCTTAAATATAAGACCTATTTATCTAATCTGATTAGATTACGGCTGTTAGTTAAGTTAGTTAAAATCATATGATACCAAAGCACCCTAATCATCTATATTTATTCCCACCCTCCTTTTGTTGTTTGATTATTATTGATGAGTATCAACAGGGATAATTTGAGAAAAGTGGAGAAAATTGGAAAGAGTTCTTATATTTAGAACCAAACTCACTTCCTCAAATAGATTATATATTTAGAACCACAAGAAGTTTAATATTCTAAATTTAGGATGTTTATTGTTTTTGAGAAAAATATTTTATAGGTAAAATTTTACAAGAAATATTTTAGAACACTGTGTAGTGCCGAAAAAATACTTTAAAGTAATGAATGAACCATACATGAGTTTAAAATACTCAACTATAGACATGAAAATCATGTCTTACATGGAGTCACATAATTGACCCGTATTTTTATTTATCGTAGTTTCATATTTTTACATTGAGAGCTGAAGAAATTTCTCTAGGTCATGTTCACCTTATAAGTCCATTATAAAAAGACTAACATGAAACAGAAATTCGAGGGTCGTTTAGATTTATAGAGTTCACTTTTCTTATTAAACTGCTTGATATGGGACTCATCATATATATTAACTCTGATGATATTACAATATTAAGAGTTAGGGTCTTTCAGATTTAGGAGAAAGAGTCTTTTATTAGGATTATAAGGTTACTTTTCTTATGAAATTAATCGATATGGTATTCATTGTGTGTGTGTGTGTGTAAAGTAGCTCTCAAGTTACAATATTGAGAATTAAACTCCTCATGAACTACAGAATGGTTGATGGTTAGAGAAAAGGAAAAAAAAGAAAGAAAGAAAAGCCTCATCAGTATACGAATTGACCAAATAATAAGCTATATAGTAAGGTAATTTACTGATAATTTATTGCAAAGTTCGATGATTTCATCCTATAAATTTGCTAGTAATGAGTTTCAGCTTAGTGATGTTTTTTAACTAAGAAAATCAGTCCATTAACCTTTTTTTGGGGGGGGGGGGGGCGTTTTTTACAAAAACTTTCATCCGAGTTTCATGGATGAAAAAAATATGCTAAAAACTATATTCGATATTTGGCATCATTTGAAGCATCAGATACCGAATAGTCGGCAAATATATAAACACACACGGTGAAACTAAAGGAGAAAATATAATGGAAGTAGCATTCATCAGCTATATATGTGTTATCACAAAATTCTAAGTGAATCGTATTATCATCAGTTCACAATTGAAAGGAAATCAATCCAAAATGATCATAATCGCGAGGAAATTAAAGGAAGGAATAAGCATAGCTATAAAAGAATAATCATATTCATGTTCCTCTCGTCAAATAGGGCAGAGAGATAATTAAGTTTTTAGTCCCATGCATCTATAAGTAACGTCATTAAAATTTTGAAATGAATATACTATTTTATCGTTTATTTATTGATGTATTGATTTTCTCATGTAGTATATTTTATATATACATACATTAATTAAATAAAGATAAAATTAAATAGTTGTTGAATTTTAAGGTAGAGTTAAATAAATCTAAGGTTTTTATTGTTGAATGGGAAACATATAATAAATTATATTAGAACATAATAATATAAGAAGGTAATGAACTATGGAGGCAATTGATAAGAGGAAGCCTCCTTTCGGCTTGAGACAAAAGGTACAAATGAATGACACTTGTCTTAGGAATCTTATCACTAATATAACAATAAACAAAGAGCAATAGTGTCTGACGTAAAAGTAGCACATTCCTTATATAGAACCCCATCTCCCCACATTACATGGTTCTACTCAACTTGCCATTAACTAGCTAGCTTCCATATTGATGCCTTATGCTTCGTCCGTCGGTTAGTATGAATAATATGAAATTATATCTTAATTCAAAACTTCAAGAGGTTAAATTTATAAGATATTTTTTTTAAAAAAAAATATGCAACCTTTTTCTTTTGACTCAAATTTAGATCACACCCAATAGTCTTTTTTTATGGAGCAAAAAGATGTAGGAGGCAGGGATGACATTACCAATTCAGGGCCCAAAATTCCAATATTATTTATCTAGGGATCTGTCCTATACCTCTGTTGTTTCTAAGGGCTTGCCGCAAATGGCTTAAATAGGGACCAAATGGCTTAAATAGGGACCAAATGCCTGTTCATGACCTATTAGGGGTGTGAAGAATCTCCCCACAATCGACTGCCACCAATTAGGATTTCAATGACATCAAAGGGGATCAAACAGGGCTTGTTTGGTTTTTTTTTTTTGGGGGGGGGGGGGGGGGTTTGGACTGAATTTAAAAAAATTAAAAAAGTGGGGTTGTAATTATTAAACAAATATTAGATGTAAGATCAAAGAGTAAGGAAAAATAATTGAAAACTTTTCACCATACTTCTCTAATTTTTCTAAATTAAACTCAAAAAAATTTTCCATCCCACCATTTTCTCTTCCCTCCCCTCCCCTCAAACCAAACAAACCCTATATGGGCTCTTAAACCACTTGCACCAACCTACATTACCACCCAGCAATTCGCTTCCTTTTATATGGTTATCTGATTAGATAAATTTGAGCATTGTCTATTTGGAGGTAGCTCTTTCAAAACATATTCTACAATACATGTAGACCTAAATTCAAGACATATCATGTTTAAGAGGTTAAAACCATTTAACTAAGTGAACACATGTTGGTCCATTAGTCTTATTTTGGAGCGAGAATTCAGTACTAAAACATTTTTTATGTTTTCAATTTATAAGGTGGTGTCTTGTTGGTAGGCCCGTTTTAATGTAGACTCTTCCTTGCATGCATACAAGAGTTTTGCTTTATTCGATGTAGAACCTGATCACACAGATTTTGATCCTAACAAAATCATGTTCAAAAGTTTTATCATGGAACACAGATTAGAACCAATCTGTACCCTAACCTTATTACGATTCCAAGTATATATTTATATATATATATATATATATTGGGTTTTTTATTATCTTAAATTCAAATACTTACAATCGGGTCTAAATTGTCATCACCCAGAATGATTAAGGACGCAGATCACAACAAAACATCTCGATTATTCTGCCAAACTTATTGGGGGCCGGCGAAATCAAATTAAGAGGATGAAAATGAGGAATAATTGACCCTATATGAATAGTTGTTAATTTTTCTTCCTTTCTGTAATTCATTTTCTTAAATAATGGACGGCTATCATCACATGGAGAATATGGCTGTCTTTTGGGGTGTGAGATTTTGAGAGTTTCTTCTGATCAAAAAAAGATTTTGAGAGTTCTTTTGCTACTGTAAGTAAAACATATTCACATGGAGGAGACAAAATCATGTTATTGCACTAGACTTCTTTTTCGATTTCCCCATCAAAAAGACGAAGGTGCATGAAAATAATAACCCAATTTCTCATCCATTCATACGCAAAAAAGTTAATTCTCTTACTATTCATTATGCTGTTGCCTTCCCCTTTAAGTGAGAAATGACACACCAACCATAGATGTCAATCCAAGAACATTTTTAAAATGTTTTGGGACCAATTATATGGCAGCTTCAAAAACGTACGTAATGAACAAAAGGAAAGGCCATGGAAATTAAATGACATAAATGCCTTTTGAAATTTTTTTAGATATGTTACTAATAGTGGTTGATTTAAATAGCTACTCAATTTAATAACACTTTCTTCCTAATTTTGCGATTAAAAAACAATCTGTTAGGAAACATTTTCATTCATATACTAAATCTAGACTAGTGATACTATAAAAGCATTATTGTATTAACAAATTTTTTAAAGGTGTTGAAAGAAAGTGAAATTGATCAACAAGGTTACATTTGATTGTCCTGTTTTGTTGTTTTTTTCTTAGGGCGAAGGTGCAAAAATGCCACTCATAAATTGTCATATGTGCAGCTGGCACCATAATAAAATTTTGGGTGCAAAAATATCACTCATAAATTAAAACCTCACAAGTTTATTTTTTCCGTCTGTATGAATTAACCTCCGTTAAGCTGACATCATAATCAACATGCACATTAACACAGTCAATGTTACTCATTTTTAACAGAAAAATAAATTTGCACCATTTTCAATACGAGTGGTATTTTTGCACCCAAAGTTTTATTATGGTGCCAGCTGCACATATGACAATTTACGAGTGGTATTTTTACACATTCACCCCTTTTTTATCAATTTTGTCTTAGTTGATGAAATGGTGGAAAGCCATCAAAGTCATGATCTTCAATCCTCAGTATCTAAATGATTAGTCCTCCCCCATCTTCATATATCATCCGGTAATAATTTTGGAGATTTATTTATATTTTTATTAGAATTTATAAAATAAAAAATATATAATTTATATTATTTTTGCTAGTGCATCATGCATATGTTGAATTTTAATCAACTTATAACTACTTATTATAAGTAATCAGAGATATGGATGTATTTTCATTATTGTTTAGTTATTATTTAATTAAGGGAAATTAAAACCCATTTGTTGGTAACTATACTTTTATTTAATTATTATTTTGGTACCTATAAATTTTTAATCTTCTAAATAAACCATTAATTTTTCTTAATTACCACTATTAACTCATCTTTGTTCTAGATTAGCATGGCTAGCATTTGTATAGAAATCAATAGTGTTTAAAAATTAAAATTAAAGCATTTAATTATGGTAAAGTTACACATATATACCAAAATTAAAACTAAATAAAAGTATAGGTACCAACAAAGGTATTTTCCCTTTGATTAATTATATTGAGATTTGATTTAAAAATAGATGGTACTAGACAGTTTGGATGGCATCAAAATCATTTTCATTAAAAAGCAGAAAAGGACATGAAATGTAGAATAAAAATCATATCCAACGGAGAACGAAAAATTTCAAAGGGCATATATTGAGCGACCCACTTCCACAGTACATGCTTGAAATATGGTCAAATTCTTCACAACACTGTACTTGTCACCATTCCATTTCTTCATTTTGTATGCAATACTTAATATTTTTTTTGGCTTCTGATACACTGAAAAATAATACATTTTTATTCAAAATTGTATTTATATTTCTAATATTTAAACTCTTTATGAAAGATGTAAGAATTTAAGAAAAATAATAACAAAGTCGTGTATACAGTGGGAGAGCAGAGTCACATTATAAAATATTTATAAACAATGCTGCTATATATGAATTTTATATTACTCTCACGTGCCTTAAATATGAGATATTTTTATCTAATTTGAATAAATTAATGATACTAACTAAGTTAGTTAATTATGACATGCTTTTTCTAGAATGCCCTAATAATCTCCCTTAATTTCATGCTCTATTTATTTTTTAATTATTGTTGGGGGAATATATATATAAATATTATATTTGATAGTGATGATGCACAAATGTACATGCACCATTGTTGTCCATAGTAGTACAAATTAGTAACAAAAAAAAATCCTTGCATTATCGTTTTTTTTTAAATCAATCCTTGCATTATCGCTTATCACTGATAAGCAAAACAAAATGATGTAGTGCTCCTGTATTATTATCTTTATATTGTTGTGTGCTTGTGTCTTTGATGATTACAAATTGCAACATTCTGAGTCGAAGGGTTTCCATTTAAGTATGAGTAAGACAGAACATATGCTTTGCAATTTTGCAAAGAGACAAGTTATGGGTGATTTGGAGGTTAAATTGGGATGTCAAATCATCCCTCAAGTGACAAAGTTTAAGTACTTGGGATCAATTATATGACAAGATGGTGAGATTGATGATGATGTCAACCATAGAATTCAAGTTGGATGGAATAAGTGGAGGAAAGCTATTGGAGTTCTTTATGACCGAAAAGTACCCATAAAGTAAAAGGAAAGTTTTATCGATATCGACCAACAGTATTATATGCTACTAAAAATTGGGCTTTGAAAGGATAACATGAACATAAAATGGGGGTAAAGGAAATGAGGATGTTGAAATGAATGTGTAGTCATACAAGAAATGATAATATTCGGAATGACCATATACGCGAACAAGTTGGAGTGGCAACTGCCAGTAAGAAAATGGTAGAAAATCGTTTGAGGTGGTTTGAACATGTCCAAAGAAGGCCATTAGATGTGCCAGTAAGGAAGGTATATCAAACAGTCTGAAGTATGATTAAAAGAGGGAGAGGGAGACCGAGACGAACACTCAATGTAGTTGTAGAGTGGGATCTTTTAGTGAATATATATTTAAAGATTTTGTTACTGATAGAGCACAATAGCTCATGTGATCGATGTAGCCGACTCCATCTAATAGGATAAAGCTTTGTTGATGTTGTTTCATATGTTTATATAAACCTGAAATCATCCCTCCCTATGACCAAGAGTTTAGAGTTTAGATATATACTTTCATGGAGAATATTCCACAACTATCTACTTAAAATTATAATTTCTAAGTCACATTAAGATGAAAATCTAAAGTAAGAGGTTGACAACTTCAAAAATCTTATCGTTTGTTGATTGTTTTGAAATATTTACAAACAAAAAAGTGGCATTTCATTTCTCAGTTTTTACGTTAATTTAGACTTTTGAAGTCACTTTATATAAAGTGAAGAAAATGAACAAAATCAATAGACTTTGCCTCAAATGACCTCCACAACTCCTTTTAGATTTCTTATGAACTGTATACATAAGGCTCAAATAACCCATAACTAATTGATCTAATTAAGCAGCGCACTTGGTATCCTCACCTCCTTTAACATGGAGACTAGGAGAGGATATGGGATCAAACTCTAGTGAATATGGGCAGGCATGTATCTCTCTTTACTAAGAAAGGACTTTATCATGGGTAAATTTTTTAAAAAGAAACAAAGGAGAGTTTGTGAGAAAAATAGACCTTATTTTCATACTTGAGTGCCTCCGGCAAAATAAAAATGATGCATTTTTTTGTGCCAATCTTTCTCTTGTAGGTTGAATTTATTTCAGGGGATCAAATTCCCCTAGCTACACAAGGAAGAACCTAGAGTACTGTTCACACACACATACGAACCAGTATATATATGTGTGTGTGTGTGTGGGTGTAAGTGAACTTCATGGAAGAAGTGAGATTAAAAGGAGATTGACTTGTCTCTCACCTCTTCAGTCACTGAATCATTTTCCTCCTCCTCCTCCTCCAGAAACACTGGAAATTTCTCATTCTGATTAACTTGATACCTCCAAAAGCCACACATGACTTCTGATTCCGTTCACTCTTCTACTGTCCTCACTTTGCCAAAACTCACTTTGTTCCCCATAACTTTGAAGGTAACAATTAATTCATTAATGTCATTCCCCAATTCCATAAATCCACAATATTTAAACACTACATACATATTATTCTTATTATTTATATCTGGTTTCTATGTATTTTCGCAGTTTGAAGAGGTGGTGTACAAAGTGAAACCAGAGAATAAAAGCCTCTGCTGTATGGGAAGTTCATCATGGAGTAGTTGCAGAGAGAAGACAATATTAAATGGAATCACAGGTATGGTATCACCCGGTGAGATTTTAGCCATGTTAGGTCCTTCTGGGAGTGGCAAAACGACACTTCTTACAGCTCTAGGAGGTCGTTTAAATGGAAAATCATCATTATCAGGCAAAATCACATACAACAACCAAGCTTTCTCAGGTTCTATAAAAAGAACAACAGGTTTTGTGTGTCAAGAAGATGTTCTGTATCCACACCTCTCTGTTTCTGAAACCTTAATTTTCACTGCACTTCTTAGGCTTCCCAATAGTCTTACCAAGAAGGAGAAGATTGATCATGTTGAGAGAGTTATAACAGAGCTTGGCCTTAGTAAGATTAGAAATAGTATTATAGGAGGAGCATTAGTGAGAGGAATTTCAGGTGGAGAAAAAAAGAGAGTAAGTATTGGTCAAGAAATGTTGATAAATCCCAGTTTGTTGCTGCTAGATGAACCAACTTCTGGTTTGGATTCCACGACGGCTCAGAGGATAATGACCACCATCAAGGCGGTGGCTAGTGGTGGCCGGACGGTGGTTACAACCATTCACCAACCGTCTAGCCGTTTGTATGATATGTTTAATAAAGTGATGGTTTTGTCAGAAGGAAGAAGTATATATTATGGACCAGCTTCTGAAGCTATGGAGTATTTCTCTTCTATTGGTTTTTCCACATCCATCACTCTCAATCCTCCTGACTTCTTGCTGGATCTTGCTAATGGTAATTAATTACTCAATGCTCTCTATTATCATTTAGTTTTCTTATCATAAATTATATGTGACAAGATTATGAAAACCTAACTTAGTTCAGCTGGTTAGACCATGAAGCGTGAGATTAGTCAGTCAAGAGTTTTGAATAGATCAATTGAGTTGGATTTTGTTCTCTCTTTTTCCTTGTTGAACATGAAATGACATTATTTTGAGTTTAAAAATAATAGAAGACTATCGTATTTGTGCTTTATTAATTTTTAATTCTGTTTTGTTGGATTATGTGCAGTTTATAGAAAATTATTCTGTATACTTGTGGATTAATGTCTTTTTATTTTAAAAAATTTTAAATTATGACCGGTTTAATCTCAGGTTGACCTTGGCTTGAACAAAGATTTTGACTAATTTATTTATCAGTTTGATTTTCAATACCTTCACCAGAGTAATGTCATGAAAAATTTTAGTTGGAATTTATTTACAGGGATTGCCCCTGACTCCAAGCATGGAAGTGAGCAGAGTGAGAGCTTGGAACAGGAAAGGAAGCTAATAAGAGAAGCGTTAGTTTCTGCTTATGAAAAGAACATTGCTCCAAAGTTGAAACATGAGATTTCTAACTCAGACGTTATGGACAACAGCAGCTTCATGAAACATGCTTCATTTAGTGGGTCTTCTTTATTATTCTTCTTCTTCCAATGCGTCACACACCCACACACACTTTGTTAATGTCACTGCTCCGAAATAATAATGAATCACCTTTTCTGCTGAACTTGGTTCAGGAAATGACATTACAAAAACAGGGCAATGGAGCACAAGCTGGTGGTATCAGTTTAAGGTTTTGTTACAAAGAGGAATAAGAGAACGAAGATATGAAGCCTTCAATAGATTAAGAATATTCCAAGTCATAAGTGTTGCATTTCTTGGTGGTCTCTTGTGGTGGCACACCCCAGAATCTCACATTCAAGACAGGGTATGTGTGTGTATGTATATTACTTCTTTTTCCTTTTGGTTGATGAGATAACTAAAAAAAGAGAGATTTAATGTGGTTTCTACTATAATATTAAGAAAAATCTCACGTCAACTAATTGGTGGAAAAATTGAATATATGCTTTTTTATGGAAAAAAACAACAACATAATACTACTTTCAGTCATTAATATAAGACAAAACTGTCTTAATTTAGAGAAGTTAAATAAAATACTCAATTTTAACCTCCATTAATTGGTATTTTTGAAATAATTATGGGTATCATTAGATTATGTGTCAAATTATAGTTAAGACAGATGAAGTTGGAGAAAAATGATAAGGGAAAATGACAAATAAACCCCTTCCAAATTTCAAAATCCCAACGACAACTTCACTATAAGTATTAACAACTTTGAACAACTCAAAATGTCCTATATGAGATTTTGCATTTGGAAGGGGTTTATTTGTCATTTTTCCAAATGATAAATATAAATATTTTAAAATAATTTATTTGACTTCCTTAATCTATTTAAGCTCATCAATCCATTCTTATATTTAAAACCAGAAGATACTTTACATCTAATCCACTAAAAATCTAATATGAAAAACAACATTGTGAACTAGGCCTCTCATACCTAAAAGAAGTTCAATCAAGGGAAAAAGTTAGTATGAAAGATAATAAAATGTTAAGAAAACTCGTAAATAGACTAATTGGTTAAAAAAAATTAAAAGTATATAATATTGGGTGAATTCGTCAAATTAAAAATACAAATTTAATAATAGTATATACTTAGTTGACCAAAGATCTAATAGTGCCTATATTGATAAAACAGGTAGCCTTGCTGTTTTTTTTCTCTGTATTCTGGGGATTCTACCCTCTTTACAATGCAGTATTCACATTCCCACAAGAAAGAAGAATGCTTATCAAAGAGAGATCTTCAGGAATGTATCGTCTCTCATCCTACTTTCTGGCAAGAACAATAGGAGATCTTCCATTAGAGCTAGCACTTCCCACTGCATTTGTCTTTATCATCTATTTCATGGGAGGCCTCAATCCTAATCCCATCACCTTCATTCTCTCACTCCTTGTTGTTCTCTACAGTGTTCTTGTCTCTCAGAGCCTTGGCTTAGCTTTTGGAGCCATTCTCATGGACATTAAAAAGGCCACAACCTTAGCTTCTGTAACTACCCTTGTGTTCCTCATTGCTGGAGGTTACTATGTTCAACAGATTCCTCCATTTATAGTGTGGTTTAAGTACTTAAGCTATAGCTATTACTGTTATAGGTTGCTTCTGGGTGTTCAGTACAATGAAGATGATTACTATGAGTGTTCCAATAATGGGGTTTTGTGTAGAGTTGAAGATTTTCCTCCAATCAAATCAGTGGGTTTGAATCATTTGTGGATCGATGTGGTTTTGATGGCTCTTATGTTGTTGGGTTATCGACTTGTTGCTTATTTAGCACTGCACAGAGTGAAGTAGAAGAAGACTGGAAAGTAGAATTAATACATGTATGTCAAGCTACCAGATTTTAAGTTAGTAGCATGAAAGCTTTGTCATAAGTGACAAAATCTTGTGTGTTTTTATTCTACCTGTAATATCGTTAGTGTTCGTCTCTTTAATTTTAAAAAATGCTCAACTTAGCTTTGTTGGACACGTAGATCAACAAGTTAAAAAAATCTTGTTCTTCAATTCAGGTCAAATCACTAATGATACAGCTTTAGATCCTCCATGTAACTCATTGAATGGAATATTGGTTCAACGTTTGTTTAAATCAAAGAAGGGAGATAGATGAACATTAAATCTCTAAAACAACACAAAGGAGGAGCACAAAGAACCTTGTGATATACTTATATAAAAAAAAAGAACCTTGTGATACAAAGGGATAAAGAAATGTGAAGAGAAATAAATTAAAGAAGCAAAAACAAGGGCTAATGATAGTGTAACTTTTAAAAATCATTGATCAAACAAACAAAGAAACACATACACTCCAGAAAATAGCAAGCAACGTTAAAAAAACATTTTAAAAATCATTTAGTGCAGCGAGAACTTGAGACCATATCAAGGGAGACTTCTTCGGCACCATACGCCCAAAAGCTCTACAAAGGAGATGAAGGTTGAGATAACCAATTCAAAGGGTAAGATTCATCAATGAAACTTTGGCAATTCACTCGGCTACCAAATTAGTATCCATAAAGCATATGCAAGAATGGTATCATGAGGGACTATATTACCGCAGGTTGAAATATTAGAATTAGCTGGCCAAAAGTAAATATTAAAATTAACTCAATAATTAAAAATATGGGTAATTGATTGAACTTTTTTTTAGGTTTTAAGTTAAAATATACTTTTGGTCTTTTATGTTTGTGTCAAATTGAGTTTTGATCTCTTAAATTTGAAAAGTGCAATTTTGGTAATTTTTCATACATCAACATCGTTAGTTTCTTACTCAACAAATTTAAACAGTGATTTTGTGATTAAATGCTAAAAAATAGAATAAATTTTAATTCTATAGTATAATCACTTTATATTCTAAAA
The DNA here is from genome assembly GCA_037074515.1 of Mimosa bimucronata. Lineage (NCBI taxonomy): Eukaryota > Viridiplantae > Streptophyta > Magnoliopsida > Fabales > Fabaceae > Mimosa > Mimosa bimucronata. The sequence continues at coordinate 37,490,379 of CM073445.1, read as the reverse complement.
TTCATCTATTTTTATCAACATTTTACTATAAAATCATTTTTGAAAAAAAAAACATAGAATCATCATTTAGATTTGTTGAGTCATCTTTATCTATTATATGAAATTAATGCCATTAAAAAAAAGGATTAAAAATGCATTTTTCAAATTTAAGGGACCAAAACTCAACTAGATCTTATTGAAATGAGTGGAAATGACTTGTTTGACCTTATTGGAATGCATGATTTTTTTTCCTAATGAAATGGTGGATTATGATCTGAACCTTTAATACATGTTTGTTGGTAGTAAAGAATACCAACTCTGGCTAAATGTAGGACCGAGTTTGTAAACATATAATGTATGGGAAGGTGTCTATATGTAAGGATCTATCCTCTAACATAGAGTAGTTAGTTGGGAAGTTAAGATTAAGCCTTGTTCATATATGGGTTTCTTTAGTACAAAATGAGCCGCTTCCATTATATTTATTGTTCCGGCTTAGAATATGATTAATAGGATTTTATTATTTTTGCCTTCTCTAAGGAAGAGAATCATTGTAGGGAAAGTAAAATTTCCACAAACTAAGTTCGACATTTAGGACCAAAAGAGAACTTCATTTATTTAGATGAGAATGGCGAAGTTAACTTGTCTCTTCACCTATTTCTTAATGTCCCTGTATTTCTTAGTTATATTAAGATAAGGATGGTTTTTTTCCCTCTAAACTTTTAATCTGGACATGCAATCCATGCCATTCTCTTATTACTTAATTAGCCTCATGTAGTTGACTATATTAAGATAAGGATGGTTTGGATGCACATGGCATTCACCTGCAATAGCTTTGCATTTCCTTAGCATAATAAACCGAGTACCCACACCTAGACTTGACATGAATCTGGCCAGAAGATACATTTCGATGCCAGAGGAAGAAAGCTCACATTGGCTGGACTTGCCATGCGCCGCCACACACGGCCGTGAGTCTCCTCTCGCTGATTCGTCGAGTGGCGCGTGTGAGGCCTTTCGTCGTGATTTTTGGGGTTATGCCGATCAGAACCTCCTCTTTCTCCTATGTTTGGCAGTGAGATCCTAAAGGATAGATCTCTATCATCAAGTACACAAACACTCAAAAGAACCGTACTATAGCCCTCAACCATTCCATAACCTAGATTCCTAATTTTTTACACTCTGGAGCCTCCATCTCTGACACTGTGGATAATTTGACAGAAGAATGTATTTCTCAATATGCTAAAAGTTTGATGTACAAATGCCTATTTATAGGCCGGATGAGAGGCAAGATAATAAATTTTAATAATTACTAATTAGAGCTAAAAACTACTAATAAAGACTAATAAAGCATATACAATGATAAATCTCTGATTTGTAGTAGTGTTTTTATATGCCTAATTTGAGGCAATTAATATGACTAAGATGCGATATTGGTCCAACAATGCTTAATATAGGGCTATTTGATCCTTATTCTCTCTTGTTTTTACTTGTAGGTTCGCGCAAGGACCAAGAATATGATCCCCGGCAAAAAAGGAGCAAAAGAAGAAGCTGAAGAGGCAGAGTTCTTTGGCCACGGCAAGAGAGAGCCAAAACTACATGGTCTCTATACCTCGCCGTGGGTGCCTATGGCGAGACCTACGGTGAGGGCGCCCAAAAGATCCAAAGCCCTTTATTCCTCGCTGTGGCCTCGCCACGGTAAGAGCCATGGCGAGGGCGCGATTCTACAGCGAAAATGAGATGATACATTGGGCCAACCCAGGCCCAATTTGATTACCCACTTGTCTTGACCCAACTCAGGAGCTATTAGGTCGAATTTTGATTACCATTAGGTGAGATTTAGTTCAACACACAAACCCTAAACCTCCCATTTTCTCTCAAAACCTCTATGGCTCCCATTCTTTACACCTTAGTTGATATTCTTCCTATGTAGAGTAGCAACTAAGCTCTCTTATTCTTGGTGATGGAGCTTAAGGGAGGAAAGGAGTGTTGTTCTCCACTCTCTCTTCCTCTTGTGTATTTCAATTTATCTAGGGTTCTAGGAGTTGCTATATGCATTTGGTTGTAATTTTATTCTATATCTTTGTATGAGAATGGTAGAAACAACTTATCTTGTTTATTTTCTTTGTATGGATGCTTGACATTACACCTATTGGCTTGATCATATGTTATTTTTATGGGTTCATTAATTAATCTATATTTTCTTGTTAAAATCTTGTGTTAAATGAGGGCTCTTACTTGGTGGATCATGATGTCAAGTATTTGTGTTTAGAAATTAGCAAGTAAATCTATTAATTTCTCGAGTGATATTGAACTTCAATCTATTGGGTTCAATTCATTAGTTGGGGTTCTACTAATAAATTGGAATTAATAGGTTAATTTCATTGCCATTCGGGGTTCCAGTTGTAGGATTAAGAGTCCCTTGCGATTAGTAGGTTTAATTGGGTCAAGTGCTTAAGCAACTTAGGTTAAGTTAGTTAACGAGTGTGGGGTTCCAGCGTTAGTTAAATTAATCTAAGCCTAGCCTAGAGGGGTTCCTCTAGTGTTCTTTAGAAAATTGGCCATTTTTATCTCCCAATTAACTTTTGTTGCAATGATTCCCGAAAGTTCCATTTACCAAGAATAATCATTCCATTAAATTCAAATCTCTCTTTTTGTCCAATCTCAATTCGTTTCTGAACATATTACACTCATTTTACCAATTTCACACAAAAAAAATACAATGTCTTTTTTCTGTCTTAACAAGTTTTGCATTTAGCTACTAGGAATTTAATTGCATTAGGACACCTTATGACCGACATCTGGGGATAGCTTCCACTACCCTTTGGGTTTAATTTCTTGGAGAGCGGACCTGATGCAGCACTACACTGATAACCTCGATTTCGGTGCTCTTCATACAATCAAAGAGATTCTTTACAATTAATACATAATATTCCCACAGTAATTAATGCTACTTGCTTTTGCTATGGAATTTGTAGCCTAAAGATTTATGTTCTTCATAAAGGGGCCTCTACTCTTGTGGACAATTGATCCCATTATTAAAAATTAAAGAGATGTATTTACAAATAAGAAGAGAATTTGTTGTAGGGTTGATAAACAAATTTAATTGAGTAAGATTATATGCCATTGGGCTGTTGTCCCAATTGTAGGTTGTAATTATAGTAATAACAGAAATATTTGATAAAAACAGGGTCAAGCTAAAATCAAGTACTTAAGTAAGGAAAAGAATACATATGTTTTGATTTTTTTTGTTTCATTTCATATGTGTGTTTTGACCAATTTTGAAACCATTCCTTATTTTTCTTTTCTTTTTTCTTATTTCCTATGCAAATTTGTTATATCTTCATTACTAAGGCATGTTCTCATACTTACAACCTTAAATAATCTGTTCTGGTGCTTGCCAATTAGAATTATCTCTATCTCCATGAATGCCTTTGCCGATGCCCGTACGTATCTGATATTTTTGCGTCTAAATGTTTTGCCATTGTTATCATAATATTCTGAGCCTTTAAATGAGCATGTACGATTCCTAATTTGTATAAATGAATAAGGGTGAAAAGTATATCTTTATTATGAAAATAAAAGAAGTGGAACTAAAAAAATGTCACCTTATGACCTGTTGTAGAAAAAAACCAAATTATAACATCGAAGAATCTTATTCAACTACAATAAAGACGTATCCTACTAGGTAAGGTCGATTATATGTTAAAAAAATATTACCTAATCAACTTAAATAATAAAGATGTCGGATAGTTTTTTGCGTCCCAAAGCCCTTGCTTATTGTCCATTTCTATCTTTATTTGGGTCTTCAAGTTAGAGAGAGTTGGATTTGTATTACGTTTTTAATATACATTGATTAGCTTATCCAAATTGTAGGTGCATCGTTCAATAGCATGATATGTAAACAATGTTAGAATGATGTTTTAATTCATATGACTTTCAACTCATTTGAAAGTCATATCAAGATGGGTCTTCGTTAAACATTTGATCGCAACTGGTCGACCTTCATATTGTCCCTCAAGGATTAGATTACCTTTTATTTCTTTGAAAATCTCTTTATTTGATACAAAGAGTTTGGCAACTTGGCATCCATTGACTTATTCTTCTTCGACATGCGACAACTCTTCAAAAATTTGGTCACTTGTCACTGCATCCCCATCTTTTGTCATCAATTTCTTCTTTTTTTTCTTAATTTACATGCTTTTTTTCTTACAAGGAGAAATTTCGGTACCCCCATTATGGAACCCAACTTTTAACCAATAAAATATAGTATATCAATATGCGTAAGAGTATAAGCCAAAGTATAGAGATTCTCTCTATGCACTTTATCATCATGTTTCTATGAACTTTCCGTCCCTTGTGCGCCAATATATATAGGTGGGAGATTGATTGAGAGTGGCTGCATTACTATCCAGAATAGCAAAGCTTGTGCTCATCCTATCCAATGACAATACCAAAAGTATATCAATCAATTAGAACTTGTATACAAGGGTAACATCAAAAGCTAAATTGGATATTAAGCATAGCAAAGCTTGATACATACCACGTATGAGAGGGGATGTAGATAGGTTTAAGCTGGTGAACCATAATCGCAAAAGAGTTAACATATTATTCCTAAGGTTTGATATTAGATGCAACACAAGTTCAAACATTAATGGTATCAAAGCCAACACATGTTTGGGGTGATAACAGAGGCTAGTTCAAATGTTACTACTTAATCTTTCTTTAAAACTAACTCAATTATATCAGGAATTTGATATTAGCATTTATTGGCACTACCATGGAAAAGAGTTATGTCATTATTCATACAAGGTTGGGACAAATAAATTTTTTAATAATTGAATATTATAAAGCAAACTATCCATATATATTGAATAGTATATTAACAAATATTTGGATTAACAAAAACAATATACAAAACTAATCAACTTCAATCATAACAAATGATTTTTTAAAATAATGATAGTTAAGAGATTACTTATATTTTAAATTTAGTATCCACTAAACTATTTTCTTAAAAAAAATAGTTGCTTCTTTTAACTAATATAAGAAATAGTTGATTTTCTTAGAGATTAAGGAAGTTAAAGAAGCCATTTAATTATAATAGATGTGGTGTATTATTATAAAACATGTTAATTTATAAGTCAAACAAACTAGTTTAAAAAAAATTCATACAGATTAATTTATAAATTACTTATTTAGTTTTTTCAATCTTTATATAAAAAAAGCCAACTATACCTTATATTTTAGAGGGAGGGAGTATTATTGTTTAAAAATAAAATATGAACTTTTCAAATAAGATGTAGATGATTATGTAACATCTTAAAATTATATTGAATTTTGAAGTTTAATTTATAGTTATTTAAGCTTGATTAATCAGGACTTCTACACAATAGGTAATTAATCTTAAATTAAATACGAGTTTAGTTGTCTAGATAAGATGTAGAGGTTATTAAAGAATATAGAAAAAACATATTTGTTGGTAGCTATACTTTTATTCAATTTTGATTTTAGTACATATATGCTTTTACCTCCTAATTTACTCATTAATTTTATCCATTACCACCACTAGCCCCTATAAGTTTGTTTTATTAGCATTGTTAGTTTTTGTATAGAACCTAATAGTGCTAATAAAATAAAATAAAAGTTGTATAACAAAATAAAATTAAAGCATTTAATTAAGATAAAAAACACATAGATATTAAAATCAAAATTAAATAAAAATATAGGTACCATCAAATGTATTTTCCCAAGAATATATAATAATAAAGGATATAAAAAAAGTGAGGGAGAATAAAAACACAAAAGAAAATGGTCTATTATATATTTAAAAAAAAAAAAGACAACAAGGAGAAGGTCCGAATTATATGCCTTAGCGGAGTTACTTTTTGTTGTGAACTAGGCCTCTCATTATTCAAAGAAGTACGATCAAGGGAAAATATTAGTATGAAAGATAATAAAATGTTAAGAACACTCGTAACTAATTGGTGAAAAAAATTAACAGTATATAATATAATGTTTGGGTCAGTCAAATTAGATTAAGCTATATAAAAACACAAACTAAATGTATACCTAGTGGACTTAAATAATATCTAATAGTGTCTGTATTGATATTACAGGTAAACTTGCTGTTTTTCTTGTCTGTTTTCTGGGGATTCCACGCTGTATAATGCGGTATTCACATTCCCACAAGAAAGAAGAATGCTGATAAAAGGGAGATCTTTAGGAATGTATCGTCTTTCATCCTACTTTCTGGTAAGAACAATAGGAGATCTTCCATTTGAGCTTGCACTTCCCACTTGTTTCGTTTTTATAATCTATTTCATGGGAGGCCGTAACCCTAATCCCACCACCTTATTCTCTCACTCCTCGTTGTTCTCTACAGTTTTCTTGTCTCTCAGAGCATTGGCTTAGCTTTTGGATCCATTCTCATGGACATTAAAAAGGCCACAACCTTAGCTTTTGTAACAACCCCTGTGTTCCTCATTGTAGGAGAGGTTATATGTTCAACAGATTCCTCCATTTATAGTGTGGTTTAAGTATTTAAGCTATAGCTATTATTGTTACAGGCTGCTTCTGGGTGTTCAGTACAATGAAGATGATTACTATGAGTGTTCCAACAATGGGATTTTATGTAGAGTTGAAGATTTTCCTCCAATCAAATCAGTGGGTTTGAAACATTATTTGTGGATCGATGATGGCTCTTATGTTGTTGGGTTATCGACTTGTTGCTTATTTAGCACTGCCCAGAGTGAAGTAGAAGAAGACTGGAGAGTAGAATTAATACATGTATGTCAAGCTACCATATTTTAAGTTAGTAACATGAAAGCTTTGTCATAAGTGACAAAATCTTGTGTGTTTTTATTCCACCTATAATATCTTATCGTTGATGTTCGTCTCTTTAATTTTTAAAAATTACATATCTCAACGTAGCTTTGTTGGACACGTAGATCAACAAGTTAAAAAAATTCTTGTTCTTCAATTCAGGTCAAATCACTATATAGAGATTTAGATCCTCCATGTAGCTCATTGAATGGAATATTGGTTCAAGGTTTGTTTAAATCAAAGAAGGGAGAATGAACATTAAATCTCTCGAAAACAACACAAAGGAGTAAAAGGAACCTTGTGATATACTAATAAAAAAAAAAAGAACCCTGTGATACAGAGGGAAAAAGAAATTGGAAGAGAACTAAAGAAGCAAAAACAAGGGCCAATATGATAGTGTAACTTTTAAAAATCATTGACCAAACAAATAAACTCCAGAAAATAGCAAGCAACGTAAAAAATATTTAAAAAAAAAAAAATCATTCAATGCAGCGAGAACTTGAGACCATTTCAAGGGAGACTTCTTCGGCACCATACGCCCAAAAACTCTGCAAATGATATGGAGGTTGAGATAACCAATTCAAAGGGTAAGATTAATCCAATGAAACTTTGGCAATTCATCCGGTTACCGAATTAATTTCCATGGGATAACATATGCAAGAATGGTATCATGAGGGACTATATTACTATGGGTTGAAATATTAGAATTAGCTGGCCAAAAATAAATATTAGAATTAACTCGAAAATTGAAAATATGGGTAATTGATGGACCTTTTTTTTTTAGGTATTAGGCTAAAGTATACTTTTGTTTTTTTATGTTTGCGTCAAGTTGAGTTTTGGTTCCTTAAATTTGAAATTTAGTCATTTTTCATTAACAATGTTAGTTTTAATAAAAGGAATATTCTTACGCAACAAACTTAAACAGTAATTTTGTAGTTAAATGCTGAAAAATAGAATTAATTTTACTTCTTCAGTATAATCATTTTATATTTTAAAATTAATTTATTTTTTATTAACATTTAACTATAGAATTATCCTTAAAAAAATTATAAAATCATCATTTAGATTTGTTGAGTCATCTTTTTCTATTAAAAGAAATTAACGCCGTGAATACAAAAGAACTAAAAATGCATTTTTCAAATTTAAGAGACCGAAACTCAACTTGATCTTATTGTAAAGAGTGGGAATGACTTGTTTGACCTTATTGGAAAGCATATGTTTTTTATAATGAAATAGTGGATTATGATATGAGCCTGTAATACTTCACATGCTTGTTGGTAGTAAAAAATACCACCTCTACGTAAATGTAGTACAGAGTTTGAAAACATAATGTATGGGAAGGTGTCTATAACTTCCCTATCGGGATCTATCCTCTAACATAGAATAGTTAGTTGGGAGATTAAGCCTTGTTTGTATATGGGTTTCTTTAATACAAAATGAGCCACTGCAAATAGTTTTATTGCTCCGGCCTAGAATATGATTGATAGGATTTTAAGATTTTTGCCTTCTCTCTAAAGAAGAGAATAATTGTAGGGAAATAGAATTCCCACAAACTAAGTTCGAGGACCAAAAGGGTACTTCATATATTTAGATGGAATGGTGAAGTTAACTTGTCTTTTCACCTATTTCTATTTCCCTGTATTTTTTTACTTATATTAAGATAAGGAGTGTTTTTTGCCTCTAAACTTTTAATCTCTACATATAATCCATCTTATTCTCTTATTACTTAAATTAGCCTCATGTAGTTGACTACGTTATCTCAATATTTTGTTTGGATGCACATGGCATTCACCTGCAATGACAATACATTTCCTTAGCAGAATAAACTGAGTACCCAAACCCAGATTTGACGTGAATATTGCTGGAAAACACATTTCAACACTAGAGGAAGAAAGCGCACGTCGACCGGACTTACCACGCACTGCTGCGAACCTCTTGTAGTTGATTCATCGAGTGGTGCGTGTACCTTACATGCACCACCGTTCGTTGTGAGTTTTAGGGCTGTGCCGATCAGGACCTCCTTACCACCTGGGGTTGGCGGTGATATCCCAAAGGATCTCTATCATCATGCATACGAATACCCAGAAGAACTGTACTGTAGCCCTCAACCGTTCCATAATCTAGAACCTTAATTTTATATACTCTGAAGCCTTGAGCTCTTGTACCATGTGGATCATTTGAGAGAATAATGTATTTCTCATTATGCTAAAAGTTGGTGTACAAATACATATTTATAAGCCAGAAAGAAGAGAATATTATAAAGTCTAATAATTACTAGTTAGTGCTAATAACTACTAATAAATACTAATAAAGCATATACAATGGAAGAGATTATTTACAATTAATGCATAATATTCCCATATAATGCTACTTGCTTTTGCTATGGAATTTGTAGCCTAATATGAGAGCGGCTGAAACATTTGTTTGCTAATTTTTTATGGATGAATACTTAACATTGCACCAATTTAACTTTAACATCTTTTGATTGTATGTGATTATCTATTAAATGTATGTTTTGGTTAAAATCTTTTGCTAGATTGATGTTTTTCATAATGGGGCTTCAACTCTTGGGTATTTACAAATAAGAAGAGAATTCTCTGTTGTAGGGTTGATAAAGAAATTTAACTAAGTTAGATTCACTACAAAAAAAAGGGCTTTTAGTAGCGGTTACCTTAGTCGCGGAACACTAAAACCGCTAGTAATTTTACATTACTAGCGGTTATAAGCACAAACCGCAAGTAAATCCAACGGTTTGACCACAGAAGTAGTTAGTAGCGGATATTACTAGCGGTTTTGGGGTTATAACCGCAACAAATTTGGCGCGTTTTGGCGGGAAAAGTAGTGGCGTACATTTAGTCGCGGTTCTGGAGGGAAAAACCGCTAGAAAATGAATGGCCACTGAATTAGTGGCGGTTTTAGTACATTAGTAGCGGTTTCGCCCAAAACCGCCACTAATTCAGCGAAATAAATGCAACTGCATTTATTACTGGTTGATTTAGTCGCGGTTTCAGCGGCGGTTTTAGGTGAAACCGCGACTAATAGTAGCGGTTCTTGCAGAACCGCTACTAAAAGTGAACAGTTTAAAAAGGCTCGTGCCTTTTCAGAGAAAAGGCACGAGCTTTTTGAGAAAGAAAGTGACCTGACGTGACTTCGACTAGAAAAAAGAGATCAAAATCATGGTGAAAAAGGGCGATCGCAGTAAGAGGCATATGACCGATGAACAAATGGAAGCTGAGGAGCGGCTACGTAAGGAACTGGCTGAGCAGGCCGAGAGGGATCGTATAGAACAAGAGCGCATCCGTGTACAGAACGATCCGATTCCAGAAGATGTAATCAACGCATTCTGGAGCGGGGGAGAGGCGTTCGACGAGACTGGAGGAGGAGCGGATTTTGAGGATATGGAACGTTGGTTGGACGGTGAGGAATTAAACGAGGCGGGGCACCCTAAACGATCCTCCGGAAGGTCCACCGGTTATGAAGTGCAAGTTCAGGGTAAGGAAATTCAATTTTTATTGTTTTTATGAGATAATTATAATTTTTTATCGCTCATTAAATTGAAATTGTTCCCTAATTTTTACAGACCCTTCTGGTAGCATAAGTGAGAAGAGGTTGACGGTGCAAGATGCGATGAACCTTCCGAGCGGGCACAGAGTTATAGTTGAGTGGGACGACTTGACCAAATTACCGGTTGGACAAGGGGGGCAACTGTACTCGAGGTTCGTCGGGGGTGTAGGCCAGAATTATCAGCGATTTCCGATTGACGCTTTGGACTGGAGGAAGATTGACGCGAACTCTAAAAAGTTCGCGTTTGACGAAATTGTTAAGGTTTGTTGAATTAACTTTGACCTTATTTATTGTTTATTATTTATTATTTTTTATTTCTTTTATGTTATTATTTGAATTTGATTTTAATAAATATTATAGGAAATATATTTATTATTTATTATTTCTTTTCTGTTATTATTTGAATTTGATTTTAATAAATATTATAGGAAATGTATTTATTATTTCTTATTTGTTTTATGTTATTATTGGAATTTGTTATTATTTATTAATTTCTAATTAAACATACTTAAATTTAATATTTTACAGAGGAAGTTTGATGTGAGGGACAGCCGCAAGACTTGGACAGAATCAAAGATGGGGGACGGTTGGAAGAACAAGCGGTTGGATATGTTCAAAGAAAGAAATCGGGGTGGGAGTAGGCCGATTCAGGAGTTGGTCGATGATGTCCCTGGTGGCGTCCCTGCGGATGCGTGGGAGAGATATGTGGGTTGGAGGAGGGGAGACATTGGGAAGGTATAATGAATAATATTATTGAATTGATATTGAAATATCATATTGAAAAATTATTTTTGAATTACTGATTATTATTTAATTTTATTTTATGTTAACAGAAGAGGTCGCAACAAGGTCTTGCCGCGAAGGCCCATCAGAAGGTTCATCATACGGCTGGGACGAAGCCGTTTTCGGTTGGGTACAAAGAGATGGTATGAAGGAATGAAGTTTCATTGTTTGATTTAAAAATAATTTATCTTTATATATTAATAACTGTTTGTATCTTAATTTTCAGGAGGAAGAGGCTGCGAAGAAAGGGCAGAAGGCTACCTACGGTCGTTTCTACCAAATAAAGCACAGACACGCCGACGGGAGCCCAACATCCAGGGAGGCTGAGGAGCAAATTGTAAAATTTTTATTTATTTATTTATTTTTATATTATTATATTTTTAATAACAACGACATCAAAATAAAATTGTTAATATGTTTGTGTGTGCAGGCTAGGATTGAGGCTGCGGAGAGAGAGATCGCCGAGTCGCAGGGGGACAATGTAGACCCCACTGCCTCGCTAAGGGCTGCCCTAGGGCCTCAAGAGCACCCTGGCCGGGTTCGCGGGATGGGATTCGGAGCCCGACCTACGGTGGTGTACGGCAGGTCAGGCGACCCAGGCAGCGCCCAGTCTACAGCTTCGAGCCAACCATCAACAAGTGGCCCGATTAGGGGAGGCGCAGAGTTTGAGGCTCAAATGAGGGAGAGACTCACTCATGAGATTACGGAACGGGTGACTGATCAGGTGTATGACCGACTGGACTCCTGGGTGCACGACGCCAATAGCACGTTGGAACGGATACAGCGGATGTTCGACCCGGATCGATCTCCTTTGCGAGTACCACTACCTCCTCGTCCACCGAAGCATCCTCGCAACCGTTCTCCGGAGCATCAAGACGACGATCAGCCTCCTGCGGCGTAGCTCTAGGGTCTTTTTTTTATTAGAATGTTTATTTTAGGATTTAAGTTGAACATTTTTATATTTAAATGTTTGCTAATTTGAATATTAGTTGTTTAAACATTTCATATCTTTAATGTTGCATAATTTTGTTAGTTGTTAATATCTGATTTTATTTTTTACTTTACAAATGGCGATAATTTGTTTTAACAGTTCAACAAAAAAGTTTCTCCCTGACTTACTAAATAAACCGTTGTTATTTGTTTATTTTCTTATATAGTATTTAAAAAAAAACAAGATATAAATAACATTAAAAATACAAAATAGCACATTTAGTAGCGGTTTAAGAACCGCTACTAACTTAAGAAATACTAAAAAAAATAAACTTAGTAGCGGTTTTAAACCGCCACTAAGTTACTAATTATAAAAATAATTTAATATTAGTAGCGGTTCTAGAACCGCTACTAATGTATACTCAGACACATCTGCCACCTGTTAACTTTCCAACGGTCTGATTGAGTTAGTTGCGGTTTTAGTAGCGGTTAGAGAACCGCTACTAATGTCTAAATTTCATTTTATAAGCCCTTGATTCTTTCCAATTCATTTTCACATTTCATTCAAACTATTAAGCTCTTTCCTTCTTTGATAATATCTTCAGTCATATGATGGATAAATCTTGGATAAGTTTGCCACGTCTCCCCGCTATTTGGTTGGTGTTGACCACTTTTTAGATTTTGCTTTCAACCGCACCGGTGTTAACAATCAGATATTGTGTCCTTGTCCGAAATGTAAATTTAAGAAGTGGCATCCCAGAAATGTTGTGCATGAGCATCTTATACTGAAACAATTCCCATCAAATTACACATTCTGGGGTATTCATGGCGAGAACGATGATGATGGTGGTGAGGTAGTTGCTCGAACATCTCAGGTTGGAATGCAGATCGACGATGACGATGATGACGACAATCATGTGGATCCATTTAACGATGTTGTGCGTGATGCTTTCGGGGTGCAAGGTGACGGCATCGGGAGTCAGGAAGGGGTTGAAGGACCACTCCCGGAGTTTTTTCGAAATGAAGCTGCAAAGAATTTTTTCGACCTTATGACGGATTCAGATAAGCCATTGTTTCCAGGTTCTACTAAAAACTGCCTCTCATTTCGTTTCTAGTTTTGTCACATAAACGTTCATTTTAGAATAAGAATAATGTTTATTCAGGGTGCAGTAAATATTCAAAACTATCATTTCTTGTCAAGCTCTATCATATCAAGTGCTTGTGTGGCTTCAGCGATAAGGGGATGTCGATGGTGTTAGAATTATTGGGAGATGCATTCTCTCAGGCAGAAATCGCACCATCATTCTACGAAGCAAAGAAGACTATTAACAAGTTGGGATTGAACTACACTAAAATCCATGCCTGCCCGAATGATTGTATGTTGTACTGGGGAGAAGACGCCGGGTTGGACAGATGTAAGCGGTGTAATGCGTCTCGGTACAAACAGGCGAAGAGGGGTCGAATAGCAACCAAGAAGCCTGCAAAGATTCTAAGATATTTCCCCCTGACTCCACGACTTCAGAGGTTGTATGTGTCATCCAAAACGGCGGAGCACATGCGGTGGCATTCATCAGAGCCCAACGTCGATGGGAAGTTGAGACATCCTAGGGATGCTGAGGCTTGGAAAGAGTTTGATGCTCGATTCCCGGAATTCGCCAGTGACCCGAGAAATGTACGCCTCGCTCTCGCATCAGATGGGTTCAATCCGTTCGGGAATCTTAGCACTACGTACAGTATATGGCCTGTGGTATTGATACCGTACAACTTACCCCCTTGGATGTGTATGAAACAGAGCTCATTCATTCTTTCGATGATTATTCCGGGGAAGAAAGCTCCTGGAAACGATATAGATGTCTACCTTCAACCGTTGATACAGGAGTTGAAGGAACTTTGGACCAACGGAGTTGAGACGTATGACGCTTACAGTAAGACGCTCTTCACACTCCGTGCGTCGTTGATGTGGACAGTGAGCAATTTTCCCGGACTTGGCACATTGTCTGGTTGGAACGTGCATACAGGCAGAGCTTGCCCCAACTGCAACTTTGACCAAGACTCGGTCCGCCTTCCTCACAGTCGCAAGTGGTGCTTCATGGGTCATCGGCGGTTCCTTCCTGGCGGTCATAGGTTCCGGCTGCAGAAGATTAGATTTAATCGATCGCAGGAAATGAGGGATCCTCCTACATTTTTGTCTGGCGCAGATATTCTTCAACAGCTTGAAGATGTTCATGTAGAGTTCGGGAAGACAGACGGCGTTCAGCCTGGGGGAAGAAGGGGACGCGGCCAGTCCCAGGGGGAAAACGTGCAGCAATGGCGAAAGAAGAGCATTTTCTTCGAGCTCCCCTACTGGAAATCTAATCTACTTCGCCACTGTCTTGATGTCATGCACATCGAAAAAAATGTGTGTGACAATATTTTGTACACTTTACTCAACGAGTCTGGAAAGTCCAAGGAACATCTCCAAGCAAGGAAAGATCTGATGGCGATGGGAATACGTGAAGACGCATGGCCGGATGAGAATGACAAGTTTGCCCCAGCCTCATTCACACTGACAAGAGCCAACAAGGAAGTCTTCCTCTCCACACTTAAGGACATCAAGGTCCCTGATGGTTATTCAAGCAACATCTCAAGATGTGTGGACATGCACTCTAAGAAGATTGCCGGGTTGAAAACCCATGACTGCCACGTTTTGCTCCAGCAATTCCTACCTCTGGCAATTAAAAGCACATTGCCCCCGGAGGTGTCTAATGTTTTGGTTCAACTCAGTTCTTTCTACCGACGGTTGTGTGCAAAAGTTTTGGACAAAGCAGAGCTGGATCAATTGCAGGAAAAAATTGTTCTAACGCTCTATCATATGGAGATGATATTTCCCCCGTCTTTCTTCACGGTCATGGTTCATCTCACTGTACACCTCGTTCAAGACGCAAAGATGGGCGGCCCGGTTCAATACCGCTGGATGTATCCCATAGAGAGGTCCGTTGATTCATTTTTCCAGTGGTTTCATGATTTTGTTTCAGTTACCTGATTGTACTTGTAATTACAGATACTTGGGGAAATTGAAGTCGTATGTGAGGAACAAAGCATCTCCAGAGGGTTCTATAGCAGAGGGTTATTCTGGTGACGAGGTGTTAACATATTGTTCGCGCTATTTTGATGATGACATCGAGACTTCATTCAACCGCCCTCCTCGTGTCGATGACAGCCCATCAAATGTCCAGTCACCTTCCAACACATTATTCCCGCCAGTCGGAAAGCCAGTTGGAGGAAGTCAGTATTACAGGCTCACTCCCACTGAGAGGTTGCAAGCACACAGACATGTCTTGACAAATTGCCCTCAAGTGGAGCCCTACATTCAGTAAGAATTTTAACACTATATACACGTATCATGTTATTTTTTTTATTTCCAAACCACATAACCCTCTGATATGTTCCATTGGAATTTAGGGATTTCCGCCGCTATGTTAAACGCCAACTACGAAGCCGCACAAGGTCATCTGCCGAGGTGGACAAAAAGGTCCATCGAGAGTTTCCGGATTGGTTTGCACAGAGGATACTCAATGACAACAACCCCCATGCGCCTGATATGATAAATCTAGCAACCGGTCCACTCGACCATGTCAGGAGATATACGGCATACAACGTCAACGGCTTCAAGTTCTGCACCATTGCAAGGGATGAAGGTTCTCTCACCCAGAATTCCGGAGTCTTTGGCACATTCGGAACAAGGAGTTATGCCAGCTCACGGGATACAGACATGCGATTTGGAGGCGTATCATACTATGGAAAGCTCGTGGACATCATCGAGCTTAACTATCAAGGTCATTTCACCGTGCCTCTCTTCAACTGCATGTGGGCAGACACCAGAACTTCTCGAGGCATTACATTGGACATCTTGGGCATCACGTCCGTAAATTTCTCGAGGCTCATTCACACAGGGGAAATGGCAGATGATGAGCCGTATATTCTTGCCTCACAGGCGCAGCAAGTTTACTATGTGGAAGATCGGACACATAAAGATTGGCACATGGTGATTCATATGAAGCCGCGTGACCTCTACGACATGGGTGACGAAGATGATCTGGAACTAGGCAGCCAACATTTCGAACCTGAAAACTTCGACAACCTCATTTCTGAAGAAGACGGTCATTTACAAGTAGTTAGGTGAACATTTTCACTACAAATAATTTAAACAAATTTCAACACCTTTAGCAATAGAAATTTATATATTTGTTTATGTTCTTTTTAGGCAGGAGCAAGAAGAAGATGATTGAAGCAGCCAACCATAATTATTTTTTCATTTTATAAAATTTTCATAAAAATGTGTATCAAACGTTCATATATCATATTTTTTTTTAATGTAGGTTGAGGTTTTTTTTTAATTAAAGACATTTAGTAGCGGTTTCAGAGCCGTTACTAATTCTGCGGCCAAATATTAGTGGCGGTTCTAGAACCGCTGCCCAAACCGCTACTAAATCGCGCACAAATCACTATAAATATCCACCCCCTCCCCTCATTTTTCTTCACACATTCATTCAATTCCTTCTCCCTTTCCATTCAATTTATCCTCAGTCTGACCGTTAATGCCTTTATTTTTTGTTCTGAAAACAATTTATCTTATATTTCTTATTATTTAATGTGTTTTATTTTCTATTCTGAATTAATTTGCTAATTTGTTTGCTACTTTTTTTTCCAGGTAACAATATCGAATTATTTCCCATTTTTAGTGATAAAAATGTTTTAATTTATTATTCATATTATTCTTATAACAAATATAATTACTTGTTTATTTTTAACTATTTCTTTTTTATGTGTTTGATATATTGTTTTTTTATATATATGGTTGTTAATATAGTTGAGAAATTTTTTTTATTTTAACAATAAGAACATTTTGTAATACACTAATTTATTATCATTGTTTTTTGATTACATTTGATCATATGACTTTGATTATTTAATATCTAATCTGGTCGTTTTTTAAATTCCTTAAACTTTAGTAGCGGTTTTGAACCGCCACTAATAAATTGGACATTTTTTTATTCTTTTTAATTAGTAGCGGTTTGAGAACCGCTGCTCAAACCGCCACTAATAAATGGGCCAATTTTTTTTTTAATTAGTGGCGGTTCAAACCGCCACTAAATTGATAATTGAATTTTTCGACGATTATGCTAATTTTTGACATTAGAGACGGTTCTCTTTTATTTAGTAGCGGTTTTACAAACCGCTACTAATTAGTAGCGTCTTTGACTTTGTTACACGCGGTTTCTTTAACCGCTAGTACATGTTTGTCACGGACGATTTAGTGGCGGAAACATTTGATCATATGACTTTGATTATTTAATATCTAATCTGGTCGTTTTTTAAATTCCTTAAACTTTAGTAGCGGTTTTGAACCGCCACTAATAAATTGGACATTTTTTAATTCTTTTTAATTAGTAGCGGTTTTGAACCGCCACTAATAAATTGGACATTTTTTTATTCTTTTTAATTAGTAGCGGTTTGAGAACCGCTGCTCAAACCGCCACTAATAAATGGGCCAATTTTTTTTTTAATTAGTGGCGGTTCAAACCGCCACTAAATTGATAATTGAATTTTTCGACGATTATGCTAATTTTTGACATTAGAGGCGGTTCTCTTTTATTTAGTAGCGGTTTTACAAACCGCTACTAATTAGTAGCGTCTTTGACTTTGTTACACGCGGTTTCTTTAACCGCTAGTACATGTTTGTCACGGACGATTTAGTGGCGGAAACAAGAACCGCTGGAAACATGTTAGTAGCGGTTAGAACCGCTACTAATCGTCATTTATAACCGCTACTAATGCACGCTTTTTTTGTAGTGATTATATGTTATTGGGTTGTTATCCCAATTATAGGTTGTAACTGTAGTAATAACAGAAACATTTGATAAAAACAGGGTGAAGCTGTAATCTATTAGTCAAGTAAGGAAAAAAAATACATATGCTTTGGTTGTTTTTGTTTGGTTTCATATTTGTGTATGTTTTGACCAATTTTGAAACCATTCCTTAGTTTTCTTCTTTTTTCTTGTTTCCTATGCACGATTGTTATCTCTTCATTACTAAGGCATTTTATCATACTTACAGCCTTGAATAATTTGTTCTGGTGCTTCTTAACCAGAATTGTCTCTATTTCCACGAATGCCTTTGCTGGTGCCCGTATCTGATATATTTGAACCCAATTTGTTTGCCCTTGTTATCGTAATATTTTGAGGCTTTAAATGAGTATTATCATTCCTACCTTGTGTAAATGAATAAGGCCAAAAAGTATATCCATGTTACCCAAATAAAAGAAGTGGAATTAAAAAAAGTCCCCTTATGACCTGCATAGAGAAAAACCAAACTGTTACCTCAACGAATCTAATTCAACTACAATAAAACGTTATCTTACTAGATGAGATCGATTGCATGTTAAAAAAATGTTACCTAATCAACTTAAATAATAGAAATGTCAGATAGTTTTTTGGTGTCCCTAAGCCCTTACTTATTGTCCATTTCCATCTTTATCTTGGTCTTCAGCTTTGAGAGGGCCGGATTTGTATTACGTTTTAAATATACCTTAACCAGGTTATCCAAATTGCGGGTGCATCGTTCGATAGCAAGATATCTAAAAGTTGGACCAAACTAATCCCATACCATCAAACGATGTTAGGATGATGGTTTGATTCGATAAGACTTTCAATTTCTTTGAAAGTTGTATCAAGATGGGTCTTCATTAAACTTTTGATTGCAATTGGCCGGTCTTCATATTGTCCCTCAAGGATTAGATTATCTTGTCTTCCCTTGGCAATCTCTATATTTGATATAAAGAGTTTGCTGACTTGGCATCCATTGGCTTCTTGTTTGCCGACTTGGCATTGACATGTGACAACTCTTCAACAATTTGGTTACTTGTCACTACATCTCATCTTTTGATATTACATGTCTTTTGTCATTAATTTCTTATTTTTTTCTTGATTTTTGAACTGTTTTTTTTTTCCTACGGGGAGAAATTTTGGTACCACCATTATGGAATCCCAACTTTTTAACCTATAAAAGATAGTATAACAGTATGCCAAGAAGTACATAAGCCAAAGTATAGACATTCTCCCTTTGCACTTTATCACCGTGTTTCTATGAACTTCCCCTTGTGAACCGCAATCACAAAAGAGTTAATGAATTGTTCTTAATTAAGGTTTGGTATCAGATGCAGCTCAAGTTCAAACTTTAATGCTATTAAAACTGATGACTCACCATTTTTAATTAGATTTGATATATATTGGGTATATTTAGGGAGTCATTGATATAAAATTAATAAGATTTTGATAAGTTATCAAGTAGGTGCATTATTTTGGGGTTTTTATTATAATTATCATATGTTTGGGTTTAGTTAAGAGTAATAATAATAAGTTTCTCAATTACTATAAAAAAGAAAGAAAATATTATTATTATTATTATTATTATTATTATTATTATTATTATTCCTCTCCTTTTAACTTTGCCATCAGGTGAGGCGTTGAGCTATTTGACATATGGTGTGCAATTTGAATTTGCAAACATGAGCAACACGCACCGTTTTGGACATTAAATAAAAAAAAAGATCACTACAAAAAAATAGCGATTTTCTGACGGAATTCCGTCGCAAAATCAGATTTCCGGCGGAATTCCGTCGGAAAAATTTTTTCGGCGGAATTTCCGACGGAATTTTTTCCGTCGGAAATTCCACCGTCGCAAATCTATTTACCGACGGAATTTTTTTTCCGTCGGTAATTACCGGCGGAAATTCCGTTGGAAAAATTACCGACGGAATTTCCATCGGTAATTTTAATAATATTATTTTATTTATAAATTATTATTTTAATTTAAATTAAATATTAAAATATTATTACCGACGGAATTTCCGTCGGTAATTTTTTTAAAAATTTAAGTTGCCATGTGTCGCACTCTCGTGCTGCCACGTGTCCCTTCTCACATCCAACCACGTGTCGCTCTCTCGTACCGCCACGTGTCGCTTCCACAAATTGCCTTCACTTTTGTCTTCAGAGAGATTCGAACCCCCAACCTGTTGGGGCATATCTGATGCCTTAACCAGTTGAGCTACGAACACCTTGTGAAATTATTTGCAAACTATTATATTTATAATATTTAAACTCCCATTATTATAATTATATTTAATCTTAATATATTATGAAATATTTTATAATTATTAATATATAATTTACATATAAATAATTCTATTATTTTTTATAAATAATTTTTATATTCATATACAATCCATTATATTTAGTATATTCATTTTAAATTATTATATTATAATTATTTTTCATTTTATTTTATGACATTTTTAAATAATTATTTTATTATATATATTATTAAATTATAATTATTTTCGTTTTTATTACTAATATTTAATTATAAAATATTTTTTAAAATAAATTAATATAATATTTTATTTTTATATATTATTTATAAATTAAAATAATAATTTATTTATAAAATAATAAATAATTAATATTACCGACGGAAAATATTCCGTCGGTAATAATATTTTAATATTTAATTAATATTAAAATAATAATTTATAAATAAAATAAAATAATTAATTAAATTACCGACGGAAATTTCCTTCGGTAATAATATTTTAATATTTAATTTAAATTAAAATAATAATTTATAAATAAAATAATATAATTAATTAAAATTACCGACGGAAAAATTTCCGTCGGTAATTCCGCCGGTAAATTTTCCGACCGAATTTCCGCCGGAAATTACCGACGGAAATTGTTCCGTCGCTAATTACTGGTTTTTTTGTAGTGGATAAGACCTAAAAGCATAAAAAAGGCATTCATAGGTTCAAGAGAGTACACAACCCGCAAGCCATTGTTTTGTCTTCTTCAGCGAGTGGGGGCAGCGAAAAATCAAAGAGGGAGAGAGGAGAGGGAGAGCAACGGTCGTCGGAGTGAGGACGAAAGGAATTCCGGCGTGCCGTCGTTGTCATCATCTTCATCTTCTCTTCTCTGGTCAGTAAGAAATTAGAAAGGAAGGAGGGGAACAAGATATTTTTAGGGAGTTCTTTAAACAATTTCTTTTTTCTTTTTCTCATATTTCTAATTATAATATCTGACTCTGAATTTGTAGCTGCTGGTGGGATGATTTTGTGATTTTATTGGTAGTCATAAGTGGCTAGTTAATTTGTTCTAGATTTATTTTGAAGCTTTGTATGAATTGATGTTTGAACCACCTTTTCTTTTGATGATTAATAACCATTATGTTGTGGATTTAATTTGTGCTTAATATTTTCTAAGTGGGTGGCCAACATTTAGATTGTTTACTTAATTAGTGACTTGAGAAAGCATTAATTAGGTAAAGAACTAGTTTAAATCCAAACTTGTCTTGAAATTCCAAGTGGGGATTGAGAGTTTGTTAGTGAGATAGAAATATTCATTGACCAAGCTTTGTGAAATTGAAGTGGGTTGTTTATAAAAAACTAATTAACATAATATGTAGGAAGAGATTATACATATTAGTGTTCATTAAGGTTTGTGTAGGTTTGAGAGAGCTATTCAAATTGATAAGACTTCAAACAAAAACATAGTGACTATTAGTTATCATTAGGGAAAGAAATATTAAGCATCATGAAATACAAAGTGAATAAATAATCCTAGACCTCTTTTGTTTTGACTTAAAGTTTTAATTTAGTATTTGTCAAGTTATTTTCATTTTAGGTATACTTCTGAAATTCAAAATACAAAAAATCTCACTCAACCTAATTGATAATATAATTGCGATAATTAATCCACTTTTATCTTAGTACCTAATCAATATTTATTGTCACTACCATGGGAAAGAGTTATATCATCAACATAAGCTTCGGACAAATAAATTTTTATATAATAAAGCTTATAAAGCAAACTATTAAATATTATAAAGCAAACAATCCATATATACTGAATAGAATATTAACAAAAATTTGAAATAAAAAAAAATACAAAACTGATAAACTCCATGAATAAAAAATAATTCTTCAAAAATATCGGTGGTTAAAAGATTACTTTTATTTCAAATTTAGTATTCACTAAACTATTTTTAAAAAAAAAAAAATTAGTCCCTTCACACCCTAATATAAGAACTACTTGATTTTTTCAGTGATTAAGGAAGTTGAATAAGTCATTTAATCATATTAGATGAGGTATATTATTATATTACATTAATTTATAAGGCGAATAAACTATTTTGGAAAAAAAAGATGCATATTAGTTTATGAGTTACTTAATTATTTAATTTTTTCAATCTTTATAAAAAAAAAAGCCAATTATGCCTTATATTTTAGAGCGAGGGAGTATTATTTCTTAAAAATAAAATCTGAACTTTGCAAATAAGATCTAGATGATTATGTAATACCTTAAAATTGAATTTTGAACTTTATAGATATTTGAGCTTTATTAATGAAGAGTTCTACCCAATTGGTAATTAATCTTAATTAAATATGAGTTTAATTGTTTAAATACGATGTAGAGGTTATTAAAGAATATAGGGAAAACATATTTGTTAGTACCTTTATTTTTATTTAATTTTGATTTTGGTACCTATATGTATTTATCTCCTAATTAAATCATCGATTTTATCCATTACCCCTACTAGCCCCTATAAGTTATTATATTAACATTTTTAATTTTTGTATAGGAGCTAATAGTACTAATAAAACAAAATTAAAGCATTTATAAAAATAAAAACCACATAAGTACTAAAATAAAAATTGAATAAATGTATAGATACCATCAAATGTATTTTCCCACGAATATATTATAATAAAGGATATAAAAAAGTGAGGGAGAATAGTTGGATTCTATTGACAAAGCTTATGATTCATGATATACATGACTATTCTTTAGTTTGCTTCAATTACATAAACCTCCCTTATAGTATTAAAATATAAAAGTTAATCCATCATGTTAACACTGTTAGCAATGTTCACAAAAGATTTAAAATTAATTTTTAATTTAAATTTATACTGACATAAATTTTATTTACTATTTTAACAATCATTTTCACAAATCACAAAATGGTTAAATATCAATTTTACCTCAGAAGTATTCATCAGATAGGGCTATAGCTATTTTAGCTAAAGCTAGAGCGTATGTTGGATGGGGGTTGATAGAGTAATGAGGCACTTAATCTACTTGTAACAATGGATTGTGGTAAGTTCCAGAGAAGGGCTACAATGTTGATGGTTCATGCACTACTAATGGTCAATTATTAGTATGTGGTGGTATTATGAGAGACCACAGAGGGATGGTCCTGGGAGGTTTTATGTTGAACACTGGGGCACGAGATAGCTATGGGGCGGAACAATGGTTGGATTGAAGTGGAGATGGGACTTTGGTGCCAGAAATGTTGTGGTGGAATCGGACTATTTAGAATTGATTGAAGAGATTGAAGTTAGAAGGGATTTTACGTGGATAATGTTTGTAATTTTGAGTTGGTGTATCATAATGAATAAATCCCACATTATTTGGGATTGTGGGGTCCAAATAACAAATGATCTAGGATTAATAATGAGTCAAGAAGAGGAATAAACTTATATAATAATAAGTCATTGGAGTTGAAATCCGTCAATTTATCCCCAACCATTGTGTAAGAGTTAAATCTGCGTTGGGCAGAATTTTAAGAAAATTTTAAACAACATTATGGAAAACAGAACTTAATGGAAATTGCCATGTTTAACCTTACTCGAGGTTTTGAAGGTTGGAATATTTGGCTTACTTCTTGAATCATTTTTAATAACATTTAAGTAGCCTTTTAATGGTCAATGTGAACGTTGGAAGAGTGAAACTCTTTAGCGGTTTTTGGGCAGAAATTTATTGGTTTTAATGTTATATATTAATGCAATTAAAGTGGTTTATTTTCCTGACATGAATCTGATCTTATTACCATATTTTATTGCGGCAAAACACATTATTGGGCTACAATGTGCAGAAAAAAGTCCCTTGATTTTCCATTAAGAGGTTGTCCAACTTAAAAATTTGAGATGCCTATATAAGGCAGTGTTTGTATGAGGCTCAAAAATAGATATGCAAATATTGACCTTTTGAGCACCTCTCCTATTCTTCTTGAATATTTCTTCTTTGCTGAGTAAATTATCTTCTGTAGTTCTGGCCACCCTATTTCAACTTCTTTTATCGGTAGTTGCGGAACAGCTCTTAAGAACAATGTCCTCAGGGCACAAATCAAACTATATTTTTTTAGATTTGTAGATGTTGCTGTGAACTAGAATTTCATAGCAATGGGGAGAAGCTATATGATGAACTGATCGAATTACAACAATTTAATTAGGTGGTGAACAATCTTAAGAGCTATTATTCCAGGGTTAACCGTTTTGACATTTATCAGCGTAAAGCTATCGGATAGGGAGTCCCCTTAACTCTTATTCTAAATTACTAGTTTTATTTTGAAATTTTCTTTGGTTCAGGAATATCGAGTTGGGTCTCATGTTTTGTTTGTCCCTCTATCCAAGGATAACTTTTGAGATTTTCTGGAAAAGAAATCAGCCGAAATAGGCTGTCCTCATCTCTATGGCGAGACTTAGATGATAGGAATGAATCTCAGCTGGTAATTATAGGAACTAGAGATGATATGAAAATTGAGTTTTACTCAAAGTAATATCCTGACACAGTTACCTTAACGGTAGTCGTACCCATTGAGTACGTGTTTAGGGAGTTTGATGATTCTCCTCGTGAAAAAATTGAGTTATAAGTAGAGTTGTGCATCAGGGCTTGCCCTTTAAGGGCCAGGGCCTTAAAAGGGCCGGCCCGAAAAGCTCGGGTAGTGTAAATATCTCTATTTTTTAAAGCCCGGCCCTTAAATGGCAGGGCTCAAGGCCGGCTCGATTAACTTATACACTATTTTTAATCTTTTTCTATAGAAAAAATTTAAGCAAAAAAATCCTTATCGTTAACATAAATATCAATTTTAATTTACAATACAAACACCAATAAGCAATAAACACTAAGAAATTATCAAACAATGATAAATATTGGGAATTAGGTATTATGGTTTTTTACTTTTAATTAATTGTTTTATTTTGTAGTTGTTAATTTTTTTAAATATATATATATGATAGGCTTAAAGGGCCGGCAGGTGAAACCCGATTCCTTTTTTAAGCCTCCAAAATCAAAGCCCAACCCTTCAAGGGTTGGGGCCTAAAAGGGCCGGCCTGATAGGCTTGACCCAAATTACCAGCTCTAGTTATGAGGCTCATGCAAATCATGGTGGCTGTGGGCTCTAAGTTTCAAATTTACCTTTTTATCCGAACTCACGTAATACCTGTGTAAGCATTATGTTTTAAACATAAGTTCTAACATAGACGCATGACAGCGGTGGGAGCACTTGGAATGAACTTCATGAAATTGTTGAAAACCCAAAAGGGTTATGCTTCATTGTTGTCGCTATATCTAGCATGGAAGCACCCATCAGGTACGTGTGTCTACTAATGGAATACGCTTAAATACCCTTTAATTATAATAATAGCAGAAAGAGTCTTTTAAAAAAACTGCCATTGAATAGTAGAGGTGGGCGAACAAAAAAATCTCCATTTTGTGAAGCCCGGCCCTTGATTAGTCGAGCATTAGGCAGCCTGTGGGCTTCGACTTTTTTAAATGTTTTTTCGTAATTTTGAGAGTGTATTGCTAATGAAAATAATGGACCTATAATAAAATATATAAATATATATTATCCAAATTGTATTTAAATACCAACTTACCAAACATTAGTGCATTGCCCTATACCAACTCAACAACTCATAAATTAAGTACTAAGTTTAAAACTAGAAGTCACACCACAATTACATAGAATGTTCTTAATAATAAGGAATTAAAGTGTAAAAGTGGGAGGTATGGGACTTGAATATAACCTCATAAGCATTTAGATTATTTTCGTCCATATGCATTTCTACAAAACTAGCACACTCATTTAACTCTTTAAGCAAATGAAAAATAAAAATATATATAAAAAAAGAGGGCAATAAACGGGCCGGCCAGTCAAAGCCCGCGGCCCGATGGGCTTGCCCGTTTAAGCCCGCTTCCTTTCTTAGCTCCAAAATCAAAGTCTGACCCTCCTCAAACTAGGGCCTAAACGGATTGACCCAAATTACCGGCACTATTAAATAGTACGTTCGTGAATGTTGAATTGACATAATCAGTCCAAAAAAAAAATTGATATAACTATATCTTGAGGAAACCACTATTCATTATTTTAATTGTTATTTTTAATGCCATTAAGGTGTGACCTTGCTATCATATATATAACAGTATTCATTAAAATGCTTCGTTCTATCCGTTGCCCTTAGTGAATTTAATAACCATTATTGCATTGTTTATGTTTCAATTCACTGGGGGTTATGCTTTTATTTGATGATTGAAATTTAAAATATATATTTTTTGTTTGTTTGCATGTTTGCTTATCTAGTTCTTGTAATAGACAAGTGACTTGTGTATATTTTTAAAAGAATTTTACATGTGTTGATGAGAAATTGTGACATTTTTAAAATCATTTGCTTTGCAGTATGTGAAAATGCTCGTTTGAGGAGTGTATATTTAAATTAAATATTTGTAATCAAATGAATGATTACATTTCAGGCATATAAACATTATTTAAACATTATTTGGATGTTTATTTGTATTTGTGGCACTGTTTAAATTACTGATTTAATTCCAATAGTTGGGGGTTCAAACCCATTTTTAGTGTGATGGTTTATTTCAGGGATTTATATTCTTCATAATTGGGCCTCAATTTCTGGGGACAGTTGATCCCAGTTTTAAAAATTCAGGAGACAAATTTTTACAAATAAGAAGAGCACTCTTTGTTGTAGCGTTGATAAAAAAATTTAACTAAGATTATATGTCATTGGACTGTTGTCCAATTTTAAAACCATTCCTTATTTTTCTTTTCCTTTTTCTTATTTCCTATGCACAGTTGTTATCTTTTCATTAACAAGGCATTTTCTCATACTTACAACCTTAAATAATCTATTCTAGTGCTTGCCAACCAGAATTGTCTCTATCTCCACGAATGCCTTTGCTAGTGCCCGTATATGATATTTTTGCGCCTAAATGATTTGTCCTTGTTATCATAATATTTTGAGGCTTTAAATGAGCATGTATCATTCTTAACTCGTGTAAATGACTAAGGCCGAAAAGTATATCTCTGTTTTTTTTTTTTTGCCAACAAAAGCTAATTATATTAAAAATAAATCAAAGAGCTTACATAGTCTTAGAAACAAGAACCAAACAACCAAGAAAGAAAGGAGAAAGACATACAAAATAAACTCCAAATACAAAAATTTAAACTACAGAAACAAAAGATTAAAAGGTCTTCAGTATAGATAGACAATATAGCCCAATGTAAAGCAACCTCAAGGCTTGACACCAAAAAGGCCTGCAGCTGAGTCGAAGGTCGAGATACCCACTCTAAAGGGTAAGACACTTCAAATGAAGCTTTAGCAATCCACCTGGCTACCAAATCGGCTTCCATGGGAACACATAAGCAAGAATGGTTCCTAATCAAATTCCTTGAAACAAGAAAATGTTCAAGGAGGGCATCATTCACAACAACAGCAGAGAAAGCATAATCCACGAGACAATAAAAATTAGGATCATAACCCAAGCCTAACAATGAACAGTGTTGCCATATATACTGAACAGGCACATGTAGAGCCCGATGATGAACAGTGACAAACACACTGAACAGGCACATGTCTAACCTATAAAGAACGGTGAATACAACAACACTGAACAGACCCAAGTTGATGATACCTTCTTGATCACTCAAGAACATTACATTACCAATCCAGCCAACGAAACAACTAGCCTTCTTCCCACATACAGGACCTTGGAACCAATCCAAACTATTTTTATAATAGGTCTCATAATTCCAGATTTTAGCCCTGAGCTCCAAGATCTTAACTTTTCCCCACCTGAAATCCTTCCACACCACCTCTAGCAGGAAAGTGACGCTTTGGCTGAACTTTAATGACTCATAATTTGCATTAGACAGTATAAAATTGCAAGGAATCTCCCAATATTGCCATATTAACCAAGCCACAACAGATAACAATTCTTCCAGTCAAACATCAATGCTCAAAATACCAAACCCAACACTAAATTGAATTGTACTAACATTCTCAAATTGCAAACCCAAAACGATGTTAGTGAAGAAGCTTAGTAATTTTAAGAAACCATAAACATCAAGAATCATTACTAGGACAAGATTATAAAAAGTAGCAGAAAACCCAATGAAACTTGTAGCACCTTGAAAATGGACGCATATGTTTTTGGGGTTCTGCGACTTGAAGTTCGAAAAAGTAATAAAGGTGATTAGCTGGTTCGATCTATTTACCTCTGAGATCCATTCATCAATTGAAAAACACCAGAAACCACCTATTGATTTTTTGACCGATGCCTTCCAATCATAGCCCTAAAACCCCAACCTGGACTTTGTAACAGCCCAAGCCTCGCTCAAGATATTGTCCGCTTTGGCGACATAGCTATGCCCCTCACGGTTTTGTTCCTCACGGTAGGGATAATGGCCTAAGCCTCCCACACTCACCCATGAAAACGGGTCTTGAGAGGAAGGGGAGTCCAACACCTTATATCTCCCTGGAACATCCCATTCCCAACCGATGTGGGACTTCACAATCCACCCCCTTTGGGGCCCAACGTCCTCGCTGGCACATCGACCCGAGCCTAGCTCTGATACCATCTGTAACAGCCCAAGCCTCGCTCAAAATATTGTCCGCTTTGGCGACATAGCTATGCCCCTCACGGTAGGGATAATGGCCTAAGTCTCCCACACTCACCCATGAAAACGCGTCTTGAGGGGAAGGGGAGTCCAACACCTTATATCTCCCTGGAACATCCCATTCCTAACCGATGTGGGACTTCACAGACTTCACCTCTGAGAGCCACGAAGGAACCCATCTAAGATCATCATCAGAAGGCGACGAGCGAATTTGGCAACTGCAAGCCTTTGTGCGTCGATCCACCCAGTCTTCTTGCCCACCGCCATTAGAGAGTACAGACACAACGCAGAATTCGTACCACCACTGATCCAACAAGAAATGCTCAATAAACTCCATCGGGAGATGAGATGAAACCCTCAAAGGATGAGGGAAAGGCAGCCTTGAAGGCGCAAGGAGGAACCCTAGATGAGGGAAGGAAACCCTAGCAGAGCCCATTTGACTGAAGATTATTCAGCTGGAAAATTAAAAGTATATCTCTGTTACCCAAATAAAAGAAGTGGAATTAAAAAGAATTAAGTTATAGCCTGTCGTAAAAAAATTGTAACATCAAAATTTTTTTATCAACTCCAATAAAACGTTATCTTACTAGGTGGGGTTGATTGCATGTTAAAAGGATGTTGCATAATCAACTTGAATAATGGAGATTTTAGATAGTTTTTTGTGTCCCAAAGCCCTTGATTATTGTCCATTTTCATCTTTATTTGGGTTTTCTAGTTAGAGAAAGCTGAAATTGAATTACTTTTTGAATATACCTTAATCAGGTTATCTTAATTGCAGGTACAACATTTGATAGCAAGATATGTAAAAGTTGGACCAAATACAATCTCATACCATGGTATAATGTTAGGATGATGGTTTGATTTGATAAGACTTTCATTTTCTTTGAAAGTCGTATCAAGATGGGTCTTCGTTAAACGTTTGATCGCAACTAGTTGACCTCCATATTGTCCCTCAAGGATTATATTATCTTTTCTTCCTTTGGCAATCTCTTTATTTTTTTTATTAGAGCAATCTCTTTATTTGATATAAAGAGTTTGCTGACTTAGCATTTATAGGCTTCTTCTTTAGCATGCGACAACTTTTTATCAATTTGGTCACTTGTCACCATGTACCCATCTTTTGTCATCAATTTCTTCTTTTTTTTTCTTGATTTACGAACTATTTTTTCTTATGAGTAGAAATTTTGTTACCACCATTATGGAACCCAACTTTCTAACCAATAAAAGATAGTATAACAATGTGGCAAGCATTAAGAGCGTAAGCCAACGTATAGACATTCTCCCAGTGTGCTTTATCACCGTATTTCTATGAACTTCACCTTATGAACCATAATTACAAAAGAGTTAATGTATTGTTCCTAAAGGTCAAAAAAAAAATGTATTGTTCCTAAGGTTTAGTATTAGATGCAGCACAAGTTCAAACTTTGATAGTATCAAATCCAACACGTGTTTGGAGTGATATTAGGGGCGGGTTCAAATCTTACTACATAATCTTTCTTAAAACTACCTCAATTATATCTCAAAGCTTAAATCAACATTTATTGTTACTCCCATGGGAAAGAGTTATGTAATCAATACAAGGTTCAGATAAATAAATTATTATATAATTAAATATTATAAATCAAACTATTATAATATTTGTTAATTATTAATATTATAGAATATCAACAAATATTTGGAATAAGAAAAAATTATACAAAAATGATCAACTTCAATGATAAAAAATAATTTTTCAAATAATGATGGTTAAAAGATTACTTTTATTTTAAATTTAGTATACACTAAACTATTTTCTAAAAACAATTAGTAGCTTCATTCCCTAATATAAGAACTGTTTGATTTTTCTTAGAAATTAAGGAAGTTGAATAAACAATTAAATTATAGATGTGGTGTATTATTATATTATATGTTAGCTGATAAGTCAAACAAACTAGTTTGAAAAAATCGAATAGTTTATAAGTTACTTATTTAATTTTTTTTCAAATTTTACAAAAAAAAAAGTCAACTATACCTTTATAAGTATTTTAGAGCAAGGGAGTGTTATTTTTAAAACAATAAAATCTGAACTTTTCAAATAAGGTCTAGATGATTATGTAACATCTTAAACTTGAATTTTGAAGTCTATAGTTATTTGAGCTTTATTAATGAGGATTCTACGCATAATTAAGGGTTAATATAACTTTTGGTACCTGGACTTTCACTCAATTTTGGTTTTGGTCCCTGAACTTTGGGTTAATTTTGGTTTTGGTCCCTAAACTTTTAGTCAATTTCGGTCATTGGTTCTTGAATTTTTAAAAAAACTTAAAAAAATCAGGGACCAAAACCACAAATATAAAGTTTAGGGACTAAAACCAAAATTGATCAAAAGTTCAGGGACCAAAACCACCGATTTGAAAGTTTAGGGACCAAAACCAAAATTGAGTGAAAGTTCATGAACCAAAAGTTGTATTAACCCGGCAATTAATCTTAATTAAATATGAGTTTAGTTGTTTAGATAAGATGTAGAGATTAATTAAAGAATACAGGGAAAATATATTTGTTGGTACTTATACCTTTATTTAATTTTGATTTCGATACATATATCCTAATTAAATCGATTTAATCCATTACCATCACTAGCTCCTATAAGTTTATTATATTAGCATTGTTATTTCAGAATAGGAGTTAATAGTGCTAATAAAATAAAATTAAAGTATTTAAGTAGTATAAAAAATATACCTTCAAATTTCAACTATGGGTAATTAATTGATTTCTTTTTCCTTTTTTTAACAAGAAGTTTCTTTAAATCAATTCACTTTTGGGGGGGGGGGGGGGGATTTCGGTCTCAGCCCAATGACTAGAAAGTATGTTTTCAATGGGCCAAACAATGGGAGTATTTCAGAACCCGATAAGCCCAATATGATATAAACGGGTCAGGATGACCCGGAAAGCATCCAACCGTCCATCCACATCAGGTCATCTTGATTGATTCAATCCTTACCTTCTTCATCTCCCTGCGTTTGGTGGTGAAATTTCCGGTCCATGAATCCGGTTGCCGCCGGTGGCTGTTACCAGAATTCCGGCCATCCTTCCGATTTCCAATCATATAGTTGTCGCGTTGCAGTTCTTCTCCCAGAAGTTTCTTTCCTTACCATTTTACCCTTCCTAGGGTTTTTAGAGCACCATGACTCTTTCAGACGAAGAGGATGAGAATCTGGCTTTTTTTCTGGAATCGGAGGTTCTCTCCGAGATCTCTGATCAGGTTCATCGATTAGCAATAATTTTTTATTTTCAAAATTTGAAATTTGGCGTGGATAGATGATGGGTTAGGGTTCTAAATTTGTGTTAGGAAAATTGTTTGGTGAATAATATGAGTGATTGTTGTTGGCAGGAAGAGGAAAGCTTGGAGGAGCCCAAATCAAAGAGAAAACGAGTGGAGGAGGCTGAGATTACCAAGGAAGAAACTGAACAAAATCCCAGTCCATCGTTGAAGTCTAAGAACGATGGTAACATTAGAAGTGTAGCGCCTAAGACCATTGAAACTGGATTTTTCAGCAAAATCCCGCCTGAACTTTTTCACCATATCCTTAAATTTCTTTCCTCCGAGGTATTTTTAAGTGAAAAAGAAAAGCCCGTTAGTAGTGTCTCTATTTGCTTAGTAAATTGATCGTTTTCCTGGTTATATAACTTAGTTCACATTAGTTTGTTTCTATGCTTGCAGGACCTTGTTTCTTGTGCATTAGTCTGTAAATTTCTAAATTATGCAGCATCTGATGAAGCATTATGGCGTCGCTTGTAAGTATATTACTTCTCTGTACTTGGTGTCTGTCCAAATGTTGAGCTGTTAGGAAATTTGCTCCTTATAAATTTAATGAACTGATTTTAATAATATAAATTGTCTGCTTAAAAAGGGTTCCATTCACGCAGGTACTGCATGCGTTGGGGTCTGCTTCCTTCTACAAGGAAGTTAAGGGAATGTCCATGGAAAAAGTTATACATTCAGGTACTTGAATCAATGATAAGATCATGTAGTAAATCAATAATCCCTAACACAATTTCTCTTTTCCTTCTAGTTTACCTACTGTTGTACCAGTTTGAATATTATTGTGTCAACATGTAAAAGTCATTCTCTAGCTAGCATATTAGAGGGCATATCATGATTCTCCTGACTATCAACTGCTGCTTGCGTTGCATAATATATTAGGAACTAATATCCTGGTAATAATAAGCCAGTTTAGTTTGTGACCGGGTATGTGTTGATTATTCAACTTTGTCTACTTATCCCTTTATTGATGTGCTGGAGTTGATCAATTTGAACTTCGAAGGCATTTAAATCTTAACCACCAGATTAAGTATGTTTCATCTTTGTTCTGTTGGAAACTGATATTTGTGTAACTCATGCTTCTGTTTTTCGTACTTTGTGTGATCATTTATCCTACTTTTATGCAGCGTGATGAAGAGGACATGGTTGAGTTTGTAAGAAACTGCCCAAAAGAATTTAAGGAGTATTACATACAAATGCAAACAGCTAAGCGAAGCCAAGCACCTCTTCCTTCACAGGTAATGAGAGTATATGCTGTAATATGGAATTATATACTCTAACATGTTATGACTGTTATTGTTATTAGTACTGTATTGTATAGTTTTAAGATTCTTTCATTAATCTTGAAAAGAATACTTAAAAGGAGTAAAATGGAGTAAGAATTATGAACACGATTCCTTCAAGGCTACTTTCATGTAAGGAAAAACAATGCTAAGTTCTAAAAATCTATTTATAACTAAGAAGTTTTCAATAGATTGGGAGCAACCATTTAGCCTAAAATATATGCGGTAGGTGAGGAAGTGGGAAGCATGACTATTCAAAGTAGTAGTTGTGGCATGATGGTTCTTATAGCCTTCCGTGATTTTCTTAGCTCTCTTTATCTGCTCTCTTGGCCAGAGTATGTGTACAAAAGTGTTATTGTGTCACTCAAAGCATTCACTTCTTGTGTGGTGCTTTAACTGGTTGATTTTGAAATAATGCTATGCTGATATGAAATGTTACTGTGTCTTGAATGCTGTGATCAATTGTGGTGTAAATTGAAGAAAAGAAAGAATCTTTATGGAAGGTCTGATGTCATCTTGTGTTTGTGTTGTGCATGAGAATATGATATCTGCTTATCCTTAGCATCTGAGAGCGCTTTATACCTGAAGATGACAGTAAATTTTTGTAGCTTGAATCTGAACAGATTCTCGGTTCTGTGCATGTACATCTGAATTCTTAACTTCTTTATACTTTCATACAAGGGGCATTACTTAACCATGTACATTGATTTTTGTTTCATACGGAAAGTTGAAGGATGATCGGATGATTCTTGACAAGACAGTTGCTGATCAAGTGTCATCATATAAAAAAAGCAGAGGCCTCAGTGATACAGTGGTGACTGATCATGCTTGCTCTGGCGAAACCTGCTCTTACTATCATATTGGAGATGCATTTATTTGCGAGAAGACTGGACATGTTCATGGTGGGGCTTGTTGTCTCTGTGTTTTAATGATGCACAACAGTTTTTCATTATTTTATTAAAAAATTTGTGTCTGGACTAGAACGTTGTAATTTGTTTTCTTTTTCCCAGTATGTGATGATACATGTAGAGAAGCTGTTATGGATCCGACCAATGAGCTCTTGGTCTGTACAATATCGGGGCACTGTTTTGATAGATTACTGTCACCATCCGAAATGGAGGCTGATGCTGATGCTGTAAGTTAACAAGTCCTCTGGCTTACACATTTTTTTTATCAAGCTTTTGAATGACACCTTCCAGTAATTTATCCATCAAAATATATCATATTGAGGTAGTAGGCTTTGACTTTACTGTCATGTGAAATGAACTGTCTACATAATCCAATGAGCTTTGTTACTACATTTGCTTCGTGGTTTAGTACTTTAGTTTCATTTAGCGTCATGAAACTAAGAAATAAATTGAAGTTTTTATTAGAAATTTGATGTTATACCTAATTTTATCAAATATTAATTCTAGTAACTCTTGATTGAGGTACGATTTTTACACCTAATGCTTGACCTTATTCCTTTGGAAACTCAGGAGCAGCAACAAGCCGGTGTAACCGATGAGGCAGAACCATTTATGGGATCTGGTCGTTTTGGTAAACCATCTCTGAGATTCATTCTCTCACTGGTCTCCCGTATTGATCTGTACCTGCAACTCATTGTGGTGTTTGTTTTTGGGGCAGCACGAGCTTATTTGCTAGGATATAATTGCGCTGATGAGAAGGAGCTTGAAGCTACTTTGAGGTTTTGCTGATTCTCATATTCTTCTGCTTTATGGTGGAGGTTTTATCCGGGGAATGGTTTAAATGATCTAAATTGTCGATGTGTTTGCTTGCTTTAGTTGTAAAATGTATGTTTTTCGAAGTTTATATGGTGACTTGTGATTATGAAATCTCACATAGTATATGAATTTATATTAACCTTATAATACCCTGCACCTGTTATTCCTTGTTAATAGACATTGGGTTTAATGTATAGTTGAATCCATTATAGACGCTTTCTCCCCCAATTATTGCCTACTTAGAAAGAGAAATGGGATTAGCGCAATTTGGGCTGCTTTTCTTCGGTTTATTGGAATGAGTGGGAATGACTTGTTTGACCTTATTGAAATGCTTGATTTTTTTCCCTAATGAAATGGTAGATTATGATCTGAGCCTGTAATCCTTCACATATTTGTTGGTATTAAAAAATACCACCTCTAGTCCAAAATGTAGGACTAAGTTTGTAAACATAATGTTTGGGAAGGTGTCTATAACTTCCCTATCTGACCTGTCCCCTAACACAGAGTAGTTAGATGGGAAATTAAGATTAAGCCTTGTTTGTATTTGGGTTTCTCTAGTATGAAATGAGTACTTAAAATTGGTTCATTGCTCCGTCCTAAAATATGATCAATAGGACTTCATGATTTTTGCCCTCTCTAAGGAAGAGGATAATTGTAGGAGAAATAGAATTTCCACAAAGTAAGTTCGACATTTGGGACTGAGTACTTCATATACTTACTTAGATGAGAATGGTGAAGTTAACTTGTCTTTTCACCTATTTCTTGATTTCCCTGTATTTTTTGTGTGTGGATATATTAAGATAAGAAGGGGTTTTTTCTCCAAACTTTTAATTTCTACATGCAATCCATCTCATTATCGTATTACTTAAATTAGCCTCATATAGTTGGCTATATTTTCTCAGTATTTATTTAGATGCACTTGGGCATTTACTTGTGTTTATACTTTTACTCCCTCCGGTCCTAATTATAAGATCACTTTGACTTTTTTGACCTTTTTTCAGTCCAAAAAAAAGTAGTTTTAGTAAAAAAAAAAAAAAATCTTTTTTCCTCAAAACTAATTTATTTTACTTATAAAATAACCTATAATATAATTTTATTGGACATATGTTATAATTTAGTTGTAAAATTTGCTTCATTAATTTTTTCAAAAAAAAGTTAAAATGATATTATATTTAGGACCGGAGGGAGTATATCGGTATATCATACAAGCAACTTGCACTTTTAAGAAATCCCGAATAGTTTAATTCACTTTTCAGAATTTGTTTTTTGATGGAGTATGTATCTGATTTTGCTGAGCGGAGGGAATTAACACTACTATGAAAATGAAAAATACATGAAACGATGAATGCGTCTGCCCTCGTAACTTTTTTTTGGGGGGGGGGGGGTGGGGGGGGGGGGGGGAACAAACGGAGGGAGTAGTTATTAAATTTAAAATATTAAGTAAGTAAATGTTGATCTTTTATAAATTCCTAATTTACTTTTCCATTTTCATATTTGTTTTCTTAATCATGGCATTCAAGTCATCAAGTGGACCGACGAACAGCGCTAAATCTCATCTGTTCATAAATCTTACTCCTCTCCTCCAGCGCCGAAAAGTCAGCTACGTGTCATTTTCGCCTCAAGCATACGAATTTTCTTTTGACTTGTGTTTTTTTTGGACTATCCCATTAAATATATGTAATTAATATACCCATTACAGTCTTATTACTATATTAGAGATCTAAATAATCAATTTATGTTGATAAAAAAACTGCTAAAAATAGTTAAAAGTAATAACTATACAGTAAATGCATTATTTTTGTAAATATGCAAAAAATGAGAGAATCTATAGGAACGAGATAATGAGAAAGCATATTAATTAAAGATAAAATGGATTCAAATGTAGTATTTAACAATTAAAAAAACCCAAAGTAGATCTTATTAAAAAAGGATAGACACTTTTAAAAATTAAAATATGGTTCTAAAGGACAGAAGAAGTATTTATTACTACTCCCTCCGGTCCTAATTATAAGATCACTTTGACTTTTTCAAAAAAAATTTAGGATACTAAATTAATCACTTTAAATTGTCTATAGTTATCTTTTTTCCTCAAAATTACTCTATTCTACTTATAAACTAACATATAATTTAATTACATATGACATATGTTATAATTTAGTGGTCTAATTTGCTTTCTTAACTTCCACACAAAAAAGTCAAAATGGTCTTATATTTAGGACCGGAGGGAGTATTTACTTCTAAGCTACTTCATGCTTTTATTAGTTTTGCCAATTTTTTATGAGTAGGATATCCACATATTAGGATCAAAATATGTCTTAAAAATTAAGGAGCACTAAGTATTAATAAAGATATTTACAAATCATCACACGGATGATAAAATTTCAACCCACAACTTTATGAATTATCGGTCAACACTATACCTGATTTTACAAATACAACACAAGTTTGACTAACAAATTTATAAGCCTCACGTATGACGTAAATGTTAGCATGGGAAATTTTAATACTCATGCTAGAAAACATAGACACATCAACACGTTATGATTTACTTGAGAAGGGGGCAACAATTAACAAATCCTTCCCCCATAGGCCATGGATCGACTTCAAGCTGAGCCGTGTATAAATAAATGTCAATGGATTATTCCAAAAACAAATCAGTACTACTAAATTAGATCTTTCTCACAGCAATCTCACTCACATTATTCCTTAGCATTCAACAATATGCCGATACAATTCCCAGCCTTCTCCTTTCTCTTCTTCTTTCTTCCTGCAATTTTCTTCTTCCTTTTCAAAGCAAACATCAACAACAACAAGAAGAGGAACAAGAACGAGCTCATTTCTCCAACCACAACAAAACTCCCAAAAATATACCCTATCATTGGTTCCTATTTAGACCTTATAGCAAACTACGACCGTCGTATACAGTGGCTTTCCGATGTCATCCAAATATCTCCGACAAACACCTACCTCTTCCACCGTTTCATGGGCCAAAAAATCGTCTTCACAGGAAATCCCGCCGTCGTACAACACATTCTGAAAACCCATTTCCCAGTTTACCAAAAAGGCCAAGCTTTCCGTGAAACGCTCACAGATTTTCTCGGCAACGGAATCTTCAACACCGACGGTGAGACATGGAAATTCCAAAGGCAAATCGCAAGCCACATATTCAACACCAAGTCTCTCCGTCAATTCGTTGAACACGTCGTTGACACCGAGCTCAACGATCGCCTAATCCCGATTCTCTCCACGGCAGCAAAACAAAACCAAGTTCTTGATCTCCAAGACTTACTTCAACGATTCGCGTTTGACAACATCTGCAAAATCGCTTTTGGGTTCGATCCTGAGTACTTATCACCGTCACTAGGAGAGAGCAAATTCGCTTTGGCTTTCGATGCTTCCACGGAAATTAGCAGCAGAAGAGCTGCTTATATACATCCAATAATCTGGCGAATAAAGAAGCTTCTCGACATTGGATCTGAGAAAAGATTAAGACTAGCAATCTCAGAAGTTCGAGAATTCTCTAAAAACATAGTGAGAGACAAGAAACGCGAGCTCGCATCTGGGGCTTCTCTTGAATCAGCCGATATGTTATCAAGATTCTTAAATTCAGGGCATTCGGACGAGGAATTCGTGACAGACATAGTGATAAGCTTCATATTAGCGGGAAAGGACACAACCTCGGCCGCATTAACATGGTTTTTCTGGCTCATATCGAAGAACCCAGAAGTGGGGAAGAAGATAGTGAAGGAGGTGAAGGAAAAAACAGAGTCCCCTGTTTACGATGAAGTAAAAGATATGGTTTACACACATGCGGCTTTGAGTGAAAGCATGAGGCTTTACCCTCCAGTGCCGATGGACTCGAAGGAAGTAATGGACGACGACGTTTTGCCAGATGGGACGGTAGTGAAGAAGGGGATGAGAGTGACATATCATGTGTATGCTATGGGGAGGATGGAGAAGCTGTGGGGGAGAGATTGGGAAGAGTATAAGCCTGAGAGATGGTTGGAGAGAGAGGGAGAGAGTGAGAAATGGAAGTATGTAGCGAGAGATCCGTATAGTTATCCGGTATTTCAGGCGGGGCCCAGGATATGTTTGGGGAAGGAGATGGCGTATTTGCAGATGAAGAGGGTGGTGGGGGCTATTCTGTCCAGGTTCACGGTGGTTCCCGCCATGCCGGAGGGGACTGAGCCACGATATGTTTCGTTCTTGACGGCGAGGATGAAGGGTGGCTTGCCGGTCAAAGTTCATTCTTTGGTTTAGTTACCTCATTTGGATTAGTCAGATGAGATGAGAGGCTTCTAATATTCAGTAGTTTGTTTGTTTGATTTGGTTTAGGGAGTTGGTGAA
Organism: Mimosa bimucronata; assembly: GCA_037074515.1. Classification (NCBI taxonomy): domain Eukaryota; kingdom Viridiplantae; phylum Streptophyta; class Magnoliopsida; order Fabales; family Fabaceae; genus Mimosa; species Mimosa bimucronata. Next base: position 37,450,867 of record CM073445.1, on the reverse strand, counting down.
CGAAGATATTTTTACATGAATGTCTTAATCCTTTTTTTTTTTATTTATTTATGTCATTTTTTCGAACTTTGTAAAATGTTGAATAAAATATACTCCATCCGTGCCTTGTTATGAGAAACGTGTGAATTAAAAAGATTCTGAATTAGACAGGTGTGGGGTGCTCTAATCAAATATAGTTTGCTCCTTATCTATGCTAAACAACAAGCATAATTTGGAATTTCGTGATTGGCAAGTTTGTTTTATTATTCATAATTATATTTGTATGTATCAAAAATTAATTTCTTTACTATGCTTGTAATAAATATTTTTTTATAAAAATAATTATGATGATAACAACTGAAGAAGAAAATCTTCTTCCTTTTGAACTCCTTTCAAAAAAGGCCAACCAAATCCACAAAAGCCCACGTATGCTTTTTTGCCTTTGGGAATATACGTAGATTCAAAATATTCAGGGGAAGAAGACAAAAGAGGTGGTTCAAGTTGTAAGAGTAGGACACTCTCAATAAAGGATGGTTCCATTCATCCCACCGCAGCAGAAGCATCTTTGAAACTAAGGCCTGCCACCTCAATAAATCTATTGACTAAGAGTACTACGGCACATGGATGGTGTGAAGCGTTAGTTGTCCCTTGATTCCAACCACTTCCCAAAATTTTCTTACCAAGAAAATACGTGGAACATGACGAAAATGGTAACTTTCAGCTTGAAAGAGAGGACTGCATGTTTCTGTTTTCTTTGGAATCAGATTGCATTGGGATTCAAGGATGAACCAATCGGTTTGCTTCACAATAGAAATTGTAATAAACGAAATGAAGCTCTTTATTGCACCTCCTGGCTTCACAAATGGAGTTTCTTTGCCTAAAGCCAGGTCATCGATGGCCATGTGTGAGGAATGACGATGTGAATACGTCAAGCTTTTATTAGGAGCCTACGGTCTGGCCTACAATATACCTAATTTAGCCTATTTAGTAAATAGGTCGGGCTTATATTCAAGCCCATTGTTAAGCTTATTTAGGTAAACTAGTCAGGCCTTTTTTTAGGGCCTAACCTACAAGTCTAAAGGCCTAACCTATTTAACTTGTTCATAATTTATGTTATGATATATAATATAAAATAAACAAATTGTATAAAGTAATTATAACATTACTAACTTTTCTTATGCTCTAAACTTCACATCTCATCATTCGTACACAAAGTCCAACTCTTTCGCTCATTAATCGTCCACCTCTTTTTATCCCTTTCAAATACTTAAGATGCATTACTAACTCACTACTCTTCTATAATTTGTATAATTTTCTCAAGTATAATAATTGTTGCATTCCAATTAACAAGTTTATTCCATTTGTGTCTATATGAAATATTAAAATCTCAGAAACAATAATTTATCTTAATAAAAGTGAGAGGAAAAGTCTAGTTTTATAGCTATAAAATCTTTTTGAAACACACATATACGTTTTAATAGGTTTAAATGGTAATATATAGAATTAGAAATATATGCGTTTAAGCCGATTTAAGAATCTACATTTTAAATAGGCTTTTAGGCCTAATCAGGCCTTTTGAAGGTTTAGACTTAGGTCTAAAAAGAAGCTTACATACAGACTCGGGCTTAAGTTTTACATTTTTAATCAGGCTCATCCCTATTTAGTTGAAACCTACATAGGCATAGCCTATTTCCACCCATAGTAAGGAAGATGACTGTCTGTTGGCGTTTCAGAGACAAATTGAGTGATGGTGGCCATGTGTGAGGAAGAAGGCGACTCATCCAAATCAATGGGTCGTCTGAGTCGTTGTTGGGTCAAAACGAGTCGGGGTGAGTCATTCTGCACTTCGGCTAGATGCCATACTAGACCGGTCTTGCTCCCGGCCCGACGAGTTACTACAGATTCGGGTTCAATAACATTGAGTGATACCTATAATTAAAAAGATAGTAAGGACCCAATGAAAAAAACTACAAAGCTTGTTTAACATGAGGTGAATTATAAGAAATGAATAATTAAATTTTCCTTCAGGCAAAAAAGAAAACGAATTAAACTTTTCTTAATCAAAAATGGTTTTTTTTTCCAGTTGGGCTTGCGTTGGGCCGAGTCTAATCACTTCTTTTTCGTTTTTATTCCTTGCCAGCAAGCTTAAGTTCCTGTTAATTGCTCTACGAGTCTGCTTTCAACTCTCAAGTTCCAATTCCAACGGCTATATTTTCAATATTTTTTCTAACGCTTGAAGATCCAAATGGCAAAATTCGACCGTTAGAAGAGACTTTTTTCCCTTAATGCTTTGTGTTTTGTTGAAAAATTTCTGCTTGTACTTATCGAGTTCTTCTTCCATTTGCCTTTTTTCACTTCTAGTAAAGTTTTCTATATTAAATCTCTCAAAAAGATGTATCCTTTATCGATCTTGCCTTCTCTCTGATTTGAGGCAAATTTCTCTGTTCTTTACCTTTTTTGCTTCTATCCTTCTTCTGTGTTCTATGTGTTCATATTTATCTGGGTTTTTGTGGGGGAGCGGAAGGGGTAAGAGTTTACGATTTCTCTGCTTATTGGATTAGATTCGGTAGCACTGATGCCATATTCGGAAGACCAAGTTCAATTTTTAATTCAGTGAAATTTCAGATGGAATTGTTGATGATGATGTCTTCTTTTGAGGTGAACTGAAAAGTGTTTTATTCTTTTGCTTAAAAATAATGATTTGGCTGTACGGAATTCCGTTGAAGTATATATTTTCGGTGGAAGTTCTTGACAGTAATCAATACAAATAATTATTTTATTAATTGTGATTTACTATCGATTTTCTAGAAATTAGGAAAACGATTGATTTGTTGGCACCCATTGAAACTGGATTTTGTTCTCATAATTGTCTAAATTCTGATTCTTTTTTGGGTCATTGATCCCCTTGTCTGTAACACAAATTGGAACTACCACCTACACAAACTGCCCAAGCTCATTTTAATTATAGATTTTGTCTTTGTTTAGGTAGTTTGTATTCACATGGCGTAAGGCAAATATTTTTCTCATCAAGTCATGAAACTTGGGTTCTACTGATAAGGTGATCACTACTACTTTTTATAATTTGTATATTAGTTTTCAAGTTAAGGAAAAAGGTCTTCGATTTTTTTAGGTATCTTTTAAATAATCTGACACTCAATTTTGGCATTTTTTTTTTTTTGGGTCTATACCATTAAGCAGCAATAGAGACTTGGTTTCCTATTGTTGGTGTAGATTTCAATGGAAGAAAAAGCGTTGGTGTTACAAGCTACAATTATTGCAGCAAAGTCCCAAACAGATGTTAAAAGAAAGTATTCGTGGTGGTGGGACAGCCATGAAAAGTCCAAAGAACTCAAAATGGCTTCAATAAAATCTGACAGGTACTGCTTCTATTTTTTCTGATGTTGCTGCTAAAGTTTCTTTAGGTATCTTCAGAAATTGATGTGAACCGTGTAAGTCTTTACATGCTGATAGGAGAACAAATTATAGTTTAGGTGCATTTGGAGTTTAAAGCTGCTAACTGGATTATTACGCACAAGTCTTGTATGGACGTAGTCCTTTTAGTGAATAGTGATGTATGTTACAGTACTATATGTTGATTTAAACAATACAGATTTCACTTCCTAGTACAGTGGCCTTACATGATGCAATTTATAAGACTAAGAATAAAAAAATGTCATCACCAAATATTTTGAATATGAGTTTTTTACCCTACTCATCGAAAACTTTTCTAGTTATATAACAGTAGATTTTGAAGGAAGTGTCATGAGAAGAGTTCTGTTTAAATTTTATAAAATGTTGGTCTTGTCTTTTATGGACATGTGCACAATAGTAGTCTCTGATGTTAAAACCAAATACATCGCTAGTATTTGTATCATATTTTGATTTCATTTATAGTAGGTATTTGCTTTATTCCTACTAGTATATGCGGCAATATTTAATCCTAGAAATTATGTTGTTGGCACTTAGTGCTTGTGGATAAATGCTACTAGCCTATGCTTTTTCGAGTATTATTGAATATTTTTTTGTGTAAAGGCTGAGCATATTATAGACTTAATACAAACGTAAACATCATTTTATACTAGGAAAGAGTCCATATTTTCTCATATATAAAACTTAATTGCCTTAATGTGCTTCGTTCTTTGTTGTGGGAATCTCTCTGCTTTTATTTTCTATTATTCTGAAGCCCATTAACAGCTGATCTCTTGCTCTTCTGGGAACATTTTACTGCATCTCCTCCTTCTCTTTTGTTACTGAATTTTGAACTGATCTTAGTATTAATTATATGGCACGCTACTCAAATTGTGGACAAGTTTGAGAGAAAAATAATGTATTTCTCATTCCATATGAATTGATATACAAAGAGAGCCTATTTATAGGTTAGAAGGAGAGACAAGCTAATAAATATTAATTAAGGCTAATAACTACCAATAAAGTCTAATAATGCCTAATCAATCACAGAGAGAATATTTACAATAAATACATAATATTCCCATACTCCCCTTCAAGTTGGATCATAGATATTGATCATGTCCAACTTGCTCATACAACTCTCAAAAGAAGGCTTGAGCAATGCTTTTGTTAACACATCTGCAGCTTGAAGGTTTGTTGGTAGATAAGTCAGACAGAAGATCCCTTCTTCAACTTTTTCCCTAATGAAGTGTCGATCTATCTCCACATGCTTCGATCTTTTATGCTGAACAGGATTCAAGGCCATGCTTATAGCAGTCTTGTTGTCGCAATAGAGTTTTAATGGCAACTCCACTCTGACATGTATCTCATTAAGGACTCGTTTCAACCACAACTCTTCCATTATCCTCTGAGTCAATGCCCTTAATTCAGCTTCAGCACTGCTCTTAGATACAACCCTTTGTTTCTGACTCTTCCAAGTAACCAAATTTCCCCACACAAAGGAGCAATAACCAGAGGTTGATCTCTGGTCAGGGTGTGTTCCTCCCCAATCTGCATCTGTATATACTTCAATCGTTCTACGTTCTTGTTTCTGGAAGAATAATCCTCTCCCAAGAGTGCCTTTTAGGTACCTCAGAATTCTGTAGGCTGCATCCATATGCTTTTTCTTTGGCTCACTCATGTATTGACTAGCCACACTCACTACAAAAGCTATATCAGGTCTTGTATGGGAAAGGTAAATTAGTTTCCCAACAACTCTTTAATATCTTTTTTTGTCAGTCGCCTCTTCTTTCTCATCTACTACTTCCACTTCTTCATCTTCAATCTCATTCTCAGGACTATTCTCTTCTCCCTCCCCCTCCTTTGTAGGCTTCTTTTTTCTTCTCCCTCCCCCTCCTTTGTAGGCTTCTTTTTTCTCTTCTTAGGAGGTACGATAGGAGTTGGTTCCGGACTACACCCTAACATGCCTGTCTCATCTAGAAGATCAAGTATATACTTCCTTTGATATACATAGATGCCTCTTTTTGATCTTGCAACCTCCATTCCAAGGAAGTATTTCAAATTCCCTAGATCCTTAACTTCAAATTCTCTCCCCAGTGCGATCTTTATCCTTGTCATCTCATCAATGTGGTCTCCTGTAAGGATGATATCATCAACATATACAATAAGGATACATCTTCTTCCTCCCTCTGTTTTGACAAACATTGTATGATCAGACAGTCCTTGTTTGTAGCCTTCAGACTTCAGAACTTTTGAGAACCTATCAAACCATGCCCTAGGAGACTGCTTCAAGCCATAAAGAGATTTCTTCAATTTGCATACTTGTCACTTCTTCCCCTCTCAAAGCCAGGAGGCAGAGTCATGTAGACTTCTTCTTTAAGTTCTCCATTCAAGAAAGCATTCTTGATGTCCAGTTGATGAAGTGGCCAATCTAGGTTGGCTGCCACAGACAATAGAACTCGGATAGTGTTCAGTTTCGCCACTGGTGCAAATGTCTCTTCATAGTCTAGATATGTCTGAGTGAACCCTCTTGCTACAAGTCAAGCTTTTAACTTGTCAAGAGAACCATCAGCCATATATTTAGGGGTAAATACCCACTTGCAGCTAACAAGTTTCTTGCCTCTTGGTTTTTCAACAACATCCCACGTACGTTCCATTCTTCTCTAAAGCTTTCATCTCCTCCATAACTGCAAATCTCCGTTCTGGTATCTCTTTAGTCTTTAGTGCCTCTTGGATGTTATTGGGAATGCACACTTTATCAAGACTGGTGACAAAGGCCCGATAGCTGGAGGAAAGAGCCTTATAAGAGACATATTTCTGGATTGGATGCAGAGTACACGATCAAGGTTGTTTTCTGTGAGCAATAGGCAAATCAAGATCGTTATGTTCATTAACCTGTTCAGGAACATGAGATACCTTTGGATCAATCCCTTCAGGAGCCACCACCGGTTTTGCCTCCTCTGGTTCTCCAGGAGCTATCACTGGTTCTGGTTGCTTGGATGCTTCAGATGTAAGGTTCCCTATTTCCTTAACCTTATGCCTTCGTAAGTACACCAACATATCTTTATCTGGTTGTTTTTCTATATCTCCCCCTGCATTTAAATTTTCTTTTGTGATTGGCACAAGAGACGGTTGGTTTAGGGGTGAAGGTTCTGCCTGTGGTGACTCTGACTGTGGTGGAAGAGGTGGTTCTGTTTGGGGTGGCTCTGGGTGAGGTGGTGGTGCTGGTGTGGTCCATGGTTCAAATAGAATATATTCCTGACTAGGTAAAGGCACCAAAGTCTGAGATTCACTCATTCTCTCCCCCTGAATTGAAGGCTTTGGATAGAAAGGAGTTGCTTCATGGAAGGTAACATCAAAGCTGACAAAGAGGTGTTTAGAGACAGGATCAAAACATTTGTACGCCTTTTGAGTATTAGAGTACCCGAGGAATATACACTTCACTGCACGGGGATAGGTATGAACAAAAACAGTACATCCAAACACACGAAAGGGAAGGTTATTTTCAAGATGAGTAATAGGGAAGACACTTTGTAACCTTTTAACAGGAGTTTCAAAGGATATGACCTTATTTGGCATTCGGTTGATGAGGTAGACTGCAGTTAAAACAGCATCTCCCCAATAGAACTTTGGTACATTATAAGTAAGCATAAGGGCCCTAGTGACTTCCAAAATGTGCCTATTTTTCCTTTCGGCAATCCCATTTTGTTGAGGGGTGTGGACACACAAGCTTCTATGGATAATACCATGTGTTTGGAGGAATTCACTCAAGGTGCGGTTAAAATACTCAGTACCATTATCAGAGTGTAAAACTTTGATGCTTGTATTGTATTGATTTTTAATCATGGTGAAGAACTGTATGAAAGCAGATGGTGCCTCAGACTTGTCTTTTAAGAGGTAAACCCAACAAAGACTGGTATGGTCATCTATGAATGTAATGAACCCTCTTGATTTGGTACGGTTTGGGTTACGTTAAGGTCCCCATAAGTCACTGTGAATGGTAGTGAAAGGTTCGGTGGGTATATATGGAGCTCTAAGATATGATGATCGGTGGTGTTTGGCTAATTCACAGACTTCACACTTCATATTCAGGTTAGGGTTGGGACAAAGATCTGGAAACATACGGGATAGATATTGGAAATTGGGATGACCCATTCTCTTATGCCATAACATAATATCTCCATTTTTAGAGATAGATATAGAAGTGCAATGTTGATGACTTACGCTGGCACCGTCAAGAAAGTAGAGTCCCTCACATTCTTTAGCACGACCAATCAACATCCCCGATGATAGATCCTGAAACACACAGTGAGTAGACAAAAAATTAGCAGAACAATTACACTGCTTCGTCAATTGACTAACAGATAATAAGCTGCACGCTAATTTTGGCACATGAAAGACGGATTCCAGAGTGATATGCTCTGAAATCCGAATACTTCCTTTCCCAGCAACAGGAGCAAGTGAACCATCTGCAATTTTCACTTTTATGTTGCCCGCACACGGAGTGTAAGTGGTGAACAATTGGTGATTATCAGTCATGTGGTCAGAGGATCCAGAATCCACAATCCACACATCCCGTGAGGTCTTTAGGGCTTGAAGAAAGTTACCCCGTTTTGCTAGGAATATTGAGGACACAGTCTCCACAGCAACGTGAGTTTCAGTTGATGAGTGAGTTACCTTCCTTGCTACCAATCTTAGGACATAGATGGCAGCAATGAGTAAAAGGCCTGAGAGTATCATCTTCATCATTTCTGAAACATTAGACCTCAAAAACTGTGCACCCAAACAGAGTACACTGGAGATCATTGTGAACATCAGCGGCATGAGAAGAAGGGGTTTTTTTTGCAAATCCATACGGGACAGCGTGAACAGTGATTCCGTACGGAAGGCGTAAACAGTGCGACGGGTACGGTGAACAGTGCGTGGACAGCGTGAACAGTGCTTCTGTACGGATGCCGTGAACAGTGCCGCCGAAAGAAACCCTCAAACGGGAAAAATAAACACAAACCCTAAACGCTCTGATGCCATTTGGAGAAGTTTGAGAGAAAAACAATGTATTTCTCATTCCATATGAATTGATGTACAAAGAAAGCCTATTTATAGGCTACAAGGAGAGACAAGCTAATAAATATTAATTAAGGCTAATAACTACCAATAAAGTCTAATAATGCCTAATCAATCACAGAGAGAATATTTACAATAAATACATAATATTCCCATACAAATAGGTTTGATGATTAAGCAGGGGTTGAGTCATATGACTGTTGTCTTAAAGTTGCAGTGATTTTTGTCAAAACTCAAGGCATATGGATTTGTTCTCATATATGTCTGAATTCTACTTCTTTTTTTGGGTTGTTATCCCCTTTTCTGTTATAGATATCGGAAGTAACTCCTACAAACTTCCCAAACCTCTTTTAATTAGTGAATTTGTATTGGATCAAGAAGATTATATTAATCTAGCAATAACAGATATTTTAGTATTTGTATATAATTTTACATCTTCAGAAATAAGTCTTCAAATTTTTAGGTACGTTTTAATTGATCTAACACTGAGTTTTTGCAATGCTTTTATTTCGTCCATTCCATTAAGCAACAAAAGAGACTTAGTTTCCAATAATTGATGTAGACTTCAATGGTCTAATGCACCCTCGCCACTTCTAGCTTACTTGATCCAAATATTGCGGATTGAGTTCCTATAACATCTAAAGAAAAAGCATTGGTGTTATTAGCTAGAGCTATGGCAGCCAAGTCCCAGCCAAGTCCCAGGCAGACGTTTAAAGTATTTGTGGTGGTGGGATAACTATACATGTCCAAAGAACTCAAAATGGCTTCAAGAAAATCTGACAGGTACTGCTTTTATTTTTTCTGTTCTTGCTAGGCTTCAAGAAAATCTGATAGGTACTGCTTTTATTTTTTCTAATCTTGCTATTAAAGTTGTTATAGCCAGATGTTGACATTGATGTGAACCATACATGTAAAGAAGAATAATTCTGTATGAATTATCTTATGTATATTAACAAGCATAGGGGGCTATTTATACAAGATGAGAAGAATTATAATAATAATTAAAAAGAGAATAATATCCTTACCTACTCCCTTACCTACTATCCTTACCTACTCCCTTACCTACTCTAACACTCCCCCTCAAGTTGGAGCATATATATCAGTCATGCCCAACTTGTTACAAAGATATTTAACCCTATTCCCACTTAAAGCTTTGGTGAGGAGATCACTGAGTTGATCACTAGATCGCACGTGCCCTGTAGAAATAAAATTCTCCTTTAGCTTATCACGAACAAAATGACAATCGATCTCAATGTGCTTCGTACGCTCATGGAATACTGAATTGGAAGCTATATGCAAAGCAGCTTGATTATCACACCATAACTTTGCAGGTAGTGAAGTTTTGAGCCCAACCTCCTTTAACAATTGATGTATCCACACAATCTCACACACAGATTGCGCCATAGCTCTATATTCTGCCTCTGCACTAGATCTAGATGCCACACCTTGCTTTTTACTTCTCCAAGATACTAAATTTCCTCCTACAAAGACACAATATCCTATAGTGGACCTTCTGGTCGTTTTAGATCCTGCATGAGCAGCATCACAAAAACATTCAATATTTGTGTGGCCATAATTCCTATACAAAATCCCACGACCTGGGGATCCTTTTAGATAGCGTAAGACATGTTGCAATGCTTCCCACTGAGCCACAGTTGGTGCTGCCATGAACTGGCTAAGCACACTTACTGGAAAAGTCACATCCAGACGAGTTACCGTGAGATAATTCAACTTTCCAATCAGTCTGCAATATCTCTCAGGAGACTCAAATGGTTTGATCTTTTCAGGGTCAACCTTCTTCCTTACATCCTCAGGCAGCTCATCATACGGTATTCTATCATCAACTTCCAAATAAGGATTGGGAATCATTGGAAGACTACTTGGTGCAGCTCCTAACTTTCCAGTTTCTTTTAACAAATCAAGGACATACTTTCTCTGGGTGAGAAAAATACCCTTTTTACTTCTCATAACCTCAATTCCCAGAAAATACTTCAACGAACCCAAATCCTTTGTCTGGAAATGGGAATTAAGGAAAACCTTAAGGGCCGAAATCCCATTAGCATTACTTCCTGTAATCACAATATCATCCACATACACAACCAAGAGAATCATGCCTGCATCTGAGTTTTGGTAGAACACAGAATGATCACATTTGCTTTGTGTCAGCCCAAACCGCTGAACAACTGAACTGAATCTATCAAACCAGGCACGAGGACTCTGCTTAAGACCATATAGAGAGTTACGAAGGCGGCATACCTTCCCATTCTCCCCCTAAGCAACAAAGCCGGGCGGTTGCTCCATATACACTTCCTCATTGAGGGTTCCATGTAAGAAGGCATTTTTGACATCCAATTGATGAAGATCCCAATTATAGGTAGCTTCCATGGAAATAAAAAGCCGGACAGAAGACAACTTAAACTTTGCCACAGGAGAAAAAGTCTCAGAATAATCGACCCCATAGGTTTGAGCATAACCCTTGGCTACAAGACGAGCTTTAAGACGCTTAATAGATCCATCTGCTTTGGTTTTGATTGTAAAGACCCATTTACACCCAATCGCCTTCTTTCCTTTTGGTAAATCAACGAGAGTCCAGGTACCGGTTTGTTCAAGGGCCATCATCTCTGCCTCCATCGCAGCACGCCAACCCGGATGGCTTAAGGCTTTGTGAAGAGTGGTAGGGATGGTGATGGAGTCCAGAGATGCTATGAAAGAACTAGATGTAGGAGACAACATGTTATATGAGACATAAGAGGAAATAGGATAGGTGCAAGTACGTTTACCTTTTCGGAGTGCAATAGGCAAATTCTGGGATGGTTCAGAATGACATGCTCTGGCTCAAGTGGAGGAATAAAGTTTTCCTCATTGCCCGTGTCGGGATCAGACGATGAAGCGGAGACAGAAGGTCATAATCTGTATTCGTTAGATTACTTTCTATGGGACGTCTAACATAGACGTGGTGGATCGGTGGCCGAATAGGTGCTTGAACTGGCGGTGATGCTGGACTAGTTGGTGGCGAAATAATCTGATACACAAGGAGATTATCTTCCTCATCAGGTGGAGGGGAAGGAGATATGGAGGGGGAAAATGGGGTAGACTCATGAAACGTAACATCAGAAGAAACAAGGTAACGATGAAGGGTAGGAGAAAAACAGGTGTAACCTTTTTGAACCCTCGAGTACCCGAGAAAAACGCACTTTAGTGCCTTAGGATCTAACTTTGAAACAGTAGGTCGAACATCACGGACAAAGCAAACACAACCAAAGATTTTAGGATCAAGAGGGAATAAAGGCTTAGAGGGAAAAAGAGTGGCATAAGGAACGTCACCGTTAAGAACAGATGAGGCCGTGCGATTGATAAGAAAACAAGCAGTGGATATAGCATCTGCCCAGAAAGGTTTGGGAACATGCATTTGAAACATCAGTGCTCGAGCCACCTCAAGTAAATGTCGATTTTTACGTTCAGCAACACCATTTTGAGCCGGAGTATCAACACAAGAGGATTCATGGATCTTACCATGCTGAAGCATGTAGGTCTGAAATTGGGATGAAAAATATTCCTTGGCATTATCACTACGTAAAGTACAAATAGAAACACTAAATTGAGTTCGTATTTCAGAACAAAAATTGCAGAAATGTGAAAATACCTCAAAACGATTTTTCATTAAATATAACCAAGTAATTCTGGAATAATCATCAACAAACGTTACAAAATATTTAAAACAAGACTCAGACTCAATAGGACATGGACCCCAAACATCAGAGTGAACTAATTCAAAAGGGGACGCAACCCGTTTATTGACTCGAGACACATGCGGAAGACGATGATGTTTGGCAAACTGACATGACTCACAATCTAAGGAAGACACGGAATGAAACTTTGGATAAAGCTTTTTTAAAGAAGTTAAAGATAAATGACCCAGACGATAATGCACTTCAAAGGGAGTAAAACTGCCAGCGCAAGCAACCGAACGAGGCACTCGATCATCAAGAAAGTAATGGCCTCCAGACTCGTAACCTCTACCAATTATCCGCTTCGTCGTAAGATCCTGAATCAAGCAATAATCAGGAAAAAGTGAGACAAAACAATTTAATTGACGGGTCAGTTTACTAGGAGAGAGAAGGTTGAAAGCAAGATCAGGAACATTTAAGACAGAAGATAAGTGAAGAGACGGAGTTGGGTGGATAGAGCCAGAGCCAAGAACACGAGAATTGGAACCATTAGCAATTGTGATGTTAGACGGTTTGGCGTACGAATCATAAGTAGAGAAGAAATGATAGTTACCTGTCATATGATCAGTGGCACCTGAATCGATGATCCACTTTGAGGAAGAGGAGCCTTTATAATGAGGGTTAGCGTCAAAACCCTAAGTTCTCGTGGAGGCAGGATGATGATGCACCTAGGCCATTCAATCGCCAAGGCTAAGGTGAAGTTCCTAACCAGTAGTCCCTCATAAGCCAGACAAGTTTGATGAAGTGGCTAAGATGTTCAAAGCTATTGATTCTAAGTTGGACAAGAGTGAAGCTAGATTCCAGCAGCTTAAGACAAAGAATTCTAACATGGAGGAATATGTTACAAAATTGTCTAATTCTCTTAGTGAGCTGCAGGCACAATTCAGTGGTTCTATTCCCTCTAATACTGTAATGAATCAACAAGCCCTCAATGCTATAAATTTGAGAAGTGGGAAAACATTTGATCCCACTCATCCAACAAAAAGGGTGCAGTTTGAGACTGTTATAGAGGATGAGGAACCTGTTGATGAGGAGATTGTTGCTGATAGTCCTCCTTTGAGCCCTTTGAATTTGGGGGCATCTGAGAGTGCCAAGGAGAGGGAGCTGCTTGAGAGGCGCAGTACTACCATGAAGGAGCCAACTGTTGAGGAGGTTCCTGAGGCACCCACATCTCTTAAAAGATCAAAGCTTCCGAGCATACATGAGCATGGAGAGTCGAGTTCCAGCAATGACCTAGCCAAGTCTCCGGCTAGGGAGGTAACACTTTCTAAACTCCCATTTCCACATGCTTTCATTAAAAGTAGGAAAAGATTAAATGATCAAACTGAAAAAGAGATGCTTGATTTGTTTGGCAAGTTGCATGTTAATATTCCATTCTTTCAGCTTGTTAAATCCATGCCTAGTTATTGTAAATTTTTGAAAGAGTTGTGCACTAACAAAGAAAATTCAGACCTAATGAGCGCATTCAATTGAATCCTAGTGTGTCTACTTTGTTTAAACCTCAGTTACCAGTTAAATGCAAGAACCCTGGATCATTCATGATTCCATGCACTATAGGGAACTTAACAGTCAATAATGCATTGTTGGATCTAGGAGCGGCTATAAATGTGATGCCTAATGCGATTTTCTCTACTTTAGGCATCACTGGTTTGAAAAAGACTAGTGTTATTTTACAATTAGCCGATCGCACACTCCGATATCCACAAGGCATTCTTGAGGACATCTTGTTAAAGTTAAGGATTTGGTCTTTCCAGCTGATTTTTATGTTTTAGACACTTCTAGTGAGTCGACTATCATTCTTGGTAGGCCATTCATGCGGACCGCTGGTTCTGTTATTGATATGAGAAATGGTTTGATAACTATGGAAGTAGGAGATCATAAAATTAGCTTTAACATGTATGAGACTATGCGACACCCTTGTGAGGACTATTCTTTGCTTGATGTTAGTGTGCTTGATATTGCTGTTGAGGATGCCATAGAAGAGCATGAGTTAGGTTTATATTCATATGATTATATTTCTGACATAGATGCTTATGACTCTTATTTCTCTTCACTGTCTTCTGTGTTCTCTCTCTCATCTTTGAGTAATGATGTGAATGATCTTGAGCCCCTTATGCTTGATAGTTTGCTGTCTATTAGTATGTCTCTGTGCTTGATGATTCCATTTGTGACATGAGTTCCACTAACCTCTCTTTATTGAGTGAGGACTGTTCTGTGGAGTCTGGTAGTTTGTTCAGTGCTGTAGCTACCAAGAATGTTCGGGAAGCAGAGTTTGAGCTGGAAAACCATGATGTGAGCTTGCAGGGGATAACCCTCAATCCAGCCACGATGACTCTCACTACTCCCATCGGGCCTACTTCTCATGTGGTTTCAGGGCCATTTTCTTTCCCTTCTTCTATTGATTCACTTTCTAGACCTAGAATCTCCTCCCATACCTTACGCTTTTTAAATGATCTTGTTATGCAAAGTGATTCAGGTGTGCGGAGTGGAGGAAAAGCCGAGGTAGTCGCTCTAAGTGGTCAACCAGTGGTTGATTCGGCTACCCGGATACCACATTTGAGTGTGGATGATGCTTTCCCCAAGGCAGTTGCTGCGATAGACCAACCAATGGTTGGTTCCATGCTTGGGAAGACCAATGGTCAAATGGTAAGTGCTGTTGAGCCTAGTCCTAGCTGTATAGGCGGGTAAACAAAGGGAAGTTTCTCTATGCCTGCTGTTTTTCCTTCCCTTGTTCCTTCTATTGTTGAACCCCCTTCTATTGAACTTAAGCCTTTACCTAATAATTTGAAATATGCTTTTCTTTCTTCCGATGATACGCTGCCTGTGATAATCTCTAGTAATTTGATGGCAAGCGAGGAAGCACAATTGTTGAATGTTTTGAAAAAGTATAAAAAGGCTATTGGCTGGACATTAGCAGATATTCCGGGTATAAACCCAACTATTTGCACTCATCGTATTTTATTACAGGATAATGCTAGGCCTCATAGGCAACCACAGCGACGGTTGAATCCACTCATTTTAGATGTTGTCAAAAAGGAAGTTACCAAACTCCTTAGTGCTGGCATAATTTATCCGATTTCGGAGAGCGAGTGGGTTTCACCGGTGCAGGTGGTACCTAAGAAGTTTGGGATCACCGCTGTTAAAAATGAAAATGATGAACTTATTCCCACGAGAGTGCAAAACAGTTGGCGTATGTGCATTGATTATAGGAAACTGAATGATGCCACTAGAAAAGACCACTTTCCCCTTCCGTTCATCGATCAGATGTTAGAACGGTTAGCGGGTCGCAGTCATTACTGCTTCCTGGATGGTTATTCTGGGTACTTTCAGATTCCCATAGCGCCCGAGGACCAAGATAAAACCACTTTTACTTGTCCATTTGGTACGTTTGCATATAGGCGCATGCCTTTCGGGCTGTGTAATGCGCCAGGCACATTCCAGAGATGCATGATGAGCATTTTTGCTGATATGCTCAATGATTGCATGGAAGTATTTATGGATGACTTCACAGTCTATGGAGATTCATTCCATACGTGCCTAGAGAGTTTAGAGAAGGTACTTGCTAGATGTGTCCAGAAAAATTTGGTCTTAGAAGCTGTCCGGCTTCTAAGAGAAGGTACGCTTTTTACTTTTTCTCCTGTGGCAAAGTTGTCTTCTGTCCGGCTTTTTATTTCCATGGCAGCTACCTATAATTGGGATCTTCATCAATTGGATGTCAAAAATGCCTTCTTACATGGAACCCTCAATGAGGAAGTGTATATGGAGCAACCGCCCGGCTTTGTTGCTTAGGGGGAGAATGGGAAGGTATGCCGCCTTCGTAACTCTCTATATGGTCTTAAGCAGAGTCCTCGTGCCTGGTTTGATAGATTCAGTTCAGTTGTTCAGCGGTTTGGGCTGACACAAAGCAAATGTGATCATTCTGTGTTCTACCAAAACTCAGATGCAGGCATGATTCTCTTGGTTGTGTATGTGGATGATATTGTGATTACAGGAAGTAATGCTAATGGGATTTCGGCACTTAAGGTTTTCCTTAATTCCCATTTCCAGACAAAGGATTTGGGTTCGTTGAAGTATTTTCTGGGAATTGAGGTTATGAGAAGTAAAAAGGGTATTTTTCTCACCCAGAGAAAGTATGTCCTTGATTTGTTAAAAGAAACTGGAAAGTTAGGAGCTGCACCAAGTAGTCTTCCAATGATTCCCAATCCTTATTTGGAAGTTGATGATAGAATACCGTATGATGAGCTGCCTGAGGATGTAAGGAAGAAGGTTGACCCTGAAAAGATCAAACCATTTGAGTCTCCTGAGAGATATTGCAGACTGATTGGAAAGTTGAATTATCTCACGGTAACTCGTCTGGATGTGACTTTTCCAGTAAGTGTGCTTAGCCAGTTCATGGCAGCACCAACTGTGGCTCAGTGGGAAGCATTGCAACATGTCTTACGCTATCTAAAAGGATCCCCAGGTCGTGGGATTTTGTATAGGAATTATGGCCACACAAATATTGAATGTTTTTGTGATGCTGCTCATGCAGGATCTAAAACGACCAGAAGGTCCACTATAGGATATTGTGTCTTTGTAGGAGGAAATTTAGTATCTTGGAGAAGTAAAAAGCAAGGTGTGGCATCTAGATCTAGTGCAGAGGCAGAATATAGAGCTATGGCGCAATCTGTGTGTGAGATTGTGTGGATACATCAATTGTTAAAGGAGGTTGGGCTCAAAACTTCACTACCTGCAAAGTTATGGTGTGATAATCAAGCTGCTTTGCATATAGCTTCCAATTCAGTATTCCATGAGCGTACGAAGCACATTGAGATCGATTGTCATTTTGTTCGTGATAAGCTAAAGGAGAATTTTATTTCTACAGGGCACGTGCGATCTAGTGATCAACTCAGTGATCTCCTCACCAAAGCTTTAAGTGGGAATAGGGTTAAATATCTTTGTAACAAGTTGGGCATGACTGATATATATGCTCCAACTTGAGGGGGAGTGTTAGAGTAGGTAAGGATAGTAGGTAAGGGAGTAGGTAAGGATATTATTCTCTTTTTAATTATTATTATAATCCTTCTCATCTTGTATAAATAGCCCCCTATGCTTGTTAATAAACATAAGATAATTCATACAGAATTATTCTTCTTTATAGACTTCAATGGTCTAACGCACCCTCGCCACTTCTAGCTTACTTGATCCAAATATTGCGGATTGAGTTCCTATAACATCTAAAGAGAAAGCATTGGTGTTATTAGCTAGAGCTATGGCAGCCAAGTCCCAGGCAGACGTTTAAAGTATTTGTGGTGGTGGGATAACTATACATGTCCAAAGAACTCAAAATGGCTTCAAGAAAATCTGACAGGTACTGCTTTTATTTTTTCTGCTCTTGCTATTAAAGTTGTTATAGCCAGATGTTGAAATTGATGTGAACCATACATGTTTTTACTTATCAATAGGAGGAAGAAATGCCTCTGACGTAAAGATTATAGAAAGTTACTCAGTAGTATTTTTTGTCTGTCTATTTTTCTTTTTCTTAGCTATTAGACCTTTCACTGAGATGGCAATGAATCCACAAAAATTGTTCAAATGCATTTGTACTCTTTTTTTTTTTTTTTTTTGGTTGAAAAAATGAATTTGGACTTTAATGCTGAAGTCTTGATATAAACGTAGTTCTTTTAGTAAATAGTGATGTTTGATACGATGATATATGTTGATTCAAACAAAATCGATTTCACTTACTGGTACACTGGCTTGATTTGACACACTTTATGAGACTATGAATGAAAATATTTCATCTACTGAAAAGAATGCAGGAGAACTTAATGAAAGAGTTATTAGAGATGAAGTTGAAATTTAATCCCGCATGAAAGTCCTTAGAAGCTGAAAAGGAAGCAGCCCTTGATCAATACAAAAAAGTGTTTGGTGACGATATCGACATTGGAGGACAGATAATTACAAGCTGAGGAGAATGCTAGAAAGATTAATGAGCAAGCTAATAAAGCTGGGAATGACATTGAGGGATTGAAGTTAGAAATTGCTAAACTTACTGAGGAGAAGGAAGATACAGCTTTTTTGGTAAGTGAAGATACAGCTTTTCGTTCTCAGCAAATCATCTTACAGGTACTACTGCTAATTTTTTCTTCTCTTGCTACTAAAGTTGCTATAGCTAGCTTTTGTCATTAATGTGAGCCATGAAAGCTTTTACATGCCAATAGGAGGAAGAAATTCCTCTGACATAAAACTTCTAGAAAGTAATTCTGATTGGGAAATTTTCTTTCTGACTTGTTTTTACTTCCTGGTACACTGGCCTGATGCACTTCATGATACTATGAATGAAAATGTCATCACCAGATATGTTTTTGAATTTGGATTGTTTTATCCTATTCTAATGAAATTTTTTCTAGTTCCGTTATAATAGATTTTGAAGGAAGTATCATGGGTTTTGTCATCACCAGATATGTTTCATTTTTGAAGGAAGTATCTTTTGTGGATCTGGGTGTTTTTTTTTTATTTTGAAAGATCATATAGGAGTAGTCAAATCCTTGAATAAAGAGATGGCTCATATATAAAATGAAAATAATTTTTTCTATTTTGGTTTAAACAGTCATTAATGATTGGTAGTAGTCCAAAATCTATGGACACAAAACTAGTGAACATATTTTTATTATTAGGTGATTGTCACATATTTTTCTACGGACACAAACCTTAGCTTCTGATCTTATTAAACAAGATTAGATATTATCTTTTTAAGCTCTTCACAGTTTGCTTGAAGTTCCTTTTTAGTTTAGTAGAGCAGATGCAAAGCTAGTGGTCTGTGTTATTACAAGAATCTTTTTCCCTCTTCTTGATATGTCATAATTTATTGCTAACGTTATTGATATACCACCAACTTGGGTCATTGATGCTTTGTGAATTGCATGACATAGAAATTGAGAGAAATCTAGTGCTTTTGATTTAGGTTTGTGTTGATCTTTAATGTTATAATTTTTTATGTCAAATAAGTCGGATGAGCTAATCTGAAATACACTTGTTTTCCGTTTTATTTGAATATGGTGAATCATCTTTTTGCTGCATTTGGGGTGAAAAGTTCAGAGTGTTTAATAACACTTCCACTAGCTTCTCTGCAGAAAGGTGAGAAGTAGAGCTGATGAGTTCAAAGTGCAGTTTAATATGATCGACTTCAACTTTTAAAGGCTTCTTGAGCCTTGTGTTACAACAAATTCACCCAGATGCAACACCACATATTCAAAACAATTTACTTAAATTAAAAAAAAAATTTAAAAAAAATGGAGTTATGAATTTGCTTTTTACACTGGATCGACGTCTGTATAATCATATGTTATCCAAGAAAGTATTTTTTTTTAAACAAGTGTTTGAAATTTAAAAATGAGACCTAATATAAATTTTAATAAATAGTAAGACATGATTTACTTTAAAATATTTGGTTTTCTTTTTTCTTTATTTACTCTATTTTTCAGTGTCTTTTCTTTTTGGTTTTTTTGGTGGCTTGGGTTTTTTCTAAATATTGTCATATATTAAATACTATGATTATTTTTCTTTTCAAATTAAATAGCATCATGCTCAAAAAATGCTAAAATGTTTGATTTTTGCGTTAAGGTGCAAATTTGCTTTGGAAGTTTTTGCTCATTAGTTATTTTGTCCAAAAACTTTTTTTGAGTTCAAAATTACCCCGTAAGTTTCAAAACGCAGCAATTTTACTCTATACCATTAAATAGTCAATGTTATTTTTTTAACGGTTAACATTAATATTTTGACGGAAAATGGTAAGATTACTACGTGTTGAAACTTTCGAAGCAATTTTGAACTCAAATTAACTTATGAGCCAAAACTTCCATAGTAAATTTACACCTTAACTGTTTTTTTGTCTTTTCTTTTTGGTGCATTTGGTTACAAGGCTGGTACAAGTGAATGTCTCATGAGGTTTTTTTTTATAAAAGATTCTATGTGAGTACTGTCTGAATTGTCTCATGTAAGAGTAACATGAATTTCTTCGTCTCAATATAAAGTATTATTATTAGACTTTCACAAAATACTTTTCTCAAATAAATATAATCCGAGTAAAAGTAAAATTAACTTAAGAGTGACATGCTTATATTATTTTCTCATTGCATGGCAATCTTAAAGTAATTGAAGTTAATGAAATGAAGAACATTGCCTTAACACAACATATATAAGTTCTTTTTTTCAATTCATTTTCCTTTCTCTCTCTTTTTCTTTATTTCTATTTTTTTTATTTCATTTCACACATCTTATACAGAATGAGTATGTCATTTTATGAAGATTATAATTCTAATTATATATTCATTGTCATGACATTTATGTAGGTTCTTAAATCCTTTTCCATACATATCTTAAGATGTGTTAAAGTGCAGGAATCTAAACGGCACTACTACAAAAAACCTTTTTAACATCGCTATTTAACATCAGTTAATCATGAAACAGATGTTAAAAAAGAGGCGGTGGCAATTTTGTAATTATGTGGTATGTGGAGAAAGAAACGACATCACTATTTATAAAAATTAGGGATGTCATAAGTAACGACATCACTCATTAAAAATGAGTGATGTTGTTTCCAGTTAAAAAAAAAAGGCGGTGGCAATTTTGTAATTAAGTGGTATGTGGAAAAAGAAACGACATCACTATTTATAAAAAGTAGGGATGTCATAAGTAACGACATCACTCATTAAAAATGAGTGATGTTGTTTCTTAGAAACGACATCACTCATGTCGAGTGATGTCGTTTCTAAGAAACGACATCACTCATTTTTAATGAGTGATGTTATTTGTCCGGAGCCCAATTTTCCCCTCTTTTTCAATTCCCGCCCCCTCTTCCCCACTTCCCCGCCGCCCAGTTTTTCACAATCTATTTCAATTTCAAAGCCCTAAGTCCTATACTTCACCGCTTGCTCTCCCTCTCTCTTTGCTTTTCCCTCTCTCTCACGCTCTCACCTTGCTCTGCCTCAGGTTCCTTGTTCCAGCAGCGTTCTCCGGCCCTAACTCTAGGTAAGATCTTTCCTCCTATTTCTCCTTCTCTCTAGTCCGATTTCAAGCTTGAATGGGAGATAGATATTCGAAAGTTGGGGGGTTTTGAAGCTTTTAATCCCATGAAAATGAAGCTTAGGACTTGAATGAGAGTATTCTTGAAGTGATTTTGTAAAGGAATGATGTTTGGTGTTCGATTTCCGTTGATGTGAGCTTCGGGTACTGTTCATCCGACGCCATTTTTCCTGATTTTTGGAGCTTCATTGTTTTGAAGCTTAGTTAATCTTGTTTAGGAGTAGGATTAATGCTATAAATGGGCTTTGTATGTTTATTATTGATGTTTGGGAATTTTTGGAAAATTTCCTCCTCCCCTGTTTCACTTTGATCCGACAGGTTCAAGGGGGAAGATGTTTGGAAAATTTATGATGCTTGATGATTTATGGTTGATGCTAATTGAAGGTGTAATTGTGGTGATTTATTTTTCCTCCCTGTTTCTGCTCTGTTTCAGTTGACATGCTAGGTTGCTATGATAATTATCCTATTGTCCACATATATATGTACATGCTCATTAGTTTGATTAGTTAGTTAGTTAGCTTGATATGTATTAAACTTATGGTGAAAAATGTATTAATTCTGTTGATATAGATATCTGTCTCTATATGAGTGTATATGTGTAATTGTGATCAGTAAAATGTAGATGGACATCAGAACAAATAAATAAAACTAAAAAAAAAGAGAAAAGTTTTGACATCTCTCATTAAGAAAAAAAGAGATGTCAAAAAGAAGAAATAACATCACCTATTATATAATAGGTGATGTTGTTTCTCTGACGAACAGAAACAACATCGCCTATTATATAATAAGGGATGTTGTTTCTCATAAACGACATCTCTTATTTTCTTAGGATGTGATGTCGTTAGTCTCTGACAATATCTTAAAACGGGTTTTTCTGGGACTATGACATCCCTTTTAGTATAATATGAGATGTTGAAAGTTTGACATTTAACATCCGTTATTTAAAGTGATGTTAAAAGGTCGACTTTTCAACATCACTCAGATAGACATCCCTTACAGAACGGATGTTAAAACCCTTTAATAACGGATGTTAAAACTCTTTTCTGCAGTAGTGCGGATTTGTGTTTGATCTATGTTAAAAGGAATTGAGATACGCCTTATCTCCTAAACTTAAACTTTTGACATAATGGATGCGTCCTGGGCCTAGGAGGTGTGGATTGAGTTGAGTCAGGTAGCCCACAAGGTTAAAGGAGACTGGTGGACCTGTGTCTGATATGAATTATAGGAATTTGGGTGCGCATCTACTACCAGTTTAAGCTTTTAGCTCAATAGTTGGCATTTCAATCATAAGGTTTTGACACAATGGATGCGTCCTGGGCCTAGGAGGTGTGGATTGAGTTGAGTCAGGTAGCAAACAAAGTTAAAGGAGACTGGTGGACCTGTGTCTGATATGAATTATAGGAATTGGGGTGCGCATCTACTACCAGTTTAAGCTTTTAGCTCAATAGTTGGCATTTCAATCATAAGGTTTGGTATCAGAGCTTGTACGAGTTCGAATCTCACTTCCATCAAAATAAGTTCAAATATGAATATCTGTAAAAGGGAGGGAATGATTTGTCTCAGTCTAGGGTGTGGATTGAATTCAGTCAAGTTGGACACAAAATCGAAGGAGACTGATAAATGTGTATTTGATCTGAGTTAAATGAACTGGGATGCGCCTTTGCTTTCAATTTAATCTCTTAGCTCGATGTTTAACGCTTTGTTATTTAAAGAGGTGCATCTGTCATTCGATTCATATCAGATATGGTTCCACTAGAGAGGTGCATTTGTCTTTCGGTTCATATCAGATATTGTTCCACCAATCTCTTTCGACTTTGTGGGCCAAATTACTGAATTCAATTCACACCCCTTAGACCAGAGACGTATCTCGTTTCATTTCTAAGGTCTTAGGAGGGAGTGTGAATCATGTTTTGTTTGGTGGCCAACAAAGTTGTACAATAATGATGAGCTCCTATTTGATTGGGGTTAAAAGGAATTGGGATGACTCTAATATACTAAATTGAACTTTTGACATGACCATTAATGCTTTATTCCTAAAAGCTTAGGAGGGGTATGGATCTAGTTCTATTTGTTGAATTGTATGAGGTGTGGACCTACAGAGTTTGATCTGAATTGAAAAATTTGTGATTCTCCTTTGAAACATCTACTAACTTAAGCTTTTGATGTATTTGTTAGCGTTTTGTTACTTAAATATTGAGAAGGGGTGTGGACTAGACTTTGCTGGATGGCCCACAAAGTTGAAGGAAATTTGTGAACTTTGATTGACCTTATTACTAGCTTAAGCTTTTCCACACCATGGTTTTTTGTATATACTTCAAATCAATTCCAGGGCTTTTTTTTTCTTCTTTTTGTCTTCCTAAACTATTATATATGTAATGAATTTACTTCCTTTAGTTCTAAATGATGACCTATTTGAGGAGATGATCTTGGTCTTAAATATATATAACTTAATTCTAATTTTTATCAACTTCTTCCTAAATTAGCTTTATTAGTGCTCTTTCAATAATAATCAAATAAGAGATGGGGGAGGGAATAAGGGGAAATAATTGGAATGTTTTAGGAAAAAAAAAAACCTAGCATATTAACTATTATAACCACATTAATTTAATCAAACTACCTAAATTTGTCTTATATCAAATATCACGGGGCCTATTTAACAATATCTATATATAAATATATAGTAGGGAAGATCATTTCTGAAATCCATTCCATGTGGTTTCTAAAAGATTATATATTAATTAAATTCATTATTTCTGGTCCATGGACATATTGAAGAAAAGTTTTTGTTGGTGTTGTGTTATTTTGGTTGTTACCTTGTTGAGTTAATAGAATTCATTTTTCAATGTCAAAAGAAGGGTTAATACCACTTATGATCATCAACATTCACATATATATTGAAGAAAAGTTTGGTTGGTGTTGTGTTATTTTGGTTGTTACCTTGTTGAGTTAATAGAATTCATTTTTCAATGTCAAAAGAAGGGTTAATACCACTTATGATCATCAATATTCACATATATATTGAAGAAAAGTTTGGTTGGTGTTGTGTTATTTTGGTTGTTATACCTTGTTGAGTTAATGGAATTCATTTTTCAATGTCAAAAGAATGGTTAATACCACTTATGATCATAAACATTCACTTGATTTTGGTTTTAATCCATTGACTTCAAATTTGATAATTTTGCTCCTTCAACTTTGTGTCATATATACTGGTGTGTCCTTGAACTTTGGAAAGAATCTTGTGCTAGATTTGATGACTGCTTGGCGTTGACATAGTTAAGTTGTTAATGTGGCATGTTGGGGTTAATGTCATTTTTAGTCAATGAATTTTCATGACATTTTGCTTTTAATCCTTCCAATTTCTACCATTTATAATCGTTTATCTTTGAGCTTTGAAAAGAATTTAGTGGTGGATTTGATGATATAAATTTTCCCTGCATGATGCTAACGTCGATACATTATATAATACTGTATCCCAATCATCAAAAGTTAACTTAATGAAGATATGAAAGAGAGAGAAGATGGAGAGAAAGTCTGAAAGTGGAGGGTGGAGACATTTCCCTCCAAAAACAAGCTTTGAGTGGGCCATTAGTAGAGTTAGCCCTTAATCTTATTTGTTCACAACGGCGAATGTGTTTTTCCCTCAATTTTTTTTCTTTCTTTTTTTGGTTTGGCAATCCATTTTTCTCCAATATTTAATTGGAATTTGCAAGCTTTGTGACCAAAGCCTAGAAAAAAAGGAAGGTTTATCTATCCGTTCCAAAAATTGGCCAGCAACCATGTTTGTATTCTCTACTATTATTTCTTATGGTACTAAGATAGTTTTATAAATTTATAAATATAAATATCTTTTGAATGAATCTTGTTTCATTCCTTAAGAAAAATATTTGTGAACTTTGCTCAACTGGAGTCATAACTCATAAATATATTTAAAACCGAAGTCAGAGCTCATACTTTGTAGTTTGTAACTGGACTAAACTTGCATATAACTCACTACTACATGTCCAGTCAAATAAAATATTTTCATATTTCTTATGCTTTTTATTGGTACGTGTTAACAATTAACAATGTGTTAATATTTTAAAATTTTCTAATTTAATTTTCCAGTATTATTTTTTCCTTAGTCCCCTTGAATGATCACAATGAATAGACAACTTCAAGTGAACCTGGAGTCAAACCTTACCTGTTCATAGGAAGGTACGTCTTTTCTTCCAAGTGTTACTTCTTCGCAGCTTAAATTGTTTTCCAAATTGCCCTGGTGATAAAATTTATATATCCACCACCTAACCCAAAAAATACTTACTATATGCAGTCACACACACTCTCTCTCTCAATTTTAAGTTAAAATTTTATTATTTTGAATAATTTAAAATTTTCTAAATAGGCGGTGACAATTTTTTTTCCTTTCTCCCATTAATACGGAGGCTTATCATTTATGAACAAAGTCTTCACATTAATATAAAAACTTGAATTCACTGTCTTGTGAGTTAAGAATCAGTGCTTTATCGGTAAGCTTCTTAATACCTTCGTCAATATCGTCATAGTCTCTTCCACGATATTACCATGTTCTACAACTACATGCATAACCCAAATTTGACCAATCTGCTAGGATCACGTATTACATCAATGGTAACGTTATTAAGTTTTAAATTAGTCGTAATCTAAAAATCATAGACACAAACACGTTAGACAACAAACCCTTCTTGCCCTTTCTCACTTCAAATTAAAGCAACCCCCCATAATAAGGTCAACTTCACACTTATATCCACATGTATCAATAAATATCTATGCATAATCGATTCATTTAAATCAAATTATCACTACTAAATTAGCTCTTTCTCTGTTCTGAGTTCTGCCATAAACACCTCAGCATCCAACAATATGGCCATACAATTCCTGGCTTTCTTTCTCTCCTTCTGTCTTCCTGCAATTTTCTTCATCCTCTCCAAAGCAAACATCATCAACAACAAGAAGAATGCAAAAGATCCCATTTCTCCACCCATAACAAAACTCCCAAAAATATACCCTATCATTGGTTCCTATTTAGACTTTATAGCCAACTACGACCGCCGTATACAGTGGCTTTCCGATGTCATCCAAATATCTCCGACAAACACCTACCTCTTCCACCGTTTCATGGGCCAAAAAATCGTCTTCACCGGGAATCCCGCCGTCGTACAACACATTCTGAAAACCCATTTCCCAGTTTACCAAAAAGGCCAAGCCTTTCGTGAAATCCTCACAGATTTTCTCGGAAATGGAATCTTCAACACCGACGGTGAGACATGGAAATTCCAAAGGCAAATCGCAAGCCACATATTTAACACCAAGTCTCTTCGTCAATTCGTTGAACACGTCGTTGACACCGAGCTCAACGATCGCCTAATCCCGATTCTCTCCACGGCGGCGGCGAAAAAGCAAGTTCTTGATCTCCAAGACATACTACAACGATTCGCGTTCGATAAC
The DNA here is from genome assembly GCA_037074515.1 of Mimosa bimucronata. NCBI lineage: Eukaryota > Viridiplantae > Streptophyta > Magnoliopsida > Fabales > Fabaceae > Mimosa > Mimosa bimucronata. Next base: position 37,424,159 of record CM073445.1, on the reverse strand, counting down.
ATTTGCAAAATCGCTTTTGGGTTCGATCCTGAGTACTTGTCACCGTCACTAGGAGAGAGCAAATTCGCTTTGGCTTTCGATGCTGCCACGGAAATTAGCAGCAGAAGAGCTGCTTATTTACATCCAACAATCTGGCGAATAAAGAAGCTTCTCGACATTGGATCTGAGAAAAAACTAAGACTAGCAATCTCTGAAGTTCGAGAATTCGCTAAGAACATAGTGAGAGACAAGAAACGCCAGATCGCATCTGGGTCTTCTCTTGAATCAGCCGATATGTTATCGATATTCTTAAATTCAGGGCATTCGGACGAGGAATTCGTGACGGACATAGTCATAAGCTTCATATTAGCGGGTAAGGACACAACCTCCGCCGCATTAACATGGTTTTTCTGGCTGATCTCGAAGAACCCAGAAGTGGGGAAGAAGATAGTGAAGGAGGTGAGGGAAAAAACAGAGTCCCCTGTTTACGATGAAGTGAAAGATATGGTTTACACACATGCGGCTTTGAGCGAAAGCATGGGGCTTTTATATATTCTTCTCATAAAATATCTACATATAAGATCCTCATTCAATCACGTGATATCATTATCAAAATTGTTGTTGATAACTTTACTCTTATCGATTCCATTTTTCTTGTATTGACATAACTTGTTGAGATCTCTTTGTTAATTTTCAGGTACCTGTACCTTCTTTGAGGTTTTTAATTAGTTATGTCATGATACTCTTCTAGAGCATACGTCTCCTCAATATGACCATCTTAATTATAAGCTCCTCAAATTGATTGATTTCTCCTACTTCAGGCATGTTGCATTTGTTAGAGCATTTTCAGTTGGAATATGAGATATGATAATTCTCATTTAGGTCAGTAGTTGTATCTGGTAGATATTTTGTAATATTTCATTAATGCGAAGGATGATGAGCTTCTGGTTCATACTAAAGGATCTGTATTTGATAATAATAGTGCATTCAATACGTTTTCTTTTTCAGCTACTCGATTTCTCCCCCTATTATTTGAAGGGCTTTTTGTTGAATGACAATCAAATAATCATGTGGTATTAGTCTCCTAAATCTATTTTTTTCCCTTTCAAAACATTATTTTGTTTAAAAAAACAAACAAGAACAAGGGGGTCTTTATCCAACATTTATCTCGAATTTCTTCAACATCTATCTATGCACATTGTGGTGGATTATTAGGCATATGCAATACACACTCAAATATTTTTAAGATGGGAAATATCGAGCTCCTGACCAAAAGCTAATTTTACTAGGAGAATTTTGTTAGCTTGATGTAAATATGTGCTGCAATATGTAATATTAAATATGCCAACTTGAAAAAGAAACTTTGTTCTCTAGCCAGTCATAGAGGCTTTAATAAATAATTTCTGGATCATATAATTTGGAAATTATGTACTCAATATGATTATTTTTCAAACAATCATGCAAATTTCATGTTGCAAACTTATAATGATCACACATGTAACCATTTTATAGATGTGTTTATCAAATTTATTAAATAATTGTATGGTTTACATGCTTTTTGAATGGGCCCATGAGTTTGATACATTTTCAGAAATAGAGATCCATTCTAAATCACAACTAGTGATTGTTTTCATTGTAAATTTTTTTTTATTACAATTGGAAATTTTATTTGAGAACAAACAACACATGATAATTCTTGAATAATGTTGGCTATTTAATAAAAATCTTTTGGTTCTTCAATGGATGTCAATGTTTAACATAAAAAATTTGATGTTTTATATATATGACTTGGATAATCAAACAAGTCATGCCGAAAATAAATTTATTTGGATCTTAAATTTATGGTTTATTATAACATGTTTCTTAACCAACATTAAACTTTTCAATTTCCATATGTAATATCATAACATGTCATCCATCTTTAGGAGATGCATTAGGTTATGTGAGGAAGAATATGGGTTGAATTTCATTCAAAATTCAACATTATTTCACACTTGTATTCCGTCAATCTCCCTTCAAGTGTGAGTCGTACCAATAAACTTCCCCTATTCATGTATTTCAATGACAGTAGTTATAGTAATCCAATAGCCTAAATTTTATGTGGAAGCTTAAATAATTACTCATATACAAATATGGATTTCAATCTAATTATATTATCTTTTTCATACCCTTTAATAACCTAAGTTCTTTTCCTTTTTTCTATGCATATGAACCAATGTTCTAATATCAATCTATGAGCCATAATTTTCATGATCAATTCCACTTTCACCCATAGAATTAAAAAAATAGTTATTAGTTTTTTAGGAACTTCATCAATTTTGTTGCATATAAGTTTTTCAGGAAATAATATATAATATGTATTTCTATATAATTCCATTATTCTTTTTTCATAATTTGTTTCTTTTGAAGCATGTTCAAAGTATAAACTACTTAGAGTTTTCAACAATATAGAAAACTATAAAGAGATCTATGATCAAGATACTCAAAAATTAGCATTGCATTGATTTGTAATGTTTAGGGACAAAAATAAAATGAACAATATATACCATATCATCCATGAATTTGCTTTGCTATATATGTACAATTAACACATATTATGAAAAAGATTTTGTCTAACAAATTAAAATCAACATCAACCATTCATACTGAATTTTTATCTTACAATCAAATAAATTTTCCCTACAAATGTCACATAGAATTAATTTAATTCCAATATATGATATCATGTCATGATTTATGTATGAAATTTACTAAAGTAATGTTCACAACCATATATATAATTAAATTTGTCAATAAATTGATGCAAGACATTGCTATTAGTATTATTTTATTTCAAACAGAGGCAAATAATAGCAAAAACAATATCCCGTATTGATCATTCATTTTTCATAAAACAATTTTCACACTCTTAAATAATAAGGTAGAATGAAATTTTAGGAACTAGATGCAATAAATATCAATAAGAAACAAAATAAATATGAATCTAGGAAAATACAATAACAAAAAAATGAACACATCTATCATGAACCGATTAAGAAATAATAAATCTATTTAACTGAACAAATAAGTTAAGAAAAAACCAAACCTACTCAGGAAACTTTAGTGGAAGGGCTCTAATAGTAGCACTCAACTTTAGTGCAAAACCAATAATTACCTTTTGTTTTTTATTTCATATATCTTTTTTAACACTTATTAATATGACAATATCAAATAATAATTTCACACTCACAAATTAATTATAACAAATTTAAACAATAATAATTAAAAATAAACATAAGAAAGCTTTCAGGGCTTATTATTATTTCATTTGCCTTTCAATATATCTTATATTTTTCTACCATAATTCATTGCCTCATCTCATGTTTTTTCCCTGAGATCATAATCAAAATCTTTATGGCTTTTATTTTAAATAAATTAATACATATTTATATATAGCTTCTGACCATATCATAACAATTGTCTACGATTATATGTTTAAATATGATTCTCATTGAAAAGTCACGAATCATTTTGATTACCACTTTCCCCACTTTTAGTAGAGCATTACCAGTAATTTCATAAATCAGTCTTCAAGATCATGACCATTTTGACATTCACTTTGAATACATATTTATTTATGGCTTCTGGCCGTATCATTATAATATTGGCTATTGATTTAAATATCATTAATTTAATATCATCAAATATTGTTGCCTCTATTTATCAATCTAGTTATTGATCATGTGTGACCATAGCAACATATGTTAATTAGTCGTCAGGATTCTCACTTTTAAGTGACATAATTCTCTTTGTAAGTTATTAGTCTTCAGGACAATATTTAGTAAAAAATACTTTTTTTTTCAAAGCTACGACAGCCTTTTGTGTAATTTGATATTTGAACCATAAGCCTTCAGGGTTTTGATATTTTATAACAATTTTATCATTAAAGTTCCATAATTTTTTTTGCCATGCCACTTAGAGGAATTCACAATGTTCTTTTACATAAAAACCACTATAAATGTAATATGACTTCCGGTTATTCAATCACAATTACAAAAGATATATTATCAAAAGTGATATGACTTTTAGTCATTTAATTACAACATCATGAGTATTATGGCTACGGGCATTCAATAAATTAAAAGAATACTGTTAAATAAATTACAACAACAACAAAGCCTAATTGCACTAGGTGGGGTCGGCTATATGGATCGCATGACGCCATTGTACTCTATCAATAGCCATACTTTATGATAAATTATTGATCAAAAGGTCTCATTAGATAACTTCATCAAGAATTCTCTTTAGTCTCCCTCTCCCTCGTTTGGGAGGACACCACGTTATTTGATCGACCCTCCTTATTGGCGCATCTAATTGTCCTCTTTGAATGTGCACAAACCACCTCAAGTGACTTTCTATCATTTTCTCCATAATTGGTGCTACCCCAACTCTTTCTCGGACATGATCATTGCGAATCCTACTTTTTTTTGTATAGCTACACATCCATCTCAACATTCTCATTTCTGCTATCCCATCTCATGTTCGTGTTGTCCATTTAGAGCCCAATATTAACTATCATATAACATTGCTGGTCTAATGGCTATCCTATAAAACTTCTCTTTTACCTTATCTTGTACTTTACGGTAACATATAACCCTAGTAACTTTTCTCCATTTAAACCACCCAGCTTGAATTCTATTATTTACATGACCATCAATTTCACAATCTTTTCGTATAATCGATCTTAAATATTTAAATTTATCCACATGTGGTATAGCCTGATCTTCCAATTTCACTACTATATCCCCATATTCTGTATTGCTCATGCTCAGTCGAAAACCCTTTTAACTTTAGAGTCCTCTCCTTAACTCTAGTTTTCAATTAATTTCTTTTGTTGACTCACCTAAAAGGACTATATCATTTACGAAAAGCATGCGCTTAGGAATTTCTTCCTAGATATTTGTAGTTAGGACGTCCAAAACTAGATTGAACAAATATGGGCTCAAAGCCAAACCTTGATGCAATCCATTTTTATTGAAAAGTCATTTGTTTCTCCTCCAAGTGTTCTAAAGCCTGTCATTACCCCCTCATACATATCTTAAATGACTTTAACATATCCAACCCGCACCCCTTTCTTTTCCAAAACTTTTCAAAGTATTTATTTTGGCACACAGTCATAAGCTATTTCCATATCAATAAAGATCATATGTAAATCCTTTCCTTTGCTTTGATACCACTCCATTAAACCTCTTAGCAGATAAATTGCTTCTGTAGTTGACTTACCAGGCATGAAATCAAATTGATTCTCCTAGATACAAGTCTCATGTCTTAACTTGTGTTCAAAAACCTTTTCTCACAATTTCATTGTATGGCTCATAAGTATAATTCCTCTGTAGTTTGCGTAATTTTTAATGTCTCCCTTATTCTTATAAATAGGGACTAAAGTATTTTTCCTCCAATCATCAGGAATTTTCTGAGACCTTAGAATATCATTAAATAGCTTAGTAAGCCACAACACACCCTTTTCTCCGAAATATTTCCATACTTCAATAGAAATGCTATCAGGTCCAATAGCTTTGCCATTTGCCATTGTTGTAAGAGCTTCCTTAACATCTTTAACTCTAATCCTACGATAGAATATAAAATTGAGTTCTCTTTCACTAATTGTCATATCATCTAACTTATAATTCAAAATTCCATCTCTTTCATTGAACAACTTATAAAAGTATGTCTTCCATCTATCATTAATATTAGCATTTGTTACCAAGACTTTACCTTCTTCATCCTTTACGCACCTCACTTGATCTAAATCCCTCGATTTTCTTTCATTAATCTTTGCAATCTGATAAATTTTTTGTTTCCCAGATTTTGTCCGTAACTCCTTATAAAACTCCTCAAATGCTTTAGAACGGATTTCACTCACTGCTTTTTTTTGCTTCTTTTTTCACTAAGCGATACTTCTCCCAATTTTCATCATTATCACACATGTTTATAGCCTTGAAACATTCTTTCTTGAGCTTAATTTTCTCTTAAACATTCTCATTTTACCACAAAGTCTCCTTATCTCGCCTGACAATACCCTTTGATTCACCCAAAATTTCTTTAGCAACCTTTTGAACCTTCGTAGCCACTTCTTTCCACATAATATCAATACTCCCTTATACCTCCCAAGCTCTATCCTTTACCAGCCTATCCTTGAAGATCTCCGATTTATCCTCTTTTAACTGCCTCCATCTGACTCATGGCTTTAACATTTCTCGTCGCTTCTGTTTGGTGAACTTCATACGTATATCTAAAACTAGAGCCCTATGTTGGGTTGTCACACCATCACCTGGGATGACTTTACGGTTTTTACAAATTCTTCTGTCTGAATTCTTTACCAAAAAGAAATCAATCTGTGATATATTAGTTCTGCTCTTATATGTGATCAGATGCTTCTCCAGTTTTTTAAAATAAGTGTTGACAATTTTGAGGTCGTAAGCCATACAAAATTCAATAATAGATTGTTCTTCATTATTAATCTCACCAAAACCAAAACCACCGTGGGCTCTTTTATATTGTCCTGCATCTTTCCAAACATGTCCATTAAGATCACCACCAATAAATACCTTTTCAAGAATTGGTATTCTTTGAATCAACTACTCCATAATCCTCCCAAAATTGTTCCTTTAAATGAGTTTCTACCCCCAACCTAAGGAGTATAGGCATTAATAACATTGATTGTCTCCTCCCCAACAATCATTCTCCGGTATATGATTCTATCTCCAATCATATTAACTTCAACTACATTCTTCGTCCACAATTATACCAACACCATTCCTAGAACCCACTTTACCCGTATACCAAAGTTTATATCCATTAACGTCATTAGCCTTTACTCCAACCCATTTAGTTTCCTGTAAGTATAAGATGTTTATCCTTATATCTCTCATTACTCCCACTACCTCCCAAGATTTGTCTTTCAAGGTTCCATTATTCTAAGTACCACATATAATCTTACACTCATGAACTTGCTTCTTTAGCTGCCTCCGTCCTGAAGAAAGTGAGAGCCCTTGCTCATTTAACACTACACTCAGGCGACGATGTAGTGGTCCTCGCTTACTTCTCACTGTACTCGAGCCATATAACGCATTACCATCAGGCAATGACTTCATGTTAGCACAATTGCCTCGTTGATCTATGTTCACAAGATTCGACATTGTTTTACGTTGGTTGTTGGGACCTAACACAACTCTTCTCCTAATACTGTAAAATAAAATTTATAATTAAATACAAGCAATAGATAAACTCATAACTAATTATAGTTCATACTATATAATCATATATATACATATATGTGTGTGTGTATGATACTATTATATATTATAACCATAATACCGGATGAACTAAAGTGGCATAAAATAAAATGACAAAAATAAAGTGAACAAATATAAAACAAATAAAACATAAAGATAAACAACATGAACATTAGTGTATGTGTGTATATAATACAAGTTCAAATACATACATAATCGAATAATGTGGTTAATGGAAGACAAAACGAATAAAACACACACATTAACGTAATTTATACAAGTTAGAGGGAGAATTGGAAACGTAGTATGTGTGTGTATATAATATACATATATGTATGTATGTATGTATGTATGTATATAATATATTATATTGTGTGTGTGTATATTATGTATGTGTGCGTATCATACATGTAATATATTATATGTGTGCGTGCAGTTTGTGTATAACAACTAAATAAAGAGTGAGTGATAAAAGTAAAATAATAGAATATATAGACCAGTAAATAGTGTAAAAAGAGTTAGTGCTAACAACGTGTTATAAAAATAAGAAGAAAGAAGTAATATGAACAGAAGAAGAGAGCATGGCAAGACAAGAGATTAGAGATGAAACATGAAAGTATTCTCATTTACTTGTTATTCAAACGTGTAAGAAAGCCTTATACATGACCTCTATTTATAGGTCTCTACACATTAAAATTTCTACCTAAGGTTACAAACAAGTAATGGTAAACATTATGACATTAATCATAAAAAAACTCTCTACAAATCATTGATTAAAAGGTTACAAAGTATAGGCATTTAGAAACAAAAGAACCCTAAGCAGAATCTAAGAGATGGGAGGTCATGAACATCCACTGATAAACAATACTCCCTCCGGTCCTAAATATAAGACCAGTTTGACCTTTTTTTTGTGAAAGTTAAGGAAGCAAATTATACCACTAAATTATAACATATGTCACATGAAATTAGATTATAGGTTAGTTTATAAGTAGAATAAATTAGTTGAGGAAAAAAGATTTTTTTTTACCGAAACTACTTTTTTTTTACTGAAAAAAAAAGTCAAAAAAGTTAAAGTGATCTTATAATTAGAACCGGATGGAGTATTTTATAACTACGTACTAAAGGATTGTTACAAAATCAGATCTCTCTCGTACACATAATTGTCACACTTTCATTATTCCTCTGTTCTTATCAGTGATAAACCCCTCGTCATTCACCAACATGCTCATTCAACTATCAGTCCCAAAAAAAGAAAAAAAGAACATGCTCATCCAACTCTGTGCTTTCCTCTTTGATTCTTCTCTCCTCGTGCAATTTTCTTCTTCCTCTTCAAATCAAACATCAACGACAAGAACAAGCTCAATTCTCAACCCAAAACAACCCTCCCAAAATCATACCCTATAATTGGTTCCTATTTTGACACCAAAGCTAACTTCAACCGACGTATCCAATGGCTCTCCAACATCGTACTAATATCACCCTGGATACCTACATCCTCCACCGATTCCTCGGCCAGAAAACCGTCTTCTCCGCCTATCCCACCTTCGTAGAACACATTCTGAAGACCAACTTCCCAGTCTACCAAAAAGGCCAAGCCTCCCATGAAACACTTACTGATTTTCATCATTGGATCAGAAAGAAGACTAAGAGTAGCTGTCTCTGAAGTTCGAGAATTCACTAAGAACATAGTAAGAGACCAGAAATGCCAGATCGCAAATGGGGTTTCACTAGAATCAACCGATACATTATCAAGGTTTTTGTTTTATGTCATTCCGATGAAGAATTCGTGACGGATATAGTAATAAGCTTCATATTAGCGGGAAAGGACACAACATTAGCGGCATTAACATGGTTTTTCTGGCTAATTTTGAAGAACCCAGAAGTGAGGAAGAAGATAGTGAAGGAAGTGAGAACGGAGCCCCCTGTTTATGAAGAAGTGAAAGATATGGTGTACACACATGCGGCTTTGAGTAAAAGCTACTGTGTTTCTTTCTTGACGGCGAAGATGAAGGGCGGTTTTCCTGTGAAGGGTAGATCTTTGGCCTGAAATTGGATTTCAAGTCTGAAATGAGAAGTTACATCATTTGGATTAGTTAGATGGGAATAGAGGTTCTAATATTCAGTTGTTTGTTTGTTTGATTTGGTTTAGGTAGGGGGTGAACCGTGAACGAGAATATTTTTACATGAATGTCTTAATCCTTTTATTTATGTCATTTTTTTGGAACTTTGTAAAATGTTGAATAAAATATAACTTTTAAGTGAGATTTTATAACTCCATATATATATATATATATATATAACAATAATTGTAAGGGAAAATTACAACAAAAAAAAGAAGAAAAAGAAACGTGTGAATTAAAAAAAAAAATCTAATTAGACAGGTGTGGAGTGCTAATCAAATATAGTTTGTTCCTTATCTATGAAATGCTAAACAACAAGCATAATTTGGAATTTCATGCTTGGCAAGTTTGTTTTATTATTCTCCCTTTAATTATAAGTATATTTGTATGTATCTAAAATTAATTTCTTTACTATGCTTGTAATAAATTTTTTTAATAAAAATAATTATGATGATAGCAGCTGAAGAAGAAAATACAGGAGTGTCAAATCTTCGAAAGTTATTAATCTGCCTTTTGAACTCTCCATTGCAAATAAGGCCAACCAAATCCACACAAGCCCTAGTATTCTTTTATTTTATTTTTTTTCGGGTGAAAGGCCCTCGTATGCTTTTCGGCCTTTGGGAGTATACTTCGATTCAAAATATTAAGTGGAAGATGACAATATCCATCACAAAGTTTATAAGAGTACGACACTCTCAACAACGGATGGTACCATTCATCCAAGCAGAAGCATCTTTGAAACTAAGGTCTGCCACCTTAAATCGATTCAATTGACTAAGAGTGCTAAGGCACATGGATGGTGTGAAGGGTTAGTTGTCCCTTGATTCCAACCTCTTCCCAAAATTTTCTTACCAAGAAAATAAGTGGAACATGACGACAATGGTAACATTCAGCTTGAAAGAGAGGACTGCATGTTTCTGTTTTCTTTGGAATCAGATTGCATTGGGATTCAGGGATGAACCAATCGGTTTGCTTCACAATCGAAATTGTAATGAACAAAATGAAGCTCTTAGTTGCATGTGGCTTCACAAATGGAGTTTCTTTGCATAAAGCCATGTGTGAGGAAGATGGCCGATTTGATTACTGGCGATTCAGAGACAAATTGAGTGAAGATGGCCATGCGCGAGGAAGAGAGCGACTCATGCAACTCGCTAAACTCAACTGGTCGCTCGATTTGTTGTTGGGTCAGAACGAGTAGGCCAAGTCGTTCTGCACTTGGGCTAAATGTCAGACCAAGTTGATCTTGTTCCCGGTTCGACCAGTCACTGCAGGCCCGGATTCAATATCATTGAGTAATTCCTATAATTAAAAAGATGGTACGGATCCAATGAAAAAAACTACAAGGCTTGTTTAACATGTGGTGAATTATAAGAAATGAAGAATTAAATCTTTCTTCAGGCAAAAAAAAATGGAATTAAATTTTTCATACTGAAAAATTCTTTTTTGAAAAAATTGCACATAGATCCCAAGTAAGAGAATTAATTTCAGAGAGGTCCCAAGGAGTTGTTAATGACAAGTATTGACAACTACAAAAGCTTTGGTTAACAAGTGAAAAAGTTATTAATAGACCTGTCTGATATTAAATCTCTTATTTGGGACCATAGTACAATTCTCCCTTGTTTTTTTTCCCTTTGGGCTTGCTTTGGGCCGAGTCTAATCACTTCTTCTTCCTCTTTTTCCCCTTGCCAGTAAGTGTAAGCACATCTGTTAATTGCTCTACAAGTCTGCTTTCTGCAATTCCAACGGCTATATTTTCAATTTCTTTCTAACTCTTGAAGATGAGATCCAAATGGCAAAATTCGACCGTTAGAAGAGACTTCTTTTTCTTCTTACGCTTTGTGTTTTGTTGAAAATTTCTGCTTGTACTTATCGAGTTCTTCTTCCATTTGCCTTTTTTTTACTTCTACTAAAGTTTTTAATATTAAATCTCTCAAAAAGATGTATCCTTTATCGATCTTGTCTTCTCTCTGAGTTGAGGTAAATTTCTCTGTTCTTTACCTTTTTTGCTTCTATTCTTCTGTGTTCTTTGTGTTCATATTTATCTGGAATTTTGTGGGGGAGTGGAAGGGGTAAGAGTTTAAGATTTCTCTGTTTATTGGATTAGATTCGGTAGTACTGATGCCATATTCGGAAGACCAAGTTCAATTTTTAATTCAGTGAAATTTCCTCTGGAACTCTTAATGATGATGATGATGATGATGGTGATGATGATGATGATGATGAGAATGTCCTCTTTTGAGGTGAACTGGAAAGTGTTTTATGCTTTTACAATCGATCATCTTCAATTTCATTGAATTCCCATAATTGATTTTGATGCCTGATTTGATGAACGAATCTTCTTTACTGAACTTAATTCCTAGGCCTAAGATTCGTTCTTTGAATTTTTCGCCCTAACGTGTTCTTACATAACCCCTTCTCGATGGATTGTTTTCAATTATCTCTATGTGGGTTGGATGAAATCGTGGTTTATCGCTGATAGGCATAATTAACTTAGCTAGCTATAAGCTTTCGTTTTCTCTTGAGTTAATTAATTAATGGTTGATTTCTTGCTTTTCTTGGAACCTTTTTATTTTTTATTTTTTTATTTTTTGCATATCATCCTCTTTGATTACTGAGTTTTGTACTGATCTTAGTTTTAATTTTATGGGGTGTCACTTGAAATGGGTTCGATAATTGACCGGTGGTCGAACCATATGATTGATGTAACAAGGTTGGAGTGATTTTCGGTCAAATACTTTAGGAAAACGATTGATTAGTTGGTACCCATTGAAACTGTATTTTGTTCTCATTATTGTCTAAATTCTGATTCGTTTTTGGGTCATTGATCCCATTTCTGTAACACAAATTGCCCGAGCTCATTTTAATAAATGATTTCGTCTTTGATCAGGTAGTTTGTATTGACATGGCCTAAGGCAAATATTTTTCTCATGAACTCATGTAACTTGGATTCTACTGATAAGGCGATCACTATTACTTTTTGTAATTTGTATTTTAGTTTTAAGTTGAGGAAAAAATGTCTTCGAAGACTTGGTTTTGGCATTTTTTTTTTTTTGGGTCTATACCATGAAGCAGCAATAAAGACTTGGTGTAGATTTCAATGGAAGAAAAAGCGTTGGTGTTACAAGCTACAATTATTGCAGCAAAGACCCAAACAGATGTTTAAAGAAAGTATTCGTGGATGTGGGACAGCCATGTAAAGTCCAAAGAACTCAAGACGGCTTCATTAAAATCTGACAGGTACTGCTTCTATTTTTTTCTGATGTTGCTGCTAAAGTTACTATAGCTATCTTCAGACATTGATGTGAACCATGCAAGTCTTTACTCTTTACATGCTGATAGGAGAACAAATTATAGTTTATGTGCATTTGGAGTTTAAAGCTGCTAACTCGATAATTACGCACAAGTCTTGTATGGACGTAGTCCTTTTAGTGAAAAGTGATGTATGTTGCAAAACTCTATGTTGATTTAAACAATACAGATTTCAGTTCCTGGTACAGTGGCCTTGCATGATGCACTTTGTAAGACTATGAATAAAAAAATGTCATCACCAAATATTTTGAATTTGAATTTTTTACCCTACTCATTGACATTTTTTCTAGTTATATAACAGTAGATTTTGAAGGAAGTGTCAAGAGAAGGGTTCTGTTTAAATTTTATAAAATGTTGGTCTTGTCTTTTGCGGACATGTGCACAATAGCAGTCTCTGATGTTAAAACCAAATCTATCGCTAGTATTTGTACCATATTTTGATTTCATTTATAGTAGGTATTTGCTTTATTCCCCCTAGTATATGCAGCAATATTTAATCCTAGAAATTTGTTGTTGGCACTTAAGTAGTTGTGGATAAATGTTACCAGCCTATGCTTTTTCGAGTATTATTAATTTTTTTTTTTTTTTTTGTTTACAAGCATATTTTAGACTTAATGTAAGCGTAAACATCATTTTATATTAGGAAAGAGTCCATATTTTCTCATATATAAAACGTAATTGCCTTCAAGTGCTTCGTTGCTTGTTGTGGGAATCTCTCTGCTTTTGTTTTCTATTATGCTCAAGTCCATTAACATCTGATCTTTTGCTCTTCTGGGAACATTTTACTGCATCAACTCCTCCTCTTTCGTTACTGATGATTGATGATTGAGCAGTGGTCAAGTCATATGATTGTTGTCTTAAAGTTGCAGTGATTTTTGTCAACACTCAAGGAATATGGATTTGTTCTCATATATGTCTGAATTCTGATTCTTTTCTTGGGTTGTTATCCCCTTTTTTTGTAATAGAGATCGGAACTAACTCCTACAAACTTCCCAAACTTATTTTAATTAGTGAATTTGTATTGGATCAAGAAGTTTATACTAATCTAGCAATAACAGATATTTTAGTATTTGTATATAATTTTACATGTTCAGAAATAAGTCTTCAAATTTTTAGGTACGTTTTAATTGATCTAACACTGAGTTTTTGCAATGCTTTTATTTCGTCCATTCCATTAAGCAGCAAAAGAGACTTAGTTTCCAATAATTGATGTAGACTTCAATGGTCTAACGCACCCTCGCCACTTCTAGCTTACTTGATCCAAATATTGCGGATTGAGTTCCTATAACATCTAAAGAGAAAGCATTGGTGTTATTAGCTAGAGCTATGGCAGCCAAGTCCCTGGCAGACGCTTAAAGTATTTGTGGTGGTGGGACAACCATACAAGTCCAAAGAACTCAAAATGGCTTCAAGAAAATCCGACAGGTACTGCTTCTATTTTTTCTGCTCTTGCTACTAAAGTTGTTATAGCCAGATGTTGACATTGATGTGAACCATACATGTTTTTACTTATCAATAGGAGGAAGAAGTGCCTACATAAAGATTAGAGAAAGTTACTCCATAGTATTTTTTTCTGTCTATTTTTCATTTTCTTAGCTATTAGAACTTTTACTGAGATTGCAATGAATCCACAAAAATAGATCAAATGCGTTTGTACTCTTTTTTTTTTTTTTAGTGATGTTTGTTTGATTCAAACAAAATCGATTTTACTTACCGGTACACTGGCTTGATTTGACACACTTTATAAGACTATGAATGAAAATATCATCGCCATTTTTGTTATTGAATTTCAATTTTTTAATCTATTCTAATCAAAACTTTCTAGTTCTTTAAAACAGAAGATTTTGAAGGAAGCTTCACAATCAAGATGCGTTTTGTTTTAGTTTGATAAAATGTCAAGCATGCCTTCTGCAGACCGGTGCACGTAATAGTGTGGTCTCTCTGATGTTTTATCGCTCTAGTATCTGTATCAGATTTTTTTATTGCATTTACAGCAGATATTTGCTTTATGCCTTAGATGACAATACTTCCTCCCAAAAATTCTGTTGTTGGCACTTGTTTTCTTGTGGATAAGTGTTTTAAATGGTATTAAACTAGCCGATGCTTTTTCAAAACTTTAACTCATTTTCTAATATAATTAGACATTGATTAGTTTATAGATCGAGCATATTGTATACTTAATGTAAATGTAAGCATCATTTTATACTAGGAAAGATTCCATATGTTGTAAAACAAAAAGCTTGATTCCAGGGTGAAGCAGATGATCAAACTTATTGAAGAAGATGCAAATTACTCTTGTTCCCAGTAGTGCTTGGAGAAAGTATCTAACCTGGAGATAAATATTTCATCTACTGAAAAGAATGCAGGAGAACTTAATGAAAGAGTTATTAGAGATGAAGCTTAAGTTGAATCCCTCATGAAAATCCTTAGAAGCTGAAAAGGAAGCAGCCCTTGATCAATACAAAAATGTGTTTGGAGACGATATCGAAATTGGAAGACAGATAATTACAAGCTGAGGAGAAGGCTAGAAAGATTAATGAGCAAGCTAATAAAGCTGGAAATGAAATTGAGGGATTGAAGTTAGAAATTGCTAATCTAACTGAGGAGAAGGAAGATACAGCTTTTCATTCTCAGCAAATCATCTTACAGGTACTACTGCTAATTTTTTCTTCTCTTGCTACTAAAGTTGCTATAGCTAGCTTTTGTCATTAATGTGAGCCATGAAAGCTTTTACATGCCAATAGGAGGAAGAAATTCCTCTGACATAAAACTTCTAGAAAGTAATTCTGATTGGGTAATTTTCTTTCTGACTAGTTTTTATTTCCTGGTACACTGGCCTGATGCACTTCATGATACTATGAATGAAAATGTCATCACCAAATATGTTTTTTCATTTGGATTGTTTTATCCTATTCTAATGAAATTTTTTCTAGTTCTGTTATACTAGATTTTGAAGGAAGTATCATGGGTTTTATTTCATTTTTTATTTCTTTGTGGATCTGGGTGTTTTCTTTATTTTAAAAGATCATATTGGCGTAGTCAAATCCTTGAATAAAGAGATGGATAATATATAAAATGAAAATACTTTTTTCTCCTTTGGTTGAAACAGTCATTAGTGATTGGTAGTAGTCCAAAATCTATAGCCACAAAACTAGTGAACATTTTTTTATTATTAGGTGATTATCACAGACAAGCTTGGCTTCTGATCTTACTAAACAAGCTTAGATATTATCTTATCAAGGCTTGAAGTTCCTTTATAGATTAGTAGAGCAGATGCAAAGCTAGTGGTCAAATAAGTCGAATGAGCTAATCTGAATATGGTGAATAATATTTTTGCTACATTTGGGGTGTGAATTTCTGAGTGTTCTATAACACTTTCACTAGTTTCTCTGCAGAAAGGTAAGAAGTAAAGCTGATGAGTTCAAAGAAGTGAACAAACTTGTAATATACTCCCTCCGGTCCTAATTATAACCACTTTGACTTTTTTGACTTTTTTTTTTCAATCCAAAAAAAAGTAGTTTCAGTTCCAAAAAAATATATTTTTTCTTCAAAACTAATTGATTCTACTTATAAACTAACCTATAATCTAATTTCATGTGACATATGTTATAATTTAGTGGTCTTATATTTAGGACCGGAGGGAGTAGTAGTTTTGTTAGTATGCTTTACTAAAATGTTGTCACGTATGATTTGATCATTTTTCAGGCTAGATTGGATAAATAAGACGCCGAGGTGCAATGTAATACTCCCTCCGTCCGGTATTATAAAATCCATTTTTTGAATGATCTTGTCCCATAATATAAGGTCTTATTTGACTTTGTTTCAAACATAAATCCGTTTTTCCCAATTTACCCATGCATTAATTTCTCCTATACATTCTCTTTCATCTTTTTTTATAATCACTCTCTCTCTCTCTTATTCATTCATAAATAAGGGTACTTTTGGAAAAATGGGTATATTTCCTACACATTTATTATTTCTAACTAACTTTAACTTATTCTTCAGGAAACCACAATTCGGTTAAAAAGATATTATACTATGGGACGGAAGGAATACGATGGACTTCAACTTTAAAAGGCTTCTTGAGCCTTGTGTTACAACAACAACAAATTCACCTAGATGCAACACCACATATTCAAAACAATTTACTTAATTAAAAGAAATTAAAAAAATGGAGTTATCAATTTGTTTTTTATATTGGATCGATGTCTACATAATCATATATTATCCAAGAAAGTATTTTTCTTAAAACATGTGTTTGAAATTTAAAAATGAGACCTAATATAAATTTTAATAAATAGTAGAACATGATTTATTTTAAAATATTTGGTTTTCTTTTTTATTTATTTATTTTTCAGTTCTTTTTTTTTTTTTTGTCTTTTCTTTTGGTGTTTTTGGTGGCTTGGGTTTTTTTCTAAATATTATCATATATTAAATACTATGATTATTTTTCTTTTCAAATTAAAGAGCATCATGCTAAAATGTTTGATTTTTGGGTTAAGCTGTAAATTCGTTTTGGAAGTTATTACTCATAAGCTATTTTATGACAGAAGTTTTTTTGAGTTGAAAATTACCTCGTAAATTTTAAAAAGTAGCAATTTTACCCTATACCGTTGAAATATTAACAATCATTGTCATTTTTTTTAACAAAAAGGGTAAAATTGCTACATTTTGAAACTTTCGGGGCAATTTTGAACCCAAAATAACTTGAGCAAAAACTTCCAGAATAAATTTACAACTTAACTCTTGTTTTTTTTTTTTTTTGTCTTTTCTTTTTGGTGCATTTGGTTCCAAGGCTGATACAAGTGATTGTCTCATCAGTTTTTTTTATAATAGATTCTATGTCAGTACTCTCTACATTGTCTCATACAAGAGTAACATGAATTTGTTCGTCTTATTATCAAGTATTATTATTGGGCTTTCACGAAATACTTTTCTCAAACAAATATCCCTCGTGTCCCTAATATAAGAGGTAATCAAACCGTTGAAATATTAACAATCATTGTCATTTTTTTTAACAAAAAGGGTAAAATTGCTACATTTTGAAACTTTCGGGGCAATTTTGAACCCAAAATAACTTGAGCAAAAACTTCCAGAATAAATTTACAACTTAACTCTTGTTTTTTTTTTTTTTTTGTCTTTTCTTTTTGGTGCATTTGGTTCCAAGGCTGATACAAGTGATTGTCTCATCAGTTTTTTTTATAATAGATTCTATGTCAGTACTCTCTACATTGTCTCATACAAGAGTAACATGAATTTGTTCGTCTTATTATCAAGTATTATTATTGGGCTTTCACGAAATACTTTTCTCAAACAAATATCCCTCGTGTCCCTAATATAAGAGGTAATCAACATTTTACACATACCAATAAAATATATTGGAATAATTTATTATGGGTAGATTTAATAGAGTTTTCCATTTTTATCCTTACTCAGTGGGATAAGGCTTGGTTGTTGTTGTCTCTCCCCTCCTTACATTTACTACTATGCAAGGGTAAAAATGGAAAACATGCATTTATTACTTTGATTTTTGCATGTTACCTCTTATATTTTGGACCAAAAAATTTGACATGCTATCTCTTATATTTAGGATCAGAGGGAGTATACTCATAGTAAAACTAAAATTAAGAGTGGCATGCTTATAATTTTTTCTCATTGGATGGTAATCTTGAAGTACTTAAAATTAATGAATTGAAGAACATTGCCTTGACACAACATACCTTAATTCTTTTTTTTTTCAATTTATTTTCCTTTTTCTGTCTTTCTCTTTATTTTTATTTTTTCTTTATTTCATTTCACACATCTTATACGGAATGAGTATGTCATTTTGTGAAGATTATAATTCTAATTATATATTCATTTTCATGACATTTATGTAGGTTCTTAAATCCTTTTCCATACATATCTCAGGATGTGTTAAAGTGGAGGAATCTAAACGAAGCTATTTTTTATCTTTGTTGAAAGGAATTGAGATACGCCTTATCTGCTAACTTAAAAATTATTGACACAAAGGATGCGTCCTGGGTCTAGAAAGTGTGAATTGAGTTAGGTCAGGTAGCCCACAAAGTCAAAGGGGACTGGTGGACCTGTGTCTGATCTGATTTAAAGGAATCGGGGTGCACCTCTACCATTAGCTTAAGCTTTTAGCTCGATAGTTGGCATTTCGATCACAAGGTTTGGTCAAAGCTTGCACGAGTTCGAATCTCATTTCTATCAAAATAGATTCAAATATGACTCTCTTTAAAATGGAGGGAATAATCCGTCATAGGGCTAGGGTGTGGATGGAATTCAGTCAAGTCTGATGTGGGTTAAATGAACTAAAATGTGTCTCTGCTTTCAATGTAATCTTTTAGCTTGATGGTTAGCACTTCGTTACTTGGAGAAGTGCATCTGTCCTTCGATTCATATCAGACATGGTTCCACTAGTCTCTTTCAACTTTGTGAGCCAAATTACCGAATTCAATTCACACCCCTTATACCAAAGATGTATCTAGTTTCATTTCTAAGGTCTTACGAGGGAGTGTGGATCAAGTTCTATTTGGTGGCCAACAAAGTTGTTCAAGAATGATAAGCTCGTGTCTGATATGAGTTAAAAAGGAATTGGGATGACTCTAGTATACTAGATTGAAAGTTTGACATGGTCATTAATGGTTTATTCCTAAAATCTTAGGAGAGGTGTGGATCGGGTTCTGTTTGTTGAATTGTATAAGGTGTGGACCTACTGAGTCTGATGTGAATTGAAAAAATTGTGATTCTCCTTTGAAACATCTACTTACTTAAGCTTTTGACGTGATTGTTAGCATTCCATTCCTTAAATGTTGAGGAGGGGTGTGGATCAGACTTTGCTCGATAGCTCATAAAATTGAAGGAAATTTGTGAGCTTGGATTGACCTTATTACTAGCTTAAGCTTTTCCACACCATGGTTATTTGTATATACTTCAAATCAATTCCACAACTTTTTTTTTTCTTTTTTTCTTTTTGGGTCTTCCTAAATTATTATATATTTAATGAATTTACTCTATTTAGTCCTAAATATATGACATATTTGAGGAATTGATCTTGGTCTTAAATATATAACTTAATTCTAATTCTTGTCAATTTCTTAAATTAGCCTTATTGGGGTATTTTAGAAAAAACCCAACATATTAACTATTATAGCTACCTTAATTTAATCAAACTACCTAAATAAGTCTTATATTTAGGATTAGAATGTCTATTTAACAATTTGTTTATTTAAATATATAGTAGGGAAGATCAGTTGTGAAATCCATTCCAAGTGGTTTCTAAAAGATTATATATTTAATGAATTCATTATTTTCAGTCCATGGACATATTGAACAAAAGTCTGGTTAGTGTTATGTTATTTTGGTTGTTACCCTGTTAAGTTAATGGAATTCATTTATCACCATCAAAATAAGAAGGGTTAATATCACTTATGATCATAAACATTCAATTGATTTTGGTTTTAATTCATTGATTTTAAATTTGGTGATTTTACTCCTTCAATTGACTAAAAGAATTTTGTGCTAGATTTGATGACTGCATGGCGCCGACATAGTTAAGTTGTTGATGTAGCATGTTGGGGTTAATGCCACTTTTAGTCAATGAATTTTCACTTCATTTTGATTTTGATCCTTCAACTTTCTATCATTTATAACAGTTGGTCTTTGTGCTTTGAAAAGGACTTAGTGGTGGATTTAACGGTGTAAATTTTCCTTGCATGATGCTGACGTCGTTACCTTGTATAGTATAATGGCATTGTTTGGTACATGGGAATGAAGGGCAGGGAGTGGGATTGGGATTGGCCATTGCCAAGTTTTCATGTTTGGTATGGAGTATTGGGAAGCCCAATCCCAATACCAATCCCACTTACATGGAATCGCACAATACCACCCTACCCCTAAGGTATTGGAAAATATTCCTGGGATTAAACATTTTTGGACTGAGTTGTCCCTTTAATATATTTTAAATTCCTATTTGCCCCTAGCTTCCTTCTTTCACTCTCTCGTCACTGTTGAAGGAAACGCAGCCCCCGACGAGAGAGAAACAAACCACCATTGGCGACCTATTCCCCCTGTCACCTCAATTATATAGATCAAACATCAAAGTATGTCCCTTGTGGGAAAAATTAGAAATCAAAAAACTGATGAACGAACCCATCAATTTCAAATCATCAAGCACAAACCATTGAAGCCAAGACCGAGGTAATAACCAATGACATGAAGAAATAGAAAGTGAACAAGCTCATAAACAAGAACAAGAACAAGAACAAACAAGTGAAGCTTGATGACTCCCAGTATTTAGTAGTTTTTTAGAAATATTTTATTGTATTTAGGTAGTCATCAATTAAAAAATGAAAAGACTTTGTTATAATTTAAAAGGACACCGATATGAGACATTGTTCGGGGATTTCTTTTAGGAAAGTGAAAAAAAACTAAAAATCATTGAAAATAAAAATAAAAGGTTTTGAGTTGATTTATCTTATTTTGGTGGCATTAGATATTCTTAAATTTTAATTGGCTATTTTGCTTTGATTGACAGCCACTCATCATCAATCAATAATTATTGTGCAAGAATAGAAAAGAAAAAAATGCACAATGCAAGGAAGAGAAGGAGAGACTAATTGACTATAAATTCATCACGCACACACAACAATTGGGGAGGGCCAATTCTTTCAATAATTGAACACACATATTGGAACCCACACACACTGAATGCGCAAGAAACAAAGGGAGCAGCAGCAACTGGGGAGATTTGGATCGTGAAAGCAGTCTTGACGGGAAGGAAGAAGAGGCGACAGTTTAGCTTTTTTCTTTATTCTTCATAGGAAGAGGAGGAAAATTAATTGTGGGTCTTTCTTTTTATTTCCCTTATGATTTGGAATTCTAAACTCTTATTTGTTGAGATGATTTTGATGGAACCCATGTGTGGCTAAACTTTCTTTACAACTTAAAGCACTATGAACTTATTTTTGACTTAGAGATTTTTCCCACTTATTAGTTATGTTTAATTTTAATTCATTTTATTTAATCTTGTTTTTAATTACTATTGTTTAGTGATTGGCCACTATTGAACATGTTTTGGGAATTTAAAATTGAACTCGACAGAGGGAATTTTAAATAGACCATGAGATTAAATAATGTGGAATTAGATTTTAATCTAGGGAATTAGATTTAATCTAATTTGAGTCTAGGATAGATTTGAGTCTAGGATAGACATATACCTAGAAGCTCCGCATAGTCAAATTAGAGTGTTTCCAATATAAACTGTATCTAGTTAATTACATAATTAATCTAGGTAATGATATAAGTGGACCGACAGGCATTTATAGACACTAGGATTCTAGATTAGCTTATTAAGTTAAAGCATAATTAATTTAGTGGGAATAAAATCTAAGAAACAAGCAAGGGATTAATGACTCTAGGTTGTTCGTTAACGCTTGAATTTAATCTATTTCAAAGTTTGTAGTTTTTATTAAAGATTAGTTAATTTTCCTTCACTCATTTAAACACATTCGTGTTTCACTCAACTTAAACAAAAGTAGGATATTTAATACCTAATTATTATTTATTTTGAGTCTTTATGGGATCAACCTTGATTTGTCATTTTACTATTTCTACGCCCGTACACTTGCGGGGCTTTAATTTAAATTTTGGTATCATCAAAGCTTACGACAGTGATCAATGAATTATGATGAATCACCCAATGCAAATCTAGAAATCGAGTAACAGAGTACTCTCTGACAGATATTTGGGAACCTAGCAAGATGCCACTGATGTACACTATGAAGCTCAAGAAGCTCACAAAGAAAAGAAGGTGAAGAAGAAGATAACGACCAGAAACAATAACACAGGCATGGATGCGAAGCAACTATTGTACAAAGGTGTATGTATTAGTAAATGGGGGAAATGGGTTTCAGATTTTCTTGGCCAATGGGTTTCAGAAAATTTTAAAGAATCCAAAAGTGAAATCGATAGTATGGTGGAGGAAGGCATATGTACGTGTAAATGGGAGAGACGGGTTTCATAAATTAAAGACTCCAAAAAAATTTAATTGATAATCTGGTGGAGGGAAGCAGACTGAGGCCTTAGATGGTAGAAAAAGGTAAAGGGAAGAAGATGATGGAGAAATTGGTTATCACATATTCATTTAAATTTTTTTTATAATGAGGGTCATTTTAGTCTTTCTAAATTTATAACGTATTATAAAATAAAATTAATACCATTGTTCCCTATAAACATTACCCAATACCAAACATAATTTTAAATTCACATTCTCACTTCCATTCCTAAACCCAATCCCAATCTTAATCCCATTACCAATCCATCAAGATTCAGACCTTCATACCAAACATGAGCAATATCCCAATCATCAAAAGTTAATTTAATAATCGGGGTATGAAATGGAGAGAAAGTGGAGGGTGGAGACATACGTCTCCAAAAATTATTAGCTTTAGGTGGGCCATTGGTACAGTTAGCCCTTAACTTATCTGTTCACAAGGGCGAATGTGCTTTTCCCTGAATTTTTTCTTCTTCTTCTTCTTCTTCTTCTTCTTCTTCTTTTTTTTGGTTTGGCAATCCATTTTGCTCGAACTTCATTGGAATTTGGAAGCTTTGGGACCAAAGCTCAAAGAAAAAGGAAGGTTTATCTATCCATGTTAAAACCTGGCCAACAACGTTACTTGTTTGTATTCTTGTTTGTATTCTGTACTATTATTTCTCATAGTACTAAGATAGTTTTACATTTCAATATTTCAATCGTTTATTTATTATCTATTAAGAACTTTTACTTGTATTATCCTTTTTATTTAATGATAATTGCCTTTTATTAAAAAAACTAAGATAGTTTTAAAAATTTATAAATATAAATACCTTTTGAATGAATCTTGTTTTATTCCTTAAGAAAAATATTTATGAACTTTGCTCATCAACAGGAGTCATAACTCATAGTTATTTAAAACCCAAGTCAGAGCTCATACTTTGTGCTCTCTCTGTCCTAAAAGTAAAACTTATTTATCTAATTTAATTAGATTAAGGATGTTAGTTAAGTTAGTTAAAATCATATGATATTACTAAAACAATGTAACCATTTATCTCTATTCCCACCCTCCCTTTCTTGTTTGTTTATTAGTACCAATGATATTACTAAATCAAGGGATAATTTTGGGAAAGGAAGAGAAAAATTAGGTTGAGGTCATACTTTGAAGACCAAGTTCATGTATCAAAATATGTCTTATATTTAGGACCAATGAGTAGTTTGTAATTGGACTAAACTAGCATATAACTCCCTACCACATGTCCAGCCAGATAAAATATTTTCATATTTCTTATGCTTCTTATTGGTACGTTTTAACAATTAACAATGTGTTAATCTTTTAAAATTTTCTAATTTAATATTCCATTATTATTTTTTTAAGTCCCGTGAATAAACAGCTTCAAGTGAACATGGAGTCAAAGCTTACCTGTTCATAGGAAGGTACGTCTTTTCTTCCATTATTATTTTTTTAAGTCCCGTGAATAAACAGCTTCAAGTGAACATGGAGTCAAAGCTTACCTGTTCATAGGAAGGTACGTCTTTTCTTCCAAGTGTTATTTCTTCGCAGCTTAATTTGTTTTCCTAATTGCCATGTTGAGAAATTTATATATCCACCACCGAACCCAAAAAATACTTATTACTCATATGTTCCTATTTATAGGGTAGAAGATAATATTTTATTTGATCATATTAATAGGGGAGAAAGAGAATATTTTATTTTGTTATATTTATAGGGCATGTCATTAAATCGTTTCTATGAAGATACTATTTTACCTTTCATTTTCATTTATTGTTTGTTGACTTTGTTTTCATGTGATGTGTGGATAAATTAAATAGGGGTAAAATTAAAAATTCGTTGGATTTTAAGGCAAAGTTAATGAGATTTAAGGTTTTCCTTAGTCTGTATGAAACATGAGGGAAGTGCCTTATAAATAGGATCAGATAAGTATATGCACTGCACACAATTTCTCTCAAAATTTTATGGTTAAAATTTTATTATTTTGAATAATTTATAAATTTCTAAATAGGCGGTCACAATTTTTCCTTTCTCCCATTAACAAGGAGGCTTATCATTTGTGAACAAAGTCTTCACATTAATTAATTAATATAAAAATTTGAATTCACTGTCTTGGGAGTTAAGAATCGATTATTTATCACTCCCTCCGTCCCTCCCTTATTATAAGAGTCAAGGAGGTGAAATCACACAGATTAAGGAAGTGATTGAGATAGATAAATATGTTTGAAATAATTTTATTTTGTCAAGTTTACCCATATTTATAATTGAGTATATAAGAAAGAAAAATGTGATTATAGTGTTATCAATGAGTATAAAAGAGAATGTAGAGAGAATATTGATGGATAAAGTGAGAAAAAACTCATTAAATACTTTGACAAATTTAAATAGGTTTTTATAAAAAATGACAAAACTATTAAGTATTTAACTCTTATATATAGGGACCAAAGAATGATAAGCTTCTTAATATGCCTCCATCAATATCCTCATAGTCTCTTGACTCTCTTCCACGATATTACCATGTTCTATAACTAACTACATAACCCAAGTTTGACCAATCCGCGAGAATCATTTACTACGTCAATGATAACATTATTAAGTTTTAAATTAGTCATAATCTAGAAATCATAAACATAAACACAAACACAAACACGTTAGATAGAATTTCAACTTAACGAAGAGGACAACAAACCCTACTGCTTACCCTTCTCACTTCAAAGCATCCCTTCCGTGATAAGGTCAACTTCACACTTATCTACATGCATCAATAAATGCCAATGCATAATCGATTCATTTACGTGCCAAAATCAAATTATCACTACTAAATTAGCTCTTTCTCATAAACATAATCACAGCCTCACTTACATCATTCCTCTGTTCTGAGTTCTGCCATCAACCCCTCAGTATTCAACAGTATGACCATACAATTCCTGGCTTTCTTCCTTCTCTTCTTCTGTCTTCCTGCAATTTTCTTCTTCCTCTTCAAAGCCAACATCAACAACAACAAAAAGAAGAAGAAGACAAACGAGCTTATTTCTCCAACCACAACAAAACTACCAAAACAATACCCAATAATTGGTTCCTATTTAGACTTTTTAGCTAACTTTGACCGCCGTATTCAGTGGCTTTCCGATGTCATCCAAATATCACCATCCAATACCTTCGTCTTCCACCTCATCGGTCAAAAAATCGTCTTCACCGGAAATCCCGCCGTTGTACAACACATTCTGAAGACCCATTTCCCAGTTTACCAAAAAGGCCAAGCCTTTCGGGAAACACTCACTGATTTTCTCGGCAACGGAATCTTCAACACCGATGGTGACACCTGGAAATTCCAAAGGCAAATCGCAAGCCATATATTCAACACCAAGTCTCTTCGTCAATTCGTGGAACACGTCGTTGACACCGAAATCAACAATCGCCTTATCCCGATTCTCTCCACGGCAGCTGAAGAAAACCAAGTTCTTGATCTCCAAGACATACTACAAAGATTCGCTTTTGACAACATATGCCAAATCGCCTTCGGATTCGATCCTGAGTATTTGCTACCATCACTTGGAGAGAGCAAATTCGCTCTAGCTTTCGATGATGCGACTGAACTCTGCAGTAGAAGGAATGCTTATGCTCATTCAATAATCTGGCGAATACAGAAGCTTCTCAACATTGGATCTGAGAAAACATTAAAACAAGCAATCTCTGAAGTTCGAGAATTCGCTAAGAACATAGTAAGAGACAAGAAACGCCAAATGGCAGAGGGGGCTTCACTAGAATCAGCCGATATGCTATCAAGGTTCTTAAATTCAGGGCATTCGGACGAGGAATTCGTGACGGACATAGTAATAAGCTTCATATTAGCGGGTAAGGACACAACTTCAGCCGCATTAACATGGTTTTTCTGGCTTATATGGAAGAACCCAGAAGTGGGGAAGAAGATAGTGAAGGAAATGAAGGAAAAATCAGAATCAAAATCAGAATCCTCTGTTTACGAGGAAGTAAAAGATATGGTGTACACACACGCAGCTTTGAGTGAGAGCATGAGATTATACCCACCAGTGCCGTTAGACCCAAAGGAGGTAGTTTCTGACGATGTTTTACCAGATGGGACAGTAGTGAAGAAGGGTATGAGAGTGGTGTATCATGTGTACGCCATGGGGAGGATGGAGAAATTGTGGGGGAGAGATTGGAAGGAGTATAGGCCGGAGAGATGGTTGGAGAGAGAGGAAAAAAGTGGTGAAGAATCAGATACAGAGAAATGGAGGTACGTGGCGAGAGATCCATACAGTTATCCAGTGTTTCAGGCGGGGCCAAGGGTATGTTTGGGGAAGGAGATGGCGTATTTGCAGATGAAGAAGGTGGTGGGTGAGATTCTGACCAGGTTCACGGTGGTTCCCGCCTTGCCGGAGGGGGAGAAACCAGAGATGGTTGCTTTCTTGACGTCTAAGATGAAGGGTGGTTTTCCAGTCAAGATTCAATATTCTAATGTGTAGTAAAATATTTGGTTATTTTCTTGCCTTGCTTTGATTAAATAAATTATAAATGTGATATTTTTCAACGTGGGAATTCAACAATCATGTGAAATGAAACTTTTAAAGATGTTATGTTGCGTCGGATAAGCAATGAATCACTTTTTTTTAAAAAAAAAAAATATTGTGCATTTTTGTTATATAAGCAATGAATCAGTAAACAATCTCATGCTACTGCTGGCAAAAAAAAAAAAAAAATCTCACGGTGCATTGAAAAATATAATGACAAGTCATCAGTTTTTACTAACTCTTAATCCCAAACTGTATTTGTTGCTTCCTCCCATCCTAAATATAATATATATTTTTCTAGTTTGAATATATTAATAATGTTAATTAAGTTACTTAATCGCATGATATTACCAAAGGACCTTAATCATCTATTTTTATTCCCACATTCCCTTTCTTACTAGGTATTATTGAAGAGTATCAATAGAGACAATTTGGGGAACTGTGGAGAAAAATTAGAATAAGGTCTTATATTTATGAATGAACCCACATCCCTAAATAGATCATATATTTAGGAACGATGAGAGTATTTACTATATAGATAAGGTATTGATTATATTTGATGATGGAACTTAGTTAGCTACTAATCCCCTCATCCGGTTCATATTATAAGAGTTAATTAATCATTTTATACAAACCAAGAAAACATAGTAAGGTCATTTATTATATGTAAAATTAATGTGATTTATTAATTTTACCCATATATTATTTATCGTACACTCAAGCTCTCTCTCTTCTTTATATTTAATATGCAATGGGTAAAAGTGGAAATCAAATATTTTTTTTTTTTTAATTTTATATGTTACCTCTTATGATATAATATAGATAAAAAAATTCCCATATTACATCGTATACCATAAACCGGATGTAGTACTAGTTGTTTAGGCCTCCTAACTGTGATTATTGTTGTCATTTCTTCAATAGTCAAGAGGGCAACCAGCTTCTTACGACACTGAACAAAAAAAAAAAAAAAAAAAACTTATCAAAATTCTGAAGACCCTCCTCCCCCTCAAATAAACTATAAGGCGATACATACATTCTCTGACTTTATTTATTATTTTTTTTTTTTGGAGCTTTCAACCTTTTAAAATATTTTTTTTGGTTTTTTCTTTATACTACTAGTTACTAAACTTTAGATGTTGAAAACCTATTAGATTCTGAAATGTGGTTTTAATTAAATTTTACATCACTGTTTTTTTCTTGATCTATCATCATTCCCCTCAATTGGACGGGAAAAGTTGATTGAGATGGGAGGGAATAGAAAGGAACTGAATTTAATGGAAAAATTCTAACCACTGATTTTTCGGTTCGGTATTAAAAAAAAAAGTTGTTTTATGAAAATAATTATATTTGGTAAAAATAGTGGGAAGAAGTTAAGAGCATGGCTTTGATGATGTCCTATTATAAGATTTATTTTTTATTATTATTAAAAATGTTTAAAGTAGGTATTTATTATTTATTATTTTTGTGTTATGCCTTTAATATGATTCATTTAAAACTAAAATAATCATACGTCAGAATATTCATCCCAATGTGATATCTATTTTCAGAGTAAGGTAGAGATTCTGCTCAAACTTGACTAAAAATAACAAACTAAAATAAATGAGATTATGTTATAGAAAAAATAAATGAGATCAAATTGGGATAATTTGATCTTTCTCCTACTTATGAAATGCCTTCCCGCCAATATGGAAACGAACCCATTTTCCCATGCATAGAGAGAGGAACGTGAATTCCCCATGACAATGTAGAGTTTTTTTGCCCCTTTGATTTGAACCTTTCTTAATACACTTTGGAGTTCAAATGTAAAATATTTCTAACCAAGGATTGCATTATAGTGATGCGACCCCGGATCGTCTCTCAATGAATCTAATGAACTAGCCTAAGAAAACTAAATGCAATTAAAGCTATAAAAATCGGGGGTTAAGAGAAGATATTTTTGGTATTTTTCATAAAAGAAATATAAAGACTTGTTTTTGGTATTTTTAGGATAAATATGGATAGGTGATGGAATGGGATGATGGGATGCTTTCTTGGTTAAGGATGACACGTGACAAACTATTAACTCACACTCTTAGGGAGGAGCTAATTGGGCTAAGTTCAACATACGTTGATACAATTAGCCTTAGTCGAAGGAATAGGTCAATTAAGACACCACTCAACCTCAATAGACCAATTACATTAACTATAATCCTACATCAACTGGAAGTAGGTTCCAATAGATAGAATAACTTGGATCCCGTCCAAATCACTCAATATCCTTCGGATCCAACAACCAATTAACGTTAGACTATAATCAAACCATCCAACTTATGGAACCCTACTAATCATACTCATGCACATATACTCGGTTAATGACCTAATTCCTTTAGGCAAGTTTGATTAATTGAATTACCTAGAGCTATGGAAACTCGACATCAACAAAATCAAACCCACAAATTATTCCCAAATAATACAATTATATGAAGCACAACAGACTAAATTACCCAACAAACATATTAGACAACAAAATCAACAAAGACTAACATAACATGGTAATTTGGGAAGTTAGATGTGTTAGAATAATAAGTTTTGATGATAACCAAACATAACTTAGGCATAAAGAAAGGTTGGACAAAGTTCGGGAATAATTTAAAAACAATCTGATAGAAAATGCCAAGTATAGTCCAATCGATCAGGATCAGATCATAAGTTAAGGAACTATAAGTCTAATTGATCAGGGATAGATCAGAGACAGATTAGAAGTTGAAATAATAGGCACCCAATCGATCAGGGACCCCTGTGATCGATCAGAGAAGTGAAAAATGAACTAAGGGACTCAGTATAATCGATTAGAGAAAATAGTAGAACTTAGTGTAATCGATTGGATAAGCCTGATCGATCAGGCATCCATTGTGATCGATCAGATACCTCAAAGTGTAATTCAATCCTAATCCAAGCCTAATCGATCAGAGAAGGTTAATTGATCAGAGGACATAGTGTGATCGATCAGTTAATGGCTATAATCTGAATATGATATGAGTGCAATCGATTGAATAAGCCTAATCGATCAGGGACCCCCTGTGATCGATCAGGCGAGGTATTTTCTAATTTCATATCAGTGATGCAGGTCATGATCGATGTGTGATCTATGTGTAATCGATCAGGAACCAGAAGCTGTGATCGATCAGAGACCTATGATCGAAGTGGCGATAGAGTTAATTCAAATTGAATTAACAAGCCTATTTTAAGCTTTCAAGTACCAAAGTTGTTCAGACCTATTTTGGGAAGTTATCGTTAGACACATAAGTCTGTCATTAGAGCCGTTTGACCTAACTACCAACTTCTGCGATTAATGAAGAGAGAGGATCTGAAGAAAGCCAAGTACAATAGAGTTAATGCTGCCTAGACTACATACATCTCAATACTCCATCTACAATCATCTCTTACCAAAAATCAAGCAGCGGCTATAATTTCATCAGCAACAGGCAGAATTCTATAGATGAGTACAAAAGCCTAGATGAAGAAGTTGGTTAGAATTATTGATTGCTCACATTGATTATACTTGTTAGTTAAACTTACTGCATTTAATACTCACCAATCTTTAGAGAGATCATTCATTGATTATTGTACTTCAGTGTGTATCACAATCAGTTCATTGAGTGAACAAGTATTCTGTAATCACATATCTAGTGAGGTGTACTATTAAGATAGTAGGGTCTTTAGAGTAAGGTATATTCTTACAAGTTGTAAGGGGGAGTGATTAGTAAGAGAGAGTTCTTGCTATGCAATCACTTGTAAAGGCATTCAAGAGCCTGATTGAATCTTAAGGGATTAGTGGAACCCAACTGGAAGTTGGAGAACTGGACGTAAGCCAAGAGTTTGGGCTGAACCAATATAAGAGTCTGTGCCTTA
Source organism: Mimosa bimucronata (assembly GCA_037074515.1). Classification (NCBI taxonomy): domain Eukaryota; kingdom Viridiplantae; phylum Streptophyta; class Magnoliopsida; order Fabales; family Fabaceae; genus Mimosa; species Mimosa bimucronata. The sequence continues at coordinate 37,393,005 of CM073445.1, read as the reverse complement.
ATTCATCAAATCTTTAATTAGCACAATCCACCTCCTCTTATGCATTCCTGCCAATTACAAGATGAAACTAGAACAAAACCAAATCAATACATGCAAATAGAATTCAACGATTACATGGTATCAAATCTCTAAAACAAATGAAGTCTGAACATAAGAAGATCAAATATTCAAAAAAACAAATGGAAATTCATGACTACATAATTGAAACTAACAAAACTCCCATAAAGTGGATTCAATGCTTGCTTTGAGTCATCCCATTGTTCAAGAGAGCATCTGGCCAAATTAGTTCATCAAAGATGAGAAGAAGTCACCCAAGAGCAGCTGCAACTCAAATTCCATGAAGAACTGATGAAGAATTATGGGATGGATGAGAGAATGGGTGGAATTTGGGCCAAGAGAGAAGAAGAGGGGATGAGAGGACGAAAATATGAGAGGGATGGCATAAATTTTCGTTGGTCCCCCTTATATAGAATAAGAGGAAACTTAAAACCTTCCAAATTGGCCTAGGGTGTCCTATTCTGACTAGGATTAATAAATAGGAAAGGTTTGGGGAAGATCAGATCACTTAATCTTCAAGAAAGCTAGCATAAATAGGTAGTGGTGATTAGAATAACAAATTTGGAAACTTCTTATCCTCAACCAAGCCTAGGGTTGCCTATTCTTGTAGAAATAACAAAAAGGAAATATTTTAGGCAAACCCAATCAACCAATCCAATAGGAAATTTCCTATTTTGCAAAAGTTTCCTTTTTTGTAGAAGTTTCTTATTTTTCTTTGTTCTTTCTTTGACCTTTATTCTTTGTACATGCAATGGAAATTTTAAACATATGTGAAGTATTTCAATGCATGAGTTAAATGCCTAATATGCTCAAATTATAATGAAAATGCAATTAACTTTCTAATCTTGGACCCTAAGTATAAAAGTGCCTAAATCCCCATTAAATAACCTAGAACAAATGCTAATTTCCTATAATTAGTGGATAAAAACATATAATAATCAAGTGCAATCATTCCCCCACACTTAGACCTTTGTACTCCTGGACAAAGTATAGACTCACAATGGTAAAGGCCTAAGATAATCAATAATTTCAAATTGAAACAAGACGTACTCAAGATACGTAAAAGGATAATTGGAAATGAAATTGAGAATCAAATAGCAACAAGTGAGCACTCTCATAGATAGGAAATATTGCACACATTCTCACATATGGGTTACTTCTCTCTTCTTGCTCAATATGCAACTTACTTAAAGCTTGTAACAGCTCTCAATCTCCACTAATTAGAACACATGCCAAGAATCAAGAGGACTTAAGGGTTTATGGTAATGGAAAAACTAGATGGAATAATGATGTCATCCATAAGTAAGAACCAAGCAATTTTGCAAGCATCTTTTATTGTATATATTTTTTTCTTCTTCTTTTTTCTTTTTTCCCCTTTTTTTAGACCTTGAGCTGTTGTAGATCCCCTTTTGAACCTTGCACATGGGTAATGCAACACCGGTTACTCAGTCACTCCAACAAAGCATTAAGAAACCTTTGGTCCAACTCATAACCTTCTTAGACTTGACTGTTTGACGGGAATGCCAACATTGGTGATGAAGTGCCCCCGGTTACTAAGTCAAATTTAGAAAGCCAGCGGAGTTGTAAAATTTAAAGCGCAGATGCAATATTATGAATTTATCCTACTCATGCAAGACATCAATTGAAGGTTTAAGGGATGTGGATGTATGGAATGAGTGCCTCTATCGTGTTCAACACACATAGCTAAAGCAGTTTCAACCAAAATTTGAGACAAGATTTAGAAATTGACATATTTAAAGCAAGTATGTACTCAAATTTAGAAAGTTAACATTAGGCCAAAAACAACCTCACAGCAAGGCAAAGCTCATATTATCACCATTCAACAATCAATCAACAAGGCAATTTTCACAATAGATACCCTAAACATATCTTATATCCAACTCTTGAAAATTGAAAAGCAAAGGACAAAAACATTATAAAATCTATCCAAAGTCCAGGATAACAAACAACCTAAGATGGGTATCCTCTTGCACAGGTTTTCAAAAAGTAGGGTGAACTAGGTTTTCACAAAAAAAAATTGAAAAGCACTTGAATTCACTCTTAACAAGTCTACTATGACAAATGCAACCCTTTGTGCATAATAGGCAAATTAAGAATAACTTTACGCAAAAAATTTTAAAAAATAGTTCAAAAACAGTTAAAGTTCACCCTAAACCAATAACCATAAGAAATAAAGCCAAGAACTATCAAAATGACTCAATTAAACGACCCTTCCCCCACACTTGAACGTTGCATTGTCCCCAATGCAAAATCCAAATATAAGGTACAACAAGCAATCATCCACAAAAAGGGTATTTATTGACTCTACTAACACTAAATTAATACTAAACTACCTTTTACTATTGGAATGGTTCCTCCCCCCACACTTATCCTAACATGTATCATCAGATATCATAAGCTAGTCACATACATGTATCAGAGCATATAAGAGAGGAAAGGAACAACCTGGCGTTTAAAACGCTTCAAACTCTTGTAAGAGAAGTTCTCATCTCAAATGAGAAACATGTATGCCTTCATATAAGCTCCTTCTCCCACATGCTCTTTCCTTGGTGTGAGGTGTTTCAATTCTTGCAAGAAAAATACTACAAACGAAGCAGTACCAAACTCTAGGAAAGGAAACATTTTATCTAAATAAGTATTGCAACCGAGGAAGTCAATCAAACTCCCACCACAAGATGGTGTGATGGGAGTGTCACAACAAACACTTGCAGTTTTAGATATATCCGGTGGAAGATCACAAGAAAGTATTTGCTTACAAGATCCCCTATCAACAACAATATCAAAATCTATGTATGGAGAATCTTTTATAGGTGCACTCTCAATATCATGTAATTCACTGGGAACAAAAACAGTTCTTTTCTCACCAACATGGGATTAGCATTCTCAATCTTATTATGCTTTAAAATTCCAGCACTCCAAGCACTAGTAGATGTATCATGTTCAATAGTAGAGTCATTCAATGTGGCACAACCATGCTTTGGATATTCATCAAATAAATGTCTTTTCACCTCCTAGCAATGCACACAAATTTCAAATTTCATACATGAACAAGATTTAATCACATTCAATTCAACAACATCATCATGACTAGTACTTAAAAGAGAAGCATGTTCATTACAAGAAGAATCAATGATAGTGCAATCAATATTTTCAATTGAACTACTACTACATGAAGTACAAAGTTGAGCATATTCATCAAACCGATGAGGGAATTCACAGACGAACTCCTCATCCATCTCATCATCATTCATATGATGTTCAGTTAACGAATCAACCAAAGAAAGATTAATCTCCTCAAGGATAGGAGTATTACCCAGTGGGGAGTGCATTTCATTCATCTTTAGGTTGAGTGGTCACTTGCTTCACCTCTTCAATTTGTAGAGGGACACTAGATGAAAGCTTAGGAAGGGATTTTACCAATTTCCTGAGAAAACAATTAAATTGGACCCATGTAGAGGGACCCATGTAGAAGTATTACCAAGGACTTTCCCATGATTTGTGGTTTTGGGTGAACTTTGAATGTTTTTGAATTAATTTTTAAAATTTTTAGCTTGAAGTTGTTCTTGACTTGTTTATTATGCACAAAGGGTGGCATTTGTCATAATAGATTTATTAAGAGTGAATTCAAGTGCTTTTCAAAATGTTTTTATGAAAACCTAGTTCACCCTACTTTTTGAAAACTTGTGCAAGAAGAGACCCATCTTAGTTTGTTTTGTTATCTTGGACTTTAGATAGATTTTCCAATGTTTTTTTACCTCTGTTTTTCAATTTTCAAAAGTTGGATATGAGCTATGTTTAGGGTATATATGGTGGAGACTGTTGTGTTAATTGATTGTTGAATGGTAATTTATGAGCTTATCCTTGTTGTGAGGTTGTTTCTGACCAAATAAATTTGAGTGCAAACTTGCTTCAATGTGTTAATTTCTAAAACTTGTCTCAATTCTTAGTTTAAGCTGCTTCAGTCATACAAGATGAACATGATAGAGGCACTCATTCCATATATCCATCTTTTCCACCTCTAACTAATGTCTTGCATGAGTAGAGCATATTTATAAAGTTGCATCCAGGTTTTAAATGCTATGATTGCACAACTTCGCTTGCTTTCTAAGCTTGACTTAGTAACCAGGGGCACTTCATCACCAATGTTGGCACTCGCGTCAAACGGTCAAGTCAAAGAGAGTTATGAGTTGAACCGAAGATCTCTTGATGCTTTGTTGGAGTAACTGAGTAACCGGCGTTGCATTACCCATGTGTAAAGTCGCGTAAAAAGGGATCTACAACAGCTCAAGATAGATTATAAAAAAAATCCGAAAAAAGAGGAGAAGAAAAAAAGAAGAGAAAATAATAATAAGGATACTTGTAGTGGTTTAGTTCTTACTCATGGATGACATTTTTCCATTACCATAATTCTAAATCCTCTTGATTCTTTGTGTGTGTACTAAGCTAGTGGAGAATGAGAATTTGTTGCAAGCATATGGTGAGTTGCATATTGAGCAAGTAGAGAGTGAATAAACCATATGGCAAGATTGTGCGAAATATTTATGAGTGTGCTCACTAGTTGCTATTTGATTCTCAATTGCATTGATAGTTCTCTCCTTTATATGCCTTGAACATGTCTTGTTCCAATTTAAGATCATTGATTATCTTAGGCCTTTACCATTGTGAGTCTATACTTTGTCCAAGAGTACAAAGGTCTAAGTGTGGGGGAATGGTTGTGCATGATTATTATACTATTTTAACCACTAATAATGAAAAATTAGCAATCAATTTAGGAGAATTCAATGGGAATTTAATACAATTGCATGTATGGTCCATACTTAAGGAATTAATTGTATTTTCATTATAATTTGAGAATATTAGGCATTTAACTCATGCATTTATTGTTTCTGGACTTGAAATACTTCACGTGCTTAAAATTTTCATTGTAGGTACAAAGAATAAAGGTCAAAGTAAGAACAAAGCAAAATAGGAAACTTCTACAAAAAAGGAAACTTTTGCAAAATAGGAAATTTCCTATTGGATTGGTTGATTGGGTTTGCCTAAAATATTTCCTTTTTGTTATTTCTACAAGAATAGGCAACCCTAGGCTTGATTGAGGATAAGAGGTTTCCTAATTGATTATTCTAATCACAAATTTCTATTTTTGCTAGATTTCTCGAGAGAGAGTACTTGGGTCTTCCCCAAATCTTTCCTATATGTTATGGGAGGCCAAATTAGGCAACCAGAGGCCATTTTAGATAGTTTTTGAGTGGTTTCTTGTTCCACAGAGGGGGAATCCGAATTTCCATATTTATTCACCAATTATCTCTTTCATCCCATAATTCTTTCCCTAAACATTTCTTATTTGTTAATCTTAGTAAGAATAGGACATCCTAGGCCAATTTGGAAGGTTTGTGGTTGCCTCTTGTGCTATATATATGCCACCAACGAAAATTTATGTCTCTTCTCAATAATTTTTCGTCCTCCTCTCTTCCTTGCCTGAATTTCATCCATTCCATTACACTCTCATGGCTTCCAATTCCAAAATCCAGTCCATGTTGATCGAGAGCATGAGTGGCTAGGCACCTTTGTGGGGATCTTGATGGAGGAAGGCAACCGGAGCTTCAACGTTTCTTAATGGGGAGTTATTTAGTTTCTCTTGTCTAAGTCTAATTATGTCTTGCAATTCCTTGTGTTTTTGTCTTATGTATTTGGTCTTAGAACAAGTATGCTTTAATGTTCAATCTTTTGTTCAATGGTCATGCATGTAATTAAGCGATATTGTTTTATATGTATGAACCTAAGTGTTGATTTCTTGATATTATGCAATAGATGTGCTTCATTTATATCTCCTTTGGATTTCTAGAATATATTGGTTGCATGTGCGATCGTATGTGTGTTTAGAAACTAGGTCCTACGTTAGATGGTTTGATCTACTCCTAACGAGAGTCTTTATGCGTATTTATCATAGGTCTTCACTACCAAGTTGGAATTTAACAATTTCCTATTTGATTAATTAAATGAGTGATGCGCCACGTTAGTTAATTAATTAGGTTAATTGGACTAAGAGCGATTGCCTTAGGTTTTGCATTAGAACTTGGTTTAGAAACTCTCATATCATCTTAGAAGCTAGGAAGGTTGCCCAATTCATCAAGAGACCCATATTCATCCATAAGTTTCACAACACCAATTTAATTGCTTTCTCATAAAAAAATCTCAAAAAGAATTTAGTCTAATTTCCTTAACCAAAAACCCCGACTTTATGAAAACTATATGATGAACATGGGTCTCTTGATGAATTGAGCAACCTTCCTAGCTTCTAAGAGGATATAGGAGTTCTAATCCAAGTTCTAAATGTAAAAACCTAAGGCAATCACTCTTAGTCCAATTAACCTAATTAATTAACTAATGTGGTGCATCGCTCATTTAATTAATCAAATAGGCAATCGTTAAGTTTCAACTTGGTAGTGAAGATTCATGATAAACATGCAAAGAAACTCTCGTTAGAAGTAGATCAAACCTTCTAATATTAGACCTAGTGTCTAAACACACATACAATCGCACATGCATTCAACATATTCTAGCAATCCAAAGGAGACATAAATGAAGCATATCTATTGCATAATATCATGAAATCAACACTAGGTTCATACACATAAAAGAACATCGCTTGATTACATGCATGACTAATAGAAATTCAAAGACAACTTGTTCCAAAATCATATACATATACCAAAACACAAGGAATTGAAATACATAGATGAGATTGGACAAGAAGAGAAAACTAATAACTCCCCATTAAAGACGTTGAAGCTCCGGTTGCCTTCCTCTATCAAGATCCCCACAAAGGTGTCTAGCCACTCATGTTCTCAATCAACATGGACTGGATTTTGGAATTGGAAGCCATGAGAGTGTAGTGGAAGATGATTTTCGTTCAAGGAGGAGAGGAAAGGAGAGGGGGACGAAATTTTGAGAGAGGGATGAGAGAGGAGACATAAATTTTCGTTGGTTGCCTATATATAGCACAAGAGGCAATCCAAAACCTTCCAAATTAGCCTAGGTGTCCTATTCTTACTAGGATTAACAAATAGGAAAGATTTGGGGAAAGAATTAAGAGAGAATGGGTGAATAAATATGTAAATTCGGATTCCCCTCTCCATGGCACAAGAAACCACTCAAAAACTATCCAAAATGGCCTCCGGTTGCCTAATTTGGCTCCCATAACATATAAGAAAGATTTGGGGAAGACCCAAGCACTCAATCTCAAGTAATCTAGCCAAAATAGGAAGTAAATGAATTAGGAAACTTCTTAACCTTAATGAAGCCTAGGGCTACCTATTCTTGTAGAAATAACAAAAAGGAAATATTTTATACCAACCCAATCAACCAATCCAATACGAAATTTCTTATTTTTTAGAAGTTTCCTTTTTTTTTTTTGCTTTGTTCTTACTTTGACCTTTATTCTTTTCACCTACAATGGAAATTTTAAACAAATGTGAAGTATTTCAAATCCAGAAATAATAAATGCATGAGTTAAATGCCTAATATGCTCAAATTATAATGAATATGCAATTAATTCTCTAATCTTGGACCCTAAGTATAAAAGTGTCTAAATCACCATTTAATAGCCTAGAACAAATGCTAATTTCCTATAATTAGTGGATGAAAACATGTAATAATTAAGTGCAATCACCCTTCTACTAAAAAGAAATAAGAAAACAAAGAACGAAGGGAGTATATTTCCCTAAATATTTACTACACCTGACCGTTAAATAATGACATGTTTAAGTAAGAATTACTAATACTAATTTAGAATGTTTAAATTATAGGAGCATTTACTTAAAAATTTCCAAAAAGAAAAAAAGAAGAAAATCGACATATATTGACCCTCTCCGCACAAAAAAAAATTATTTACACAGTACTCTTGCAATTTTACTTTGAAATTTGTTATTTTGAGGATGTCATCAGCTGTGATTAGCAACATTCAACACCACTTAGCTCTCATTCTTCCTCTACTAATCAATATTAGCATTTAAAAAATGTGTATAAGTCGAGAGACAAAACTATTATCATATACTTAATTTGTAACTCAAAAATCATGTTAAAAAAAGAGTTTTTAACATGATTTTTGAGCTTCTCTTGAATCAACCGATATGTTCTCAAGATTCTTAAATTCAGGTCATTCCGACGAGGAATTCGTGACGGATATAGTAATAAGCTTCATATTAGCGGGAAAAGGACACAACGTCAGCAGCATTAACATGGTTTTTCTGGCTAATCTCGAAGAAACCAGAAGTCGGGAAGAAGATAGTGAAGGAACTGAGGGAAAAAACAGAGTCCCCTGTTTACGAAGAAGTTAAGGATATGGTGTACACACATGCTGCGTTGAGTGAAAGTATGTGCCATTGGACGGAAAAGAAGTAGGTTCAGACGATGTTTTGCCAGATGGGACAGTAGTGAATCGTGCGTACGCCATGGGAAGAATGGAGATATTGTGGGGCGAAGATTGGTCAGAGTATAAGCCAGAGAGATGGTTAGAGAGGGGGAGAAACAGAGAAATGGAGGTATGTGGGGAGAGATACGTACAGTTATCCGGTGTTTCAGGTGGAACCCAGGATTTGTCTGGGGAAGGAGATGGCGTATTTGCAGATGAAGAGGGTGGTTTCTTTCTTGACGGCGAAGATGAAGGGGTAGATTTCCGGTGAAGGTTCATTCTTTGGCCTGAAATTGGATTTCAAGTCTGCAATGAGAAGCTGCCTCATTTGGATTAGTCAGATGGAATTAGAGGGTTCTAATATTCCGTTGTTTGTTTGATTGATTTGGTTTAGCGAGGGGGTAAACGAAAATATTTTTACATGAATGTCTTAATCTTTTTTTTTTATTCATGTCATTTTTTTCAAACTTTGTAAATTGTTGAATAAAAAATAATTTTTAAGTGAGATTTTATAACTTTAATATATATATATATATAACAATAATTATAAGGGAAAATGACAAAAAAAGAAACGTGTGAATTAAAAAAATTATGAATCAGACATGTGTGGAGTGCTAATCAAATATAGTTTGTTCCTTATCTATGCTAAACAGCAAGCATAATTTGGAATTTCATGCTTGGCAAGTTTGTTTTATTATTCTCCCTCTAATTATAATTATTCCCTTTCTTTACTATGCTTGTAATAATTTTTTTTTAATAAAAATAATTATGATGATAACAACTGAAGAAGAAAATACATAAGTGTAACATCTTGTAAAGTTATTGTTCTTCCTTTTGAACTCCCCATTTCAACAAGGCCAACCAAATGCACACAAGCCCTCGTATGCAATTTGGCCTCTAGGAATATACGTAGATTCAAAATATTAAGTGGAAGATGACAATACCCAGTTATAAGAGTAGGACACTCTCAACAAAGGATGGTTCCATTCATCCAACCACAGCGGAAGCATCTTTGAAACTAAGGTCTGCCACCTTAAATTGATTGACTAAGAATGCTACGGCACATGGATGGTGTGAAGGGTTAGTTGTCCCTTGATTCCAACCTCTCCCTAAAATTTTCTTACCAAGAAAATAAGTGGAACATAACGACAATAGTAACTTTCTGCTTGAAAGAGAGAACTGCATGTTCTAGTGTTTTCTTTGGAATCTGAGATTGCGTTGGGATTTGAGGATGAACCAATCGATTTGCTTCACAATAGAAATTGTAATAAACGAAATGAAGCTCTTTGTTGCATCTGGTTTCACAAACGGAGTTTCTTTGCCTTAAGCCATGTTAGATCTTTGGGTGTCAATAGCCATGTGTGAGGAAGATGACCGACTGCTGGCGGTTTAGAGACAAATAGAGTGAAGGTAGCCATGTATGCGGAAGAGAGTGAGTCGTTGTTGGGTTAGAACGAGTAGTCCAAGTCGTTTTGCACACAGGCTAGATGCCAGGCTAGGCCGATCTTACTCCCAGTCTGACGAGTTACTACAGGTCCGGGTTCAATAACATGTGATACCTATAATTAAAAAGATAGTAAGGTTCCAATGAAAGAAAACTACACGGCTTGTTTAACATGAGGTGAATTATAGGAAATGAAGAATTAAATTTTTCTTCAGGCAAAAAAGAAAACGAATTAAATTTTTCTTACTCAAAAATGGTTTTTTCCCGGTTGGGCTTGCGTTGGGCCGAGTCTAATCACTCCGTTTTTTCCCCCTTGCCAGCAAGTTTAAGCACATCTATTAGTTGCTCTACAAGTCTGCTTTCAAGTTCCAATTCCAACGGCAATATTTTCAAAAAAAAAAAAAATTCTAACGCTTGAAGATCCAAATCGCAAAATTCGACCGTTAGAAGAGACTTTTTTTTTCCCGTACGCTTTGTGTTTTGTTGAAAAATTTCTGCTTGTGCTTCTCGAGTTCTTCTTCCATTTGCCTTTTTTTACTTTTACTAAAATTATAAATATTAAACCTCTCAAAAAGATGTATCCTTTATCGATCTTGTCTTCTCTCTGAGTTGAGGTAAATTTCTCTGTTCTTTACCTTTTTTGCTTCTATCCTTCTTCTGTGTTCTTTGTGTTCATAATTTATCTGGGTTTTTGTGGGGGAGTGGAAGGGGTAAGAGTTTACGATTTCTCTGCTTATTGGATTAGATTCGGCAGTACTGATGCCATATTCGGAAGACCAAGTTCAATTTTTAATTCAGTGAAATTTCAGCTGGAACTCTTAATGATGATGATGATGATGATGATGAGAATGTCCTCTTTTGAGGTGAACTGGAAAGTATTTTATGCTTTTACAATCGATCATCTTCAATAATATTGAATTCCCATAATTGATTGTGATGCCTGATTTGATGAACGAATCTTCTTTACTGAACTTAATTCCTAGGCCTAAGATTTGTTCTTTGAATTTCTCGCCCTAATGTGTTCTTATATATTCCCTTCTCGATGGATTGTTTTCAATTATCTCTATGAGGGTTGGATGAAATCGTGGTTTATCGCTGATTGGCGTAATTAACTTAGCTATCTATAAGCTTTCATTTTCTCTTGCTTTTCTTGGAACCTTTTTATTTATTTATTTATTTATTTATTTATTTATTTTTTGCATCTCCTCCTCTTTGGTTACTGAATTTTGTACTGATCTTGGTTTATTCACTTGAAATGGGTTTGATAATTGACCGGTGGTCGAACCATATGATTGATGTCTCAAGGTTGCAGTGATTTTCGGTCAAAACTTTAGGAAAATGATTGATTTGTCGGCACCCATTGAAACTGGATTTTGTTCTCATAATTGTCTAAATTCTGATTCTTTTTTGGGTCATTGATCCCCTTTTCTGCGACACAAATTGGAACTACCTCCTACACAAACTGCCCAAGCTCATTTTAATTATTGATTTTGTCTTTAATCAGGTAGTTTGTATTCACATGGCGTAAGGCAAATATTTTTCTCATGTAATTTGGGTTCTACTGATAAGGGGATCACTACTACTTTTTATAATTTGTATATTAGTCTTCATGTAATTTGCCTTCGGTTTTTTTGGGTACCTTTAAAATCATCTGACACTCAATTTTGGCATTTTTTTGGGTCTATACCATTAAGCAGCAACAGAGACTTGGTTTCCTATCGTTGGTGTAGATTTCAATGGAAGAAAAAGCTTTGGTGTTACAAGCTAGAACTATTGCAGCAAAGTCCCAAACAAATGCTAAAAGAACGTATTAGTGGTGGTGGGACAGCCATGTAAAGTCCAAAGAACTCAAAATGGCTTCAAGAAAATCTGACAGGTACTGCTATTTTTTCTGCTCTTGCTACTAAAGTTGTTATAGCCAGATGTTGACATTGATGTGAACCATACATGTTTTTACTTATCAATAGGAGGAAGAAATGCCTCTGACATAAAGATTTTAGAAAGTTACTCCGTAGTATTTTTTTTTTTTTTTTGTCTATTTTTCATTTTCTTAGATGGGAATGAATCCACAAAAATAGTTTAAATGCATTTGTACTCTTTTTTTTTTTTTGGTGAAAAAATGAATTTGGACTTTAATGCCCAAGCCTTGATATAAATGTAGTTCTTTTAGTAAATAGTGATGTTTGTTACGATAATATATGTTGATTCAAACAAAATCGATTTCACTTACTGGTACACTGGCTCGATTTGACACATTTTATGAGACTATGAATGAAAATATCATCGCCATTTTTGTTATTGAATTTCAATTTTTTATCCTATTCTAATGAAAACTTTTCTATTTCTTTAAAACAGAAGATTTTGAAGGAAGCACCACAATCAGGATGCGTTTTGTTTTAGTTTGATAAAATGTCAAGCATGTCTTTTGCGGACTGGTGCACGTAATAGTGTGGTCTCTGTGATGTTGTATCTCTCTCTAGTATTTGTATAAAAAATTTTATTGCATTTACAGCAGATAGTTGCTTTATGCCTCAGATGACAATATTTCCTCCCAAAAATTCTGTTGTTGGCACTTGAGTTCTTGTGGATAAGTGTTTTAAATGGTATTAAACTAACCCATGCTTTTTCAAAACTTGATTTAACTCATTCTCTAATATAATTAGACATTGATTAGTTTATAGGTCGGGCATATTGTACACTTAATGTAAACATCATTTTATACCAGGAAAGATTCCATATTTTGTAAAATAAAAAGCTTGATTGCTTACATTTGCTTCTATAATCAATTGGAATGACTTGCCCTCTTGAATAGATATGGATGAAGCAGATGATCAAACTTATTGAGGAAGATGCAAGTTACTCTTGTTCCCAGTAGTGCTTGGAGAAAGTATCCGACCTGGAGATAAAGATTTCATCTACTGAAAAGAATGCGGGAGAACTTAATGAAAGAGTTATTAGAGATGTAGCTGAAGTTAAATCCCTCATGAAAATCCCTAGAAGCTGAAAAGGAAGCAGCCCTTGATCATTACAAAAAAGTTTTTGGAGACGATATCGAAATTGGAAGACGGATAATTACAAGCTGAGGAGAAGGCTAGAAAGATTAATGAGCAAGCTAATAAAGCTGGAAATGAAACTGAGGGATTGAAGTTAGAAATTGCTAAACTAACTGAGGAGAAGGAAGATACAGCTTTTCGTTCTCAGCAAATCATCTTACAGGTACCACCGCTATTTTTTTCCTTCTCTTGCTACTAAAGTTGCTATAGCTAGCTTTTGTCATTAATGTGAACATGTAAGCTTTTACATGCCAATAGGAGGAAGTAATTCCTCTGACATAAAACTTCTAGAAAGTAATTTCGATTGGGTAATTTTTTTTCTGACTAGTTTTTACTTCCTGGTAAGGTACACTGGCATGATGCACTTCATGATACTATGATTGAAAATGTCATCACCAAATATATTTTTGAATTTGAATTGTCTTATCCTATTCTAATGAAATTTTTTCTAGTTTTGTTATACTAGATTTTAATGGAAGTATCATGGGTTTTGTTTCATTTTTTATTTCTTTTGTGGATCTGGGTGTTTTCTTTATTTTGAAAGTCATATTGGTGTAGTCAAATCCTTGAATAAAGAGAGAGATGATATATAAAATGAAAATATTTTTTTCTATCTTGGTTTAAACAATCATTAGTGATTGGTAGTAGTCCAAAATCTATAGCCACAAAACTAGTGAACATATTTGTATTATTAGGTGATTATCACAGACAAGCTTAGTTTCTGATCTTATTAAACAAGCTTAGATATTATCTTTTCAAGCTCTTCATGGTTTGCTTGAAGTTCCTCTATAGTTTAGTAGAGCAGATGCAAAGCAAGTGGCCTATGTTATTACACGAATCTTTTCCCCTCTTCTCGATATATCATAATTTATTGCTAATGTTATTGATAAACCACGAACTTGGGTCAATGATGCTTTGTGAATTGCATGACGTAGAATTTGAGAGAAATGTAGTGCTTTTGATTTAGGTTTGTTTTAATCTTTAATGTGATAATTTTTCATGTCAAATAAGTCGGATGACCTAATCGGAAATACACTTGTTTTTCTGTACTCGAAAAAAAAAAATACACTTGTGGTCCGTTTTATTTGAATAAGGTGAATCATCTTTTTGCTACATTTGGGGTGTAAAGTTCAGAGTGTTCTATAACACTTTCACTAGTTTCTCTGCAAAAAGGTAAGAAGTAAAGCTGATGAGTTCAAAGAAGTGAACAAACTTGAAATATAGTTTTGTTATGCTTCACTAAAATGCTGTTATGTATCATTTGACCATTTTTAAGGCTAGATTGGATAAATAAGACACCGAGGTGCAGTTTAATATGACAGACTTCAACTTTAAAAGGCCTCTTGAGCCTTGTGTTACAACAGCAACAAATTCACCCATATGCAACACCACATATTCAAAGCAATTTACTTAATTAGAAAATAAAAAATAAATGAAGTTATGAATTTGTTTTTAATACTGGATCGATGTCTATATAATCATATGTTATCCAAGAAAGTATTTTTTTTTTGGGAAAAAGACAACAACAAAATCCCTTCCAATTTGCAAAATCCCAAATAAGGAATTTTGAGTTGTTAATGGTTGTTAATACCTATTATGAAGTTGTTAATACCTATCATAAAGTTGTTATTGAGATTTTACAAATTGAAAGGGATTTTTTTGTCTTTTTCCCTATTTTTTTTAAAACAAGTGTTTGAAATTTAAAAATGAAAGCTAATAAAAATTTCAATAAATAGTACGACATGATTTATTTTAAAATATTTGGTTTTCTTTTTTATTTATTTATTTTTCAGTTTTTTTTCTTTCCTTTTTGATGTTTTTGGTGGCTTGGGTTTTTTCTAAATATTGTCATATATTAAATACTATGATTATTTTTCTTTTCAAATTAAATAGCATCATTCTAAAAAAGGTCAAAATGTTTGAGTTTTGGGTTAAGGTGTAAATTTACTTTGGAAGTTTTTGCTTATGAGATATTTTGTCCTAGAATTTTTTTGAGTTCAAAATCACCCAAGAAGTTTCAAAACGTAGTAATTTTAACAATCAATGTCATTTTTTAACAGTGAACATTGATATTTTAACAGAAAAAGGTAAAATTGCTACGTTTTCAAACTTTCAGGACAATTTTGTACCCAAAATAACTTCTGAGCGATTGTACCCCAGAAGTGAATTTGTCTCTTGAGTTTTTTTTTTTTTATATAAAAGATTCTATATCAGTACTCTAAGCATTGTCTCATACAAGAGTAAAATGAATTTGTTCGTCTCAATATAAAGTATTAATGGGCTTTCACAAAATATTTTTCTCAAATAAAACTAAAATTAACTTAGAGTGACATGCTTATCTTTTTTCTCTCATTGAATAGCAATCTTGGAGTACTTGAGGTTAATGAAGTGAAGAACATTGCCTTGACACAACATATTCTTTTTTTCATTTTCTTTTCCTCTATTTCTACTTTTTTTTTTCTTTATTTCATTTCAATACGGAATAAGTTTGTCATTTTGTGAAGATTATAATTATAATTATATATTCATTGTCATGCCATTTATGTAGGTTTTTAAATCCTTTTCCATACATATCTCAAGATATGTTAAAGTAAACGGAGCTGTGATTGATATATGTTGAAAGTAACTGAGTTATGTCTTATATGCTAACTCAAACTTTTGACACAATGGATGCGTCCCAAGTCTAGAAAGTGTGAATTGAGTTGAGTCAGATAGCCCACAAAGTCAAATGAGACTGGCGGACCAATGTTTGATATGATTTAAAGGAATTAGGGTGTGCCTCTACTACCAGCTTAAGCTTTTAGCTTGATAGTTGGCATTTCGATCATAAGGCTTGGTATCAAAGCTTGCACGAGTTCGAATCGCACTTCCACAAAATAGGTTTGAATATTAATCTCTTTAAAAGGGAGGGAATGATTCGTCCTAGGTCTAGGGTGCATATGTCCTTTGATCCATATCAGACATGGTTCCATCGGTCTCTTTCGACTTTGTGATCCATATTAGACATATGTCCTTTAGTCGTAATATATAACATATTTGAGGAGCCGATCTTGATTTTAAATATATAATTTAATTCTAATTTTTGTCAACTTCTTCCTAAATTAGCCTTATTGGTGCTCATTCAATAATAATCAAATATGAGATGGAGGAGGGAATAAGGGAAAATGAGTGGGGTGTTTTAGCAAGGTTTTGAGAGCCGTCCAAAGGGTTAGCTCGGATTCAACAGCCCAGAGCCGCCATTCAGACCGGAAGCCTGAGTTGAGCCGTCATCCGGAGCGATTATACGAAAACTGAATGGCCCAAGCACTGAAGACCATTAGAGAGAAAAAATGAAATAGGAGGGGAAGAAGAAAGAAGAAAACACAGATTCATCATCCCTTTGCATGTAAGCTGCCATGAAAGAAAGTTTAAACCTGATTGCCACCTGAAGTTATGATTTTTAAGGTAGAAGAAGCCAAGAAGCATCACTATTAAATTTCCTACCACTCACTGGGAAGAAAAAAATGAGTCTGAAAGTGATCAAAACGAAGAAGAAAGAAGTGAAACGAAGAGAAGGAGACGCCTTCGGGAAAGAAATGGGTGCTTTGAAAGTTGGGATGGGAAAGAGTAATCTATACGCTGAGGCATGAAGGGATGTGATATAACTTGAATATTAATTAATAATTAATATCTTTTTGAAATTTTTTAAACCAAAACATTTGAAAATATCAGACTATGAAATTGGATCGGACTATGATCAAATTTTTGGGATTTAATACATAAAAATTATCCGTTTCATTTAATGCTAGTTTTGACTTTTGATAGATGAAAATTAAATTAATTGTAGCATAATTATCCGTTTCATTTAATGCTAGTTTTGACTTTTGATAGATGAAAATTAAATTAATTGTAGCATAAAATTATTTCAAATACTGTAAAGACAAACATTTTTAAAAATATTTATTCTAAAAAATAGTGATTCTTTTCAAAAATACGATTTATTATATAAAACTTTTTTGTACAATTAATTACTAATTTGTTGATTATATTTTTATTTTATGCTGGTTAATAATTAACATATTGTATTTATTTGATTGTTTATTTTTTAAGGGAGTGTGATATTATTTTTAATTTAATATTTATATTAGCGGTTCAACCAAACAATCCAACCGATCTAACCGTTTGGACCATGACCCATTGTGTTTTAGAAAAAACCTAACATATATTAACTATCATAATTACCTTAATTCAATCAAATTACCTAAATAGGTCTAAATATTTAGGATAAAAAACAAAATGTATATTTAAATATATAGTAGGGAAGATCAGTTCCGAAATCCATTTCAAGTGGTTTCTAAAAGATTATATATTTAATAAATTCATTGTTTTTGGTCCATGGACATATTGAAGAAAAGTTTGGTTGGTGTTGTGTTATTTTGTTTGTTACCTTGTTGAGTTAATGGAATTCATTTTTTCACCGACAAAAGAAGAAGCACTTATGATCATAAACATTCACTTGATTTTGGTTTTAATTAATTGATTTTAAATTTAGTGATTTTGCTCCTTCATCTTTATGTCATAAATAATGGTAGGGGTGTTCACGGGACGGGACGTGACCGGGATGTCCTTGTCTCGTCCCGAAGAAATGGGGTCGGGACATAATTCTCGTCCTGTGTCCCATCCCGTCCCGAGGTTGTCCCATCCCGATCGATTGTCCCGTTTTTTTTAAAAAAATTATATATTTTTAGACTCTTTTTTTGTGTAAGATTTTTTGGCAACCTCTATTCTTCAATGTTTTAAACTAATATCTATGCAAACATAAAAAATTAAACAATAAAACGTACCACTAGCAAGCAGCATATGTATAAATTTTTTTTCCAATGAGCAATATATGTATATTTGAGAGATAGGGAAAAGGGAACATGTAGCATATTAAAAAAGCTAGATTTTAATTCTTGAAGACAAGATTTTTCAACTACTACAACTGTACTGTTCGATGATTAGATGTTACATTGAAGAAGAAGGAACAATAAACAATTTAATAATGATTATTTTTTGTTCTTAAATACAAGATGTTTCAACTAAAGTGGTACCATAGTAAGAATAATGTTAGTTGAGTAAAAGTTATATTTTACAAACATGAATGAACAGGTAGCATATTAAAAAAAAATATGGGTCTAATGTTAACATCTTTTAAAAATAATATGCATGAATTAAGAAAAATTTGTTTATAAATATTGGAGTCTTTGACTAAGAATAATTTAAGAGATTAATATTTCTAAACTAAAAAAAAAAGATACTTTGGGACGGGACGGGACGGGATTGGGATGACCCCATCCCGTACTGAACATTATCTTGTCCCGTCCTGAAATGCTAGAGATCGGGACGGGACAAACTTGAACACCTCTATATAACGGTGTGTCCTTGAACTTCGAAAAGAATCTGGTGCTAGATTTGATGACTCCATGGCGCCGACATAGTTAAGTTGTTGATGACGTATGTTGGGGTTAATGCTACTTTTAGTCAATGAATTTTCACTTCATTTTGGTTTTGATACTTCAACTTTCTGCAATTTATAACTGTTGGTCTTTGAGCTTTGAAAATAACTTAGTGGTGGATTTGATGGTATAAATTTTCTCTGAGTCGTTACGTTATATAGTACTAATGTCTCAATCATCAAAAGTTAATTTAATGATAGAGATATGAAATAGAGAAAAGATGAAGAGAAAGTGGAGGTTGGAGACATTCCTCTCCAAAAATTATTAGCTTTAAGTGGGCCGGGCCATTAGTAGAGTCAGCCCTTAATCTTCACAAGGGCGAATGTGCCTTTCCCTGATTTTTTTTTTTTTTTATTGTTGGGCAATCCATTTTGCTCGAACTTAATTGGAATTTGGAAGCTTTGTGACCAAAGCTCAAGAAAAAAAAAAAAAAAGGTTTATCTATCCATTTCCATTCCATAACTTGGCCAGCAACGTACTTGTTTGTATTCTGTACTAGTGTACTATTATTTCTTATAGTACTAAGATAGTTTTATAAATTTATAAATATAAATATCTATCTTTTAAATGAATCTTGTTTTATTCCTTAAGAAAAATATTTGTGAACTTTGCTCAACTGGAGTCATAACTCATAACTATTTAAAATCCAAGCCACAGCTCATACTTTGTGGTTTTTGCATATAACTCACTACCACATGTCCAGTCAGATAAAATATTTTCATATTTCTTATGCTTCTTAATGGTACGTTTTAACAACTAACAATGGCTGTGTTTGGCTGGGCTTTTCCCAGTAAAATAAGTCCCTTTTTTCAATGAAAATAACTTATTTTGATGAACAGTAAAAATAGCATGTTTGGCTGGACTTATAAAAATAAGTAACTTATAACTTATAAGTCAAAATAAGTATAAGTTCTTTTTTTCAACTTATGACTTATAAGTCACTTACGGAGGTGGACCCCACAATTCTAACTTATTTTACACATCCATTCACAACTAACCCAAACATAAATCACTTTTCCAAAAGTTCATCCAAACATACATCTCATTACACAATATGACTTATGACTTATAAGTCACTTTTTTTACAGCTGATCCAAACATAAATCTCATTATACAATCTGACTTATTTTCAGTTTGACTTATATATAAGTCACTTTTCCAGAAATCCATCCAAACACAACGTGTTAATCTTTTAAAATTTTCTAATTTAATCCTCCATTATTATTTTTTTTTCTTAGTCACGTGAATGATCACAATGAATAAAACAGCTTCAAGTGAACCAGGAGTCAAACCTTATTATCTGTTCATAGGAAGGTAAGTCTTTTCTTCCAAGTGTTATTATTTCTTCGCAGCTTAAATTGTTTTCCTAATTGCCATGGTGATAAAATTTTTATATCCACCACGTAGCCCAAAAATTACTTACCATATGCAGTCACACACACACACACACTCTCAATTTTATGTTAAAATTTTATTATTTTGAATAATTCATAAATTTTTAAATAGGCGGTGACAATTTTTCCTTTCTCCCATTCATTTGTGAACAAAGTCTTCACATTAATATAAAAACTTGAATTCGCTGTCTTGGGAGTTAAGAATCGATTATTCATTAATAAGCTTCTTACTGCCTTCATCAATATCGTCGGTCTCTTCCATGACGTTATCATGTTCCATAACTACATAACCCAAGTTTGACCAAACTACCAGGATCACGTATTACGTCAATGATAACATTATTAAGTTTTAAAATAGTCATAATCTCTAATCATAAACATAAACACGTTAAACTTTAACTTAACGAAGAGGACAACGAACCCTTCTGCTGCGCTTTCTCACTCCAAAGCGTCCCTCCCATAATAAGGTCAACTTCACACTTATCCACATGTATCAATGAATAAATTGATTCATTTACGCACCAAAACCAAATTATCACTACTAAATTAGCTATTTCTCGTAAACATAACAACAACCTCACTTACATTTGTTGGACCCTATTTTCAACATTGGGCCTGCACAGATGAGTCCAAGCCCAGTAGGCCCATGGCATGTCACTTTCAGTTTTGCCACGTCAGCCACATAAGTTCAAATTCAAACTGATGGACTCAGCAAGACTCAACGACCCACGCAATGCGAAGACAGTTGCTAGCTGACCCGGATTGTCGCCCTCAACGTCCACAAATCCCACGATTGTCGCCTATATTTTCGGGGGCGACCAAGTTCACTCGGGGGTGACCAAGTTCACTCATGGGCGACCCATCAAGGCTGACTCAGTCTAACAGTCCATCCCCCCATTACTCCAATCAGTTACCTATCAGATCAGTCAAATCCCATGATCCACAATAATAGGAACCACTTCCTCCTCTCCCTACGAATGTGGAACCACCTTCCAAGCCACCCTATCAGCCTATAAAAGGGGAAAGGCCAAGACAAAGAGGGGAGAGATTACTCCAGCAGAGACTTAATGCTCAATGCTCTCAAGAGTCCTGGTCGGGCTCAATGCTCTCAAGAGCCCCGGTCGGGGTACTTGCTACACATGACGGGGTACTTGCTACCACATGACGGGGTACCTGTTACACCATCATTTGTCCTTGTCATACAATTCTCCCTACTTCTCCCTCTCTGCTGTACACTTTTCTTTGTATTTCTATTTAATTCCATGTAATCTTCATTACCATATGCACCATCTATTGGTCTTTGTAATCCACACCACGGTTGTTGGAGACCCACTTTCACACTATCAATAAAATCCCTATCTTTTTATTGCTTTACCAAATTTTAGCATCAACATTTTGGCGCCGATCGTGGGACTCCAACAACCAATTTCTACAAAAAAAAGCCATTAGTTCTCATCCATCATCTAAACCACCAAGACCCTGATTGCCTGAAGACGTGGTCGACGTCGACGTGGTACTCCACCCCGACGATGCAATTCCAGAAACTAGAAGTCAGGGTACCTCATGACGCGGTTCCAGACGAGGGCGACGTCGACGTGGTACTTCACCCCGACGACGCATTTCCAGAAACCAGAAGTCAGGGTACCTCATGACGCGGTTCCAGACGAGGGCGACGTCGACGTGGTACTCCACCCCGACGACGCATTTCCAGAAACCAGAAGTCAGGGTACCTCATGACGCGATTCCAGACATGGTCGACGTCGACGTCGACGTGGTGCTCCACCCCGACGACGTGGTTGCAAAAACCGGAAACGTTATGAGGTAGGTGACATCTAGACCATCTTTTATATATTCCTTTTCGAATTCTTCCATACTTATCAACATTATAGGCAAGGCATGATAATGCAAATTACAAATATAGCCCTATAAGTGACCAACGCTCGACGCTATATGGTCCAACCGTGTTTGAATTGTCCTAAAGACAATACACTTTATTTCTTTATGCAAATTCCTTGCATTAATGTGTTAATCCTTACTTTACTACATAAATCATATCTATTCAAATATTAGGCTATCTAACGACTTAGGTACTTACTCAATTACAATCATATCCATACGGCACACTTGCAAAGACAATAAGGCCCTCTAAGGGACCATGTCATGCCTTAGCCATAGATCTTTACCAAGACAATATCATAATCTTTATTTATACATATCAAAAGAATATTTTTGCCTAAGTTAAACACCAACTGATGGTAAATTTGGCATTTCACCGAGCTGGGCACACCCACCCGGTATACCCCGACATGGGTTAGTGACGCCCTACATGGGCGACGTCGCCCTACGATACATTAGCATGGGCCGGTGAGGCCCTACATGGGCGACGACGCCCTACGATACATTAGCATGGGCGGACAGCATCCCATATACCCTGACACGGGTTAGTGACGCCCTACGATACATTAGCAAGGGCCGACAACGTCCAACATACCCTGACACGGGTTAGTGACGCCCTACATGGGCGACGTCGCCCTACGATACATTAGCATGGGCCGACACCATCCAATATACCCTGACACGGGTTAGTGACGCCCTACAATACATTAGCATGGGCGACAAATTCCCACATACCCCGACACGGGTTAGTGACGCCCTACGGTACATTATCATGGGCTACGATACATTAGCATGGGCGACGACGTCCCACATACCCTGACACGGGTTAGTAACGCCCTACGATACATGGGCGATAACGTCCTACATACCCCGACACGGGTTAGTGATGCCCTACGGTACATTATCATGGGCTACGATCTATTAGCATGGGCGACAACGTCCTACATACCCCGACACGGGTTAGTGACGCCCTACGGTATATTATCATGGGCTATGATACATTAGCATGGGCGACGACGTCCCATATACCCCGACACGGGTTAGTGACGCCTGGTGGTACATTAGCATGGGCGACAACGTCCCATGACACCCTACGATACATTAGCATGGGTGACAACGTCCCACATACCCCGACACGGGTTAGTGAAGCCCTACATTAGCATGGGCTGATAATGTCCTATATACCCTGACACGGGTTAGTGACGCCCTACGATACATTAGCATGGGTGACGACATCCCACATACCCTAACATGGGTTAGTGACGTCCTATGATACATTAACATAGGTCGACGATGCCCCACGTACGTTTACGCGGACCAACGACACCCCACATTTACATTGATGGGCTGACGACGCCTTACATGGATTAACATGGGTTAATGACGCCTCGCACACCCTGACATAAGCTAATGATGCTCTTTTACATTGACACGGGCCAACAATGCCCCACACAAGCTGACGCGGGCTGGCAATGCCTTACATACCTCAGCATGGGTAGCGACAACCTTCCAATACACTGACGTAGAACAAAGAAGTTCCAATTGCTTTGACACGACTATCTACGACTCAAAATTGGCAAACAACGGCATGCATACATTAACACGGCTAGTGATGCCTCAACATGGGCTAACAACGCCAAGCGTTCGTTGACATTAGTTGACAACGCCATACATTCCCCGGCATGGGCTAACGATGCCCCACAAGTATTGTCACGGCTAGTGACGCCTTGTAATACGAAAGGAACAACATGACTTTTTCCCATAAAGATCTACATTCATGAGCACACGCCGAACTAACACGGTCCAAAACGAGCTATACTCATGATCACACGTCAGATTGACACGGTCCAAAATGACCTACGCTTAATATCTCATATTACCTGACGGCATGTACTCAGATAACACGTCGGCCAGTCATGTTCTGGAAACATATACGCTCAGTGTCCTATGTCGACCTGCGATGATCTATACTGACTCATCGACTTGAAATCGTCATTCAACGAATGTTCAACAGTTACCCCTATATGTGACTAACCATTATGCTAGTACGTCATAATGGATTTAATCTCAGTATGACATACATATGACGACGCCCTTAAATAATGACACACCATTAGTCAGGGCGCTCCATACTGTAATGCAAGGCGTGGCATGACAACCTAACCTGATGGGCAACGTCAAGCCAACAAACATGAATGACCAACCATTGTGTCATATAGTTTAGACATGCAAGGGTTATGGGTTACCAATACCCTCACACATTATCTACATTACCTTGTACAGGCTTCAGTCGTTTACACTGGACACGGTTATCGCCTCAAGACCACACAAATAAAAATGTTAACTTTATTAATGTCAAATAGCTGATACTAAAGGCTCTGCGATGGTCTGACATTAAGATCACACAATAGCCAGAAAATGTCGCTTAAGTGATGAATGCCATGAATCGGCTACATTAGACATAAAGGCCACCTAACAAGTTGGGAATATGGCCTTGAAATACAAAGGTTGTCCCACAGGGGTTCACGTCGCCTAAATTTCTCAAGGGCAAAAGCATAGACATGTGCATAACAGAAAGCAAGGCCCATAGCCTGACACTTCCAAACATTGCCAGCTGCATGCTTGCGTCATTATTCCCCTTTCGCGGTTATTGTCCTTGTCAGTGCCAACATCTACTTTCTCGGCAACATTAGCATCATCCACACCTTCATGATGGTGTCAAGATTACTATCATTAATGACCCCCACGTCAATTGGAGTAGGATTGACTCCTGCTTCTGACAGCTCTCAATACGCAACCGTGAACGTAGTAACGGGTTGATCAAGGTCCCAGGAGGCGAGCTCTCCTTCCTTGAACCCCTTCGTCACTTCAACATACGGTATGACAACGATCTCAATCACTTGTTGGGTCGACGCCCCTACCGACCTAGCTAATGAGAATATCTTCTGTAAGAGAGCCTTGTGGCTACTTAAAATGGTATCACAACAAAGTGATATGACATGCTAAGTTATAGATTGACGCACCTAATGTTGACATACCAACTAATTAGGGCGTCCTGCGACAAAAAGAAAATCATACCACGAAGTCGTATCATCCATACCGACATATATAAGCTGACACACCTAAAGTTGACAGCCAACTGGCTAAGGCATCCTGTGGCAGAACGCAAACTAGACCACGATGACATGACATACATACTAACAACAATCAAATGCTCTAGCGCGTAGCCGGGTATGACCAAATTATGCCTTGGCACACTCAAAATTACTAGCCGACAAGGTTATATAACGGTGACGTACGCAACACAGAGAACGCTATATCTATAACAAGGTATAAGCCTTCCTTAAACTCCTTTACCAGCTGGGTTCAAGTCCAAAACATCGCCTCAAAGGCAATATGACAAAGTTACGATCTAAGTCAGACACTCTTGTCGCGTATTGCCTTTCTTGGGCATTTGCAAGACCAACTTGGGGACCTCCTTTTCCAAAAATAAACTGTTGGATTAGGAGAATAATTTCACGGTCAATACCAAAACATACTCTCCAAGTCAATCAGGTATTGGACATGGAGAGTGGGGGGCTTAATGTTGGACCCTATTTTCAACATTGGGCCTGCACAGATGAGTCCAAGCCCAGTAGGCCCATGGCATGTCACTTTCAGTTTTGCCACGTCAGCCACGTAAGTTCAAATTCAAACTGATGGACTCAGCAAGACTCAACGACCCACGCAATGCGAAGACAGTTGCTAGCTGACCCGGATTGTCGCCCTCAACGTCCACAAATCCCACGATTGTCGCCTATATTTTCGGGGGCGACCAAGTTCACTCGGGGGTGACCAAGTTCACTCATGGGCGACCCATCAAGGCTGACTCAGTCTAACAGTCCATCCCCCCATTACTCCAATCAGTTACCTATCAGATCAGTCAAATCCCATAATCCACAATAATAGGAACCACTTCCTCCTCTCCCTACGAATGTGGAACCACCTTCCAAGCCACCCTATCAGCCTATAAAAGGGGAAAGGCCAAGACAAAGAGGGGAGAGATTACTCCAGCAGAGACTTAATGCTCAATGCTCTCAAGAGCCCCGGTCGGGGTACTTGCTACACATGACGGGGTACTTGCTACCACATGACGGGGTACCTGTTACACCATCATTTGCCCTTGTCATACAATTCTCCCTACTTCTCCCTCTCTGCTGTACACTTTTCTTTGTATTTCTATTGAATTCCATGTAATCTTCATTACCATATGCACCATCTATTGGTCTTTGTAATCCACACCACGGTTGTTGGAGACCCACTTTCACACTATCAATAAAATCCCTATCTTTTTATTGCTTTACCAAATTTTAGCATCAACAACATTATTCCTCTGTTCTGAGTTCTGCCATAAACCCCTCAGTATTCAACATTCAACAATATGGCCATACAATTCCTGGCTTTCTACCTTCTCTTCTTCTGTCTTCCTGCAATTTTCTTCTTCCTCTTCAAAGCAAACATCATCAACAACAACAACAACAAGAACAAGAACGAGCTGATTTCTCCAACCACAATCAAACCACCAAAACAATATCCAATAATTGGTTCCTATTTAGACTTTTTAGCTAACTTTGACCGCCGTATTCAGTGGCTTTCCGATGTCATCCAAATATCACCATCCAATACCTTCGTCTTGCACCTCATTGGCCAAAAATTTGTCTTCACCGGAAATCCCGCCGTCGTACAACACATTCTGAAAACCCATTTCCCAGTTTACCAAAAAGGCCAAGCCTTTCGGGAAACACTCACTGATTTTCTCGGCAACGGAATCTTCAACACCGACGGTGAGACATGGAAATTCCAAAGGCAAATCACAAGCCACATATTCAACACCAAGTCTCTCCGTCAATTCGTGGAACACGTCGTTGATACCGAAATCAACGATCGCCTAATTCCAATTCTGTCCACGGCAGCTGCAGAAAAACAGGTTCTTGATCTCGAAGACATCCTCCAAAGATTCGCTTTTGACAATATATGCCAAATCGCCTTCGGATTCGATCCTGAGTATTTACTGCCATCACTTGGAGAGAGCAAGTTCGCTCTAGCTTTCGATGATGCGACTGAACTTTGCAGTAGAAGGAGTGCTTATGCTCATCCATTAATCTGGCGAATACAGAAGCTTCTCAACATTGGATCTGAGAGAAGACTAAGACAGGCAATCTCTGAAGTTCACGAATTCGCTAAGAACATAGTCAGAGACAAGAAACGCCAAATCGCAGATGGGGTTTCACTAGAATCAGCCGATATGCTATCAAGATTCTTAAATTCAGGGCATTCGGACGAGGAATTCGTGACGGACATAGTGATAAGCTTCATATTAGCGGGTAAGGACACAACATCAGCCGCATTAACATGGTTTTTCTGGCTTATCTCGAAGAACCCAGAAGTGGGGAAGAAGATAGTGAAGGAGGTGAAGGAAAAAACAGAGTCCCCTGTTTACGAAGAAGTAAAAGATATGGTGTACACACATGCGGCTTTGAGTGAGAGCATGAGATTGTACCCTCCGGTGCCGTTAGACCCAAAAGAGGTAGTTTCCGATGATGTATTGCCAGATGGGACAGTAGTGAAGAAGGGTATGAGAGTGATGTATCATGTGTACGCCATGGGGAGGATGGAGGAACTGTGGGGGAGAGATTGGGAAGAGTATAAGTCGGAGAGATGGTTGGAGAGAGAGGGAGAAAGTGAGAAGTGGAGGTATGTTGCCAGAGATCCGTACAGCTATCCGGTGTTTCAGGCGGGGCCCAGGATATGTTTGGGAAAGGAGATGGCATATTTGCAGATGAAGAAGGTGGTGGGTGAGATTCTGATGAGGTTCACGGTGGTTCCCGCCGTGCCGGAGGGGAAGGAGCCAGAGATGGTTGCTTTCTTGACGTCTAAGATGAAGGGTGGTTTTCCGGTGAAGATTCAATATTCTGGTGCGTAGTAATATTTGGTTTTTTTATTTTTTTGTCTTGATTTGATTAAATAAATAATAGATGCGGTTTTTTTCAACGTGGGAATCCAACGATCATGTGAAATGAAAATTTTAAAAATGTTATGTTGTGTCGGATAAGCAATGAATCCGCTTAAAATATATTGTGCATTGTTGTGTCTATAAGCAATGAATCAGTAAACAATTTCATGGTTAGAGCTGGTAATTTGGGTTGGGCCCGTCCTTTTAAACCCTAATTTTTGGAAGAATGGGTTTTTGATTTAGAGGTTTCAGAAAGGAATCGGATTTAATGGGCCGGCCCTTTAAGCCAGTCACATATAATTGTTTTTTTTTTAAAATAATAACTACACAATAAAACAATTAATTAAAGGTAAAAAAAACTTAATACCTAATGCCAATATTTATCATTTCTTGATAATTTTTTAGTGAGTGATTTATTTAAAAATATGGATAATATTTATTAATTAGAACAATTAATTAAAGGTAAAAATCTATTTTGTGCGACTTATTTAAAAATATAGACAATATTTATCATTGCTTGGTAATAATTTCTTAGTGTTTGTTGCTTGTTAATGTTTGTATTATAATTTAAAATTGATAGGATGTTGATTCTAAGGATTTTATTGCTTTAATTAAATGTAAAATAACTATTTGGCCTGCTAATAATAATTTAATAAAGATGCAATAACAATTTCTTGGCAGGGACCTCAGATTAATTTTATGATTTCACGGGACCATGTCTTAATTAAGTTTTTTATATGGGATCTATGAACAATATTAATTCCAATGTGATATCTATTTTCAGAGTAAAGAAGAGATTCTGCTCAAATTTGACTAAAAAGAACAAAATAAAATAAATGAGATTAAGTTGCGATGATTTGATGTTTCTCCTACGTATGACATGCTTTCCCGCCAATATGGAAACGAACCCATCTTCCCATGCATATCAGAGAGGAACATGGGTTTCCCATGACAACGTAGAAATTTTCCGTCTACCAAAAGTGCCATCGCATGGGAAAAAAAAGTCACTTTCCTTTTTCTATGAATTTTATGCGCACCAAACTACTATTAGATGAAAATTCATTCTCATGTGTGTGTCCCCAAAAAAAAAAAAAAACAAGAAGAAGAAATAAGGAAAAATTTCATTAAAAACTCTAAAAATGTCAAAATCCCAAATTAATTTTGTTTACTATATTTCACTAAGTATTTACTACACCTGACAAACAAATAAGAACACGTTTAAGTAAGAATTACTAATACTGATTTAGACTTTTTAAATTATGAGAGCATTTAATTAAATTTTTTTCAAGAAAAGAAGATTGATATATATTGACGCTCCCCTGCAAAAAATTGTTTAGAGTTTAGATAGTACTCTTGCTATTTTACTTTGAAATTTGTTGCTTTGAGGACGTAGCTCTCATTCTTCCTCTACTAATTAATATTAGCATTTAAAAAACGTGTGTAAGTTGAGAGACAAAATTAAACTATTCTCATGTACTTACTTTAATTTGTAATTCATAAATCAGGTTAGAAAAAATAGTTTCTAGTGGTAATCCAAATAGGTACTAAGCTCCATCTCGCTTAGCACAGAAGCAAACCTCATCATCTCATCAAACGATCAACAACCCTCCTTGACTTTATCAATCAACCGATAGTGATATTGTCATATGTTACAGTCATATAACTCCAACAGTTTCACAAATCTGCATTCATCACGTATGACTTGTTAGATATTTTAATTATTCATTATATCTATCATTTATTATTATATTATTATATATGTGAAATTAAACATGAGTGTGGCCTATTAGTCAGTTTGGGCCCAGTCAAGTTAGGGAGTTTTAATTAGTCTATTTAATTACCACTAACCTTGATGAGAGGTAACAAGCTAAGCTAACCATAAACTGAGTTAGAGTGATACGGGAAAATTGTTTTGAGGGTTTCCTAACTAAATATGGCAATTCTCCAAACCATTTCTATGTCTATTCCTAAGTCCGAAGAGACCCTGAAGTCCTATCTACTAAGTGTGTTCTATGCTTGTAGATCTTCTAATATTAGATCGAGATAATAAGAATTTTGGGTTCACATCAAATATGCATGGCTTGGGGTATTTATACGAGTTTTCCGCTGCTACTCTGATTAATTGTGAGATACCATATGAATTATTAGGTTATTGTTTTCATATATTTTGTCTTACATGAGCTAATATACTTTTGAAACAAAATTGGTCTCGAGTCAAAACTTCTGAGAACAAAATTAATCACTCTTTAAATTTTCAAAATTAAGGAACCAGTTTCAGTACTCATCGAAAAGATGGGTAGATGGCACCCATCCACCTTGAACTGCCCAGATCTAACATGGATGGTTTAGAACTACTATTTTAAAGTTTATGATTTTTAAATGACAATTATTTTAATAAGTAGAAAACATAAAATAAAGATAATCTACTAACTACCATTTTGTCGGAAAATATATTTTTTATTTAAAAATCTTAAACTTTATAATATTAAATCTGAACCATTCATATTAGATCTGGACGGTTCAAAGTGGATGAGCGCCCTCTGTTCATCTTTCCAACGAGCACTGAAACCGGTTCCTAAAATTAAATAGCGTCAAAGCATGGAACCATACACACAGATCCATTCGGCTTCGCTTATCGAAGTGGACAACAAACCGTTCCAAAACATCCCTTTCATACATCAACTTCATGCAACCCCATGCATAAATAAATATCACTAAAGGATTGTTGCAAAATCAGATCTTTCTCGTACACAGAATTGTCCCACTTATTACATTATAATTCCTTTGATCTTACCAGTTCTGTGATAAAACCATCATCTATCATTCAACAATATGCTCATCCAATTCTTTGCTTTCTTCCTCCTCCTCTTCTCTCCTCCTGCAATTCTCTTCTTCCTCTTCAAATCAAACATCAACAACAAGAACAAGCTCAATTCTCAACCCAAAACGACTATCCCAAAATCATACCCAATAATTGGTTCCTACTTTGACATCAAAGCCAACTTCAACCGCCGTATCCAATGGCTCTCCGACATCGTCCTAATCTCACCCACTAATACCTTCATCCTCCACCGATTCCTCGGCCAGAAAACCGTCTTCACCGCCAATCCCGCCGTCGTCGAACACATTCTCAAAACCAATTTCCCAGCATACCAAAAAGGCCAAGCCTCCCGTGAAACACTCACTGATTTCTTAGGCAACGGAATCTTCAACACCGACGGTAACACCTGGAAATTCCAAAGGCAAATCGCAAGCCACATATTCAACACCAGATCTCTGCGGAAATTCGTGGAACATGTCGTTGACACCGAGCTCAACGATCGCCTCATTCCTATTCTTACCACTGCGGCGAAACAAAACCAAGTCCTTGATCTCCAAGATATCCTCCAACGATTCGCGTTTGATAACATTTGCATAATCGCCTTTGGGTTTGATCCTGAGTACTTATCATCTTCTCTGGGACAGAGCAAGTTCGCTCAAGCTTATGATTCTGCCACAGAGGTCAGCAGCAAAAGGGCCAGTTACCCTCATCCATTAATCTGGAGAATGAAGAAGCTTTTCAACATTGGATCAGAAAGAAGACTAAGATTAGCAATCTCTGAGGTTCGAGAATTTGCTAAGAACATAGTTAGAGACAAGAAATGCCAGATAGCAGATGGGGTATCACTAGAATCAACCGATATGCTATCAAGATTCTTAAATTCAGGGCATTCGGACGAGGAATTTGTGACGGACATAGTGATAAGCTTCATATTAGCAGGAAAGGACACAACATCAGCGGCATTAACATGGTTTTTCTGGCTTATATCGAAGAACCCAGAAGTGGGGAAGAAGATAGTGAAGGAAGTTAGGGAGAAAACAGAGTCCCCTGTTTACGATGAAGTAAAAGATATGGCGTACACACATGCGGCGTTGAGTGAAAGCATGAGACTTTATCCTCCAGTGCCTTTGGACGGAAAAGA